>OU015742.1:8258987-8279265 GCA_907169655.1 Acomys percivali | reverse complement strand
ACACACACACACACACACACACACACACACACACACACACACACACAATGAGGTTTATTAAGTGAGCATGGGGAAAGAAGGAAAGGGTGAAAAATCAGATATTTCTCTAATTATATAATTCATTCTTTTTTTATTATCACTAACAATCTTAGAAGTTTTAAAAAATATTTTATTTAATTTTAATTTTTTTATGTGCATTGGTGTGAGGGTGTCTGATCTTGGAGTTACAGACAGTTGTGAGCTGCCATGTGGTTGCTGGGAATTGAACCCAGGCCATTTGGAAGAGTAGGTAATGCTCTAAACCACTGAGCCATCTCTCTAGCCCCAATCTTAGAAGTTTTAATCTTACAAGTTTTAATGAATAAGTTACTAGGTCTGAAGTATTTTCAAAACTGCATTGAAAGGAGAAAGATACTTGTAGGCTTTGAACATTTACAAACTGACTTTATTTGGAGTTCCTTAATGATTATCCCTCCCTTCCAACCAAACTACCATAGATAGGAGAGAAAAGAGGTTAATGGGAACAGGAGAAGTAGACCTTTTTAGACTCAGTTCCTTGGAGCAATTCTACTTTTCATCATCACGATTCCAGTAAAGCCATTAAAACAGCAAAGCAACAATTCAGCAAAGGTGACTGCAACTGCAGCAGCCAGAATCCAGAGCAGCAGCAGGAACCTGGAACCTCCTCGAAGCATTCTCTGGAGCAGTTCTCTCTAGGAATGTCTCGAAGCAGAGTAATGAACAGCCAAATGGCGGAAGCAATACCAATCCCAAGAAGCCAAGCCTCTTGTCTTGTGCTCATATATGTTCTTTCAGAGTACATACTAGGATGTTTATCAGTTGGCAAAGACCATGCCCCCACAAGAGGCAGTTCCTCTTCCAGTGAACAAACACCACAGGTTATCTCACAAGTGTGTTTCCAGTGGACAAACACCGCACACCCTCACACAGGTCTGTTTCACATCATCCCACATTTGGGATCAAAACAAACACATGTTGATATCCACTACAGATACTGTTGACTGTATTCCAGGCATTCTAATGTCTGTTTATAAAGGAGAGAATAATGAGACAATGCTATAAAGACACCTGAGGTGAATATATTTTCTACATACATTGTTTTGTTTTTTATTTATATTTTTGTTCTAAGATAAATCAAAAGAACTTATTGAGATTACTCATAGAAAAATAGTTTGGTTATACGTGATGGAAGTAATTCATATATTATTCTTTTGTTTTAAGAATTAATTTATTTGAAATTTTTATATATGTATATTATCTATTTTGGCTACTTTGGCATCCAGTTTTACTTCTTCTCATCACATTACTGCCTCATTATTCTTACCGGTCCTTTTCCACAACCGTGATTTGAGTTTGTGACCCAGTGACTTTAACTAGGGTCCCATGGAGCCCGCCATGTTGCCGGCGGATACCCAACTGAAGGTAAACAGTTCTGGAGTGAGAGCTTGGTTTCTGACTTTCTCCAGCCATGCCTCACTACTGAAATAAGGATATTTATGCGGAGCCAGTGCCAGCATCCACTGTTTCTGTGGAGTCCTGGTGGAAATACAGTGACTTTTCATAGCCCTTTCTTTGTCTTCCAGATCTTGCATTCTTTCCTGCCCTTCTTCTCATGTGTTTTTTTGGGATTTGAAATGAATGGTATGATGTATTATTCATTAGTGCTGACATATGATAGTTCTTGATAACTTCGTAGTTTTATCACCTTATCAAGTAAGCATTAAATATACATTTTATGATTGTTTGTTAGGTTCTCTATGGACACTTTATTTTATCAAGGTATTTTAATACATTGTCTTCTTCTAAAAGGGGGTTTGACAGACACTGTGTATCAGATTCTCATTCAAAATGGATCTAACTTCTTCGGAAGAAGATGAAAACACACATAAGAAGCGTAAGGATGGAGAATAAGGAGAAGTACTTTAGTTGACAATAGACCAGAATCCAATTGTTCTACCAAGATCTGGAATTGGATTCAGTGTGCTTATTTGACCATCTTAGTTAATGCCTCAAGTCTAATGATATACCAAGAGTGTAAATGATTGGAGTATTGGAATCAGGGTGGTTACAAATGTGTCCAGTTGCAATATGCAATATGCAATATGCAATAACAAAAAAGTGTATTGAGCACCCATTAAATTCTATTTGTATAGATGCTGTATCCTCCCCGTGTAAAACGTTCATGTATTCTGCAAGAGCAGACAGGATACAGGTAGGAAGGGCAGAGGCATTCATTAAAACACTTGCCCATAATTACAAGTTTTGATGACTGCTGTGTTAAATATAACAACCATTTCTTTTTTAAAAGTTCAGTACTCACTAGAAGCCATATGGTTGCGAAAACAACTCATTTCATTCTGGTTAAATGGCTTTAAGTCACTTTGCTGACGTGAAATCTCAGTAAAAACTTCCTCTGTGATGTATTTATTATATCCACATTGAAATATTGCTCAGAATTGACTGAGCATTCTTGGTCACAGTGTAAGCAGTGGTGTCTTTATCTGTAGAGATGTTGTGATCCATCTATACCGAAGCTAGTTAATCTTCATATTCTTCTTACTTTACAAGTAGAGGTGAGTAGCGTTGATTATCTAACCCTCACCTTCCAAATTCAATTGCCTTGAAGTATTTCTGCAGGTGGTTCAAATTCCCACCAACACTTTATTATCACCCATAATACGAGACTACAACCAGTCACCACCAGGGTTGACTTAGTTGATTGTTGCCATACATAATTAAGCCAATGTAATATGATACAGTCTTTACAGATGAAGGAGATTTAAGCCAAAGTTCTTATCTCACTATCTCCAGAGATTAGATGTGATGGAAAAGAATTTTGAAAGGCTACGATGACACAGTAGCCCTTTGATAAGTAGCCCATAGTAAAGTCTGTACTCTAAACCAGAAACCTAGAAAATTTTTTTAGAAACATGTCTCGTTCTAAATTCAAACTAAATTTAAAACTAAAATGCAGCCAAGGTATGGAAATATAGCTAAGAATTTATGAGTGATACTTCATATTCATACTTGCAAGCTATAGGAAAAGAAAAACACTGGGAAAATTGTGTAGTTCTTTACTAGGAAATCTTTGGAAAACTCAAATTAAAAGACAAACTTTTTTGCCTGTGATGTTTTGGAAATACTACTACTTGAGAGCAAGAATCTGAAATGCAAGTACGTGACAGTATCTCTCTAAGGCTCTAATCCTCTGTTCTTACTGAAAATACCTCCAGGTGGGCCTGATATTAAACAGGCTGTTGCACAAATAGAGGAGAATATTTAATGATCTTGCATTGCATTCTGGAAAATAGCCTTTGTGTCTTCTCCCTCTCTCTGTGTTCCTCTTTCCTCCTTCCCTTTCTTTTCCTGGTACTTTGCCAGAAACTTTCCACTCCTTTCCTGGAGTCCAGTAATTGAAGGCAATTTCTTAGAAGCTGGTTCCAATTATCTAAAGCCAATGGAATGTGTAACTGCCTCTTGCTATTGGTGAACTGCTTACTTTGGGATCTGAGATGAATTCGGATGACAGGCAACCAGATGTTATCTGCTGGGGTAACATTTTGAAACAAAAATTGTATAAGGGAGGTGACTTTGCTGCCATGTTGAGGTTAACTGCCTTCGGATTTCATGGGCATGCATCCCCGGGATAAACTTTAAGGGTAAATGTCCAAACGTAACTGGTGACAGAGAACAATGAAGAAATATGTTCTCTATGCAATAAATAAGATTTTCTTAGCTAACTGTGTCTTCACAATATGTGATACTGATCAGATAAAAACTTACACCTCACAAAAATATTTTGTCATGTATCTAGTTGGAGATAATGAAATTATAAATTGAAGCTTCCTTCATGCCTGTATTTTGCCAAACCTTAAAGATTTACTGTCAGGTTTCCCAGATAATAGAACATGAATTTGTGCTGTTTACAAAATAAAAAGTCTGAAGCAACACAAGTTACCTTTGAAATAATAGCTGAGTGGTCTGGTCTGCAGACAATCAAAAGTTTGTGTTGGTGACTGACTGCTGAAGGGAAATCATAGTAAGATAGCATATTTATGAAGGTAGAACTGAAATGAAAGCACAATTTTAAAATCTTAGAAAACATCTCTCTCTATATATATATAGATATATATATATCTATATATAGATATATATATCCATAATTAATCTTTGTGAAAGAATTATTTTCAATCTATAGGTACCTAGTAGACTTTTAACAAGAAAGTTACCTTCCAGTATGATTAAAATATGATTTAATCTTAGTAGTTAATGCATGGTTAATTATCATACAAAAAATTATTTCTTGTTAAATAGACAAGAAAGTAAGAACTGTAATTGTCCTCTCCCATAGACAGGGAATGGCAATCCTAGAGTTGTTTTAGAAGTGGAGTAAGGTAACGTACACATACACATGAATGCATACACACACACACACACACACACACACACACACACACACACACACGCATGCACACACACGTGGATATATGCTGTATCCATGTCCTTGCATACTTGCACAGTGGTGTTCTTTTTCCTCAGCACTTAGATGCACAACATTTAGCATGCTTCCTCAACACAGTTGACACTCAACCGAATGAATGACACAAGAGTTGGACATCTTCAAAGACCTTCATACTTACTGGGAACCATGGCTTTGAAGGGGACATTGTTAGGTCCCTACGTGCTGCAGGCCATGGTTGGCACACCCTGCCTTCTTCCCTGAATCTCCCTTCACTATATAATGTCCCTTCACCATATAATCCAGACATTTTGGGTTCCCCGCCCTTCCTTCTTTCTCTCTTTCCCTTCTCCCTTTCTTCTTCTTTCCACTCTTCCCTCCTTTCCCCCCCCCCCTCCATGACTTTCTTTCTCCTGCCCCCTCCCCCACTGCTACCAATAAACTTGCATTTACGTAATACAGCTTGCCTCACCATTAGCTCCTTCTGTTATACCTATCAGTCATAACCACAACCAAAACTGAGGTTATGGAGGAAAAGGTGTGTTAGCAGAGAAAAAATATTCTTGATTTCTTTGTAAAACTTGTTCTGCTAAGTAAGGTCTTTCAAGGTACTCACTCACCAGGATGGCTGATGTAGAAAGGAACATGCAGAAAGGGGCAGTGGGGCTGTCTTCTCCACACAAACATAGAATGGGGAAGTGTAGAAAGAACACAGAAGGAGAAAAGGCAGCACGTGAGTGTCTGCCATTGATCCACCCAGGGTGCTTCTCATAAGAGAACATGATGCAGCAATGCCACTGACTCAATAATTGTACAATGTTTTATATTACAGCCTTCCTAGGTAGTGATCTAATGAATAATCTAAATACTATATTTGTTATAATGCAGATGTATTTATTTTAATGGCAAATGGCAATACCGATTATGAAAAAAGTCACCAAAATAAAAGCTATAGTATATTTTTATGATTTATTTTTATAAAGTATATGGGCTCTACAATCAACTCTCTATAAAAAAATATTTGAAAATCAGTGAAAACTGCAGAATAAAATATGAAACATTAGCTATTTTTATTTGGGTGTTACTGAACCTGTGGATTTGTTTTACAAATAAAACTTGAAGAGATGAGGAAAGATTAATTATTTGACAAGCTATAAAAATAATTAAAATATTTTAAAACAACTTCATTAGATGAGAATTTAGATAAATAATGAATACTTAATTAAAAACAATTGAGTCTAAAATAAATATGTGAAACTCATTAAATTTCAAAGATTAAATTTATAAGCCAATAGTACTTGAAATTTCCATGTGGAATATATTATCTGTTGGTGGAGTTAAGCCAAAAATTAACAAAAAAGTCAAATTAATGGATTAAAAAACAAAAAAATATTGAATAACATAAGAAAGAGCAAGGGAAAAAAACTAATGTTTTAGAAGACAAGAGGATACAGAAAAGTTCAGCAGGGTAATGTTCAGATACAGAACAGTAGAATTGTCAGGAGTTGTGCTTGTGTGTGTGTGTTGTGTGTGTTTAGAGTATGTAGAGTGTGTGTGCATGTGTGTGTGTGTGTGTGTGTGTGTGTGGTGTGTGTGGAGTGTATGTGCATGTGTGCATGTGTGTGTGGTGTGTGTAGAGTGTGTGTGTGTGTGCGTGTGGTGTGTGGAGTGTATATGTATTTGTGTGTGTGTGTGTGTTTATATGTGTTAATAGCCCATGATCATAAATGCAAAGGCAAGATTGTAAAGCACCAGGTTGATAGACCTATACTACAAAGTAGCCAGCTGTGCTGTGCTAGAGCAAGGCACACATGAGGCTTCTGGATTTTGGACAGTCTGTAATTCCATTTAAGGTCTGGCCATTTGGAAGTGTCTATCTCATGCAGGTGCACAGGGCAGAAGGTTGGTCCACTTTGTTATAAGTCTGTTGCACCTGAGTGAAAGTTTCTAATGCCAATATAGAAAATGTTAAATTCGATCTCTAACAGTTTACTATTTTGAGAAGAGATAGAACTGAGAATGTAGTTTTGTGGCACAGAACTTGCCTAGCACGCACAAGACTCTGTGTCTAATCCCAAATGCTGTTCAAAATGAATTCTTTAAAGTACTTTAGGACTGCCTTGGCTGTCCTACCAAAGAGCTATTTGCACATCAGTATTTATTGCATCCTACCTGTGACAGCAAGGAAGTGGCAGCAGATACTAGATGTCTACCAGTGGATGCATAAATAACAGAAGTGTGGTATTTACCAAAAGATGGAATATTACTCAACTGTTAAGAGAAATTAAATTGTGAAAATTTCAGAAAGGGAATGAACTTGGAAAGTATTATATTATGTGAGGTGACCCAAACTCATGAAGAAAATACTATGTTCTCCCTTATGTACAGATCTTAGCCTATAATGTATATGTACACACACACACACACACACACACATACACACACACACTTGTGTGTATATGTATGTATATGAGGGTATAAATGTGGGTACAATATAAAATTTAGAATGGAGACTTAGAGAAAGTAATATGCGGTGATGAGGAGGGATAAAATCAAGGCAAAAAGTCATATGGTCATGAAAGAATAAAGCTATTTGTTCCTAGTTTCACCTCCATCATAGTCTTTCTTTTCTACGTCAGATAAGTGACTAAATATTTAATTGGCAAAGTACAAAACCTGACACAAAGCTCTGTGGCTTCAGATTTATTTTTCTAACTGTATAAATTCACTGAGACATACAGTGTTTGGAACTGAGCTTTCAGTGGCTTCCTTGCAATAGTTGTAGACTGTATTTTTAATTGTATGTTAATTAAAATAAAGCCACTAATAATTTGTATGTGGATTTTATCATGAATTTTCACATTGCCAAACATCTTACACCTTGATTTCATTGTACCATGTCACGGTCTCCCCCTTCTTAGGAATATAGTGAAAGTTGTAAAGTGGCAACACAAAATGTCTGGTACATTCTGTTGGCCACAAAACCCTTTGCACCTAAGCTCTAAAGAATACTGGTAGGGTATGGACAGAAAAAGTTAGATTGATAGAAGTTAGAAGGGTTTCTACAGCAAAAGGAAATGGCTGTGCCTGAAAGGGCAGGTCATAAACACTTCTTGTACAATAGCAGTTGGGATTAAGGCGGAGAAGCTGAGCGAAAGTTCAACAAAGTCCTGCCGTATGGGAGAGGTTCAGAGACCCTCTTTGGGGTAGCCAAGGGAGAGAAGGGAATGGGGGGGCAAGAGGGGGGATCAAGTCCTCTTATAAAGTGACCCAGCGCATGCACAGGGAGAGCACATGTGTCCTGCTGTTCTGCTCTTTCAGAGCTGGCTGTGAGAATGCCTGGCGTCCCCTTCCTGTTCCGCTGTCATCAAGTCCCCTGGGCCTGGCTGTAGAGGTGCCTGATTGCTATTGGTGAAGACATGCCCATTTGGTTTAAAAACAAGGGAGGAGATGGAGAAAGAAACCACCAAAACCAGATCGCCTATAAAAGAGCCCTTTCCAAGGGCGGTCCTGGTAACACTCAATCACCAGGGTCTGGCTGAGTGGGTCTGCAATTCTTTCCGGCTTTTAGAAAAACACCACCTGAGGGAACACTCACCTCTGCCATGGTTTTGTTTGCTTTTTGCTAAGAGATGCCACCTGCCCAGCTCTCCTCTAAAACGCTCAGTTTCAAATAGTCAACCGCAGGTCCAAAGGACAGGTGTTTCACGTTTGCATTTCAAAATGTGAGAGTATCATTGGTTTGTGGTTCAATGCAGTATTCTGTGACAGAACCAGTTCGGGACCGAATGTTTCCTAGTGGGATTCTGTTATTGAAGATTAATGACTGCATGGAAGACATGCTCCTTTACTGGTTTTCATATAGTGACTGTCGGCTCTCATCTGCCTATAACTCCAGCTCCAAGGGATCTGTTGCCTAGTTATGCACACACCCCACGTAGCATACATATACGTGCACATACACACACACACTACATTAAAAAAAAAAACTAGGTTTAATGTAGGTACAAATGTAGGCATTCTTGAAACCAAATACATGAGCAGAACGTCTAAGGTGTAATGACCATGGTGTAAGGGAATGCCGTGATAAAGGGTTCCCACACTGTAGCTCCATGCTCAAAAGACAGTCGGAGAACAGCATTAGGCTTGAGCTCTCTCAAGTGGGCAGGATCTTCTCCACATCAGCTGATTGGGAATATCATCTTCGACTTGTAGATTTCTTTAAAAGAGAAACCTGAAATATTTAAAAAAATAAAATCTTTTTCTTTAAACCCTAAGCCAGTTAGAAAGTAAAACACATAAACACACACACACACACACACACACACAAACACACACATAAACGCGCACACACACATATACACACTATTGTAACACCATGGGTTTTATATTTAATAATTAGATAATGATAGATTCAAGGTACCAGATATTATGTTATATGGGAGAGAAAGAAGCAGCAGACATTTGTCTCAGAATCACGGTCTGAAGGCAGGGCGGTGATGGGTTTAGACGGGGAGGAATGAGATTTAGAGTGAAGTTTGGAATTATTGTGGCAAGTGTGTTAGATAGAAGGAGTTCAGTAGAAAGGGTTCCAGACTTAAGACAGTTCTGGAAGAGGCCTCACAGCACGGGCCAACAATTTTATATTTAATAATTAGAAGTGGTAGATTCAAGGTACAAGATATTATGTTTCACAGAGTTTATTAAATGAACATGGGGGGAGAAGGGGTACCCCAGAGAGAGAGAGAAAGTAAGAGGTAGGGGTGAGGTAGGACTGTCCTTTTATATAGCCCTGGGCAGGGCCACGGCCCTGTGGCAAGTAAGCAATGACATCACAGGTAGGCAGACTGAAACAGAATGCTAACAATGGGCTAGTAAAAGCTAATAGCACACACTTCTGAAGCTCAGCTGTTCAACGTCATTGTAAGAAATAGAATCCAGGGGCCGGGCGTGGTGGAGCACGCCTATAATCCCAGCACTCGGGATGCAGGGGCAGGTGGATCGCTGTGAGTTTGAGGCCAGCCTGGTCTACAAAGCGGGTCCAGGACAGCCAAGGCTACACAGAGAAACCCTGTCTCGGAAAACCAAAAAAAAAGAAAAAAAAAAAAAAAAAGAAATAGAATTCAGGGCTGGGTGGTGGTGGCTCATGCCTTTAATCCTAGCACTCAGGAGTGAGAGACAGGAGTTCAGAGCCAGCCTGATTTACATAAAAGGGAGTCCAAGACTGTCAGGACTGTTATACAAAACAAAAAAAACAACAAAAACCTCTGTCTCAAAAAAAAAAAAAAAAAAAAAAAAAGGAAAAAAAGGAAAGAAAACAAAACAAAACAAAACCAAAATCCCCCCAAAAAACAAACACCAAAAAAAAAAATAATAATAATAATAAAAATAAATAAATAAAAGGGACCCAAATTAACAGTATATCATGCAAACATTCATATATTGGCATGTTTCTGAGGTAGCTATCATGAGAATCACCTAGTTCCCCTACCCTGGGTTGCCTGCCCTGGATAAGTTCCTAGAGTTATGATCAAGTGTCCCTGAATCCCAGAGACAAAAAGAAATTAGCATATTTGCTGTTTATCAAAGCACTAGAAACTAAGACCAGCGGGAATAATCGAATGTGGTAGAATTTGGTGCTTTATGAGATTTTTTTTTTAGGCTACAGAAAAGAATTGGGAAAGTATTAGTCCTTCCCTACAACATGTAAAAACGTCCTAGCTTTCTTATCATACTGTTACTTTAACCAAGTCATGTGATGCAGAAACTTAACGTGGCATCTAGCTCACGGACTTCTAAACAAGCTGTATTAAATATGAGGTTGGCTGAAAAGCTCTTATTAAATATCAGGCCCTACACCTTCTTAAAGTAGGCAGACTTTTAAAATACACCAGTACATATGGTTATTTCTTTTAAATGAACTTGCTATCAGGTAGATGTCTGTATATGCACATATTCATCCACATATTGTTTGATTTCTTTTCCCATTAAAGACTATTGTACTCTTACTACAAGATAAGTACAACACAAGCCATTTCTTTTTTTCTACCTGTGAACTATGGTAAGGCTACAAATAAGCTACAAAACAACCAACCAAACAAGCAGAAAGTTCGTGCTTTGAGAATACCGAGTGAATTACTATTTCCAGTGTTTGCGGTTGTGTGTAATTTATCCACCAAAGTAGGCATTCAAGGTCTCAACACTCTGTGAATGTAAAGACATTCTGGAGGAACCATTTGATTTCCATATATCTCCAAAACTTCCCTTCAGGCAGCTTTCTCTGAAGTTATCCTATGGGGAGTAAAGAGGAAGCTCAGCGTTGCTCCTCAGGTGTTTCTTGGCCTTTCTAGGTGGAAGAACAATGTATCCATTGGTGATAACCATCTAGATCCATGAGTGATGTAACCAGGCAGTGCTTGCACTAATGAGATGGGAAGCTGCAAAAACCTCTTGGCTGTTTTGTTAAGTAAACCCCCCACCTTCAAACATAAAAAAACGTTCCTTGAAATGACTTCTGTCAAAAACAAACTCCTTAGTTATTTCACGGCAGGTGTTACTGACAGAAGGGAAGAGTCTGGAATTTCCTCTAACTGTGGTTGGCTTTAAAGAACACAATTTTAAACGTGTCTTTCATCATTGTAATAATATGGTAATGATTAAATTCACCTGCCAAAGCCCAAGGCATCTGTTTGTTTCATGGGAACGTCCAAGTGTCTTGTGTACAGACTTGTTCAAGTGGGAGCTCACGATTGCAAGAACAGTAAACTGCAGCTTATCTCACACAACCAAGGAATGGTATGTTCTCCTTAACCATGCAGTCTCATTGGAGAACGGTTACACATACCACACATTTTAGTTTTCAAGGAGTATACTTTGATACTAGCATGAAAGTCATGCTCACAGGGCCCATTGCTTTAAAGCAACCGTGGATTTTAATTCCTTTATTTCCTAAAGTTTTAGGTGTTTTGCCACCTTTGGCCAGAGCTTACTCATGGCCCTTCCTACTGTGATTCTCAGATGGTGGAGCTGTCCTAATCCTTAGGCCACATCTGAATGTTTGCTTTGCCTCAGTTGCTTTATCAAGCCCCAGTTCTTTGAGAGCTGTTCCCAGCCTGCCTGGCTCCTGGCTCAGTCAGTTTAAGCTCAAGTGTTTGGATTGATAATTGTACATAACTGACCTTTCCTGAACAATTGTTGACTTAAAGAGTTCGATTTTGCCCCTTATGCTTTTATTAGAATTTATGATCTAGAGTCATATAATTACATAAGCTTGTGTAATGCAAAGAGAGCTTATGTGTCATCTCTTACTTTTTTTTTCCATTTCTATACACACAGTAGTTGCATTATTGAGAGCCTTTTATATTTGGGCCATGAACTTGGTGCTTTGCAAAAGCACTCATTAAAAACACACATATTTTGGTAGATATTGCAGCATTTATGACTCAGCCTTGAAAACCAAGCCTCCCTTTGCACAATTTGAATGACCCTGGAAGACATCATGCTAAGTGAAATCAGGTATAGATAGAAGTTCTATGAATCTAAACAAGTCACTCAGAGAAACAGGATATTGGGGGGGGGGGCTTGAGGAGAAACAGGATATTGGGGGGTCTTGAGGAGAAACAGGATATTTGGGGGCTTGAGGAGAAAGAGTGGAGAAAACGGGGAAATGTTAATAAATATGCAATGGTAGCATAAGTTCTTGAGATCAAGCATTTCGCATAGTGACTGTAGTTAATCATGCTTATATACTTAAAATTTGCTGAGAAATTTTTCTTATGGATTCTCTGCACAAAGTAGGTAATAGCCTGACATGATGGATATGTTAATTAAGTTGTTGGTAGTAATCATTTCGAGCCTCTGCCTGTGGAACCTATATTTCTTCCATCATCTTTTCTCTCCTTTAACATTTTTTTTTTATCTTCTTTATCCATTGTATGTATGCATTTGTGTCTGTGTGAGGGAATGAGGAAGAGGAAGCTGTAGGAATAGGGAGTAAAGTAAAAGAGGAGTTTGTGCCTATTTGATAGAACAGACGCTTTCTAAGCTTATCCTAGGGAAGCATTCTTTCTGTACTGTTTCCTTCTTACCCCTACTGGGTCCTTTCACAGTGCTTCAGGACCTGCATAGAGAATCCTAAAGAATATCGCCATTTGGCTCAGCCACACAACCATTTATTTATCAGTATGTGACAGATGCTGAGGTGGGTCGCTGCAAATTAACAGTGAGTACAACAGAAAGACAAATCAAAATAACAACAACAACAACAACAACTAACAAAAAGGAAACCTTTCTTCACTGAGATTTTTATTTAGAGGAACAGGAAAACAAACAGCATTGCTGACGGATGGCATGAATTATAAAGCAAGGCACAGGCATTAGTTAGCTAAGGTTTTTTGTTTTTTTGTTTTGTTTTGTTTATGTAGTTAAAGTATTAGATACCCAAGGTACCCCTCCCACCCAAATTTAAGAGATCTGATGAAAACAAGTGTACTTGTAGGAGGACAGTGGGAGGAGGAAATCTGGGAAAGCATTTCAATTATTATTTTGCTGTTTACTTAATTTACACTTTTTACAAAGGAAGAACATCTTAGGTCTAAGTATCAGTCTATTGTAGCTACTAGAATACCATGAGCTGGGCAACAGAAATGTATCATTTCCCAGTTCTGAAGGCCGGAGTGGCAGGATCATTGGAGGACCCTTGCTTGTCTCTGAGAACTAGTAGTTTTCTCAAAGGCTTCGGTGTTCTTGGCTTGGAGATGAGTCATTCCACCATCTGGCTTACATAGTGTTCTGTGTAGGCGTGTTTTCATCTGATCCCAGTTATGTGGATTGGGATCCATTGTTAAAAGACAGAACTTGACTATATAGGCAAAAACTCTCTGTCTCCAAACGAGGTCACATTCTGTCGTACTAGGGGTTAGGATTTAAATAGTCATTTTGTGTCACGGAACATTGTAGATAAAGCATTTGCATGGGTATCCAGTGAACACAGACCATGTGCAATACATTGTTCTGGGTGGAGAAGCTGGGCGGGGGTAGAAAACAGGGTGACCCAATCATAGTTTTCTTTTTTAACATTTTATATTTGATTGTATTGATTATACAAAACAGTAAGTCTCACTGTGACACGTTAGTACATGCTTACAACATACTTTGATCGTATTCACCTACCTCTTCCTGTCTTTTACCCTTTCTCTCCCCAGTCCTTTTTCTTTCTTAAGGCGCTCCCTACAGCCTCCGTTTCTCCTTTCTTGTTTCTGTACGACAACAGACAAACAGACAAACAAACATGCGACTCTTGCATTTCTGCGTGGCTTACATTGTTTAACAGAAATCTAGTCCCTACCCACTTTCTTGCAATTGACATGATTTTATTATTTATAGCTGAACAGCGTTCTGTTGCTAATATAATTTCTTTATCTATCCATCTATTGATGGGAACCTAGTCTACTTCCATAATTTGGCTACTGTCAATAGTGCCACAATAAACATGGGCGTGTAAGTATCTCTATTGTGTGCTAAGGTTAAGTTATATAACAAGGAGTGATATAGATGAATCATATGACAATTCTATTTTCAGTTTGTGCAAGAACATTTATTCTAATTCCCATAGTGGATAGACAAATTTACAAAAAAAAAAAAAAAAAAAAAAAAAAAAGCAATGATATACAAGGATTCTTTTTTTTTTTTTTTTTCCATAATCTTACCAGCATTTGTTGCTTTTTATTTTCTTAATGATAGACTGGGATAGCATAGAATTTCAATGTAGTTTTGATTTGCATTTTTCTCATTATAAAATATGCTGAATTTCCCCCCCACATATTTACTGGTTAAATGTATTTATTTATTTATTTATTTATTTATTTATTATTTTGCAAAGTGTTTTCCTAGTTTTTGTGTTTAGTTACAGATTGGATTTTTTTCCTTTGAGTACTAAATTGTTTTAATTCTCTTGTGTTCTGGCTATCAGGCCTGTGTCATATAGAGAGATAGCAAATATACATGTCTCTTCTCTCTGCTGTGTCCTTTGCTGACTGCACTGAAGTCTTTTAACTTGATAGTATTATTTCCTAAGCAATTTGAGTGTCCTATTCAGAAAGTCATTGCCTTGCTGATATTTGAGATGTTCCCCTGTGCCTTTCTCTAATAGCATCTAAGCTTCAGGTCTTCAGTAAAGTTTTCTTCATCCATTTGTAGTTGATTTTTTGTACAGGTGAGAGATAGGGATCTAGTTTTATTCTTCCAAATTTAGAGATTGCTTTCCCAACACTGTTACAGTGGTTGTCTTTACTCCAATATGTGTGTGTGTGTGTGTGTGTGTGTGTGTGTGTGTGTGTGTGTGTGTTCTTTGGTTTTTATCTACTAGTTTGTTTGGTTTTTGACAGCGATGTGCTGCTGTTATTCCTGTGACTCAGTATAATTTGAAATCTGCCTTTGTAATACTCTACTGTTGCTCTCTTTGCTTCTAAATGCTACAGCTATCAGAGGTTCAATTTGCCACCACAGAATTTTAGGTTTTCACCCCGCCCCTAGTTCTGTGAAGGAATGCCATTAGAATTTTTGTAGGAACTTTACCGATTCTATAGGTTGTTTTTGATTAATATTACTATTTTCACAATGTTAATTCTGATGATCCAATAATATGATCCAAAAACTCCCAACTTATCATGTCACCATCAATTTCGGTATCCGTTGTTTGGTTAATTTTCACTGTAGAGGTCATTTAGCTTTTTGTTAGTTAGGGTTTTATTGCTGCGAAGACAAACCATGCCCAACACAACTTTTATAAAATAAAGTACATACTTAATTGGGGGCTTGCTTACAGGTTCAGAGGCTTGGTCCATTTTCAGCATGGTGGGGAGTGTGGTGGCATGCAGGCAGACACTGTGACATTGTGCTGGGGCAGCAGCTGAGAGCTGTACATAGTGACCCACAGGCACCAAGCACTGAGCCACTGGACCTAGTGGCATGGGATTTTGAAACTTCAAAGTCTATGCCCAGTGAGTCACTTCCTTCAACAAAGCTACACCTACTCCAACAAGGCTAGACCTTCTAATTCATCTAATCTCAAACAGTTCACCAACTGGGAACTAAGCATATAAATATATGAGCCCATGGGGGCCATTTTCAATGATACTACCACAACTTCTTTTTGGTTCACTCCTAAGCATTTCATTATCATTGAATGTATTTTGATTAGAATTAAAATATTGTTTGCTTTCTCAGTGGGCTCACATTAGTATCTATAAAACATACTGACTTTTACATTTTATAGTTATTTGTTGAAAATACCATTGCTAAAAGTCTTTGATGGAATTTTCAGGGTCTTTTAAGGACAAGGTCATTTTGTCTGTCAGTAGATTTAACTTTAGATCTCCCTTCCCTACTAATTCTCTTTCTGTTTCTTCACCCTCTGGGTGAAAAGTCTAGTACATTCCTTCAGTTCCACTGACAGTGGAAGTCCTCACCTGGCTTACTACTTTAAGTGAATTTTGTCAGCTTTTCTTTATTTAGTAGAATGTTGGCTATGAGATTTTCACATGGAGCCTGTGTCAAGTGCACCTATAATCCTTCTGTCATAGCTTCTTTGGAACATTTATCAGACAGAGCTGTTAAACACTGTCTACTGCTTTTTGACATTTGTTTAAGGTCTAATGTGCTATTGGTCTTTGATTCTAATTATGAAGATTTTTTACATGTATTTAAACATCCTCGTACATCTAGAATGAATGCATCTTGATCATAGATATAATATAATTTTGATACTTTACTTTGTAAGTAATTTGATGAAGACATTGGGTTCATGTTCATCAAGGACACTGGCTTATAGTTTTCTCACTTAGTGTCTTTGTGTTCTATTCCTGTGAAAAGACACCACTAACAAGGGAACTTATAAAAGAAAGCATTTAATTGAGGATTTTCTTAAAGATTCACATCATTATCATGGCAAGGAGATTGGTGGCAGGAAGGTATGCTGCTGGAAAAGTAACTGAGAGTTACATCCAGGTCCACAGGCAGCAGGAGAGGGAGGGGGGAGAATCTGGCATAGGCTTTTGAATGCTCAAAGCTCATTCCCAGTAACATACTTCCTCCAACTAGGCCACACCTTCTAATCCCTCCCAAACAGTTCACCAAGTGAGCACTAAGCATGCAAACATATAGACTATAAAATAAAATTACATATTTTAATTCAAAACACCACAGTTGATTTACGTCATTATCCTGTTTTAGTTTTAGCTTAATATTAACTTCACAGAATGAGTTTGAAAATGTCTCATCCCCTTTAATTTCATAAAATAATCAAAGATAACTTGGTGTTATTTCTTCCTAAAAGTATAATAAAATTCAGAAATCAATATGTTCTGTTGTAGAATTTTGTTAGGAGATTTTATTATTGTATCAGTCTCATTTATTGTGGTTTGTCTGTGGTTTTCTTTTTTTTTTTAATCTTTGTGATTCAATTTTGGTAAGTCATATGTGTTTAGAAATATAGCCATTTCTTCTGGTTGTGCCAAGTTGTCAGAATATGTATTTTCCTTTTTTTTTTTTTTTTTTTGTCATTTCAGTTTATTTTTATTTTTTAAATTTTTTTTTATTAATTTATTCTTGTTACGTCTCAATGGTTATCCCATCCCTTGTATCCTCCCATTCTTCCCTCCCTCCCATTTTCCCCTTATTCCCCTCCCCTATGACTGTTCCTGAGAGGGATTACCTCCCCCTGTATATGCTCATAGGGTATCAAGTCTCTTCTTGGTAACCTGCTGTCCTTCCTCTGAGTGCCACCAGGTCTCCCCCTCCAGGGGATATGGTCAAATATGAGGCACCAGAGTACGTGAGAAAGTCATATCCCACTCTCCACTCAAGTATGGAGAGTGTTCTGACCATTGGCTAGATCTGGGTAGGGGTTTAAAGTTTACAGCCTGTATTGTCCTTGGCTGTTGCCTTAGTTTGAGTGGGACCCCTGGGCCCAAATCTGCCTATCATAATGTTCTACTTGTAGGTGTCTAGGACCCACTGGATCCTTCTACATTGCTATTCTCCCATGCTTCTCTCATCTAGAGTCCCAATAGGATGTCCTCCCCTCTGTCCCAGTTTCCTGGTAAGGGAAGGCTTTCGTGGGACATGCCCCTTGGGCTAGTATGCAGATGTAAGTGAGTATATACCATTTGAGTCTTTCTGCTTCTGGGTTAACTCATTCATTATGATCATTTCTAGCTCAATCCATTTATCCACAAATTTCGGGAATTCCTTGTTTTTAATAGCTGAGTAGTATTCCATAGTGTATATGTACCACAATTTCTTTATCCATTCTTCTACTGAGGGACACTTGGGCTGTTTCCATGATCTGGCTATTATGAATAAGGCTGCTATGAACATGGTTGAGCAGTTTCTTGTTGTGTATTGGAGCATCTTCTGGGTATATTCCAAGGAGTGGAATAGCTGGGTCTTGAGGAAGCCCTATTCCCAGTTTTCTGAGATAGCACCAGATAGATTTCCAAAGTAGCTGTACTAGTTTGCATTCCCTCCAGCAAAGAAGGAGTGTTCCTCTCTCCCCACATCCTTGCCAGCATGTGGTATCGCTTGAATTTTTGATCTTAGCCATTCTGATGGGTGTAAGATGGAATCTTAGAGTTGTTTTGATTTGCATTTCCCTGATGACTAAGGAGGTTGAGCATTTCTTTAAGTGTTTCTCAGCCATTTGATATTCCTCTGTTGAGAATTCTCTGTTTAGTTCCAAGCCCCATTTCTCAATTGGGCTATTTTGTTTGGTGGTGTTTAATTTCTTGAGTTCTTTATATATTTTCCCAAGTCACTATCTATTTTTAATAACAGCTATTGTAATTTACCTTATTTTAAATTTCATTTAATTTGTGTCTTTTCTCTTTTTACTTAATTTGGATATAGACTTATCAAGCTTATTAATCTTTTTTAATGAATCACATTTCTTTTTCATCAATTTTTAAAATTTTTATTAATTTATTCATACTACAACTCAATTGTTATTCCATCACTTGTATCCTCTGGTTCCTCCCTCCCTCCTGCTTTCACTCTATTCCCCTCCCCTAGGTCTATGACCGAGGGGGATCTCCTCCCCCTCTATATAGTCACAGGCTATCAAGTCTCATCTTGGTAGCCTGCTTATTCTTTCTTTGAGTGCCCTCGGGCCTCCCCATGCAGAGGAGGTGGCAAATATGGGGCACCAGCGTGAGTCCCCGTTCTCCACATAACTGTGGGGAATGTCCTGACCACTGGCTAGATCAGAGTATGGGTTCGATGTTTACTACATGTATTGTCCTTGGTTAGTACAATAGTTTGAGCAGACCCCTTTGGGCCCTGATCCACCCATCACGATGTTCTTCTTGTAGGTTTCTAGGACCCTCTACCACATGGTGCCTCACAGCCATCTATAATGTGATATGATGCCCTTTCATGATTTTTTTCCATCATAGATATCCAACATTTAAACATTATGACAGAATATCATCTACTGATATGATGGGATTTATTCATAGCTCTCCTCTGGCATATACAGCAACCTGAGGACTGTACAAAAATGAAACACAAATACATAAGAAATGAATTCATTTTCAATGTGTGAAGATATGAGTAATCATTTGAACTTTTGTATTTATTCATACTTGGCCTATAATATGATCTATTTCAGAGAAAGTTAATCTCTGCAAAGAAAAGTTTATTCTTTAGTTATTAGATATAAAGTTCTGGATATTGGTTAAGTCTATTTGATCTACAGTATAGTTTAAATCTCAGATTTATTTGTCGGATTTTTGTCTAGGTGTCTTATGTACTAATGAAAGTTGGCATTGAAGTCACCTGGTATTATTGTATTTGTTTATTTCAAAATTTGTGTTTTGAAATTGAGTGTAACAGTGTTTAGTGCTTATGAATGTGCTATCATGTTTTCTTGATATATTACTCCCTTAATAGTGACATTCTTTGTCTCCTTTAAATTTTACCTTAACTTCTTCTTTGCTTGATAATAGTAATAGCAACTTCTGTTTAAATCTGAATCCATTTGTATTCAATATCTTTTTCTTATCCTGTCACTTTTACTGTGAACATGTGTCTGCTGATGAAGTGAATTTCTTGCAGGCAGCAAAGAGTTGGTATTTGTTTCTAACCTAACCATCTAGTCTATGTGGATTATTTGGATAACTAAAGCCATTTAATTGATGATATAAATGAAATAACAGAGGCTGGGCATGGTGGCACATGCCTGTAATCCCAGCACTTGAGAGACAGAGGAAGGTGAATCTCTGTGAATTTGAGGCCAGCCTGATCTACAAAGTAAGTCCTGTCAGGCAAGATTACACAGAGAAACACTGTCTAGAAAAACCAGAAGGAGGAGGAGGAGGAGGAGAAGGAGAAAAGAAAGAAATAACTTGCCATTTTTTGATATTTCTGATGTTTGATTCTTTCATAATTCTCATTTTCTTATGCTTCTAGGGGATTTTCCCCCAATTCCCTAGTTGTTATACTTTTGTTTTCTGCATTTAGAACTTTTTTCCTTATATTCTTCAATATTCATTTATTGGTCATAATATTCCTTGTTACTGTTATATGGATGATGAAGACATGGGCCACTTCTCTTATTAAATAGCAGGAGGAGTAGACACCAATCCCAGGAATGCAGTTTATTTAGTAAATGGGACATAAAGCACAATATGAAATTGAATCCTGGAACATATTAAGGATGTATTCTACATCTAAATGACATTTCCCACATCCTAGTACACACACACACACACACACACACACACACACACACACACACACACA
>OU015742.1:8219629-8258977 GCA_907169655.1 Acomys percivali | reverse complement strand
ACACACACACACACACACACACACACACACACACACACACACACACACACACACACACTGAAGCTATAAAATAGGTTTGCATATGGATTTTTCAAACATCCTTAGAGTTAGTTTCCCTTTCTCCATCTTTCTTCCTCCTGTTCTTCCTCCCATGATTTTTTCTGGGTGGCTTACAGGAAAAAGTGGGTACTCATTTCTTCTGCCAATCTGCATTCCTTCAGTGTCTTCTCAAGCCTGTGCCTTGTGAAAGCAAAAGCTGGGAACTAGTCACTTCCGTCATGTGTCTGTTTTGTCTGCCAGTGGATCCGTGGGAGCAGTTTGTGGCCAGAGCTGGTTGGAATGGCTTTGTTTCTGTGATCCATAGTACTATGTAGAAAGAAACCAAGTTTCCTTTACCTGGAGTTTTCTCAAGTTACATTACCTTGTTAGACTATCAGCCAGGACTGACTATAGACTCTACTAAGCAGGTAGATTTCTAAAACCACAATGAAAGCAGGGTAACAAAAATCAGTGGGTGGAAGAGGGTTGCATTCTTTCTACCCCTAAGGACTTTGGATTTCTGAGGCCTAGTGACAGCATGTCATTATAACCATATAAGCCTTAACTGTCTCTTTTTAAAAAATTTTTAAATTGTATTAATTTGTTTGGATTACAATTAAATTTTTATCCCATCACTTGTATCCTCCCATTCCTCCCTCCCACTTTCACCCTATTCCCCTCCCCTAGGTCTATGACAGAGGGGGGCCCTCCTCCCCCACTATATGACCATAGGCTATCAAGTCACATCTTGGTAGCCTGCTTATTCTTTCCTTGCCTTAACTGTCTCTTGATGCTCCAAGCTCGTCACCAAGCTTCTATTCTTCAAAGGAAACTAACTCTCACTCAGAACATGTTACCTAAACCCCTCTTTGTTTTCAATAGTTTATTTTAATAGCATTTCACTAGAGCCACAGTGGATTATAAATTTGAGGCAATGTATGAATGATATGATTATAAATCAAAGGAAAACAAAGGAGAGTTGCTTTCCAAAGCTGTCAGCTCAAGGTCAAGCTTCTTATGACGAGTTTGAGGTAGAATGCTATTTGGCTGAGAAATGTAGAGTATGCATGAAGATCAGCACTCCATGCAGCCTCTACATCAGCCCATGTGAGAGCTCTCTCCTCTGCATCCATTTCTGTGTCACCTCCATGAGGTGACCTGCTCTCCCCTCCAGCTCCCTTCCTCTACTTTGTCATCACAGGCTTATTGCCGACGTCCATCTCTCCACTTCTGTTGAGTAACCAGAGTCTGTATGACTCTCCAGGTCTCTGTCTAATCCTGAGCCTTCGTGCTTCTTCTTAGTTATCCACCTCTCTGAGGAGCTGCTTTCCGGCTGTTTCTACTTTAAGCTGCCAGGAAGTTTAAAATGCTACATTCTTCTAATCCTCCATCTTGGCTCCCCTTACTGTTGTGTGTTCTTGGCAAACATTATTTCCAGGGAGAAGGATGGATATGCATTCCGTTAACTGTTTTCTTGGCAGAAAAAAAAACTTAAGTGCTAAAGTTTCTCTGCTGCTGGACACAGGGACTATTTTTCCACCTTGACAATAGGAGGCATCCACATAGGGCAGGTAGCTTACTTAGTAAGAGGGACATGAATCAGGTGGTTTGATCCAGAACTGAATCCAGGATCTTGTACACACTAACATATTCTCTGCCTCTAACCCACATCCTCAAATCCTGCCCATCATCCCTTGACAAGGCAGCTTATCAAACTTCCATCTTTCATTTTAAAGCTTCATCAGGGTTGCGCGCAGCTTTTCCTTTTCTTGGCAGGGGTTGCGGCCACGGGGTCAAGACATATGTTTCACTGTATAGTGCAGCCAGGCCTCTAAATCAAACTCCTCCTGCTTCAGCCTTTCAAGTGCCAGGCTTACAAGTAGATAGCAGCATGTCCAACGTACTCTGTTTCTGTTTGGTAGAAGGCAAGTTGGAAATGTGAGGAATCCAAGCCTAATTGAGCAGAAAATACAGCTGTTACATGTAGCTGGTTGTCTCGTTCAAGGGAATGGGATAACTTGTAGGGTAAGGTGTGATGTACCTGGGTTGATTAGATGATTGCTGCGCATGCGAGTCTTATAGCCAAGCACAATAGGATATCCCTTGCTCAGACAAAAAGTTTGAAGTCGTACCCATCTATGTTGATCCTGATCTATCTATCTCCCTGGTCACTTGGGGTAGATTAACTCAGTCAGATCTTAGGTGGCAGATACTTTTCCAAGTCAGGTTTTAAAATGAGACCCAAAAGGGGCCTCAAACATATGGGGTTCCTGATATAAACTGTCATCGTGACATTATTATATAAGATTTATAATCCCCCCAAATGTGGTTGTGGGGCTGTAGAAACTCTTCACGTGTCTTCTGGCCCCACAGACCAGCCTTGATTCTACTGAGGAGACAGGGAGGAGAACCATCATCACCCCAGGTGTGTCTCCTCCCATTTGTTATTCTGAACTCAGATGGGAGAATTTCTACTATAGGAATCATTCATTATTATCCCGGTTTTCTATAGAGATTGCTTTTTGTCCTTCTGCAAAACTGCAGCAAGAGATTAAATTTCCCTTTTGAGATTTTATTATAATCAAGCAACACTACCTCCTGCCCCTTATCTTAAGAGATGCAATTTTTAAGATGAAAGATAAACTAAAGAGAATTCTTTCCTACTTTAATTTTTTTTCACAAGAGTTTTCCTCCTTTATAGTCAGGAGGATCTATCTTTTTTGCTTCCTATTTTTCTTACACTGAATAAAGTATTTCAGCTTAGGTTCAGACTGTGTCTGAAAATGTATCTTCCGCCTTCAAAATTTATTTTATTCTAGAAACAAGTTTCTAGTGTCATTTTCTAGTTACAGAATGTCTAGTTAGGATATTACTGGCAAGCTTATCCTCCCTTTGTTATAACCTAACATTTATAGGAAACAACTCATTCAGTGCTTTTATCCTACAACTGGAGAGGCCAAATATTTATAAATTTTAAAGCAACCTTTACCCTACAAAAGTATTCCCCTATAAAACACACCATGCTGTTAATGGGTATGCCACAATGTTAGGTGGCAAAAGCCAAAGTCAGAACAAGAAAAAGAAAATCAAGTGAGAGCCTTGAATTCCACGTGATATTAAAACTGGTGCTTTTGCTTTTAATTATATGTATCTTTACTCCTTTAAGTGAAACCCCATTTTAGAAAGTGCAGGTGGCTGAAAGTGAGCGTTGCTTGCCATTTAGATGATCCACAGCATTCCAAGACCTTCCTTTTTAAAGCATGCCTTAAGCTTTCTTTGGCTCTTCCTCTGCAGCAGAGGCACACAGTGGAAAGAGTTGCTGAAATACTTCTGCATTATCCTTTGCTCCAAAACTGAATTCGAGTCCCAGGAATACTGCACTCCTCTTAAGAGTGCCTCAAACCACTGTAGAGAAGTTCAGGCCATTTCATTTTAAGATCATCAGCAAATGTACCAGATGAACCAGTGATCAGGACTTCTACCTGAGTCTACACAAGATCTCAAAACAGAACATTTGTTTCATTTATGCATTTTTTTTTTTTGTCTTTAGGGATCGAGCCCAGGGCAATATACACACTAAAGTGCATACTTTGTCACAGAGTTATACCCTGAACCCTTGTTTAGGATCATTTTTAAAGGCTGTGTCCCTACTGTCTTGTGAAATAGTCATTAATTAGTATACCACTCTAGCGTTTTCTTGTTAATATTATTAGCTCAACAACACAAATAAAGAAAATTAATGATACTAGCCAAGCTCATAAATTAACTGGCAATGTTGCTTTTATGAAGTAGGTGTCAGTGGATCTGGTGGGGCACCTTCCTTGCTTCAGGAGTGCTCAGGAAGGGTCATACCTCACAGCATGATGTGTTGAAGCAGTCAGCTGAGGATGTGTTTCTCTCAGAAAGGATGTGGCTTCACTCCACTTATTTTCAAGTGGCATCCTCATAGCATGCCGAGGATGACAAGCACCAAGTACAAAGCCAGACAGCAGCAACACCGTTTGATGTGAGTGACAGGTAGTTCCTTGTGCCGCAGACATATCCAAAATGGATTAATGTCTAAGCCAGGCCCTTTCTCACCTGCATCCTCTCCTGAGTATTGACAAAGCAGTGTGTGGGGCTTGTCCCTAGACCTGTTGATTCCTCTGCCACCTTTGAGTTGACACCAGTTTCAGATCTGAGAGAGCATGTCATTTGGGGTCAGTTGTTGTGCCATTCAGTGTTGTCTTGTAAGGGATTCCCTGTAGTGAAGGAAAAGGGAGAGAGGAAGGGAGACATGTGAAGGGACTGGTGAGAGTTCAAAGTAGTCTTCTACTAAATGCCATCTGTGCCTTTGTCAATGGTATTTTTCATTATAACTACCTTCTATATTACAAACAAAGACTGCCTTTGCTACACAGTCCATATAAAGAACTTACTCACAACTATAATGCTCTGTGGTAAAATCATACAGTGTTTTGTAAGCCCAAGTCCTTTTGGGTTTTTCCCATAGCCAGGGTCTTACCACAGCACCCAGGAAGTGGGAAGCTGTGAGCACCCAGGAAAGGGCATGCCCTTTCTGTTCCTCCATAATTCTTGCCATCAATGTCCTTAGGACATTCTTTGTAGAAGAAGCTTCTTTCTGACTAGCATCCTCATGACTTCACTTCAGCCTCTGAGTGAGATGGTGTTGAACTAATTATCCTGAGCTTCACATGAAGCCCTAATAATGTGGTTAATCTACCCAGGAGTCTCCACATGTTGGGCATAGTGTTTGTCTCACTATGGGTCATGTGTATTTATTGAGGCCTTTTCTGGTCTTTCCAGATTATGAGCCTTACGTCTGGTTGTGTGTGAAGAAGCTTGAAGTGCTATGTGTGTGTTGTCGCTGTAAGATGACCCAAAGAACACTAAAAATACCATAACATGTGAATAGTAGCAGGAGAGGAGAAGTTGAAAGAGACCTATAGCATGCCCCACCCTGTGCATTCCTGTGGTGTGTGGCTGTCAGTTTCTCCTGTTATTTATAACAGCATGCAATAGCTTTTCCTTACTTGCCCATCAAATGAACTCCCAAATCTGTAATGACATGACTCCACTTCAAAATCACTAATTCTTAATTGGCAAGTGGGCCTAACAGTGTAGAAAATACCAACTATGACCACACATCACCAACAGTGAAAAATCCACAATTAGTATTAGTAATAGAAAAATAAATGTACTGAAACCATGCCTCAACTTAACCAGATTTTTCCCTTTCTCTGAGCTGATAACTGTCTACTTGTGGCTGTTTGTTTTAATTTAATGACTGTGAATAATTGAACATTTATGCCTTGAACTACCCTAAAGAGCTCATTCAATTAAATTTCTAGGAAAAAAAAAAAGCACCTCTGACATAATTTAGAAGTTCAAGCATGAAAATAATAGCCGGCAAACAAGCCACACAGCCCCTATGTCAACAGCCCAGTCATCCTAACAGCATCTGGAGCGAGTAGAAAGAAGTAAAACTTTGTTTGTTGCACTCTGTGCTGAAGTCTCTCTGCCCGGCTGATTTTTCTTTTCCCTTCTGAATAGGAAAGCAGAGTTAGCTCTGCCATATTGAGCCGGTCGGTAATGGGGTCTGCCAGGCGTGGAGGAGATAAAAGCCACCACCTGCCTTGCCTCAGCTCCCCCTGCCCCATTTCCCTGTCTCCAGTCTTCTGCACAGCTGCTGGCAGCCAGTCACTGTTCCACTTCAGAGCTGTTGGGAGCTCAGCTGTCCCAGTCTTAGCATCACAATTGCCAGTTGAATGCAACTCTTGGGTGGGTTGTATGTACACCTTGTGCACAGCCCTTCGGTGGGCTTTGTGCCTCTAAGTCTGAGAGTCTGAGCGGAGTCTGAGCAGACATGGCTTGTGTATTTGGTACCGGCCAGGACCAAGTGGTAAGCCTGGACAATATTCCCAAGAGGGAAGGGGTTTTTGAGCAAGACAAAAGAAAAAAGATGTATAATGATAACTATTTGGCATGAGTTGATTTGGGGCTACACAGTAAATACTCATCTCATTTTGAGACTAGAATCCTCTTCTCATGCCTGGCCCTGGCAAATAGAAATAATAGATCACCTCTTGGCAACTCTCATTGACTCAGAGATAGCATATGACTTAGGTCAACAGGAGCTCTTGAGACTCACTGCACAGAGCTACATAGTAAGCTAGCTCAGCCTTCCTCCCTCTCTCCCCACTCTCAGTTTCCTTCACATTGGTGGACTTTGACGCCCAAACATTGCACATACCATGCAAAGACAGTAGCATTGAGCCAGACCCCTAGCTCACATGGACCTAGTTTTGATAAATGGGAATAATTGTGTCTAATTTAGGTAGAATTTAAGAAGAGGAATAATTGGAAGTGGTGCAAAAGAATAGTTACAGGCACCGTATCCGCAGCTGTGGTGGATAGTGTGGTAAGTAACTCAGATCCCCTGTATGGGAAAATGTGATTATCTCCCCAGGTTATAGGAGTGAGGCTGGTAGATAACACTCTCTTTCAGTTCCATCTGGTGACAACCTCAGCCGAAGAGAATCATCTTGCCCAGTGTCACGTCATCTCACTAAGGTGGTGGTCCACATCCAGTTATTAAAGTATGAACATGAAGACCTAATTTCTTTAACACTACTCAGAACAGCTTTAGATGAAAGCACCTTCAATTTGTTAAAAGATTCAGTGACTCCCTTGACCCTACTGTGTGGCTCCCTGTTTGTCCCTTTTTCTTCCTTCTGTTCTGTAGATATAAATCCAAAACTCCCCCTAACTAAGCTCCTGAAAATGGGTTAATTGCTGTCTGAGGCTCAACCTATAGGACCAGAATAAATAGGTTGGACTTCTTCCTGTAAGTGGAACTGGGTGGTTGAAATGCAGAGCGAGGGAGCTGTCTTGCCCTGATGAGGAACTGCAGCTGAAGCACTTGGGGCTGGAACATGAAGGATGCAGGATGGCAGCATCCAGCATGCTGGGATGAATGAATCCTGTCAGGTCTGCTCCAGCTTCAGTGTTTGGTTCTTTTTTCTGAAAACATACAATTTCTCACAAGAATTACACGGTCCTCAAATTATAAATGTACGAAGTGTGCAGGGTGCATAGAACAATTAAGGCTGGTTCTCTGCCTTCTGAGCAGAAGAAAGACATCTGCAAATCTTCATTCATGACACATGAAGAATGGCATCTAATCCTAAATCACAGGGATTCTGTAACTAACATGAAGCATTGTCTATGCATAGACATTCGGTCTCAGCCAGTCTCAGTGCTATTCCCATGCAGTGGGATTAGCGTATAAATTACCTGCTTGTTCTGCAGTTTAAATTCTTTACATTCCAATTGTAGTCCCCTCCCTCATTGCCTTCAGATCTCACCCTTCCTTCCTCCTTCCCTCATTTCCTCTCCTTCTCTCCTCTAGTCCTCAGAAAGGGGAGCCCCCCTCCCCTAATATCTTACCTCAGCCCATCCAGTCTAATCTGCACTACCTGTATCCTCTTCTGCTATGGCTGGGCAAGTCCTCCCAGTCAGGAGAAAGTGATCAACACTGAGGGGCCAGAGTCCTTGTCAGAAGTAGTCCCTATTCCCCCTATTGTGAGACCCACACAGAGACTGTGCTGCCTATCTACTACATCTGAGCTAAGTGTCCATGTCATCACCATGCATGGTCCTTGGTTGGTGCATCAGTCTCTGCAGCAACCCTCTTCTCCACCTGGATTTTTAAATTGTATGTCTTATTTGTTATAATTTATTCACATTACCTCCCAATTGTTGTGCCCTCTCTCTTATCCTCTCATTCCCACCCTCCCTTCCTCTTTTGCCTATTTCCCTCCCCTAGATCTCTGGCAACAGCCTATTAAGTCGCATTCACCGTGTGCCCATTAGGCCTTCTGGCCAGGGGGCAGTGACCAAACTGTGGGCACCCAAGTACATATCAGAGGTTCAGCAGCAGTCCTCGCCCCCGCCCCCCGCCCCACACATGGAGAATCAGGAGTCCATCAGCTGCATCTCAACAGGGTGTCTAGGTTCTCTGCATGCATTGTCCTTGACTGGTGCATCAGTTTGTGCAGGCCTCCCTGTGCCCATATCCGCAGGCCTTGATGGTCTCCCTGTGGAGCTCCTGCTCCTTCCTGGACCTTCTATCCTCCAACCTTCCCCTACAACTCTCAGCACTTTGCCCAGAGTCCAGCTCTGAGTCCCAGTATCTCTCCTAATCCCCGAATGAATGGAGTCTCTCAGAGGACATCTATGTTGGGCTAATATCCACTTAAAAGTGAGTATATACCATGTGTGTCTTTCTAAGTCTGGGTTACCTCACTTAGAATGCTCATTTCTAGTTCAATCCATTTGCCTGCAAATTTCAAGATTTTCTTGTTTTTAATAGTTGAGTAGTGATCCATTGTGTAAATGTGGCACAGTATAGGCCCAGGAGTGGTATATCTGGGTCTTGAGGTAGACCTATTCCCTATTTTCTGAGAAAGTGCCAGATTGATTTCCAAAGTGGTTGTACAAGTTTACACTCCTACCTGCAATGGAGCAGTGTTCCCCTTTCTCCACATCCTTGTCAGCATGTGTTGTCACTTGAGTTTTGATCTTAGCCATTCTGACAGGTGTAAGATGGAATCTCAGAGTTGTTTTGATTTGCATTTCCCTGATGACTAAGGACAAGGACATTAAGCATTTCCTTGAATGTTTCGCTGCCATTTGACATTCCTCTCTTGAGAATTCTCTATTTAGCTCTGTACCTCATTTTTAATTGGATTATTTAATTTGGTGGTGTTTAACTTCTTGAGTTCTTTATATATTTGGGATATTAGCCCTTTGTGAGATGTAGGGTTGGTAAAGATCCTAATCTGTAAATTCTATAGTTACTGTTTCTTTATAGTACAACATGAGTTCAAGATGGAGATTCCTCTGCAAAATCTTTTATTGTACAGGACAGTTTTAACTATTCTGGGTTTTTCTGTTTTTTCCATATGAAGTTGAGAATTGATCTTTCAAGATGTTTAAAATTTTATGTAGGTATTTTGATAGGGATTGCATTGAATCTCTAGATTGCTTTTGGTAAAATGGCCATTTTAGAAGAAAGCTTACAATCCCAATAGGTCCAGCATTTCAGACTGTCCTACACAGGACTTCTATTAAGACTGGAATTTCTCAGTATTTAGAAACTAGATCACAAATGCTATTCCTAGCTTGTGTAACCATTTTCCAAAATTTTCTTTAGGCCCCTACAAAGGTATTATCTGGAAGAAACCTTAAGAGAACAAAGCTCCATTTCCCTTAATGGGGGGTTGGGAAAGTTTTCAGTTGCTTTCTTGTGTTATAGATGTTCAGTTTCATTGGGAGTTGGTTATAAGTTACTATTTGTCTTATTCAGAGAGAAAATGAGTTTGGACTCAGGGGTGTTTCTCTTTTCCTTTATCTTTCTTATGTTTGGAGATAGAGGTTGTAAAAAAAGAAAGGGAAGTATAGAAATATATAGAGATGATAGGACAAAAAGTACATTATTGAGTCTACTCCTCAACTTAAGGCCTTAACTGTTGTTCAGAAGGTTATTTTTGATGCATTGGTATAGAATTTTGTATATTGATGAACAATAAGTTTAGTTTTGATATGTTGGTATAGAATTCAAGTTTAAGATTATTCTTCACACTCCTGACATACGTAGTTTCTACTCTAATATGAGGTATTGTACCCATACAACTCAAGTAAAATACAAAGTTTACTTCCAATACTCTGAAAGTGCTATTGCAAGCTATTTAGGATAGTAAGTTATACAAGCTAATTTTTAGTTGATCAAATCATGGTCATGTCAATCACTAGTCTATTTTATCACAAGAATATACGTCCTAGGTTTAGCAGATAGATATGATTCTATAGCTAGATAAGGTAAAATAGTTAGATAAGGTCTTCAAAAACCTCAGAGCCCTACAGAATATGGCATTTAAAGATGCTTTTTATTGTTTTAAGCATTGTTTGACAATAAGACAAGTTAACTCCTGGCAACACCCAGTTTACGTCAAAGAAGATGATTAACATCGAAGAACCTCCTTATGGAGATGGCTTCAAATGTGGCAAACAATCCACTGGGGAAAATGTCCTCATTTCCACCACTGACAGAATTATGCCTAAAAGTGGGGCAAGCTTGGTTGCAGGCAGAATCAATGGCAAGCTGTGAAAGTACATGGTAAGCAAGTCCTGAATAGTTCCTGCCTCACAAGTATGTCTGTCAGATACACTGGGCCAGAAGGCTGAAGATGATGCTCCAATGTTGTAGAGAGTTTTGGGTGACTGTTCAGGCAGTAAATTGTCTCTGTCATATTTTTTCACTTTGGAAGCTGCTAACCTGCACTTCCCATTTACTCAGGTAATTAATTTTATCCCTTCTCAAATCTGTGATGGAGTTGAAGACCAGATAGTTTAGTTTTACAATTGAGCCTAGTTTTTTAGGGGTTAAGATATTTTTAGATCTAGATAGATGTTTTAAGTGGATAGAGATGAGCTATGATAGATACTGATCTCCATTCAGAATTTTAGACTCACCAAGATAGGAAAGATGTTTTCTTCAAGGTTGCCAAATACAAATAGCCAAATCACTATGAATGTAACATTTATGTAATTCCTGATTCATCTTTCTTCTTGATGAATGTAGTTTATTTTATATATGTGTAATAATATAAATGTATATGTAAAAAATAAAAAATATTAAAAAATTAAATATAAATACGTAAATAAATAAAGACAGACAGAAGACAGAAAGGAGGAAAGAAATGCAGAGTGAGGCCTCTAAGCAATGGGATGACAGTAAACTATAGCAAGGTTTAAAAAGAGAATTCATATAAACACATTCCTCCAGAATCTACCTCAGCCTCCAAGAAGTATTGACAATTTTGATCACACCCATCCTCTGGGCTATAGAATGTTTAGCTTAGCTATTCATCAGTTTGTACAGGTGCATGGATGTTATGTAGTTATAACCCAAATGCTATAGTTTTCATATGAACAGCCAATACTTTTTACTGATGTGTGATACTATAATGACCATGCTGTATTTTGCTTTCCTCTCCCCTGGCATCTGATATGTGGTACCTTTGGAAGAGAGTCTTTTGTAGTTACCTTCATAAAGGCATCAATCTTACCAAGCTTAAAATTAAAATGCTACTACAAGTGGCATTTCCCATTCCTTTTCAAATATGCAGCGTGGTGAGACTTTACAGGAAATTAAAATACTGTCTTTAAATCTCTGTTTTTGTAAGGATGAGAAGGAAATTGCCACACACTAGCATTTGTCAGCGATCAAGATTTTTTGTAGTCTATAAAATATTTGCCAACATTTTTCTCATGGGAAATGTATTATATACAGTGATTAAAAACAAACACGGGCACTTTATGTGTTGATACTTTTACTAGCTTGAAGCCAAAGTAAATGATCACGAAGGCTCACAGTTAATAATGGGCTCAAAGGATGCCTTAAACTCACGGCAGTGGTCCCCAGAATTAAGGCAGTGATTTGCACATGTCTTCTCTTACTGTCTCACCAAATTAATGATTAAATTCTAAACAGATGGCTCTTCAGTTAGTTCATTGTGTATGAATACATATATACATATTTATATATGTATACATATATACACACTATTGATTCTTAGACTCTATATTTCTTTTACAGGTTATTTCATACAAATTTTGTAATCATTATGGATTGAAGTTGTCTCAGTACATGCAACACCAGGCCTACTTGTCATATGACCTTATTTCATACAACATAGAACTTAGATAGTCTATATCGCTGATGAATTCTATAATACAGTTTAATGCAGTATTCAGTATGGTCTGGTACACTAATTTTAAATCTTTCACTTTCAGAAGGAAACCCAACTCCTATCTGTTTTTAAGTCATAGTCTCAAAGATGTCACACAAAGTCTTAGTGCAATTTTAATTTGTAATAATTTCAGGGATATTAATACTATCAACTTATATAAATAATGTATGATTATTTAATTCAAGTTTTTTTTTCATATTTAGTGTTCAAACTTTTATTGCCAGTTCCTTTTTCTTTCAAGTGATTTTTGTTTCATTCTAAATTTGATTTTTCCTAAGGAACGACAGCCAAAAATTTAAATTACAAATTCATTATTTAGGAGTCATGTAACTCTGAATACATGAGAAACTTATTTAATTGAAAATTTAAATTATGGATTTTTAAAAGTTTGTACCTTTTTTTACTACTAATATTCTGATTCTGAGCACTGCACTAAGAGTACCGGGATATATCAGATATCCAGTTGTTTCTGCCTACCTTTGCTTGTTTATTTTTATTGTTGTTATTTTTCTTAGTTGTTGTTATTTTCTGGGTAAAGCCAATTTCCCATAATTTCTTTCTCAATCAGGAGCATATGAGTATAATTTCCTTGGCAAGTCACATGTCACACACACTAATTATAAATGCCTGTGCCTTTAACATTGAATTTATTCCTTAACACAGGAACTATGGTTGAGCTTAGGGCTAGAGGGAACTAACATAATTGTTTAATTTTACATGTCTTCATGTTTTCTTGTAAAGACCCAGAGACTGATATTCACGGAGCAAGTGAGCCCTTCTGTTTTATTGATAGCCTTTTGGTCAGAAGTATAAGCCATACAAAGTGCTTATAAGAAAACATGCAGTAGCAGCAAGACATATTTGTGTGCACATACATGTGCTCTTGGGTGCCCTTGATCAAGCCTGTGTTGACCTGAAGAGAGCCAGAAGCATAAATCATAAATAAAGAGCTTTAAGCACTAGCTGTAGAATACAGTACATCTTTGGAGCTATATCCGATTTGTCAGAAACAAATGCTGACCCAGCCCTTTCATTACATATCTCAGAGTATATTAAATTCTCTGTCTTTTCCAAGGTGTCGATCTTTAACAACAAAACAAAACTCCAAGATGAAGTCTTAATGTCTCCAAGAATCAAAGGTTATAAGATTGTTTCTTAGAACCAGGGTTCTGGGCATTTCCTGAGTATTAATAAAATTTTTCTTATTGGATATTCCCTTGGTGTGTATGCAATATTGTAGGAGGTATGATGAAAATGGTGAAAATAGCCATATTTGATCGGTTCAGTGGTGTCTCCCATGGTCTCTGCTCATAGCCTTTCTTGAATAAAGGTGTCTCCTTTAGTAATTCTCTTGGATAGACATCCCCAGACCTTCTCTCCCCTTCCTTTCCTAGGTCACCTTGTGACTTCTAGAGCCAAGTCATGTGCTTAGATAAGGGTATAAGAAAAATAAATAAAGAGGTGAGGAAGAATAACAAATAAAGATCATTGGAATATTAAAGAACAGGATAGACAAAAGATCCAGAGCATACAGGTTTTCAGTTTTATGATCTAACCTTGAATTACTTTTGAGCAAGTACCACCATGTTTCAGTGCCATTCCAAGTTCATGCAGCTGTCACTAAAGTGACTCCAAATGGTCTCTGGTGGGAAGCCTTGGTCCCTGGGCCATTGGGAAGCAGCCTGGCTTGGTTTGCTGACTGTAGCGTGTCCAGTGTTGCCCAGGAATCTCACTTAGATACTCACATTTCACACGCTCTGGAGTCCAGGGCAGACTTCTTTCCCCTTTCTAAATCATCACTTGAAAGGACATTTTTAGAGAGACATGTCAAATCTTGTTATCAAACCTGTGCTCCAAGAGAAGTCTGGCCACCTGTTACCAGTTTGTCAATTAAAAGAGCCAAATTAAAAGTGGAAAGAAAATAAAAAGATGATTTATTCAACGTGGTCATACTGGGAAGAGAATAAAAAGACCCAGTGTTCCCCCTTAAGTCTGTCTTCAGGTTCCTAAAGTGAGATTAAAGCTTAAACGGAGAGCCAAGGATATGCTGCCCAGCTATGCCCTGATAAAATGTTAAACCATCCAGCATGGACCTTAGCTTGCCTGGGCTTCAGCCTCATCCTGGAAGGTGGACTGACAAGTTGTTAACATTGTGTGAAGTCTCATTCTGGGAGACAAGACCCCAGTCTGTCTGGTGCCTTTCCCTTCTGCATGTCCGAGATTCTTGAAAGAAATTCCCATTTCTTTGGGGCCTATTGTTTCAGTAGTCTAATAGTCAGATTGAGAGCCATAAAGCGTGTCTTTAGTATGTCTTCATTTCCGGCAGGTCCTTTACACATTTTCATCTAGAATATATCCAAGGCAGAGAAGTTTGAACACACTACCTGGGACTCTAGACCCGAGGAAAGTTTGAAAGCAACGGTTCAGCCCTGTTTAATGGAGATCTGGCCAAATATTGCAGTTCTGAGCCTTGATCTTTACCTATGTGATCTGATCTTTATGGTCTATATATTTGCATTGGTTTCTTGTCTTAAATAATACTAAAGTTAAAAAAAAAAAGACACACAACTTTGCAAAGTGAAAAGGCCAGTCTGAAAAAGGTACATGCACAATTCTAGCTAAATGACCTTCCAGAAAAGGAAAACAAATAGACACGGAATAAAGATTAGGAAAACAAGAGGGATCAGGTAATGGAAGAGGTGGAGCAAGAATGCATTTGTTTTTGGTAGTGTTGTTATTTTTTTAAATATACATTTATATTATTATACATAAATACAGTAAACTACCTACAGCAAGAAGGACCATGAAATGATCAGGAATTATATTTGAAGGGCAGTGAGTTATCTACCTGGGATTGTGACTCTATGTGACATTAATGCATGAGATAAACTATATAATGTAAAAAGTGAACCTCATTGTTAATTGTGGAATTTAACTAGTAATAATGTATCCATATAGATTCTTTTAAAGATGTGACTGTGTATGCTTGTATATGGGGGTTACTATGTGTACACACTTGCGTGCATGGGTATATGGAAGCCAGAGGTCAGCCCTAAGTGTCTGTCTCAGGTCCCCATGTCACAAAAGTAAGCACTTTACCTACTGAGCCACCCCTTGGTTCCGGAAACTGTAATTTATAAGACATGTGGCACAGCAATACTGAGCATTAACAGTAGTTTACTGGGTGAGAGAGCTGTAAGAATTCTGCACTTTTTACTCAATTTCCAAGTAACTGAAAACTACATACACACACAAAAGAATCCTGCTAATTTAAAAAAATACATGTGTGTCTAAATATCAATTATGTATAAATTCCCATAAACCAGCTACTGTACATCCAGATAAAGGTTTCTGTGAATAACTTACATTATATAATTCAGTCTGAATTATTGCAGTAATATTTCTGTGACAGTCTGTTTATCATTGAAGAATTATACCCGGTATGAAGATCCTTAGCAATTCTGAGATCATCATTAAATATAGTCTGTTGTATGCTGCATTGGCTTTATCTCTGTATTACACAAACATGACAAATATTTTAGCTAATCAACCTATAATTGCAGGGTTCCTACTAATGCTGACAACTGAACATTAAATATCAACTCACAGTCTGAAGTGTTTTGAATCTTACAGTGGCAAAGCTCTATCACTAAGTATTTTTATTTTAGGAGATCTTTCAGTAGCATTTAAATATATGTACATACGATATATATATATATATGTATATATGGACTTCTGGGAAAGCCTTATTTATGTAAATGCATTCAAAAGAATTTATTTGAAGAACAATCATCTACATTAGGGAGCAAGACTTTAAAATTTTGTATCCAGGCAACAGTCTCAGTCAGGTTTAATCTCTATGATGTCCACCTCAGAATTTCAGTATATTCCTGCAGAACATTGGTAGTATCTTAATTTTAACTATTTATTTATTTTATGTGTGTCTGGGTGTATAAATGTGCACCAATGCATGCAGGCACTCACCAAAGTCAGAAGAAACACTAAAGCTTCTAGAACTGGTGTTACAGGTGGCTATAAGCCACCATGTGACTGCGGCAAACCCAGGTCCTCTGTATGAGCACTTAGTGGCTTTAACTGCTGCGACATCTCCCCAGCCAATTGCTAATATCTTCTAAAAAGAAAAAAAAAAAAAAAAGAAAAAAAGAAAAAAGAAAGAAAGACAAGACAACTCAATTCTCTGTAGTGACTAGTAAACACCTATTAGCATATCCTCCCCTTTTTAAAAAGGGTATTGTGTCAGTAGGCACCCAAGTGGTGATTCTCCTGCTTCACCCTCCTTAACAGTATGATTATCACTTGTCCTTCAGTGCCTGGATTTACTGGTGATTTTTATCAGAAATTTGCATGCTGTTTATCAGCATGCATCAGTCATGCTTCAGGTCGCTCAGGTGTGCTCTCATCTTAGGACACCTGTCTGCTTGAATGGGCACTGTGTTAGGAAGGTGCCTGTAGAAGTAAACATCCTAGCCTGAAAAGAAAATGAGACTTTTGTAACTACAAATGTAAATGTATCCAATTACTTCTAAATTCTAAATAACTATTCACAAACTCTAGAAGGGAAATTAGTATATTCCAAGAACCATCTCTAAGCCTACATTACTTTGGTGTATTTAATCTTATTCCTAATTTTTAAATTATTTTCATGTGGTAGTAGAAAATATATTAGCTCTATAATTGAAAACATTTGTTAATATAAAAATGGACATTTTTATGATGGTCTGTACCGCCTTGCATGAGTGCATTTTGAAAACAAGTTTTTAATATCCAAAACCTCAAATTTTTGAATAAATAACATAAAGTAAACTTCTTCATAATTTTTTCCTCACTCTATGGCTTCCAGAAGTTATAGTTGAAACAAAAAATGTTTTCTATATTACTATATGTCATTAGAACAAGGTCGGAACTTTGAGCTAGTAATAACAGCTTCAGAACAGATGACATTTTGTTGACAACTGTCTCTACTGTCTAAGGGACTGACTTCCTCATAGATAGAATCTGTAGAGAGTCACTACTTCCTGTATAGGACAGCAGGAATGTTTCCATTATTTAATATTCACTACATCATTCTTTTTTAAAAATAAGTACTAATTTTGTGTAAAAGTGAGATGGGGATTTTTTAAATAGACTTGAATCTTCCCACTATACAATAAGAAATGGAGTATTTTTTCATAGTAAGATGATTATTTAAACTGTTAAAAGTCATCCATATTAGTCCACTTTAGCAAATTTGGTAAATATATTTTATAGTTTTTGTTGAATACTCAGTAATGTATTTCACTTAATGATAAAGGTGTATGTTGTGTGTGTGTGTGTATGTGTGTGTGTGTGTCTGTGTGTCTGTGTCTATGTAAAGCTTTGAAGTAACTATTATTTTCTTTATTAACCAAATAGAAAAACTGACAGAGTCAGTTCATGTATATACATATATTCCATATATATATATGTGTGTGTGTGTTTGAATTCATATATACACGTATACATATATGTGTTTGATTATTCATAGATAGATAGATAGATAGATAGATAGATAGATAGATAGATAGATACAATTTGCATTTTAGTATAAGACATTTTTCTCTAAATAACTTCTATTTCGGGAAGAAAGTTCTTATAAAGTTGTTTTAAGATGTTTCTATATATACTGTGTGTCAAGAACCATGTTTTAAAAAGTAATCTTGATGTTTGTCATTGGGAATTAACTTGAGGTTTGGACAGTATTTATTGTACCTTTGATTGTTTGTACTTGACCTTAGGGTAGCATGGCTAAAGGAAGCTTTGTACAGATTTAGAAAATCTTGCTTGGAGCTGGGGTGTGCTGATGATTACCCTGAACATGGAAATCCCATAGGTTGCATTTGCTGTTGAGTTTGCATGTTGTGTACATATGTGAATATAGTTGAACATGGCAGAACAATGGGACATTTCATAGGTCTATACACAGCTGTTACTAGGTCCAGACAGTTAGCACAAATGAGTGTCCTTTGTGTCCCTCTTTAAGTCATCTTGGCCTCACTCTTATTCTAGTCATTAGGGCAACGACCACTGTGGGTAGGGTTTGACCAGTGTCACACAGGTACAGCCTGATGGATGTGTGTCTCACATGTCATTTTCTCTGACAAACAATTCACATACCATATTATATGATGGCTAGAAATTGGCCCAGGCTGAGGCAATTGAGTACTAGAAACTTAAGTTGAGGAGCTCCTGTGACCACTGGGACCAGTGTTTGTTGGGTATGTATGCCCTGCTTCCATTGCATTGGTGAGTAGCTATGGAATTTATGTCAAAGGTTCCTTTAAAGACTCATCCTGGAACTAACTCTACACCTCCATATTTTACCACCTGTTACCTTCTCAATGAGCATTTACAGTCCTTTTTTTTTTTTTTTTTTTTTTTTTTTGATACTTTTCTTCTAGCGTTGCAGAGTATAATTCAGCATCTTCCATGGGGCTTGTGGTCAGAGGACTGTATGCAGTTTGTTGTCAGACATGCCTGATATTGCCAGATTGGTAGTTTTACTAAGAAAGAGCATGGAACTTCTGTATTTTGATTCTTAAATTCTAGAGATATTTTAAATTACTTCACTGGATAAATGAAAATACAACAGCAAATAGATTTTTTTTCCTGGGTTCCATTTTGTCCTCAGTGGGCTGTCTGAAAACATTCATCTCTATAATAGATCGTTCCCTTCAATGAAAGGCTTGGGCTCTTCACGTGAGGTCAGCTGTACTGCTCCCATTGAAAATGCAGAGAAAATGATCGTCAACCCCGCCCCCTGTGAATGAATTGGCACTATAGTCAATATAATCAATGAGTGACTAGGGTGGTCCCCACATGGTTACTTTCAGAAGACATTGCTCTGATCAAGGACCTTAGTTAGTGGAGTATCACTTCCCTTCATAGGCTCATAAGCCAACACTGCTGCTTCATGTAAAACTAGAAACACACACACAACACACACACAACACACACACACACACACACACACACACACACATACACACACACACACACCCCACAGCACAAAGCAAACTCTAGTTTCCATATGTCTCTTTCCTACTTAGCATCAGACTAGCACATCTACACTGTGCTATCATTTAATTTTATCTCCTCTTTCTTCCTTCTTCCTTCTTTTCGTTTTGAGACAGGGCCTCATGTATCCCAGGCTGACTTAGTACTCTATGTATTTGAGGAAGTCCTCGAACTTACAATCCCCCTACCCCAAACCAAAGCACGATGCTGCAGGTGCTTAGAGTAAGGCCAGGCAGTTCTGATCTCCAGGCATTTGTAACAGCGAAGTATAAAGCACTTTGGAATATTAGGCTTACCAAATTCTGGGGTCTGAGCCACACACCTAAAATACCAGCAGTCAGGAAATAGAGGCAGGGGGATTGGCATACTGAATGATCTTTAGCAGCTTCTCTGACCATTACATACTATTTCTATCTTCTAAACCAAACTGGGTCCAGCTATTACTCTATCTACTTACGAACCACCGCACAAAGCTGAGAAACAGCTGGTGTTGGGGGTATCTGCACTGAGGAGACTGAAGCAGTGGGTAGTGAATTCAAGACTTGTCTAGGTGTGTAACAGAGAATCTGAATTCACTGGGGCTACTTGTGAGACCCTGGGGGCGCAGGAGAGAGGGGGGAGGATGGGGGGAGGGGATGAGGGGGGGGGGAGAGGGGAGGGAGGAGAAGGAAAGCACATAAATGAAAGGGAGAGGCTTAAGGGTCCTAAGGATACATTTTTTGAGCAAGTATTTACTGTAAAGTTTTGTTTTATTTTGCTTTGTTTTCAAGTAACTACGTTTCTATCTATGCCCACCTTATAATGAATTGTATCTCACCAGCAGAACAGGGTCAATTAAACCATTAACATGAACTAGAAGTTATTTTAAACTATAAAATCTCATTGTACTACTATTTTCAAGTCAGCCCTTCAAAGGTATTAATTGGTGCTCAGAAAACAGACGCTTCTCTGAGAGGAAATTTGCTTCTTGAAGGCTCTTGACTATTCAGGACCAAATAAGCCCATTCACCCTTGTGAACACTGAGGAAAGTTCTTTAGGGAGACAGCCTTTTCCTCTTTTCTAACATCCTTCTGAACCACCCCATCCCCTTTATTCCACCAGTTGGGAACGTCCAGGAATAATAGAAATTCTAGTCTCTCGAAATGTTGTCAGACTCCTGATCTAGTCTGTGAATACAGATTCCCAGGGGGATTAAAATATTTACACTAGCATTATGTTGTTGAATGGAGCCAGATTTAATCGAAATGCACAGGGGATTTTGATTGAGAGTAATTTGGTGTGTTTGTAAATGATGTAATTTTTGTTAAGATTTCACCTATTCAGTGGCCACCGTGAGACTCGGGGACAGACCAAACTCATTGGACACTTAATCAGTGGCTCATTTGCTCCCATTCAACTGTGCTCTTGAGTATTTACTTATTTATGCATTTATTTTACTGTAATTATTTAAAAATATACCCAGGGAACTCTGCCAATTTTAGCAGGAGCTTGGGAGGTGTCAATAAGAGAAGATGATCTAGCAGGATTTTGTGAAAGCCTGACCAGTAAGAGGAAGATGCCAATGGTAGCTGAGAGCCAAGCCCATCAGCTTGTTAGGCTAGAGACAGCTTGCCAGGCCCTCAGAGAGGCAGGCATCTAAATGAGAAGGGCTCAGGGTACAGCCATGAAAGCCATTGAGAGCATTCTCCCACAAGCTCATGCTCACATGATAATCACAAAACTTAATTAAAAATCACTGGTATTTTCTCTATTTGTTTCCCAGGCAGAGAGCTCAAATACCAGACTGAATGGCTGAAAATTGAACACCTGGCAACCCTAATGACTTCATTTGCACAGTGAATTATATTGTTTGACACGTTTAGAAATGTAGGGAGGAGACAAAAGCATGAGAGCCTAAGGAGCTCAAGAGAAAAAGATCTTTACATGTGTGTGTGTGTGTGTGTGTGTGTGTGTGTGTGTGTGTATGTGTGTGTGTATGCATGTATGTGTGTGCGTGTATGTGTGTGTGTATGTAAGTGTGTGTGTGTATGTATGTGTGTATGTGTGTGTGTGTATGTAAGTGTGTGTGTGTGTATGTGTATGTATGTATGTGTGTGTATATGTGTGTGTGTGTGTGTGTGTGTGTGTGTTTAATTGGGTAAAAATGTTTCTCAGAAGTGATGATGTTTTCATTTGGGACCCAGTGTTGCTGTAGGTCTTCAGGTCTGCCCACATCCTTTTCTTACATTTTAAATTCAGCTATTTAAAACAAGGAATTCCCAAAATTTGTGGATAAATGGATTGAGCTAGAAATTATCATAATGAGTGAGTTAACCCAGAAGCAGAAAGACTCAAATGGTATATACTCACTTATATCTGCATACTAGCCCAAGGGGCATGTCCCACGAAAGCCTTCCCTTACCAGGAAACTGGGACAGAGGGGAGGACACCCTATTGGGACTCTAGATGAGAGAACCATGTGAGAATAGCAATGTAGAAGGATCCAGTGGGTCCTAGAAACCTACAAGTAGAACATTATGATAGGCAGATTTGGGCCAACGGGTCCCGCTCAAACTAAGGCACCAGCCAAGGACAAGACAGGTGGTAAACTTTAAACCCCTACCCAGATCTAGCCAATGGTCAGAACAGTCTCCACACTTGAGTGGAGAGTGGATATGACTTTCTCATGTACTCCGGTGCCTCACATTTGACCATGTCCCCTGGAGTGGGAGATCTGGTGGCACTTAGAGGAAGGACAGCAGGTCACCGAGAAGAGACTTGATACCCTATGAGCATATACAGGGGAAGGTAATCCCCTCAGGAACAGTCATAGGGGAGGGGAATAAGGGGAAAATGGGAGGGAGGGAGGGAAGAATGGGAGGATACAAGGGATGGGATTGAGATGTAACAAGAATAAATTAATTAAAAATAAAAAATAAAAAATAATAAAATGTATGAATAAAAAACAAAAATAAATAAATAAATAAATAAAGTCAATAAGAAAAAAAAATCCTGCCGTAAGTATTCATCTTCATAGCTTTGACTGTATCCTTACACATAGTTTCAGAACTCCACTTGATTCCATTTTGCTGTTCTTGACTTCAGGCCCTGACGAACAAACACAGTGATTTAATCACAGGGTTAGAAGAATGAGGTCTAAATAACAACTTTCCCTGCTCAGTTATGTGGTTAAGATGCCCAAATTTTCTCCCATTTACTCTGATGGAGGGTGGGTTAATGATAATAAGAGATAATTAAAGATATTTGTAATGAGAGTAAATAGGATTGCCCTCATCATAGGTGGGTTCCAGGGCTTACAATGCCTCTGCATAGTGTACCTTGATGTTTCATTTTACAAATTACCCTGTAAACTACTAAGTAAAATTTTCTGTTGACGCTGATGGACATTGTTCAATTTGTGCTTGCCTGTTTAGGTTTCCTGGAGCGAAATGAAACTATGTCCTAGGCCCTTCCTAACTCTATCTTCATGCACATCTCCAGCTCTGTCTGTCTGTCTGTCTGTCTGTCTGTCTGTCTGTCTGTCTAAGAGCTTCCTAGACCACCTAGGAGCAGGCTACAAAGTCCAGGTATTCACCAATGCACCTGTGTGCTCAGCAGCAAAGGGCAGGTAATATAGTTCTCAGACCCAGCCCCAGGATAGAAGATGACTTGAAAACCTGCAAGTAGCTTCAAGTTCAGGGCTTTGGAGAAAATTGAGACTCCAGAGCAGTCGCAGACAGGAGTCACCCTGGAGAAAGGAGTGTCGTCTGAGCAGCAGGAACATAAGTAAATGGGATTCAGGACTGGAGTTGTTAAAATATGAGCTCCGTAGTTGCCTGACCTAAAGAATAGCCTTGCCCAAAATGAATGGTTCACTGAGCCGAACAGAGTACTCAAACTAAGGTCAAGCCTAGTTTTAAGGATGCAAATATTACTTTTGTTATTAAATGTCTGCCAGGTGCTATCTCTGAGCACAGAGAATACATCGAATAGGTCAACAGTCACTGCTTCGGGAGCTACTCTTCTTGGGTCCATTGGTTTCTGAACCAAGACTGGTCTATCCCTGTAGCTGGCCTCCTCTGTCTGTTGGGGGACACATTTAGGAAACCCCACTTCCTTGGTGTGGTCTAGAGACAGCTCAGAAGGGAAGAGTGGGTGTTAAGTACAGCCAGCAGACAAATGACAAAGGCGGGTCGTCCAGGGTAATGCAGCCAAATAGCAGATGTGTGGAGGGCTGAAAGAACATAGCAACAGAACCAAAAAAAGAGAGAGAGCTGTTTTTTTTGTTTGTTTGTTTCCACCAGGAAATGCAGGATGATGGCAAGCCATGAGGATGCAGAAGTGGACAGGAATGGGAATCATAAATGCCCAGTCATTTTCTTCATGAGCTTTTTAGGAATGTTACAGTGATCTAACACATAATTTTACCCCTCTTAAGTAGAAACTTGAATGGTGGAAACAAGTATTTTCAGAGATGATAGCAGGACTTCAGGTGTTCCTTTCACAGCTCACTGGGCAGAGAGAATACAAGTTTACAGAAATGGAACGCCAGAATCCAATAAGGTTCATATACAGATAGTCCCCAGTAAAACTCTTACTCCTGACTCCCGCACTTGAGTGTCTGCTCATCCCTGTCTCCCTTAGAAGAGTCATAAACCTGTCCCTTCTATAAATGTCTTCCTAGATTCTCATATTAATACAGATAGGGTTTTTTTGTTTGTTTTTTGTTTTTGTTTTTGTTTTTTGTTTTTTTTGACTCATAGTTCCATCTCTTATTCTCATTTTCTGGAGGAAGCTTGTAGATGCAGTTCTCCTCATTCCCCTCCCCATCTTCTGGGACCTATCTCTAGGTGTGTTAAAGAACAAAAGAATGAAAAATAAATATGATTTTTGGAGAGTCCGTTGCCACGCCGCCTGCTCTACTTGTGATTGCTACTTAGTAAAGGGCTGTTCGTTTTGTGTGTTTTGTGGTCCAATTATTTATTTTTCTCCTCTTTTTTCTCTTTATACATTTTCTTCTTGGAAAAATTTTCAAGTTAGTAAGCCAAAAGGAGTTGGTCTTATGGATAATTGGGGTGACAGTGTTTATGCTTCTTATAAAATAGCAGGAGATAAGCTGGTTTCAACCTTTATAACTCTCTAACTTGTGAAATCTGTAGCTTCAGCATCATCATTCATCATTTCTGTCTTCCATGACACTAATGGAAATTATAATAAACAAACCTGTCCACATATGAAGTGAAAAGATCCTCGATGGTGACAAGTTTCACACAAATTGCAATGTGGATAAAATATTCCCCATGTTTTAAAACAGGTCATCCATTATGGGCCCAAGGGGGGTACGGCAGTTAAATGGTGGATAGAAGGTTTCATTAGCTGGTGGGAGAGTTCAAAGGGCAAATTAGAGTCCAACATCATTTTATATTTGCGAAGATTAAGTCGTTCATCACCCCTCCCTGCTTCCCCCCTTTGAAGGTTTGCAAACGGAATCGGCACAAAATGTACAGGAAGACAAACTGGAGAGGAACACAGCTTGTCAGAGTGATTGATGGGGCTAGTGTTCACCCAACAGTGTTTGAAAATGTAGATATCCTTAAATAAATGATGCTGCGTAAGCTGTGCCAGCCGAGGGAATTAAGAGGACGTTATTGCACGTTGAGAAGCAGCACAGAGCACCACCACCGGTTCTCATCATCGCCCCTCTGTCCTCTGCACGGAGCCTCGCGATGCACGCGCTCTGCCAGAATGTGTGGCATGGGTTGAGTAATAAGGCTTCCCGGTGTGAAGAGGTGGAGGAAAATCTGTCTCCAGGCAGTTCCTGGAGGTGAATCTCAAGATTGCAAAGTCAGCAGCAGCACTTTCTGGAACATTTTAAGAATCCTCCTCCTCAGCGTTACTTTCTTCCATTTCGCTGTGGATACAGAACTTTACAGAGACTCAACCTGTATCTGAAAAAAAAAAAATGTGGGGTGGAAGGCTAAATATAACTTACAAAGTTTGGAAGTGACTTATTGACAATGTAAAGTGGTCAGAAAGGGTTATAAGTTGGGAAAAATTTTGTTGTGTAAATCCACAATGTATAGCATTTGATTTGTTTATATTTTGAGGTTTCTCAACAAGAGACATATGTACTAACAGATTCATAATTCATGAAACAAGATTATATTCTATATGGTAATTTACAACATGTATTTTCACTTGTTAATTTTATTATTAAGGAGTAATGTTTCTAATGGCGTTAGCAGTTGTTGAGAAGGCTCTGCTATGCATCTATTTGAATTTTTTGTTGCACATTTAGCTCTGCCCCTTACTTCTATAAAGAACAGCACCACTGAGATCATAATGGCCAGATCTTATGGCAAAATTCTAATTGTTTAATGAGGTCAAATGACTTGAAGAAAAAGTGCTAGAGTAGTGAGTCTCTGACATTTGCTATCTTCGGGTATTTATTCACACAGCAGCAGGATCCAAAAAGCCCTTCTTCCTACTCTTTTGCCACAGTTGAATTAAAACAAACAAACAAACATGACACTGATTTTATCAGCAAAAGTTGGCATTGCATTGTTGTTTGAATTTGAAATTTTTTTAGTAATTTATAAAGTTGACTGCTTCATCATTATCTGACACTTTTCACCTTTAGGAATTGTTTTGTAGATGTTTACATTATCTATTATATATTGGATATTTATATTATCTATTTATCAGTTTTTTTACACATTAGTTACTAAAAGTTTTTTCTCGTATATATAACCAACAATATTTTTTTCAGTTTTCTGTTAGTTTTTTTTGCATTTTTTTAACCTATAGAAATATCATTTTTGATCTAGTAATTTTGTTAGTTTTTATTTCTCTGTGGTTTGTAAGTTATTTTCATATATCATGGCTTCATATTTGTTTTTTTTATTTTGTTTTTCATTTGTTATTATTCCTGCCCTTGCATATTACTTGTGTGTTCCTGAAAATGGAAGACATTGTGTGATTACCTTAGTTGAATGATTTTATTAGCATGTTTTTTTTTTTACAGATACATGCTAGACTTACACACATACATAAGTACATCCAGAAGCCTTAGTTTTCATCTCACCTACATTCTTCGCCTTTGCTTAGTATCCCTACTGCATTACCAATTGGGTGAATTATCTGATTTTTGGAGACTTTCACATCATCTCTACTCAAGCTTCATTTTGTTAAAAATTAATAAATACATTAGTAAATAGAAAAATTTAGTCTTTATAAAATATTATAGAGTAAGTATAACCTTCGTATTAAATTTGTTCATCCAACAAGAATAATTTTTAAATAAAAATTGAGCTCCCTAGTTATCGCTATGGAATGCCCCCACCTACCTCTCTTCTTCCTGACCCCTCTGCCAGTTTTAAAAAGCTAAGCCCTGGCAGTCTTTATGAAGCATCCTGACTCTTACATTTCTTGAGACCCTTAGTTGATACTGCACAAATGGGAAAATCCTTATTCTACCATAGAGTCTTGGATATAAAATATAACCATTAACTACAGAAGACTATAATGGCATTTTTTTTTTTTTTTTGCCTTTGTCCTACACCATTGACTCTCAGGGTGGTCCTTAGATCAGCACTTTCAGCATTACCTGGGAAGTTGGTACAAAGTGTTACTATCCACCCCAAACTAGAAACCACACTCTAAGAGGGACCTGAGCCTGTATTTCAAGAACCCTTTTGAGTGGCTTCCATGCATGTTCGCGTCTGAGCATCACTCTTCTGCATCATAACCAGGTCTCCCTGGTGGCTGTGGATTCTTTAGGCTTCCAAAATGTTTAGATGACTTGAGATGGGGATTGCAGTTTGTGGATAAGTTACTCAAGCAACGCACAAAGGGCAGTACACACAATATTAGCGTGACTTATTCATACCCAAAGTTGTATTATATTGCTAGAATTTTATTGACTTTTTATTGGCAGGTGATTGTAAAAGCTTACTTAGTACTAACTGCACAAGAGTTTGTGCACTAAAATGCTAAAATTCCTTTTAATAAAGACTCAGAAAGTGTCATAGTTAATGTTTTTTTGAAAATACATTTGTACAAAGGTCAGATTTTTACTTAGCTTAAAACTAAGTATTCTAAGTGATGAGCGTGGGGATGTGCGTTCCTGCTTAGCCGTGGCGAAGTCTCTGCTGCTTAACCTTTTTCCTCTGCATTATGATCCCGGGAGTAACGTCTTTACGGTTTCTAATGCAAGTCAGGCACCCATGCAGAAAGGCAGCTTGCTTTAGGGAGCTTAGTCCTCAGAGATGAACATCAGTCAAAGGTGCACTGGGTGCTGGTGAGAGCTCCTTTCCAAACGCAGTCCCTTCAGGTCCTCTTGGAAACACAAGTGGCAGAGCCACTGACCTCTGATTGGATATGCCTTAATGAAGTTGGCCTCCAAAATAGGCACCTGTATTTACCATCTCATTTGCATAGGCTTATGGACATTTTTTTTTCCCCCAGATGTGCTGAAATTTTACTCAATGTACTGGGGACAGAGTCTCAATAAGAAAACAACAAGATAATCATTTTCTCTCCCTTGCTTACTTTGCCTAGTCTTTTTGTATATTTTCATATTTCTCTGTTTTTAATTTGGCTAGATTTGGCAAATGAAGCGGCAAATTTAGTCTTACCATGTTATCTAGCCAATCAGCTGCTAGTGGCCTCATTTATAAAAAGGGGATGAAAACTTCTGCTTTGCATGGATATCAAGTTTAGCAAGTGAGAGCATGACATTTAGAATCTTTGCCACCTAGTTGGTTCTTGGCACACAGGGGATCTGTCCTCTTCTTCATAATTTCATTATTCTTGGTTATGTTTAGAAACAGAAGCAGAGGCATTTCTTGTTTTCTTTATCTGTAGACATCTTTCTATATAGACAAGGGCATAGTTGCACTGATACTATCATGTCAATGATTCAGGTGAGGTAATTCCGGAAGGATGATGATTGGAAATAAAGCACCATTAATCATCGTATGTGTGGGATTCAAGCACAAAATCATGTACCCAAAGAATACTAAGTGATCATTACAGAGGTCAACATATAAGAGAAGGCTGTGTAAAGGCAAGTCACTGCAGGGCCAAAATTAAATGTCTTACTTCAAGCATTGCTAGGTGACAGCTCTATAATGAAAGACCAGTTAAAAAGTAAAGCAAGACAAAGTTATTTAAGGATGTGTTATGCAACTGAAGAGCAAGGAGAAATGAACACCCATAGACCCAAGGAGCATGTGTAATTTAATGCTTAGTTTCAGTAAATATTGGACAGACTTCAAGATCTATGTATCAGCCAAAATGGAGTGATCCACTAGTAACAAACTGGGCTGGGGTGGGGGCAGGCAGACCTCGCCATGCTTGCTTGTATACAGTCTTCTAGACTTTTCTCCATCATTCCTCTACTCTCTTGATGGGAAGGATCCATTGACACACAGGGTCAGCAAAGACAAGTCAGGGAATAACCTTGTGCATATTCTATGGCTTGTATTAAGGGGGAGGAATTCTAGTTTCTGTGACAGACTTTACAAGAATGGCAGGAAAGAATGTGGGAGAAAACCATAGAGACATTGCATATCAGAGGCCTCTGCATACTAGAGATAATCATCTCTTGACATCTATGTGGAGTCAGTTCCAGGATCATTGCTCTACTCCTCCAAAAACTGTGGATATTCAGGTCCCTAATCTAAAATGACATAGTGATTATGTAAAGCATCTTCCTATGTACAGTAAATCACATCTGTATCATTTACAATAGCTAATGAAATATGAGTCTAAAGGTTATAACAAGTTACTTTTCTTATTGTTTAGTGAACAATTAGAAAAATAATCTGTTGTACCATGTATAAGTAAATGTTCATTTTATTATAAGTTATTAATTATCTGAGGTTGACTGAAACGGTTGTAGAATGCTGACAGCCACCTGAATTCAGCATACCAGGCTTTGATAGCTAGCAGTAGTATGCTTTGATCGCTGAGTCATTAACAAGTTATAATTTCGCATCTTAGAATATATAAAGGAGTACAGAGGATTAGAAGGATGTCTAGCTTCCTATATGTAACAGGAAAGTAACGAAGGGCCATCAGCTGGCAGCAGCAGGTTCTCAGGCCTAGCATCCTTAGGCAGGGTTTTATTAACAACCTTTTTTTTTTTTCTGTGTCAAAACTGGGCACAATTTTCCCAACATAGCCATGTCACAATCAGAGCTCAGCTGCTCTGAATGCTTCTCAAGCTTCTACAGAGGTTAATTCTTCAGAGACCCTGCCCACACTATGTAGAGGCATTCATTATCCCAAAGTTCCCTCAAGCATCCTCTTGGGTGAGACACAACGTTAGTTTCCAGGGACGATAGCAAAGTCTGTCTGCTTGGAACCCTGCTGCCATCTGCTTCTCACTGTCCAGTTGTTAGTCAGTATTTAGTCCGGTGCCTGCACTGCATCTGACTCCCCCGTTTCACTTTCACGATAAGGATAGTTTGATGTTACTCTTCCTTCCCATTTACCCCGATGATGCTTAACCAGAGTGCCTGTGGAAGAACTATTACTGTTAGGATGTCACAATGATGGATTAGGATATAGGGGATATTTGGAGGGAGGTCCTATCTCAAGTTTCACCACCCTTTTCTGATTGCTGGGTCTCCATGTATTGCTTTATCTTACGGATTTGAGACCTGACACCCTCGCACCAACACACATAAATTAAAAATTAAATAAAAAATATTTTAAAGTAATTCTTTCCCTGATGCTACCAGCATACCGGCCAACAGCAAAGTTATTTTCTTTGATTGAACATTGTCTTGGTTATCCTGATAGTTTGTGAGTCAAGCTGTTCAGTGTGGCAGACTGTAGAATCTGTAAAATATGTAACTGGCTCTGTAGTCTCGTCTCTTTAACACTCCTATCCAATTATGTGATTCGGGTCTTGAGCTGCACTCTGTGTTTATAGCTGTTATTCTGCTCCTCAAGTAGAGATCAGGCTGGCAGTATTAATAGTTCACCCATGTAGGTGAACTCTTTCCCCTTTGTTCACTCTTCTGCATCTCGTATTTTGGTGTCAAGTCTTATGGCACATTCACCTTACTGAGATACCTTGCCATCTATATTCTTGATATCATAATTGGCTATCATAGGTAAGCTTTGGTGGTTGATATGGCTCAGTGAATTCTGTAATTTCAAAACTTGGAACCTGGAAAGTGTGTTTGAAGGGAAAAAAGTCAAGAAATAGCACAGTTTTCATATCTATAGATACAGAATAGGCATGGAATGAAATTCTCTCTTTCTAATGTATTTGTCAGCAATTGAATGGGACATCTCTTAGAAGAACAATATCCTCAATAATATAACACAAACCCAGTAATGATCACTATTTTTATAATCTATTTTATTAATTTATTCATATTACATCTCAATTGTTATAAGACCACTATTTTATTTTATTTTTTTTTAATTTATTTATTTTTTTAATTAATTTATTCTTGTTACATTTCTATGGTTATCCCATCCCTTGTATCCTCCCATTCTCCCCTCCCTCCCATTTTCCCCTTATTCCCCTCCCCTATGACTGTTCCTCAGAGGGATTACCTCCCTCTGTATATGCTCATAGGGTATCAAGTCTCTTCTCAGTAGCCAAGACCACTATTTTAAATGCTCAGTTTTAACATCCTCCCCTACTGTAGACAAACATTTGTTTTAGATATTTCCTAGGGTCACTGTATGTAGGTTTTAAGTATTTTTCTTTTTTGCAGATTTGTTACTATATTAATTTGTTACTATCTTAATTTTATTGGGTACTTAATTTTTTCCCTTGTATCTTATAGTTTGAATATTAAGATATCCCATTGTATTGTTCAACAGTGCAGAAATTTGTAATTTATTGAAAGAGATTGCAATGTTACGGTATTTATGATCTGGGTTGTGACCATTATTCCTGGCTCATAACTCCCTCCCAAAGACAAGCCATAGAAACTAGAATATCTCTCCCTTAAAGCAGGTCATAGAAAGACTAATCTTTGTCTGCCTTTAGCTGGTCATAAAGGAACCCTATGACATATATTATCTGATTGTAGGTCATAATACTTTCATTTCAGAAGGTTCTTACCCCATGCCCCAGAGGAAGTAGTGCTGTATAGAAGGCCAAAAAGACTGTGGACAGATGTCTGTTGCTAAGTTTCCAGACCCACTCTATTAGTCATACTTATGCAATTCAGTCTTCATAAAAAACCTAAAAGAACAAGATTCAGAAAGCTGACTGTGTGGAGATGCATACTCAGAGAAAACAGAGAGGCTCCACACCATTTTTTTACATCCTTCACTCTATGCATCCCCCCTGCCATGTGTGTGTGTGTGGGGTATGCCTTTAAAAAGACTGGTAATATGTTTCACTGAGTTCAACCATATGCTCAAATAAACTATCTGAACCCAAGAACAAGGTATGAAATGCTGATTGACTCCTTGGTCTAAGACAAGCACAGGTGAAGACATCTCTGGGATGTGACTGACATCTAAAAGGCCATGACAGTCCTTGTTTAAGTTACTTTTCTATTGTTTTTATAAGACACCACAACCAAAGCAATGTATAAAAGATGGTGTTTATTGAGATTTAGAGTGTCAAGAGGATTCGAGTGCAGGACTACCATGGTGTGAAGTGTAGCAGCCAGCTGGCCGGCATGGCACTAGAGCAGTAGTTGTGAGTTCACATCTTGAGGCACAACCACAAGGTAGAGAGAGAAAGAGCTAACTGGGAACAACATGAGCTTTTGAAACCTCAAAGATGGCTGCCTGGAACATACCTCCTCCATCAAGGTGACACGTTCCATTCTTTCCTGAACAGTTTCACAAACTGGGACCTACATATTTAAAACAGGTGAGACTATGAAGGACGTTCTTGTTCAAACCACCACAGTCCAGCAGACTGATCCTTCAATATGTGAACACTCACTGCCTCCAATCAGCTCAGGTCAGAACTGATCAGGATTAGAAGATGCAGCTTCCAATGCAGATTGAATTGCTGGCTACTTGATGGGAAATCCACACACCACATACCACACACCACACACCACTTGGAGCCACACAAGTCTCCTGTGCTGACAGCACGGTGAGAATTGGCCAAAACCACACTCCCCCACAAGGTTTTACGATGTTTTAGCATGATAAGCTAAAGCAGGTTTTCAAAGATGAATCAATATAAGGTCCTAAGAAATATTGTGTGTGCCAAGTAGGAGTTCAAGGATGTGGAAATCTTGAAGCCCTGTGAGGTCTAGAAGGCTGGTGGGAAGATTTCAGAAAAGCTAGGAGCCCCAAACCATGAGAAATAAATATGTGGGTTTCTGATATCAGACTCCTTTGGTGGAAGAAAAATGAAATGAAAATGCAATGCATAATTAACCCAGAATAAACAGAAAGTGAAACCCTTTATATTATTTTCATAATCTACTATTTCAACTATTTGCTGAGTACCAAAAATGAGGAGAAAATGAAAGAGGGAATACATTCCAATGGTTTCCAAAAGACTTGACACTAGAAAGTCTCTGATCTCATTCTGTCCAAATGAAAGTAGAGTCTGTTGATAGGATCAGTAATAACAAATACAATGACAAATTGATGTGGTTTTGCTGCTGTCGTTTTTAAAATGTGAAATGTTCACTCACTTCTGAGTATGCATTCAATTGGCCATATCTCCCACTGAAACGAGATGGGAGATGAATGTTGTTAGGACTTGACTTGAGCCCTTGATGCTTCCATTTTGATAAGAGTCCTGCAGTGAGGCAGGGAGGATCCATCTTATTCTAGCTTCTACCATGAATTATGAGCACTGGAGAGCCAGACCAGGATCATCTTGCTATTCTCAATTGTCTCTGTCTCATCCTTATCTCTGGATTGTGGCTGACCCACAAGTGTCTAAGCTCACATTTGCCCAGTGAGGTCATAGTCTGCATAGAACAGGGACAGGAAATCCAAATGCCAAAATCTGCTTCCATCTCTCCAGCAGGATGGTGAAGCAGCCAGGCAGGAAGCTTAGCTCATGCCTTGTTAAGTGAAAACCAAGTTGTGCTGACAGGAACTAAGGAATACAGACAAGAACTGACAGCTTTGTGCTTCTCCCACTGTTTGTTTTTGGCCTCATTACTCGGCTGATGCAGCAGTCTTCCTCTGCCTCACTGGGTTGTGCCTGTTCCTGGAAGGTTACGTGAGTCATGCATGGGTGGATGGAAGACATCCTCTTCCAAAGTCTTCTTTACCATGTACTCTTGGTCCAGAACCTTCCTTAGTGTACTCTTCATTGTAGTCTACACAGACGCTCAGATTGAGCAAACATCTCTGTGGCTTTGGTGAAAATTTAGGACATATCAATCCCTTAAGAACCCCATCTACTGAGGATCAGAGTGATTGTGAATAGGACTTACAAAACACATTTTATATATGAAATCTCAAAGGTCTGTTTGGATGGATGCTTTCCTGCCTCCTCTTTGATATTTATAACTCAATTCCTGGGTTCTTGCATGGGAGCAGCCTATAGGTGGTGCTTGGTCTCTTTTTGCATGGCATTCGGACTCCATCAGTGTGGTTATACCCTCTCCTTGTATAGCATACAGCTCCCTCCATTCAACTGAATCTGTTGTCCCTCTTCTCTGTGCTGTGTGTTTATATTCTCTCTCTGAAACATGCATCTCTTCTTCAATGGATCATTTTGTAAGACTGACATAGCCCTCTCTACTCTTGTACTGATAATTCTTTCTTCACTCGTCTCTTTCTATATCTTCAGTATAAATGAAGGTTTTATTATGTACAGTTGATGTGTTTTTCCCTAGCAATCTTCATCCTTGATTTTTGGCTCCATGATTAGATACCAGTGATAAATCAAGCTTTTCTCTCCTTCTGACTAACCAGTGAATCAATGTGTTCCCACGACATCCTTGGCTGTGATGCCTTTCTAGAATGCTGCCCAGAATGCCTGACAGTGTTTTACTTAACCTGAAGCATTTATCATAAAGGATATGACTTAGGATTAAGAAACCAAAAGTATCCCATAGAACAGGAAGGATGAGAAACACATGACACCCTTCTCTACGGCTGCTACCTCCCCTACCTTCAACTGCTATCATTCTCGCAACTCCTTTTTAAGGGTTTTTTATGGAGAATTCCTTCAATAGGCATGACTGACTGAATCATTGGCTTTTAAACTCAGTCTCCAACCACCTATTTCTCTTGGAAAAACTGAGTGGGCTGCAAGTCCTAACCTCCTATTTTCATGATCACGTTTGGAGGCAGCTAGTCTCTGTCCTGAAGCTCTGTAGGGACCAAGAGTCACTGTATTGTAACCTCCAGTACAGTTCAAGGGCTTACAATGAGTTACAAAGGTTCCTCCTCTTGTGCTGATAACTCAGGGAACTGTTAAGGGTTGGAACTCCATGCCAGGAATAAAAAAAGCAGAGGATACAGAGGATCTTAGAAACCTACAAGAAGAACATTGTAATGGGTGGATCAGGGCCCAGGGGTGTTTGCTCAAACTATTGCACTAACCAAGGACAATACAAGTAGTAAACACCAAATCCCTACTCTGATCTAGTGAATGGATTGGACATCCTCCACAGGTATGCAGAGAGCAGGGACTAACTCTGACATGCGCTCTGGGGCCCCATATTTGATGACCTCCCCTTGGTGGGGAGCCCTGGTGGCACTCAAACAAAGAATAGGCAGACTACCAAGATGAGACTTGTTAGCCTGAGACCATAAAGTGGGGGAGGAGATCCCCCTCAGACAGGGACCTAAGGGAAGGTAATAGGGTGGGGGTGGGAGGGTAGGAGGAATGGGAGGATACGAGTGATGAGAGAATAATTTAGTTGTAATCTGAATAAATTAATAAAATAATCAGAGACCAAATGTGTCACAATATTTATTCCATCACATTATCCCAGGATTGAAATTTGAAATGCCACCACTGCCATTGTCCTTATTTTTTACCCTAATGCTCTTCTATGCTGACTGGTGAGTACAACTCGGCAGCATACCTTCCATTTGTACCCATTTGTACTCTTCACTCCTTCATCTCTCTGCTTAAATAAATCTAGTCACTATGAAACCTTATGTAGCTTCTGGCATCTCTTGGTTTGATGAACAGGCATTTATCAGGAAGTGCAAATAATTGGGAAGATAAAGACAGTGTGTCAGCTTCTTGGTGATGTCTTTATACTGTTATCCACTTGTCCATGCTTTTGACTTGTAATTATTATAGTATTCTTCTTACAAGCCTTGAAGAATACTACCACTCTAGTGATATCTATTCTCCGATGCCTTTTCCAATAGTCACACTACTAAACATTTCAGATTACTCAGTTTCGAACCACCATCTGTTTTCTAGGGGGACTCTAACAGACTGTGTTGTCCACAGACTTGCTGATCATATGTGTTCAGGTTTTTAAGTTTCATCTAAAAATGAATTCATTTAAAGGTGCAATATTGGATCATGAAGCAGGATATGAATGCTCTACACATTAGAGTCACCTTTGGGGGAAAATCTACAGTAACTAAATGGAAGCCTTTTAAACTTCTACATTGCAACCTTTCAGCCTATGAAGAATCCCCAGAGCTGCAGTTTCTAAGAGAACCTAATCATCGATGCTGATATAGAACAGGAAAGAGATGGAGGTTACTGAAGGTCTCCAGCCGCTAAGGAAGACTTATCAGGAACAACTTTATCATGGCCTTGGCCATGACCCGAGTACAGAAGACCTTCATCCCAACACACAGCATCACTTAGTTAAAATTTTAACTCTCTGCTCAGCAGTGTCTGAGGTTAAGGTCAGCTTGCAAGTCTTAAGCATTCAGTGAAACAGGAAGCACCTCCAGCCCCTACAACAGTTCTCTGACCTTGTCTGTCTTTTTCTCCTTTTCTGTTCACTCAAGTGTCACTTCCAGAGGTGTCATTCTTGCTTGGGGCTTTTGGAGGTAATGAAGAGCAAAGGGCTTGCCAGCACACATCTGATACCGAGGGAAGCAAGTGTTTACAGGCATTTCTGCGTGTTGGTCAGAGCACATAGGATTCAGAGGTTCTCTGTGTCAGATGAAGCTATTGTGAAACATGGCTTTCTTCCTTTTTGACCTTCTTTTTAATAATGTCACATTCCACATTGATTCATAAATAATGTATTCATAATGTTGATATATGTGGGGTGCATCATATCCAAGCAGAGAGAGATTGCCATTAACAAGAGATTTGTTTTTGACAAAGGTACTTTAAATATGTGGGTCTGTTTGGATGGTGCCTTGGTCACATCTCTCCATGCCACCCCGCCCCCCCCTCTCTGTTAACACAGCCCATTTTTAAAATATCCACTAAAATTGCTGTAAAAATGACTTTGTTATAACTGAAGAAATTTCATTATACTGAATTGTTGATTTTGAAGAATATTCTAAGTTGCCATGAGAAGAGAAGGAGGGACGTTTCTGAGGGTGCTCTGTTGGTCTCACCATCTGGTCTCTTCTCTTCCTTTCTCCTTTCTTCTGCTTTTCTAAAGAGCATCACATTCCACAAGTCCAGAGGTCACGTTCCCTTCGGATTGCTTTACCTTCAAGACTTCAGACAATCACCTGAATGCAGCACCAATCAAATATTCCCCCATCTCTTCTGTTTTGCATGGTTTTAATATATACTTCTCCAAGTCCTTCTAGAGCAGGATGGAAGCAGAACCACACACATAGAAGCAATGCAAATAGAGTAATAATAGCAGTGAGGACATTATCTGCGAGTGTTCTCTGAACCTACCGACACAGGTGACTTCTGAAGGTGTCTCTGAACCTACCGACACAGGTGACTTCTGGAGCTATAGCAATCATTCTCTCTCCTGAGTACAAGCCCTGTGAAGGGAATGGTCCCCCAAACCTCCTGAAGCATATGTCCTTCTATCACTGCAGATTGAGCATGATCAAATCAGTGAGGTGTTCTTCTGCCTGCAGGACAGAACTATTACTCACTGAACTGTTTGTGCCTGTCATGTACTTACTCCCAATCAACAACTGCCACACCTGTATGTACGTAGGCCCTTGTATGCATGCATGTGCATATGCACACACATGCCCCCCCCCACACAGATTTTAAGAAATTTTCTATTAATGGGTGTGGATGTGCATATGCGTGTAGCACTGGGAGTATAACCCAGGGTCCTGCGATTGCTTGGCAAGCATTCTGCAACGAAAGTACATCTCCACCCTTGATCCAAGTTTAGTTTGAGACAGGTACTCACAAATTGCCCATGCTGGCCTCAGACTTGCTGTGCAGCCAGAGCATGGTTTGAACTTGTTATCCTCCTGCCTCAGCTCTTGGGATAGAGTAGAGCCACTAGGTCCAGCTGGAATTCACTATTTATTTCATAAAGACTTCTTTTTTTTCTCTCTCTCTCTCTGGATATCTATATATTGGGTGTTTCCAAACATGCATCGTTCTTTCACAGTGACCCATAATGCTGCACTTCTATAATATACTTATTTTTTTCTTTTAGAAAAATGTTTAGTAGTTCTTTGAGAATTTCATACAACATGTTTTTTCATACCCACCTCTCCTCCAGCTCCTCCAGATCCACCCTCCTTTCCCTATATGCCCAGCTTGTACTCCACACTGGAGCGTTATCAACTTATGAGGGGCTAAAGTCTTCAAGAAAACCGTCTCTCCCTCTGCCAGGACTACCTGTTGTCAATGACCCTTTGGCTTGTGGTGAGGCTTTGTGCCAGAGCACCCTCTCCATGTTAGGATGTGCTCTGACTCAGGCTTGCACAGGTCTTGGACATGCTGTCACAACTAGTGTGAGCTCCTATGTATAGTATACTACCCTGACATGTCTGGAAGAACAGCTACCTTTCGCTGTTAAGCTCCTTTTACCCCATCTTTGCCAATGATCCCTGAACTTTGGGAGGAAGAGGTGTGGTACAGATGTCCCATATATGGCTAAGCATTCTGCAGGCTCTGTTCTCTGTACTTCGCCCAGTCCTAAGACTCTGTGTTTCTAACTATGGTTCTTTAATGAGGGTTGACAGATGCATTGACTTGGGGGCAGGTATTACAATGAGTTACTAAGTGTTTACTTGCTACTGTACCCATTTAGCAAAATAATAGTAGTAGTAGGTTCCCTTCTCAGGGCTATGTCCTATCTAGTTATAAATCTTGGACATCCGTGGTGCAGTGCATGGGTCTTATCTTATGAAGTCCACCTTAATTTTAATATGAAAGTGGTTTGTTGCTCCTATAGTTGTGATAATTCTAAACCACTCACTTCTCCCCCCGTCACCCCCAGACTATCACAACACTGGCCCCTTATTCCCCGTTCTGTCTAGGTTGTAAATGAGTCAGTTGTTCCTCCAGTACATATTACCATCTTGAAAAGGATTGCCTTAATCTGCTCTCTCGTTCCTGTTAAACTTACTGTTTTGTCAACTGTACACTTCAGTTACTTACATCTGATTATCAGTTGCTTCAGTAACTCACTGTTTTTGTTGGTTGCCCTTGGCTGGACAGCACATTGTTTATAGGTGTGTTCTCTTCATGATTATCTGGCAGACCAGGCATCATATTTAATGTAATTGATGTCTTCTATTTACTAATGGATATTACATCATTATTATTTAGAGAACTTGCAGCTGAATTGGCATCTGATTAAGCGTGCATGATTGAGGTTAAGAGCCTGTGTCTGTCTGGAGAATACTTGTTTGTAGTGTGTGCTGTGTGTGCTGTGTGTATGCTATCTGTGGGCTGCAGCTGGCTTTCCATTCTGCTAATTGTCTGCACTCTTCTCAGTTAAGTGGCCATTGACATGCGCAACTTCAGCTCTTCTTCCTACATACTAAAGGGCGAAACATTTACTTTGCCATGGTAATCTGATGAAATGGAAACAAAAAGAAAGCCGAGGTCATTTTATGGAGTTAGTTGAAGGAGTATGACACAAACATTCTTAACTCACTTTTAGCAGGATAGCTTTAAAATCAAAGACATTATTTTAAATAGATGGAACCAAGGAATTGGTGTAGTTATAGGGTTTTTTTTTTTTTTTTTTTTTTTTGTGTGTGTGTGTGTGTGTGTGTGTGGCCACAGAACAATACACAAAAGTAAGTGTAGTTATCATTTATTGAACTAGAACATTTGGGGTGCTCATCTACAAGTTATCACAGTGTCCTCTTCAATTTTAGCTTCATGGTTAAATAACTCTCTTGTCAGCAGATGACAGTGCACTACTTGACTAGTTTCGGCCAGTGAGTTATAGAAGGAGTGGAAATCCCCTTTATGATCTCAAGCTCATCTTCTGTCAGTGCTTACAAGGGCTTCTGCGTCAATCTCAGTCCCAGAGTAAAGACATTACAAAGCGGAACCATAACCAATCCTCACTACCTATGTGACATGCAGAAAAACACAGGCTTGTGAACAAAGTGAAAGGGCCTGTGTCCACTGCCTAGCCTGGCTGCCCCTGGTAGGTACAGCGA
>OU015742.1:8198699-8213732 GCA_907169655.1 Acomys percivali | reverse complement strand
GTGTGTGTGTGTGTGTGTGTGTGTGTGTGTGTGTGTGTGTGTGTGTGGGCAGGCAGGTGCTGCTACTCAAATAGAGCAGCAAGTTCCTGGATGGGTGTAAACTCTGAGACTTTAATCCAGTGGAAGTCAAAGTGGCATGAAACTACTTATGGGAAAGAGACCCATGTTTTTGTATTGTGTAAATTAAAAGGTTCTGGTGGTCCTTGGGTATTTGTATTATTTCCTTCTTGGGATAACTGGAATTTATGCTGAAGATAGTCTTCAGTTCCCAGTGAGTAGGCAGCTAGCTACTGCACTTGCCTGGAAATGCCACTTCCTAAAATAGCTGTGACTCTGCCAGAGGGCTTTTGTCTGTGAAGGCATCCTGTCACCCACACACAAGCAAACCAGAAATACCAGGGTAGTAAAGCTCTAGGTGTCATCATTAACTGACAGCAAGAAGTTGTTGGACACCTATCACTTCCTGTTTGTGCCTCAGTGGATTCACTCTGAAGTCAACCTTCTTTACAAACCCTTCAGAGCTCCGAGGTAGGTTGAGCTCTAGTCCTCGGTGATCAGGAAAGTGACTGAGTACGTGATACATCTGCATCTTCTTTCATTTCTCACTCTCCCTTTCCCTACTAATGTTTTCAGGAATTCCCCCCCCCCCCCCCCCCCCCCCCCCCCCCCCCCTTGTGATGTCTTTTCTTTGGATCTGTTTCCTAGGGATTAGAAGACAGACTTTACCCTTGGCTCCTTCCGGCTTTTTAGTAAATTCCTTCTGGAGATAGGCTTCAGTTCTCAAGGCAGCAAGGACTGCTCTGTATTCATAGTGGCAAATTACTGACTCTCTACCTCTTGGTTTCTATAAACTAGAGTCACATTAGTCTACTGTCCCCTCAACTACAGGGTACATCTGTAGTATGGAATGAATAGCACCTGGAGTGAATAGCTTGATTTCTATGTGCCTGAGAGGTAGAATAGCTGGATTTAGCATACAACAATACTAAGGACTTATGGGGCTAAAGATGGTAATGAGTAAAATGAAGAGAAGTGGTCTTACCCGTAAAGTGGGACATCTGTCTATAAAGTATGATTTTACATGAGTGTTTTCATTGATGCTTCGGAATGAATTTTGTGTCAGAGAATGGTCTGGAACACTGAGAAAAGTAGCATTGTGATGAGATCTCCTTTAACAAGACCCCATCAGGAACGAGATATGTGCCCCTGCAGTTGAGAGGACCTTAGACTGGTGACTGACTCTAGTTTACAGAAGCCAAGAGGGAGAGCGTAGGTAATTTGCCACTATTAAAAAACAACAAACGAAATGAACAGGTAGTGGAGTATTGGCCTTTCCCAGCACTCCAGTGAGATGATCTTCTAACAGATTTGTTGACAAAATGATGTTCCCAGTAAGATGGACTCTGGTTTTGTGCATAAGGCAGAGAATATGTGTGATTATATGTTGTGTTAAGTCTTAAAATTAAAATCACCTACGAAACAAATGGCTTTTGAAAAAGTACCCGGAGTTGATAGCTTGGTTTCTATATGTCTGAGAAGAAGGATTGCTGGATTTAACATACAACAATGTAAGACACCTAGTTAAATTTGAAGTGGATCTGAGCAGGAATTGTCACAAGTATTGGTGTACCCCCTGTACTCATTAGGCATATTTATATGTAGAAGTACCCACCACTCAGATAACACCCCAGGGTAGCTTCCATTGTCTTTCATCTGACCACCCCACTTCCCACCCACTCTCAGAATCTCAGAGGACTCAAAATAAAGGAATGAGGAAAAAACAAACCTTGAGGTGTAGATTGGTTGCTTTTCCCATTGTTGTGATAAAATACCAGGCAACAGAGACCTACGAGAGAGAGTTTATTTTGGCGCATGATTGCAATCCATCTTGCTCAACACTCTCCATTCTGGCAGGAAAGGCAGGGAGAGATGGGTGTTGGTACCGAGATCACATTATCCTTGCCTCCCTTTTTACCCAGTCTATGTCCCAGCCCATGAGATGGTGGTACCATATCCATGGGAGATCTTTCTTTCTAAATTAGACCTCTGGAAACAAAGTCACAAACATACTCCAAGATAGGTCTCCTTGATGATTCCAAATCCACTGATGTGGATTATAAAGCCAAAGCATCTCAGAGTGCTGCTGGTGGAAAAGTAGAATCTTAGAATAGAAGATAAAGGCTTTGCTATGCTCCCACTCTCCACTAAAACGTTAGTGAGAATGTAATACTTTACTTATAACCTTTCAGTTAATTAATCTATTGAATATACATTTATTGAGAGTCTGTTGTATGTCATGGAAAATGCTAAGCACTTGCTAGACAGCAAGAAGTATGGAAGGCCAAGTTCTTAGCCTCATAGAAGTTTGATTCTAGAACTATTTGTAGTTGAACACAACAAAAAATTGAAACTACGTATTGCTCTCACCACTGCCATCTTTGTACAATATGGTGTCAGAAATTCTAAAAGGAAAAAAAAGTATGCATGGTGAATGTTTTCATTTCAGGGATGGTGGAATCCTGGGATGCAGAATCTGTGGATGCACAGAAGGCTGTTTATATGTGTTTCCATACCACACCATCCTCTTATTTCTAAATGGGTGTGAAGCTGCATGACTCATTCCTGATTCTCTGCCTCGCTCTTGCGAAGCTTATTTCATCTAGTCACAGAAGAGACAAGCGAGGTGTGATGGTGGCTGGATTCTGGATCTCGTGGAGTGAGTGAAGAGCACAGCCTCAAATCCAGAAGTCATCCATTGTGCATACTTACAGTTTCATCACATATGACATTTTTAAGAAAAAGGGAAAAGAAAAAGAGATGTAGGTTTGTTTGAACTCCTGCTCCTAGAACTTGATTTCTCATTGCCTCCCTAAACCCACTGGATATAGTCTACAGGAGCTGGAGAATGAAAGGGATGCTGAGCAAGAGGATGCTGACCATGAGGATGCTGACCATGAGCTACGTGCTGTCCATGTATCTCTACATCTCAAGGAGGAATGAATGGGCTTTAATAAATCAGCAGGGAAGTCGAGGTCTTTAGGCTGATTGCCCATTTTCAGCTTGAGTATCTTTGGGGAGAGTTTTACTTTCAGTGTCTTATTCTCTAACAGTGTAATTCATTTTGTAAGCCTATTCAAAGAAACATATTGGCAAGGAAGATTTCACCTGGAACCTCGGAGGGTGTATCTTTAGATATTTCTTTGCACTTTCCATGTTTGTCTACAATGTTAGTCTCAGACAAAATGCAATCTGAGAAGGTTGACATTTTGATGCTTCTTATCCTGTTAACCATTCTCCTTTGCTCTCCTCACATTCCCCCATCAGTGATATTACAGAGTTTCTGCCCAAGTGGAAGATTAAAGTGTTGTCCTGAGTACAGATTAGAGGAAATGGAATTTGTTGTCTGCAGGTCGGGCCTCCTCTAGCATCCATGGCATGGTAGCTATAAGTCTATTTCCAAAATGTCCTCCTAGAGATGATTTGTACAGTTGTTAAATGTATTTTAGTCCAAATTTGCTTATCCTTGAGGTGAGGAAATGTGGTTCTTAGAAGCCAAAGCCTCGTGGTTCTTAGGATGGGATAGTAACCATTTCTCGGGCTAGAGTTTGGATCCTGAGAGCTGCCTGACTTCTTTAGAAGATGGATCTATTAATAATAGCCTATGGGAGAAACAGGAGGCATTAGGCACAGTTGGACACTTTATCCCCCATTTCAAAGAGGAGCTAGCACAACACATACCCCCTGCCCTCCTCCTTAGAAAGTTAGATGGTAATATTAAATATTAAAATAAACTTGGAGGCAAGACTCATGAATTCCCTCCCAGAATTCCCTCATAAGCCAAGGGCCTATGAACTTTGCATGGGACCTTCCCTGGTGTTGAGTACTATTGCAGTTCGTCACTTAGTCTATAGAATTTTGATGGCCACACAAGCCCGAACAGTTACAGTCCAGCTCTACTGTCTTTGCTTTTCATGCCCTTCACACAATCTTATAATCAAAATCTACCTATAATTTATAATGGGCTTTCTTCTTTGGCTGATTCCTCATTCAAGTAAAAAATTTGTCATTCGCTCTGATAGAAACCATCTCCTAAACTGTCATTGTTCATTCCTTTGAATAATCATTATTTCCCACCGAGCAGCCCTCCCTCTACTTAGACTAACGCAGCCAGCTAGTTCTGTGCACCTGAGCTGTTTGCTTGTAAGTGCTGCTGTTTTCCAAAGAACTCAAGCCTTGTGGCTTCCACTACATTTTGCAATATAGCACACTTGGCCTTCCCATCGCATGGACTTATGTCCAAGTTTTATGATTATTCAAGAGAATTGTTGTGCCAGAAGAGTGCTGAATTAGGCCTGAGTGATACTGGAGTATCAGAAGCAATGTGAGCACAGATTTCAACAGCCAAATCACATACCCGGTCTCCCATGGTTAACTCTACATACAGTATAAATAGCTACATATGTTACTTTATACTGCAGTTCAGTGTAGCTAGTAAGTGCAGGACAAGAATTGCATTGTTTTCCTCAGCATTTCTATATGTGAAGATTGGTCTTGACAAAATGTTGAAAAGGTTGTTAATTTAGTACAGGCAGAATGCTGTCATTCCTCTTTTCTCGGCATGCTTGGACCACTCTTTCTAATTGTATAATAAGAAAACATCACAGTATCTGCATCTGCTCCTCTGGCAGTCAGCTAGCGATGTGATTATATGATTTTCTTTGTCAAGCATTGTCACTGCCTTATCTCCATTCCATGCATCACTCTGGTTTTCTTTTGTAGTATTAAAGTAATATACACTTTTATTTCCCTTATTTAAGCACAGAGCACATTATATTCCAAGTAGGATGTATTATTCAGTGAAATTTTCTAAACCTTTTTATCACATAAATTTTGCTAGGTGATTGTGTTCCACTGTAGCATCAAGGGCGGGCCGATAGCAACTGTGCAGAGTCAACTCTCTATCTTCACGTGAGTTTGAGGATTGAAGGAAAGTCATCAGACCTGCACAGCAACTGCCTTACTCCCTAAGTCATCTCTCCAAGCCAAGAAGAACCTATGTAGTAACTGTCTGTAGCTATGAGGCCAATACTTTAAAAATGTCTGGAAATACATTAGGAAGCTTTGCTTTTCACCCGCATGGTCCTCATCCATTGGTGGGAGGGGGAGGGGCAGGGGTAGCTTCAGGCTAGGGCTAGAGTTTAAGTGTGACAGTGCCCCGGCCTGCGGGGGTTCGACTACAACTCGGGAAGAAGTTCGCCTGTTGAACATGCAAGACACAAAGGAGAGCAAGTCTGATTGATCAAACTCTCAAACTTTGCTAGTCAGGCAGCAGCTTTTATAAGTCAGAAGGCGTGACAGCATATTCCTAATAGCAACCCAGCTGCGGGCTTTTCTCAAACTACAGGGAATTCCAGACAGGGTCATAATGTCCTGCTACACAGAGTATCTGGCTCCATCTTTTTCTAGTTTAACTACTAAACCATAACAGGGTTGCTCCATCACTGTCTTTAGTCTAACTGCTGACCCACAACAGGGTCAGCTAGTTTCTGATGAAAGACAAGCTCTGGGAAAAACAGCCTTAAAGCTGCAGGCTCTGACAAGATGGCTGAACATTGGCCATATGGCTTATTGTCCTCAACATGAGAGATAGTCTAGGGCTACCAAGCATAGTTTTCTCATGTCCAAGTCTGGAAGCTTGTAGAGGGGCAAATGGGAGCAGTGAGTCTGCAGACCTAGCCTGCCGCACTGCTAGTTCTGCTCTAACCCACTGGTGAGGTGCTTCTCTTTGTAACACTAAGTCAGGCCTTTTACCGTGTGTGGATATTGTTTGTCCCTCAATGGTTCGTGTTCTAGAAGGTTAGCACCCATAATATCAGGCAGAGGGAAATTTCAGTGGGAGTCAGTGTCAATTATGCCCCAAGAATTCCACCCTTGTGAGTAGATTCATGTCACTTCATTCATAACATCCAGACTTCATACTCAGTTCTTGTGAGTGACTTTTTTGTAAAGTGATTCAGCCTTGAATTTTCGAAGTGTAAACACTTCTTTTTCCATTTTTCTCTATGAGGTGAACATCATGCTGTCTGGACCACTGAGCTATCACCATTATGCACTAAATACACTTGTTAAATTATGAGTGCTCAGCCTCAGGTATTTGTACCACGGTGGAGCATGTTTATTACAAGTCTTTTTTTTTCCTATCTTTTTTTTTTATTAATTTATTCTTGTTACATCTCTATGGTTATCCCATCCCTTGTATCCTCCCATCCCCCCTCCCTCCCATTTTCCCCTTATTCCCCTCCCCTATGACTGTTCCTCAGAGGGATTACCTCCCTATGTATATGCTCATAGGGAATCAAGTCTCTTCTCAGTGACCTACTGTCCTTCCTCTGAGTGCCACTATGTCTCCCCCAACCAGGGGACATAGTCAAATGTGAGGCACCAGAGTACATGTGAAAGTCAAATCCCTCTCTCCACTCAAGTGTGGAGACTGTCCTGTCCATGGACTAGATCAGGGTAGGGGTTTAAATTTTACTGCCTATATTTTCCTTGGCTAGTGCCTTAGTTAGAGCGGGACCCCTTGACCCAAACCTGCCTATCATAATGTTCTACTTGTAGGTTTCTAGGACCCACTGGATCCTTCTACTTTGCTATTCTCCCATTGTTCTCTCTTCTAGAGTCCCAATAGGATGTCCTCCCCTCTGTCCCAGTTTCCTGGTAAGGGAAGGCTTTCGTGGGACATGCCCCTTGGGCTAGTATGCAGATATAAGTGAGTATATATCATTTGAGTCTTTCTGCTTCTGGGTTAACTCACTCATTATGATCATCACTAGCTCAATCCATTTGTCCACAAATTTTGGGAATTCCTTGTTTTTAATAGCTGAGTAGTATTCCATAGTGTATATGTACCACAGTTTCTTTATCCATTCTTCTACTGAGGGACATTTAGGCTGTTTCCATGATCTGGCTATTATGAATAAGGCTGCTATGAACATGGTTGAGCAAATTTTCTTGTTGTGTGCTGGAGCATCTTCTGGGTATATTACAAGGAGTGGAATAGCTGGGTCTTGAGGAAGCCCTATTCCCAGTTTTCTGAGATAGCACCAGATAGATTTCCAAAGTGGTTGTACTAGTTTGCATTTCCACCAGCAATGAAGGAGTATTCCTCTCTCCCCACATCCTCTCCAGCATGTGGTATCGCTTGAGTTTTTAATCTTAGCCATTCTGATGGGTGTAAGATGGAATCTCAGAGTTGTTTTGATTTGCATTTCCCTGATGACTAAGGAGATTGAGCATTTCTTTAAGTGTTTCTCAGCCATTTGATATTCTTCTGTTGAGAATTCTCTGTTTAGTTCCAAGTCCCATTTCTCAATTGGGTTATTTGGTTTGGTGGTGTTTAATTTCTTGAGTTCTTTATATATTTTGGATATTAGACCTTTGTCAGATGTAGGGTTGGTGAAGAGCTTTTCCCAGTCTGTAGGCTGTCGCTTTGTTCTCTTGACAGTGTCTCTAGCCTTACAGAAGCTTCTCAGCCTCATGAGGTCCCATTTATTAATTGTTGACCTTAAGGCCTGGGCTGTTGGTGTTCTGTTCAGGAAGTTGTCTCCTGTGCCAATATGTTCCAGGCTCTTCCCCACTTTTTCTTCTAACTGACTTAGTGTCTCTGGTTTTATGTTGAGTTCTTTAATCCACTTGGATTTGAGTTTTGTGCAAGGTGACAAATATGGGTCCAGTTGCATTTTTTTACACATAGACATCCAGTTAGACCAGCACCATTTGTTGAAGATGCTGTCCTTTTTCCATTGAATGGATTTGGCTTCTTTGTCAAAAATCAAGTGACCATATGTGTGTGGATTCATATCTGGGTCTTCAATTCGATTCCACTGATCAACGAGCCTGTTGCTGTGCCAGTACCATGCTGTTTTAATTACAATTGCTTTATAGTACAATTTGAAATTAGTATGGAGATTCTTCCACAGCACCTTTTATTGTACAAGATTGTTTTTGCTATTCTGGGTTTTTTGTTTTTCCATATGAAGTTCAGAATTGAACTTTCAATGTCTTTAAAAAATTGTGTAGGTATTTTGATAGGGATTGCATTGAATCTGTAGATTGCTTTTGGTAGGATGGTCATTTTTACTATGTTAATTCTCTCTATCCATGAGCAAGGAAGATCCTTCCATCTTCTCATGTCATTTTCAATCTCCTTCTTCAGCGTTTTGAAATTTTTTTTCAAACAAGTCCTTCACTTGTTTAGTTAAAGTAACTCCTAGATATTTTATATTGCTGGTGGCTAATGTAAAGGGTATGGCTTTCCTAAATTCTTCCTCTGCAAGCTTGTCATTTGTGTATAGGAAGGCCACAGACTTTTTTGAGTTAATTTTGTATCCAGCCAAATTGCTGAAAGTATTTATCAGCTGTAGGAGTTCTCTGGTGGAATTTTGAGGGTCACTTATGTACACTATCATATCATCTGCAAATAGGGATAGTTTGACTTCCTCCTTTCCCATTTGGATACCCTTGATCTCCTTTTGTTGTCTTATTGCTCTGGCTAGAATTTTGAGTACTATATTGAAGAGATATGGAGAGAGTGGGCAGCCTTGCCTTGTTCCCGATTTTAGAGGAATTTCCTTGAGTATCTCACCATTTACTTTGATTTTGGCTATTGGCTTGCTGTATATAGCCTTTATTATGTTGAGGAAAGTGCCTTGTATCCCGGATCTCTCTAAAACTTTAAACATGAATGGATGTTGGATTTTATCAAATGCTTTCTCTGCATCTAAAGAGAGGATCATGTGGTTTTTTATTTTCAGTTTGTTTATATGGTGGATTACATTGATGGATTTCTGCATATTAAACCATCCCTGCATGCCTGGAATGAAGCCTACTTGGTCATGATGAATGATATCCTTTATGTGTTTTTGTATTCGTTTTGCAAGAATTTTATTTAGTATTTTTGCATCGATGTTCATAAGAGAAATTGGTCTGAAATTCTCTTTCTTTGTTGAGTCTTTGTGAGGTTTAGGTATCAACGTGACTATGGCCTCATAGAATGAATTTGGTAATGTTCCATCCAATTCTATGTTTTGGAGTAGCTTGAAGAGTATCGGTATTAGCTCGTCTTTGAATGTCTGGTAGAATTCTGCACTGAAACCATCTGGCCCTGGGCTTTTTTTGTTTGGGAGACTATCAATGATTGCTTCTATTTCTGTAGGGGAAATGGAACTATTTAGCTTGTTTATCTGTTCTTCACTCAACTTTGGCAAGTGAAATTGATCAAGAAAATCATCCATTTCCCTTAGATTTTCAAATTTTGTGGCATATATGCCTTCAAAGTAGGATCTTATGATTCTTTGTATTTCTTCAGTGTCTGTTGTTATGTCTCCCTTTTCATTTCTGAATTGTTGATTTCAATACTGTCTCTCTGCCTTTTAGTTAGTTTGGCTAACGGTCTGTCTATCTTATTGATTTTCTCAAAGAACCAGCTCTTGGTTTTGTTGATTCTTTGGACTGTTTTTTTAGTTTCTAATTTGTTAATTTCAGCCCTGAGTTTGATTATTTCCAGACGTCTACTCCTTTTGGGTGTTTCTGCTTCTTTTTTTTCTAGGGCTTCCAGCTGTTTTGTTAAGTTGCTTATGTGCGATGTTTCCAATTTCTTTTTAAAGGCACTTAGTGCTATGAATTTTCCTCTTAACACTGCTTTCAATGTATCCCACAAATTTGGGTATGTTGTTCCCTCATTTTCATTGAATTTCAGAAACTCCTTGATTTCTTTCTTTATTTCTTCCCTGACCCATGTGTCATTTAGCAGAGAATTGTTTAGTTTCCACGTACGTGTAGGCTTTTTGTTGTTTCTGTTGTTGTTGAATTGCAGCCTAAGAGCATGGTGATCTGATAGGATACAAGGTATTATTTCAATCCTCTTGTATCTGTTGAGGCCTGCTTTGTGATCTACGATGTGATCAATTTTGGAGAAGGTTCCATGGGGTGCAGAGAAGAAGGTATATTCTTTCTTGTTTGGGTGAAAGGTTCTATAGATATCTGTTAGATCCATTTGACCCATGGCATTGGTTAATGATGTTATTTCTCGGCTTAGTTTCTGTTTCAATGACTTATCCTTCAGTGAGAGTGGGGTGTTGAAGTCTCCCACTATTATTGTGTGGTGATCGATGTGTGGTTTAAGTTTTTTTTAGCAGATCTTTTACAAATGTGGGTGCCCTTGTATTGAGAGCATAGATGTTCAGAATTGTGATGTCATCTTGGTTGACTTTACCTTTGATGAGTATGAAGTGTCCTTCTGCATCCCTTTTGATTAATTTTGGTTGAAAGTCTATCTTGTTTGATATAAAAATGGCTACGCCTGCTTGCTTCTTGTGACCATTTGCTTGGAATATTTTTTTCCAACCTTTTACCCTGAGGTAATGCCTATCGTTATAGGTGAGATGTGTTTCTTGAATGCAGAAGAATGTTGGATCTTGTTTACGCACCCATTCAGTTAGTCTATGTCTTTTTATTGGAGAATTGAGACCATTGATGTTGAGAGATATTAACGACCAGTGACTGTTAAGAGTCTTAATTTTGATGTTTTTTCCAATTGTTTGTGTAGTTGTGTTTTTGACATGGTATAGTTACCAATTTCCTGAGTAGTTTTGGTTGTAGCTTGACCCTTTGGGATGGAGTTTTCTTCCTAGTACCTTCTGTAAAGTTGGGTTTGTGGATAGGTACTGTTTGAATTTGTTTTTGTCATGGAATATTTTGTTTTCTCCATCAATGGTTATTGATAGTTTTGCTGGGTAAAGTAGTCTGGCCTGGCATCTGTGGTCTCTCAGGGTTTGCAGGATCTCTGTCCAGGCTCTTCTGACTTTTATGGTCTCTGCTGAGAAGTCTGGTGTAATTCTGAGAGGTTTGCCATTGAATGTTATTTGGCCCTTTTCCCTTGCAGCTTTTAATATTTTTTCTTTGTTCTGTATGTTTTGTGTTTTGATTATTATGTGACGGGCAGTTTTCCTTTTCTGGTCAATTCTATTTAGTGTTCTGTAGGCCTCTTGTATGTTTATAGGTATCTCTTTCTTTAGGTTGGGGAAATTTTCTTCTATGATTTTGTTGAGAATAGTTTCTGGGCCTTGGAGTCTGATATCTTCTCTTTCTTCAATGCCTATTATCCTCAGATTTCTTCTTTTCATGGTGTCCTGAATTTCTTGGATGTTTTGTGTCAGGAGTTTTCCAGATTTGGTATTATCTTTAACTGTTGCTTCAAGATCTGTGATTGTATCTTCTAGACCTGAGATTCGTTCTTCCGTCTCTTGGATTCTGTTAGAAAAGCTCACCTCTGTGTTGCTCGCGTTCCTCTCTGAGGTCTCACGTTCTCGTTTTTCTTCTGTCTGTGTGTTTATCATTGAATCCATTTTCATCTTCAGATCTTGAACTGATTTTTTTTATTTCTTTCACCTCATTTTTTGTATATTCCTGAGTTTCTTCCATTGCCTCTTTATAGGTCTTCAGAGCTTGAACCGTTTTATTTATTTCTTCCATTTGGTTATTTGCATTTTCCTTAAATTTTTCCAGTTCCACTCTATGTGCTTCTTTTATGTCTCTCACCTGTTTGGCTGCGTCTTCCTGTATTTGATTACGAATTTTATTTGTTTCCTCCATTAATATGCTCCTTATTAAGGATTTGAGGTCATTTTCTTGTATTTCCGTTGTATTTGAGCTCTCTGGGTTGTTTTCTTTGGGATAGCTGGAAACTGGAGATGCCATGTTGTTTTGGGGTTTTTTGCGTATGCTTTTACGCTGTCCTTTAGACATCTTGCCGGCTTTGTTTTCGTTGGGTAGATTCCCGAGTTGGATGGAGGGAGTCTGATGATAGATTCACTTGTTTTCTCACGGTTTCCGTAGGTTGGAAGCTCTTATGTTTCACTGTTGTGGATGGCAGGAGGTTAGCCCTGGCGTTTTGGGCTCTCACAGCCAGTGATCCTCAGCTCTCCTGTGCTGTGGGTCCTGCAATCGTTCTGGGTCTCTGGATGAGCGTTGCATCAGGCCAAGGTATCCACAGCCTTCTGGGTTCCCTGCCAAGTCCAGCCAGGGACACTGATCCCAAACCACCGTCCGAGCTCAGCTAGAATCTCAGGGCCTGAACCGTCTGCCGAGCTTAGCTAGGAATTCTGGGATCAAAATGCACACCGAGTCCAGCCAGAATTTTCGGGCTGTGACTGCGCACCAAGCTCAGCTAGGGGTGTTTGTCCAAACTGCTTGCTGTGGTCAGTTATTGACTCATGCCCGAAACATCCACGCAGCTCAGCCAGGAATTCTGGATTCAAACTGCACACTGTGTCCAACCAGAGTCTTAGAGCCGGGACTGTGCCAAAAGCTCTACTAGAGACTCTGGGCCCAATCTATCTGCCAAGCACGGTTAGGGACTCTGGCCCTAAGCTGCACGCCGAGCTCCACCCTAGTCTCTGGGGCAGAATTGTGCACCGAGCTCAGCCCGGGACTATGGACCCACACTGCATGCTGAATTCAGCCTGGGACTCCGGGCCTATACTGCGTGCATAGTCCAGCCAGAGTCTTGGGACCGCTGAGCCTTTGTGCACAGCTCAGGAAGAATCTCTGGGCCTAATCTGCCCGGCAAGTCCTGCTAGGGCCTCTGGGCTGAATCTGCATGCTGACCTCAGCCTGCATCAGCGCCCCAAAACTGCCTCTGACGAGAGCTAATGTCTTGAGCAGAACTGCTTGTTGATGTGCGCTAGCGCCTCTGGTGGGACTGAGCTCTCCGCCTAGCTGGTGTCACAGCAGGTGAACTGCGGCTGCGCTGAGATGGTGCCTAAGGTGGAAATGAGCGCTCCGCCCAGCCGGAATCACAGCAGGTGAACTGCGGCTGCGCTGAGATGGCACCTTCGGTGGGACTGAGCACTCCGCCCAGTCTGTGTCACAGCAGGTGAACTGTGGCTGTGCTAAGATGGCACCTAGGGTGGAACTGAGCGCTCTGCCCAGCCTGCGTCACAGCAGGTGAACTGCGGCTGCGCTGAGATGGTGCCTAGGGTGGACCTGAGTGCTCCGCCCAGCCTGCGTCACAGCAAGTGAACTGCCGCTGCGCTAAGATGGCACCTAGGGTGGAACTGAGCGCTCCGCCCAGCCTGCGTCACAGCAGGGGAGCCGTGGCTGTGCTAAACTGTTGCCTTGGGCAGAATTGCCTGCTGCGCTGAGTCAGCATCTCCACAGCACTGGGCCCTGAGCTGTACCCAGGACTCTGGAGCTGAACTGTCTGCCGAGTCCAGTTTGGGTCACAAGGCACCACGCGACCCAAATCCTGTCCAGTGTCCCCTCTCCCGCAGCAACTCCCACCAGCCACCACACTAACTGCCTCCACTGGAAGGCTCTGAGCTGCAAACCTCAGTCACTGCTCCTGGTGTTGCTGATGCCGCTTTTGCCGCCGCTGCTCTGATCTGAGAAAATCCGCACTCCTCCCGTGTGTATGGGCACGCAGGTCCTCCGCACCCTGGTCCTTCCAAACCGTGGAGCACTCCTGCTGCCGTGGTGTCGGGATCTTGGTGTTCCTGGCTCAGAAATCTGTTCAATTCCCCGAATTGTTCACTGGAGCTTCCAAACACGGTCCACACTGCTCGCCGCCATCTTGGATCGTCTCTATTACAAGTCTTATCAAGTAACAAACCTAACTTTGAATGGTTTATCACATTGAAAATTACTCAAATTCAGATAAATTAATAAAATTACACTGGTGTTTTAATAGATTGACTAGTGTATTATAGTATAATTAGATTGTTTACTTTTACTGATCATTATGTGGAGAGTATTTAAAAGAATAATTGTTTTTTAAATTTCTTATTAAAAGTTCTTCTAACTCATCAAGCATACCTATGAATGAACGTATACACATTTACACAGAACACAGGGGTGTTCCAATCCTTCTAATGACTATGAAGATTAGATGAAGTTAGTTGATGGCTGTGGGTGACAATATTATGTTTCTTGAATTATAGATCGAAATGTATATATAATTATGAACATATGTATACATATACATATATTTATGTATGTATATATGAGAAAACTGAGTCTCAAATAACACTTGCCCAGAACTGGCAGTTAAAAAAAATAAATTCATTCTATCTTTTTATTTTAGATGAAACCAGTAGATAAAAACTGTGCCCTTCTTACTCTCTAGATGGTCATGCTGGCTGAAAGAGCTTTAAGACGCTCTGTTGTGTAGCTTTTGTTGTTTCTCCTGCATTATTGATTCCTTTTTTACTTGGAAAATCAAAATTGAACCTTGTTCTATACGTTGATTTCTACTCTTCAGAGGTTTAATCAAGTCTTACTTAACTTTTCTAAAATCATGCAGTTTTTCTTTTTCTTTTTTGATTTCATGTGTTCATGGGATAATTGTTATCTGAGTGAGCACTGAGATACGTCCTATCACTGCTACGCTTTCCTGCCGACTTCAGCGTATGCTGCACATGGTTTTGATTCTGCCTCTTGCCCCTTTGCCTCTTCTTCTTCCTGTTTGTTTTTTGAGATAAGACTGACCTTTGACTCACTAGGTAGCCAGAAATAATCCAAAACTAATAAATGTGCTTTTATTTCAGCCCCCTAAGTGCAGGGATATGTGCGTCAGTCCACCCAGCTTAGATGTTCTTAACTGTCAGTATCAGCAATAGCTATGGTCCACATACATGAGAAATAGCTATGGTCCACATACATGAGCAATAACCATGGTTCACATACATGAGCAATAGCTATGGTCCACATACATGGGCAGAACAAGTGTAGTGAGTGAGACAGGGAGGAATCTCTCCTGTTTTCATTGTAGTCAACCTAAAAATATTTAAAGAGAACTAAATAGCTTTTTATTTACTTATTTTGAAATTTTAAAAATTAATTCAATTTTTTACAGTATATTTTGATTACTCTATCCTCCCCCAAGTCCTCCCAGATTCTCCCAACTCCCCTGCCTTTGTTCTCTCTCTCTCTCTCTCTCTCTCTCTCTCTCTCTCTCTCTCTCTCTCTCTCTCTCTC
>OU015742.1:8159460-8194287 GCA_907169655.1 Acomys percivali | reverse complement strand
TGTATGGTGGTTAGAGCATGGCTAGGTATGTTGTATGGTGGTTAGAGTATGGCTAGATATTGCTAAAGCAAGTTCAGTAAGAACTCATTGTAGACTCTAGGCGAGTTCATTGTAAAATACTTTCAGCTTTCTGTGTGTTTGAAAATTGCCATAATAAATGATGAAAAAAGACTAGAGCATGCAAGAGGAAAGTAATAAACTATTCTGACAGGCATTTAATTTTCATGCAATGTGATAGAAATAAAATATGAGAGCGAAGTCCTATGAAAATTTTTATTTTATTCATTCTCTCCTCTATTTGATCAGAAGACGACAGGTGTTTAATGTTAGAAAATATAGTGTGCACCCATCAGCAAATACCAGAAATTCAACTCGAGTTGACTGACCTATAAGGGAGGCGGTTACTACTCAGAATATGGAGACAAAGGTTATTCAATTCAGTTCCTCACAAACATTCTCAGAGGCCTAAGAACCTGCTCTGCCATTAGGGCATCTGGTCTTCACAAGCCTGATTCCTCTGTCTCAACATCAGGGCTGCCCATGGTTTGTTGTTTAGTTTTGGAGTCTCTGTCTCCCTGTGTAACACAGGGTGGCCGCACACTCTGGGTCCCCTTGTCGCCACCTCTGGATTGCTACATAGACAGGTAATAGAGAAACCTTGATTGCCACCCTCAGTCTTGGCCTTTTGCATTCTAGAAAACTGACGGCTACACCTTTCTGTTTTACGTGGACTTTCCTGCTTGTGTTGAATCCACCTCTGGTAAAATGAGGAGGAGGAGTGTAGCCAGGGTTTGTGAAAGATTGATGATGGCATCAGCTCATGTTGGTAGAGGCCATAGGCAGAGGAACCTAAAGGTTACAGAAGCAGAATGAGAGGCATCAAAGTGTAAAAGTCACATATAAGGTACTCTAGGGAAATTTGTGAGCATAACATATTCTTTAAAATAGAATTTCATTATGAAGTAACTTTTGCCAGTGATTATGATAATTGTGTGTTTTGTATGAAAGCTATGAAAAGATTAAAGCAAATAATCATTTGTAATCTTATCATTTATAAGTAATCAAGGTTTGTATATTCACATTTCTTCGTAGCATATACACCTTTATAGTACTATACAATGTTGTGTTCTACTTGATTTGCTCTGATTATTTTCTAGGAAAAATTCATGTGGCATAGAATCAAGCCAAGTTATATGAACATTTACAAAATATATTAAGAAAAGTCTGTGTGTGTGTGTGTGTGTGTGTGTGTGTGTGTGTGTGTGTATCTGCGTGCGTGTGTGTGCACCAACCTAAGTGTATGCTGGGACTCTAACTTGAGTCCTCTGCAAGAGTAGAAATGCTTTTGATGCCTGGGCCATCTTTCCAGGCCTATATTAGTATCCCTGATGCCCAGTATATACTGTCACACTGAGCTTGTCTGTGTATACACCTCATTGATGAGAGAAACACCATTATTCTACATATGCCTGTTGTTAAACAGCAACTACTTTTAACAGCCATGTTCTTTGCCAACTTTTAGTTCCATGGACTCCTCAAAACCTATAATAACAAAGAAAAAAAGTATTACCTATGTCCATCAACATCTGGTTCCTTTATTTACTTAGATTTTTCTTTATTTAAGGCTAGGTGCGGGGCTGAGTGTGGTAGCTTTTGCCTTCCTTTAAGACCATCATTCTAGAGGCAGAGGAAAGTAGATCTCTGTGAGTTAGAATCTAGTCTGGTCTATAGCAGGTTACAGGCCAGCAAGGATTAAAAAGTGAGAACCTGTCTAAAAAATATTTTTTTACATTGAAAAAAAGAAAAAAATAGGGCTATGTAACTTCTTATTCTTTACTGTTTTCTAAATATAGTCATGATTTCTTAGTCCAAATCTACAAAGTGTTTAGGACTTAGGCATCTGTGTGCTTGTATGCCGAGTTCTGTGTAGGTTAAGGAGCTATTGTAAGAATGTTGGAGTGAGTGGTGAGTGAATGAAATGAATGGGGATACAGAATCTCTTCATCCGGGATGGGATTTGTTATGGGCTTATTAAGTCCGTAAAATTTGCAAATTACTTCATAAAGGTGCTTTATAGGTTCTGGCACCTTAATGGTGTTTACCATGGCTAAGAGGAGGCAAAGACTCAGTCAGCGGCAGCTGCCCAGAATCTGGGACAACTGCGCATACAATTATATAATTATGTTATTGGGAGTAGTAAGACATTTGCATACAACAGGCTTCGAGTTGTTTTAAACTCTGTTATCTGGAAAGGTTAACAAGTCCTTCAACTCCAGTTTTGTTTTGTTTTAATTCACCTTCGTTTCCCACTTGGCTATATTTTGTTCCTGTTAAGTAAACAGGAGTTATGACTTTTCCCTATAATTTAATATCGTGAGCTCAGTGTGGCCAGGTAAAGGATCATATGATTAAAGCTTATGATGTTAGAGGGAAAACTCAGCTGGCACACGCACCTGTAAGCTGCTTAGGAGAAAGGTGGCTTCATCTCCCGAAGCACATTTCCAGGACAGATGTGCAGGAGATGGCGAACCCCGAAATTTATCGGAGGCTTAGAGCACCATGGAATCATGAAGGATCAGTATGAACAGTGTGGTAAATCACTCCCCTGAAGGTTGGTGAAGGGTATTTATAATGGTTTAAGTAGAGGAAAAGCCTGTACTACTTTAGGCATATCTGCTCTCATCTTCTAAAGGCACAGTGCCCTCCTGGTGAGGGGGGCTGTGCGCTCAGGGTGTACTTTTCTGTCTTGTCTATTCTACATTTCAGATATATGGTAGCTTTTTTTTTTTTTAATCGAGGCTGCCTGGAGTCTCTCCCTTAATTATTCTTTTTATCAGTGCATTTCAGATGGACTCACTGGAGGGGTCTTAGCAGGGAGCCGTTGCCACACTGGCTCTTGCTGGGGCATTTTCTCATGCTGATAAGACCCTTGAAATAGGTCCTCTTCTTTTAAGGGGTCCAAGAGCAGGAGGGAGGAGTTCTCAGAAAACCCCGAGGATTCCATGAAGGAAAAGATAGCTGGAAAAGTGGCTATCCAAGCCCTGCCTCTGCAGCTCTCGCCTAGTGTTTATATGCCTTGGTTTTATTTGCGAAAACTAATGATGGAACATTCCAGCACTTCCTATAAAAGTGAACGTGGGGAGTTTATCAGCACCCAGAGAGCTGCAATCAAAGGATCAGCCTGAAGCAGGAAAGAGCCAGGGGGTTGGAGTCTGGCAGCTGGTTACCTGCGAACTGTGGAAAAGCAACAGAAGCCACCTTGGGGTTCCCAGCTTGAACTTTGTTCCTACTCTTTGAGATATCCATAGTCCTCTGCTTGTGTTTCCATGGCAACCCTTTCTCTTAATAATCAAAGATTATTACCAACTACCTATTTTTCCTTAGACTGTTCCCATGGTGTCAGCAGGGGTTGCGGGGCGGGGGTTGTAGATAAAAGAACAGGTGTTATAATTTCAACATCAAGTTCACGTAAAAATTCTGGCATAGGAAGATCAACTGTTCAAGATAACCAACATGATCTTAGATGATCTTGGTTCCAATTTCATTGTTTTCTTTGCACAAGTTTTATTTGGGCCAATGATATTTGAGAGGTATGCTTTAAAATCGACTTGAAAACATCTGCAGTCTTCTGGGCCATGGGCATTGTGCTTTCTCTGGCTTAGAAATTTTATCAGGTCCTGTGGGAGAAACAGAAAGCTCCTGCATTGCTGCTTACCCCTCTCGTGAACATCGTCTTTGGCTTTGCTGGCTGATGGTGAATCTGGCTGTCTGTTAGGGGTCTTCTCATCTTGTGCCCCTACAGCCTTCTCACCTGGGCCTCTTAGGTCTCCCATAGAGACCCTGGAGACAGAGATGTTTTCCTGCTTCTCCAGACCATTTTAGACCATTATTCCTTTGCTAGAAAGAAAACCCATCGTCTCCTTGGCAACAGATTCGTTTATATGTTCCCAGATTATGTCACCTAGAATTAACCTGCTTTCTTTCTTATTTTTTTGTCTCAGCTACAGGAAATCTTAGCATCATTGTAGGTTATTAACAGGATTTTTCTTCTTTTCACTTCAAGTAACATCTTAACTGTTCGTGGCTTCAATATAGAGCTGAACGTTCTTGCTTGGCCCAGCCATCATCTGGTCCTTGGCTTCTTCACCGTCTCTCTTTCAACTTGTCTTTATTCTGCTCTTCTCTCCCTTAGCTTTTTTGTTACATGGCCTGCCCTTTTATTTTAATGACCCAAATTTGTATTCATTTGTTTCTTACATTTAAATTATTATTTGATATCACCCTTGGCCTGAGAATCTTTGATATAGTCCTTAACCACTATACAACTGCAACCAACTACCTTACAGGCTTTCTCTTTTGGGTACTTTTACAGGGGCCTAGTTCTTTTCATCGTCAACCTTAATCAGGTTGATTTTATGCTCAATGCAAATGGCCTTCACTAGTATAATAGATGTACATGGGCCTATCGCAATTAGATGCAAGCACATGAAGATGGCTTGATTTTGACAACTTCAATAAGTCCATATTCTGACTTTGTGGATAAGGGCCATCACTGTTACCTCTTTTAAAGCAGTATAAATATCCATTATACCCCCAGCAGCAATGCCTTCCATGGCCCTAGTGGTAGAGTACAGGTGAGACCAAATATTGAATGCCCCAACCTTTGGAGGCAGCTGTAGAGGACTTTTAATTCAGAACATGGCTGCTCTGGCAGGAGATCACATCCAAAGACCTTCTAGGTCCGTGTGATCTGGCTGGAATACAAACATGCCTTTAATCCAGGAGACAGAGGCAAGCAGAACTGAGTTCAAGGCCAGCCTGGTATAGAGGTAAAGAAAAAGTTTAGGTAAATAAAAGCTTAGGTCCAGGCATGGTGGTACATGCCTTTAATCCCAAACAATGAAGGTAAAGATGATTTGTAGAAGGAAGCACCCATGTTTGAAAGTGATGTTGAATTGAGTGGCAGAAAAAGTGATGAATCAGAGAAAGATTTGGCATAATAGGGTATGCCCAACTCATGAGAAGAAAGAGGAAAGGGAAGCTACTTAAGGGGCAATTCAGAGAGAGGGAGGAAGAGGAGGCAGCTTTAATGGGACAGTAATAGAGAGACAGGTTGCAGAGAGAGAACTCATATGAAGACAGAAGGAGCCAGAGAATGAGAAGGAGCCAAGAGATTAGAAAAGACTACTGGAGTTAATCTGAGACCAGGTGGAGCAATTCAGAGGTGGAGAGAGAAGCAAGATTGCCTAAGTCAACTGGGAAAAGAGTTTGAGCCAGAACAGCTGAGTTGAACTATCTGGCTATGAGCTCAGTAAGAACAAGTAAGGGTGATCTTACTAAGCAGTAAGTCTCAGAGGCTGAAAACATTCTAGGCCTAGGATAGACTACACACAGGCTAGAAGCTTCCAGGCCTAGGCCTAGGTTAGCAGGCAGAGGCAGTAATCCACTGACACAACTGAAACAGGCAAATAAACATTCCTTTTACAGGCAGCAGCAGAAAAGTGTGCCTGTTTTGTCTATCTCTGTGTTAACCACACCAGCTCCGTGTTCCAGTTTCTGGCCTCCTGCTCATGCTACCACATCCCGTCTTTGTACTGCATTCTCTGAATCTGAGATGTCCCATCATGCATCTCTACAGTCAGTCCTCTATCCTTCCTCTTAGTGTTCACACTTACCCAGCGTGGAGGTCAAATACCATTACGCACCATGATGACTTCTGCAGAGGAACACGGTCAGCTCCTTCAGTCAGAATTTCCAAGCACTGTTTCTTCCCCTTCACGATCATTCTTCATCAATTACCAGGCAGCTGAGTATGGCTTCGGAGAATGCCACTACCATATTTCCTGGTCTTCAATCACCAGCTCCACAGAGTTCACACTATCATAGCACCCCACACACACAGGCATCATCTTGCTTTCTGACTCAACCTGTTTGTTTCCTAGGTTTTGGGCATTTTCCAGTCTTATTTTTTTCTGCTTCATTCACTTCTTCTATAGTTTACTATTCTTTGTGAGTTTCTTATAGTTCTTGGAGTTCTAAAGCACTTAAATGTGTGTGTGTGTGTGTGTGTGTGTGTGTGTGGGTGTGGGTGTCTTCATTGATAGCAAACCTGTAATGCCAAATGTGCATAAGTTTTTCTTAGAAACTGTCTCACAAGCATGTTGTCAAAAGCAAACAAACAAATAAAAGAAACTATGAATTTTTATCTCAAATCCACCATTCATTTTTTTCCATCTTAAAAAACTGTAGTGTTTTCAGGGGTTCTGATACCACTTAGCAGTTGAAAGTGCTTCCAGTGCATGCATAAGAACCTAAGTTTAAATCACCAGCCCTCACCACCCAACTCAGGTCTTCTGTAAGAGAAACCTAAGATCCTAAGTACTGAGTAATTCCTCCAGCTTCAAATGACTGGATAATTTTTTAAAAATAAAAATTTTCGCACTAGAAAAGATATATGAAATGAAAGTTTCAGTATCCATAAATAAATTGTTATTGGCACTCACCCAAGCCCACTTACTTACAGTGTCTGTAGCTGTTTGTTTGTTTGTTTGTTTCATTATGACAGTTGAGTGGAATCATACTAACAGATATTTTGATGGATTGCAAAGATGAAAATTTTACTAGCTGACCCTCCATAGGAATATTTGACAACCTCTGCCCTTGATCAACAGACTCTCAACAGTGGCTAGTATCTAAAATTTGTCTTCTCGTTAGTTCCAGTGAAAATCTCGAACTACATTTGGTAACCCTAGATCAAATAGCTATTTCAGAATGAACCTCTGTTCAAGTCCTCCATTCATTCTTGAGGTCTGGATCCAAGCCTGGCTCTGAAGCTGTGGAATATGGAAAATATAATTCCCACTGGGTCATGTCCTGAACTTAGGGGAGGGCCACTCTCATTTGTGACTGAGATGTTATAACCAGAATACATGTGAGTAGAATCTTTGCTTTAAAGCAAGCAAACAACATTGTTCTCCAACTATGTGATTCTTCTTTCAAGATAGTATATTTCAAAATACTGTCTTTCAGTCCTCTTCGAAATTGAAGTTTGCTCATTTGTTTGTTTTTTAAATAATTCTCATTCAGTTTAGCATTATGCAAAAATTGATACCAAGCCATGTCTGCCTTGGATAGGATATGGATTGTTTTTCAGTCTGTGAAATTCATGTACATGCAATCATTTCTTGGTAAACCAGTTGTTCTGGAAAGTACAGAAATCTCTGCCCTATCTGGGCATGTCTTGGCTGAGCACCACAATGCAGCAGCACTTGTACATCCTGTCTTCTTGGCAGCAGCCAGGCTTCGTCCCTGGTTATTGGGCCTCATTCCAGCCTTCTCTGCATATTGTGAGAAATAGGAATAGTCCATCCAAAATGGGAGGGGTCCAAACTTTCATCATTTGTAGGGCAGGTCACGGTCTTGCCACAGACTGGAGTTATTGGGAAAGAGGAGGCTATTGATCTTTGATCAAACTATGTACCTGCAACTCCCCTCAACAAAGGAAAGCCAATGAAAACCGTTTGCAGGACACCATAGAGAAATCGTCATTTGCTCAGCTTGATGTTTTTAGATACTTATTGGCAGCAATTTGGTGGAGCTCTTGGTTTGGGGAACCATCGTGAATGTGAGGTATTGTAGGAGTGGGGAGGCACTGGCCATCATTCTAACTCAGAGGCTTATTAGTTTCCTATCCTAGATGTCACATGGAATATTTGGCTCATTGAAATAATTCTTATTACACTGCCACACTGTAGGAGGTTTTGTGAACCAAGCTAAAAATAGTTACTTTGAAAAATCACACTAATTTCTTCAAAAGATAGAAGCTGTTATTTCTTTATTGATTATTTCAATTAAAAAGATTGATTTGGAAATTAGATTCTGATATACTAGAAAAGTTAGTAAAGTACAAAACTTTTTAGCTGTTCTTTGCTAGCACTTTCTCTCTTAAATAACAGTATTCATATTTTGACATTTCTTTTTTTTGCAAATCATCTCATTGAGAATTCTACTTAATAGGGAACTATTCAGAAAAAGAAATTATATTTTTATGTGGGTGACTAAAATGAAATATCTAAGTGCCAAAGGGTAAAAGTAAGCTTTTATGGTTGTAAAACTATTAACTGTGGATGTACAATTATTTTATTATTGATGTCCCATATAACTGTGGCCTAGCCCTGCACTGTTGTATACATCTTCTGGCATAAAGGGTGGCTCACACAAAACTTCAGAACTCTGAAATACTTCATTAGAAAAAACAATTAAATCAAAATATTTTCAAAATAACTCCTAATTTTACCAGTAGATTTCATGTAGGTTTTTGACAAAGGTCATAGCCAGTGATCATATGAAATGAAAGCCTCGTAACGGGACAGCAAGGAATTTGCCAACTACTGATGGGATCAACAACTAGGCCTATGCACAGTGTTTAATAAATATTTGGTTTTCAACAAATTTTCTTCCCACTCTAACCATTGATAATTTATAGTGTTATAATAGTAATATTCTCTATTCCTATAGCTCCCCAATCTTTGTGTGTGTGATTGGTGTGTGTGTGTGTGCACATGCATGTGCATGTGTGCGTTTTTCTCGCTAATACACAAATAAACACAATGCTTTTGGAAGAACTCGGTATCATTACTCCCAAATAAAGAAGAAAAAAGAAGGAAAATTATAGCTGTACAATATTCTGAAAATACTTAGTCCGTAGAGGGCTGCTTCTAAGGCAGAAAATAGTTAATTTTCAAGGAGGATGGCCAGGCACAGTTCTATGAGGAAATTTGCTGATCTTAGACCATAGTCAATAGACAGCTATTAGAAATTAGTAACAATAAATATCAGAATGTAGTTGGGAGCCTGCTGTGGTAGCACATGCCTGAAATCCACAGCACTCAGGGAAGCAGGGGTAGGTATATTTCTGTGAGTTTGAGACCAGACTGGTCTACAAAATGAGTCTAGGACAGCCAAGGCTACACAGAGAAACCCTATCTCAAAAAAACAAAACAACAAAAATAATGTAGTTAGGAAGTATGCTGGTTTAGTTCTTATCCTTCATCAAGGAAACTTCTAGACCATTACAGAAAACCACATCCAAGCAAAATACATCATTATGGAGTCCAGTCTCAATCAGTACATCTACAATACAACTCTGGCACCTAACACTCAGGGATCATTCCAGGAAAGGAGGTGAAAAGATTGTGAGAGCCAGAACAGGAAGTTAGTGTGAGATTGTCTCCTAGAAATGTCAGAGAAGCTCTACCCATAAAATCTTACCAGCATAACTGCTTAAACATGACTGGAGCGAGTATGATACCAATAGACATGCCAACATGAACTCACAATGTCTCAACCCTAGACAATCAAGGAATGTTGCTAGTGTGTGAAGTAATTTTCCCCCAGTGGAGAGCACACCAATTGGTTATCCAATAGGAAATGGTAATCCCTTTAAACATATACATACAAGTAACATTATAAGGACTGAACAATTTGTATTTATACCTTAGGAATTTATATCTATATGTTTAGGAACACACACACGCATACACACACACACACACAAACACACACACCAATAATTAAAGAAAAAGAGGCCATGGTTTTAAGAGTGGGAAAGGTTGAAGAAGTAGAGAAATGATGTAATTGTATTATAATCCCAAAAAATAAAAATATATAATTAAATAAAATATAAAATTAGTGAAGATCCTAGCTATTTATGCTATTAAAACTAGAGATTCTTAAGACTGTCTGTTAAAGCTACCATGTAGAGATCCCAAGACTGTGTAGTGGCAAAAACCATACTTTACCTGCAAAGCTCAGGATTTCCTTGTTTTTAATAGTTGAGTAGTATTCCATAGTGTGAATGTACCACAGTTTCTGTATCCATTCTTCAACTGAGGGACATCTAGATTGTTTCCAGGTTCTGGCTGTTATGAGTAAGGCTGCTGTCACAGACTTAAGGGAGGGGAATGGGATGAAAGAAGGAGGGAGGAGGAACAGGAAGATACAAGTGAGGGGATAACAAAAGAGATGTAATCTGAATAAATTACTTAAATAAAAATTTAAAAAATACATACCTTACAGGAAGACCTGGAGAATTTCATTCTTTGAGAGTACTTCTCCATGAGCAGATTTTGTCTTCATTAATTTGAATGATCATATGACTCTTGGAAACCTCAGTGAAAGTGAGTAGAAATAGATTGAAACCAAGAACTGAACATACAGAGAAAGTAATGAACAGTCCTCATGTTTGTGACCCAATTGTCATCAATAAGTGGTTCTAGGATCTCATTTTACCACTAGCTTGCCCTCATGTTAGATCCTTTGTCTCTGCTGCAAATATATTTTTGAAAACTTCTAAGATTGCTTTACTCTGAAACTCCCAAGCATAACTCAGGCTGCATCCATAGAAGCAAACCTACTAAGTGTTGTTTGACTCAGATATTAATCAATTGAGGTCTTGTAAGACTGTTGGAGAAACTGGCCAGATAAGACTCCAAGAAGTTACAGTATTAGGGAAATATTAATATTTCTATTAATATTAGATCAGCCCTGACTACACAGGCATTCTCAGATATGGATCATATGTAGACTTCAGCTTAGCCAAAACCAAGATTTCCTCATAGTATTTTAACTCTTGGGTGAAACACTTAAACCACATTATCAAAATGGCAAGGATTACACAAGGCCACCCTTTGCCACGTGACCTATGGTGATACAGTTAAATTCCTCTCAACATAGCTTCCTCTGACATATACTACAAACAGACACAATGAATAGGGAATTCAAGCAGAAATCTGAAACAGCGGCATAGGTTCCCATGGTCACTCTTGCCTTTCTGTCTCAGCCTTACAATCATTGTAATCTCATAACTATCATATACACCTACATTTTGAAAATCAGATGGAACAGAGCCACCGACATAATAGTACCACCATCATATGAAAAGGGTGAGGTAAAGTTGATGCTAGAAGTTAACATTTAAGCCTCAGTACTGTGTTTGGTACCATAGCCAAAGCTGACGATTCTTGCAGGTAAAAGATGTACTAAGTTAACAATGACTACATAAATTTGAAGTTTTACATTGACCTTTTTGTTTTTGCTGTTATTTACAACACACATCATTTTGTAAGCAGGAAAAGAACATATTTTTTTTCTTGTAAATTAACTTTCACTTCTTCCATAAAAGATCTTTGAAAAGTTCCAATTTATAATTGTTCACTTAAAGCATAAGCATTATTATCATTTATATTATGAGATTAAAACATATATGCTAATCTCAACATACATAGTCTATATATGTGTGTTGTTCTATAGGCAGGTTGTTGTTGGGAAATGTTAGTATGTTATTTAACAGTTACAAAAATTAAACACTGGATATGCTTATATCTACATCCATGAATCATTGAAAAAGAGAGAGAAATAAGGATGATATGAAGAGGAAAAAACACCTCATTTATGTTGGTCTTCTAGCTCTGGAGCACAGGGAAAGCTGAAAGAACATTTTTGTTTCCATTAGATATCTTTGATTTGGGGCTAGAGCGATGACTCGGGGGTCAAGAGCACCTGTTGTTTTCCCTGAAGACCCAGGTTTTGACTCCCAGCACACACACAACTCGTCACAACTGTCTATAATTCATTTCCAAGGGATCTTATGCCCTCTTCTGTCCTCCATGGGCGCCAGGCACACATGTGCACAGACATACATGCAAGCAAAACATGAATATACTTGAAAATAATTTTGAAATATTTGATTTTACAGTGCCATAATAACTTTTATAATATAATCACTTAGAAACTCTGGAGGCTTAGGCCTGATTGCATGGATAGCACAGGGTTGGACGCGATCCTAACAAATTATCAATTCTGAAACCTCTTGAGAGGACAGAGGCATTAGGGAGTGAGGATCCAAGAGAGCCTCAGCCTTATGCATACTTCTGTCTTTGTTAATGTGTGTTTTCTCCACAGTGAGTATTCATGTTTACTTGCATGAGTTAAAACTGTGGCTTCATCTAGGCATGGTAGGCCAAGTATATTAATTAGAACTTGGAGGCTATATCAGGAGGATCCTGAGTTCTTAGAAAACCTAGGCTGTGGAAAGTAATTTTCTTCATCTGCAAAAGATGTGAATTCACATTCTTTATTGGTACTCAAGACTGGGCCCTGGGCCTTACGCATGAGTACTCCACCACGGAGCTATTTTTCTAGTGATTATTATATATTTTATTTTGAGATAAGCTGCCAAATCTTGCCTGTAGCTCACTCTGTATCCCAAGCAGGAGTGTTCATACTCTTTAAGTAGTCAAGAATTGATTTTGTTTCCTGCCCTCCCTCCACTAAACAACTGTCTCTGGCACAAACATTAGCCAGCATGATAGTTGTAATTTAGTTGAATGAGCTGCTTATTAGCAGAGCAAGACTCTGTGCCTTAAGGAGATCCGCCATTCTATGAGACTATCGACTTATAGTAGTCCCAACTAGGAAACACGAGGTGTAATCCGAGGTTCTTGTGAAATTCACCCGCATTATCTCTTATTGCTCCTATAAACCATTAATTAAGGGCCATTCAGAGGTATTTGCTAGAGGGATGGGTGAAGGAATATCTTTATTCCCTACTTAGCAGAGAAAGGTTTTAAAGTGGAAAATGAGCAATTGGTGATCGCCTTGCCAAGTATAATTAAGAAAACTCAGCAGCGCTGGTTCTTCCAAGTTCTGGAAGGAAAACCTGCCGAAGGCTGAGCTCTGGCCTCGTGTAGCTCACACTAGAAACTCAACATGCCACTTTTTTTCTGTCTAATTCTAATTATTTGAACAATCTGTAATCTCCTATAAATAGAATAGCATACTTTAGCAAATACAATACCATAGCAAAAAGGCTTCCTTTGGCCTTCCTCTGAAGTCAGGCAGGACATTGGTCCAGTTCTTTTATCCCTTACTTCCTCACCCTTTACAACCCCTCTGTTTTGAACCACCACTAACTTCTTTTATTCTATAGTTTGCTATGCAGTTTCTCAATTTTTCAAAAGCACTGTTAAATTTAGGAAAGTGTCCAGGACTTCTGTAAGAGAAACACTAAATTTCAGAAAAATGAGAAGATATTGAATGTACTGGGAGGGTCTTTCTCACAGGAGATATTGGAGATTTTTGTTTGTTTGATTTTGTCTCATTTGTTTTTAGCACAAACAGCAACAAGCTGAGAAAGTAAATACTCATAAGAAATATCATGGCCAGCTGCCTATTCTAGGCCCACACTAGAAGAGTTGAGAGCAGAAGAACAGTTGAAGTTTGGCATTGAGGTTTTCTCATAGGAAAAATGAAAAACAACAACACAACAACAACAACACACATACACACACACACACACAGAATCTGACCAGATAAAGTGTTAGAGAAAAATAAACAGAATTAGGAGAGCAACTCACAGAGTCTCTAAAATAGGTGCTGACTGGGCAGAGGGGGTATTTGTTATTAAATAGGCAGATTTGCCTGTGTATAAAGAATAGTTTCAAAAGACAAAATGACCATGAACTTAAAGATCACATGCCTTTTATTTGCATTTTCCCCCAGGGGCAACCTCTTTATACCAGGTAGACTGGGTCTTTGAAAGCTCCAGCAGAGGAGCTCGGCCTAATGGAAAGAGAAGGACTGAAGAAGACAGAAAATGGAAACAAAAAAATATAGAGAGATTTGCTGCTTCAAAACTATTTTCTTGCTTTGGTTTTGTTTTATAAACTGGTCCATTTAAATGTTTGCTCAGATGACATGGTTTAGCACAAGAGACTGTGGTTGGATTTGGTATATACCTACTGCAGAATTGAGTTCGAAATAATGGCTTCCTACAACCATTGCTTAGGAACAGGGCTAAATTGTTGGATAGTGATGGTGGTCGATTTGGTGAAGAATGCTAGTGAACACATTTCCACTACACACTGATACAAATTACCCCTCAGGCCCACGGTGTTTTTATTTGATGAGTTACCTTTCCAAAAAGTGATGATCATTGATCATTTCTACCAAGTATTTAAGGATCCAACCCATCACAATGAAAAGTTTGTGCTGTGCTGATTCCTTTCTCATCGCCATCCTCCCTCACTTCTTACAAAGTATGGCACATCCCAAATCTAATTGCTCATAATGGGCCTATTTATGACCCACATAACTGGCTCACACACATTTACTGAAAGCTATAATTTAAAAAATTAAGTCACTCTAGCAAAAGAAGACAAGAAACAGATTTGCATGTGTAGATGGGGCAGGAAGAGCTGCTACTACACTTTAATTGGGGAGAGGGGGAACTCAGGAAACCATTGTGAGTTTGGAAAGCCAAAGATCCAGGGCAGGATCAGAAAGGCAAGAAAGTCTGTTCATGGGAGGAAGCGAGAGATAAAGAGAAGTTACAGGCAAAATGTCACTGGATGAAAAGAATGCAAAGCCAATGAGGTAGATAAGGGCTCTTGGGGATTTTTTTGTTCCTTACCCATAACCTTTGGCCCTTGAAATTATCTTATTAGAGGCCAACTTCCTCAGCATTAGGCGTAGTTTCCTGACCTCAATATGTCTGTGGCTGGCCTCTGTTACAGTCAGCACAACTGCCTAGAAATGAACCATAGGATTACTCCTTCTTCCTCCTACCCACTGCAGCGTGTCTCTGGGGTACCTAGAGCAATTCAGTGCCCTTGTCTTTAACATTGGTTCTAGCTAGGATAGTCATTCCTGCTACACACCTTACTTTGCTTTATTTCCAGTCCACACCCCCACTGTCCCCCCCCCCGGGTGTGTGCAGGGTTCTAACTACACCCAGATTTGTCCCAAAAACCTACTGTGAGGGAATTGAAACTAAGACAGAAACCTATTCTAGACGGACAGATTTAAAACTTGAAAAGTAAAACCGCATTGTAAACAAAAATGCTATAGTATTGGGAAGAGTTAAGACTTAGATAAATAAAAACCTTACTTTCTTCCTCTCACATTGCCAGTTTCTGGGTTAGTCCTTTGTAAAGGAAAAAACCCACAGAGACAATCCTGCAACTGCGGTGCTTTAACCAGATCACTTTAGTTGTGGAAATGGGAGCCCGTGTCGCCCAGAGACAATCCCTGGCTATCTAGGCTTCCTATTGTGCCACAGTAGTTCTTTTTGAAAATAGGTGGTCTTTCCCAACGACCACTGCTGCTGTGTGTTGAAATAATGAATATGCTGATGAAACATAATGTGCATTTTTAAACCTAGTAATAAAGAAAGTAATATGGCTGAATAATGTTCAGGCAGATTGCCCATGACACTGTATTTGCTTTGTGTCCAACACTATCTGGCACCACGTTATTCACTGGTACTGTGCACTGTGCTCTATTTATTCTTAATCAAATGCATTTTATCATAAGTGTCACTTCAGTGCTTTGCCGTTGTATTTATATGTTTTTAAATACTGAGCTCTCTGTAAGTGAATGATAAATGCTTAGGCTGGAAAAGCGTATCATATTTCTGGGCTTGCAAATGTATAGGCACAGGGTTTTATAGTCACATAATATTAAGATCATATGAAAATAGATATATTGCTCTTTCTTTTTTTCCTGAATAAACTTTAATAAATACGTTTGTTGTTTTTTCATCAACGAGAAAATCAAGCAAGTATGTCTAGGTTGTTCATGAAAATCATGTAATCAGCTTCTAGGTCCCATAGATACTGATTAAAGCTTTTGATATTAGATCTTAAAAATTGTTAATTTTTATTAATGTTTTATTTATTCATCCATGTGTTTATCTATGTATGCATGTGTTGAGGTGCCTGTGGAGACTAGAAGAGTATCTCAGATCCCTTGGAGATAGAGTTACAGATGGTTGTGAGACGCCAGACATAGGTGCTTGCAACCAAACTGGGGTCCTCTGGAAAAACAGAATACACTCTTAGCCACTGAGCCATATCTCCAGCCCCTTGATAGATTTTCATTTAATGAATTAAAAAACTTTAAATAAATTTATTTATTTTGGGGATACATGAATGCCATGCCATATGTGTGGACATCAGAAGACATTTCGAGCAAGCCGGCTCTCTCCTTATATCATTGTGGGTCCTGGGGATAAACTCAGGTCACCACATCTGGTGGCAAGCACTTTGACCTATGGAGCTATTTTTGCTGACCCTGATAAATGCATTTGAGGACAAATAAGATAGAGGTTAGTGGCTAAAAAGATACTTCTACAGTCAAGGGTACTTTCTATTCTTGAAGTCACAAAGTCAATTCCTAGCATCCACATGACAGCTAACAACTATCTGTAACTCCATTTCCAGGGGATTCAAATATCCTCCTCTGGCCTCTAGGGTCTCTCTTCACATACAGTGCACAAACATACACGCAGGCAAAACATCCATATGCATAAAATTAAAAAAGAACTTTGGCTAAGACCTCATATTAAATATGCTAAATATAAAGAATTAGGTGCAAATCAATGAAAAATTGTCAGTCATTACATTTTAAGACTAATTAATCAATTACAAACTTGATTATTTTTAAATACAACTGGCCTTGAAAAGCTTCTCAGGTCTCTGTGATATTTGGGAGATTAGCAATTTACAAAAATACTATTAAAGAAGTTAAGACCAAACTCTTACTTTTCTCTGATAATATGAGAAAATTAAATTTACATTGTATTCCCCAAATCCAACTTCATGTTGCTTTATAGTCCGGTTCTTTTTATCAAAAGAGCAACTCTAAGACATATAGATGTTTAAATTCAGAGACATATAAAGGCGTTATAATGTTTTATTATTAATTTTTTATTCCATAAGAAAAAATTTATCATCTTGAATCAAAAAGTATTCCCACAGAGATTTAATTGGCATAGTATTAATTTGTATGACTACCTCCCACTGAGCAAGTGTAAGAGCTGTAACAACAGCAGAAAACAGAACATGTGCCTGCCTGTTCAACCCCAGTACTATAGAAAAAAGGGACAAAAGAAAATGGCTGGACTTCTGGCTTTCCACATATCTTCAAGGTATCTGTAATATATTTTAGATCTAAAGACATTAAGAACTGGAGAATGTGGCTGCATTCTCTTTCCAATTAGGGTGTGTGTGTGTTTTTGTTTGTTTGTGTGTGTGTGCGTGCATGCGTGTGTGTGTTGTGTGTGTGTGTGTGTGTGTGTGTGAGTGCTTACAGTTCATAAGAATGTATTGTTCCAGTTTACTTTTCTCTTGAGATCTCATCATTATTTTTTTTATATATACTTTTATTTTATTACACATGTATAAAACAAACTGTATACAGCAGGGAGAACCATGTGACAATCATGAGAATAATGAGTTCTATGCATGTTACATTCATAGTGAATTGACCATCTGCATTATTTTTTACAATATTGACCATAAGTTCAGTGCTAAACTTTAACATGCGTATTTGCTTTTGGGAGACTCAATTGTCCATCAAAAATCACTTTGACACTTGACCTGGAGACACTAAATCAAACTATCCATCAACCTGAAAAATTAGTATGCACAATTTAGTTTGCACATCGCCAGGGTTGAACTTGGGAAAGAATAAGCAACATATGCAGAGTACTGACATGTTTTGTGCATGGTGGGGGTGGTGATTGAAAGGGCAGGGTCAAGCTGCTCTGCTAGCTTAGAGTAACAATATCCTACATTGCCATATTTTGGCCAAACATGCATGATGACAAGAAAAGATGAGTGTTGTCCCACAGCAGGCAGTGCTTACACCATTGCTGTCAGCCATTTTGTGAGTATATTACCAACTTACAGCATTTGTCTTGGCATTTAGTTCCATTCTTCTCTTCTAAGTGTTTCTCCTGTCTTATTATGATTAACATAGCATAACAAAGGTCTCTTAGATATGAATAATCAGTTATTTCCAAAATCCCCCAGTCACTGATAGGGAAGAATAATGAAAAGTGGTATAAAAGAATGCCCACTAAAGATGTCACAATTGAATAATACAATATTATTTTCCAAAGTTATAGGATAGAGTTGAACTTTGGAAGACTATGCAGTAGTACCAGCATGCTATGTGAACATCTAAACTGGTGTTTGAATAATAGTGCTTAAAAGGATGTGTTCGAACTACTTATTATTCTAGCTTAGAGTAACATCAAAACTGCTCATGCTTGATTCCTATAGGCAGACACAGCTGGTTTCTCATGAAAGTTGATAAAGGATAAGTCTGGGAAGCATCCTTTTAGTGCCAAGGGTTCTCTGTGACTGTGCATTAAGAAACCTTGAATATTGTCTATTGGATACTGGTATTTACACGTGGTTCATAACAACCCGAAGTTGGTAGTTATGAAAGATTTTCTAATAGAATTCAAATTACAGGGCCTCCAAATGCTAGAGAGATGCAGTTTGAGGGAGGAAATTAAACCCTGGTGTGCAGTAGAGTTTAGACATTCTTGATAAGCAGGCATGGAGAAGAATATATAAGGTTTCACAGCCTTGAGTCACACAGGCTTAAAAGGGGATGGTAGAAAATGCTTTTTAAAAAAATGTCTATTTCCCACACTTTGTAATTTGGAATAGTATTGAATAAGCATTTTCATTCGTCCTATAAATTATGTGGAGGCTCCTGCATGGAACTATAAAGTAATAGTGGACCAAGCTCTCTGATTTGAAGCCTTTAACTTGGACCAAGGCGTGGCTTCTTGGTTGCTCTCTTCCAGACAGTGTTCCTCTTGCTGTAGCTATGTGTCATTCTGAAATGAAGGATAGCCCCTTTAGCATGCTAGGTTCTTTGATATTGAAAAGATCTTTAAGACTTGATGTCAGCTTGCTCTAAGATATTTACGACATGACTTACCTCCATAGTCAGCATAGTCAGAGTTTGTGCTAGGCTCCCAGCTAAAGACCACATATAGCTTATGGCAGAGGAGATCTGTGTTCTCCTACACTTAAAGCTATAAGAGCAAACAAGTGAGTGGCCACAATGAAAACAGCTCCAATGATGGTAGAACGAGGCTTATAGCAACACAGCAGAGACATAACTAAGATGACACCTAAACAGAGACCTGAGTTCTAAGTGTGAGGAGATAGTTTTCACTAGGAGGGAAAAGCAGAATGTGCTCAAGACAGGAAACAGCAGGAACCGAAGCCTGGAAGTGAAAGGCCGCCACCTTCAGGAAGGTTTCTCCTAAGGACATTGCATGAGCTGTACTGAAAAGAGAGGAGCCAGACTCTTCTCAGGAGATTCTGAGGTCTATAGTATTGAACCACGGGGAGTTCACTGCTTTGTCACAGCAGCTACCAAAAAAGGGTTTGCCACTACTTTATCTAGATCTTTATTCTCAAAGCCCATGTAACATGTGTACGGACTGGAACACGTTTTAATGTGTGCCATTTATGGGCACATTGAAGAGTCCACTTGGTATTTGGGAGCCAAACACATGTTAACTCAACAGTTAAAAAAGGGTCAATGGATTGGCAAGTTGTATGTGACTATATAGACTAAACTTTTAGTCTTTTCATTTATTATTATTATTTGTTCAGATGAGATCCTCATTGTTATCCCCTCACATGTATCTCCCCATTCCCACCCTCTTTCCCTCCCTCGTTCACCCTAATTTCCTTTCAACATCCACTGTGATAGTATTCGCAGCTGGGACCTTTAGGCATAGCAGACTCCCACAAGTTATGAAGAATAGACTCCCTGAGTGTTTTTAGTGCTGCTGCATGAAAAGAAGAGAGTGAAAGAGATTTCCTCTTTGCCAGCCACACCCACTGAGGGAAGGCCACATGAGGAGTGAGAAGGGGATTCCTTACAGGCTTTCCTGAACTCTGAAGTTGATGGTAATTCGATTTAGACTTTAAGCCATGGGACTATACAAATGTTTTTGTTTTTAAAACAACTCTATCCCTTTTGTAGGACTTTGTTAGAGTGGACGAGAAAGACGAATATATACAATGTTATCCATTAGTGCCCTAAGAGTTGTTGTTAATTGTTTGTTTTGTGTCTTGGTGACACGGTCTCACCATGTACCTAAACTTGGCCTTGAACTCACAATCTTCCTGCATTGGTCTCTTCAGTGCTGTGGCCACAAGCCTGTGACAGCCTGTCTAGTCTTTGTACTAAGACTCAATACTTCACTGTGTGGCTTCAAGGGTAGGAAAGTGTTTCAAGTGCCCTCATGAAGACCTGAGTATGATCCCCATCACCGATGTAAAATTGCCTGGCATGAGGCATATGGCCCTATTCTCAAGTCTACATAGGAAGAGGCAGGAGGGTTGTTGCCACTCACTGGCCAGCAAGCCTAGCCTAATTGACAAGCTGTTGGCCAATGAGTGACCACCTGTCTCAAAGGAAGTGAATGGTATTCCTGGAGATGACATCTGAGGTAACTATCTGGCTTCTACATGCACATGTGAATGCATTCCCATGTATACACACATAAAATATTTAATCTTAACCACATAGTATGCATTAAACATGAAAGGAGTCCCTGTAATGTTAACCAGATCACTGACCACACAGCCAGAACTACCACATAGCGGAAGATTGTCACCATGGCTGCAATCTGTCATATAACAAGTGTCTTTACAAGTGTTCACCAGTAGAAGATAGAAGTAGGTAGTTGGGAAGGTTTGCTTGGTCCTTCTTCCCTGTGCTTTGAGGACACATGCATCTTAGAAGCTGTTCAAAGAGTTGATTTACCAGGACTCCTCTCCAGATCAGAGCCTCATGGAAACAGATAGAGACTCATTAGCAGGGACAATATGAGTCCAAGAGCCACTGTTACCATGTCTGCTCCCACTTAGAATAAAGAAAGGAAGCCCTGATATTGGAAATGACTTTTCCTTAAGCCCCTGACAATGCTGTTTGAAAACACTATTTTAGAGGGAGAAGAAAAGGGCCCAAAGAAAAGCTTTAAAAAGATTCTCCACATGTGGATAGGAAGGAAAACAAGAATCTATTTCTCTGCTTTTCCCATACCAGAGTTTTCTTTTTCCTGTAAAATATGAGTGTTTGATGTCTCCTATGCTGCTATTGCTTTTTCCATTGTAAATGAACCAATAGAAAGAACACACATTTTATAGTAATCTTCCCACCTGTGCACAGAAGTATTACAGGCTGATGGAAATGACTGAATTAAAGTGTGCACAAAAAGAGATTATGAAATGGATGTATTAGTGTGTATGTGCACACATATGAGTGTGTGCACATGTGCATATGGTTTATATGCTTGGACATTGAGATCTTTCTGTTCATATGTTGAAATAGAACATTTTCTCTGTTGAATTGATTCCACCATCTCAGTGAAACTGGCTAGTCATCTGAGAATGGTTAGCCTTTTCACTTGAAGCTCCTTCTGGCTTTACTTTGGTAAGTGATAGAACCCAAGGCCTTCCATAAGCCTAGTAAGAATTCTATCACTGAGCTGAACTTATTTAAACTTGTGGAAGCTAACAAGCTATTGGAATGCACATGGCTGCTTTCCTTTTCTTGTTACTGTGCTACACTATAAAACTTACACTGAATGTAATTATTGCATTTTCTTAGGCCAGTATGATTGCCAGGTCCTAATGTAAAATACATGAATAATGATTCTTGTGTAATTCATACCAACAACATATTCTGGTTTTTTATGAAATCTAAGATGTAGTGATTGGAAGCTACTTGTATTTACAACTCCAGCAAAGAATCCCCAAATCTGTTATTTTTTAAATTTATAAACCCTGTTTTCAATTCATTAATATTTAAAAATATTTTAGAATGTGAAGGATTGATCCCAGGTTCTAGCTTTGAGTGGAATAATTTATAACATTTAAATTATATAGATTTTCCTAGCTCTATTCAACATGATATAAAGATCTTAATTATTTAATATAATTATTTCATTGCCATATTTCCTCCTGAAGTTATTTCATTTATCTACGTATGTACATGTCATTTAACCAATGAGTTTACACATTTGTTGAATGATTGTTAACATTCATTTATAATTTTAGTAAAATCAGCAGTTACTCCTTAACCAGTTATATACCCAAATAATCACATAGAGACATTATGATCTATTTAAATAGCCTAGAATACAATATTGAGCAAAAATTGCTCCATCCTAAACCTCCAAGCTAGCATAGCTTCCTCCCGTGCATATTTCCCACACTCATCTCCTAGGTCTTGTTCATTTCTCCTGGTGTGTCCCATTCTTCTCTTTGCTCCATCTTCCCTTCCGGCTCTTTCTCCTCCCTTCACTGGACCAGGATGTTCTACCCTGTCCTCTGTTATTGCTCAGCATCGGCTATTTGGCTTTTATTGGCAATACAGCGAACAGATGGTGACATGTTTACACAAACTTGAGACAGGAAATACTTAGAATAAACTTCACAATGCAGTGTCCTGATTGAAACAAGATAGTAGGGTAGAGAAGTCAGCATTTGAATGAACAAAGTAAAACTGTGCATAGTCCACCAGAACGTTATGCCAACAACAGCTGTGGGGTCTACTAGAACATTCCCCTGCAGATAATGATTCTGACTTGAAATGACTAAATGAAAAAGGTTATAAACATATACAAAAATCCCAAATAGTAAGGTAAACTTTGTGTGAGATATAAAGCTAAACTACAAAAGACTGGTATTTAAATACATTAACAGGTGTTATGTATAAAATATATAAAGTACAAACTAAAAATCAATAAGAGATAAACTATAGGAAAACAGATGAGGAACTGAAGTGAGGAAATAATTTTTAAAAACTAGACGGTTATAAACATAGAAAAATATTGTCTTATTAATCAGCAGAAAAATATAACTTAAGGACAAAATGAGATATTTCACATAAAAATCCGTTATACAAAAATGAGAAGGATGTGACTAGAAAGAGACTTTCACATTACTGGGGAGAAGTTCACAATGCAGCCATTTTGGAATAGAACCTGATGATATGGAGCAGACTTGAGGACACACGAATCTTTTAAGAGAGCAGTTGCACATAGATCTCAGGACATGAATATGACCTGTGCTAATTCAAGCAATACTCAATCTATCCCAACATGGAGGAAAGGTGGGCATGCAGTCCACCACAAGCTGAGGAGATATTTGTATTTAAAATTTGCCAGGAGAGGGAGATTCAGTTTTTTTCAATGGTGTGATCGCTGGTAGGTTTACCACAGTGCAGGGCAGGCCTCATTCCAAAGAGTAGTTTGGTAACACAAACTGAGTTCCATATGAAAACTTTTTTTAAAAAAGTAAACTCGAATATGAGTGGATAAGGATGGATCTGGGGGGAGTATGAGGAGGGATGAATATGAAAAAAATATGAAATAATTAGTAAAAACATTAAAAATTTAAAAGTTCACTATAGGAACTTTCATTATTGTAATCTGTATAATCTCATGTTTGGCATGTCATCACAGAAGATACTTTTATTGGAGTAGAATACTAATATTTAGAACATATCAAACTTTACTCACATATAATAATTTTTATAAAATTACTTCCTGAAAAATTTAAGCATCCTTAATATGTATGAGCATACATTTTAAAAAATATTATGAAGCGGTTTTGAAGATTATAGTTGAATATATCTGAGAAAACCTACCAAAGACAACCTATATATGCAAATTATAATAATGGGAATTGAAACAGCACAAATATGACAGGTGAAAGAATTCATTCATGAACACATGTACTTCTTCATATACAATGCAGATAAAAGATATGGAGTTATATATTTTCATATAAACACATTTCATATCTATAATTATGATAATACAAAAATACACTTGACAATCCTGTTTATATTATGCTACCTTTTAAAATTGTATTTAATGTGTTTCAAAGTATATTGTATTATTTAAGTATAAACACATATGTATTAAAATATATATAAATTTTAAAAGAAGTTTTTTGATATGACAGAGGTAGAACAGGTTTGATACACACACACACACACACACACACACACACGCACACGTATATTTCTTTTCTTTTTTTTAAGTTTATTTATTTATTTACCTTACATCTTGCTCATACCCCTTCCTCCTCTCCTCCAGGTCCCATCCTCCCTCCCTCTTCTCCCTGTCCTTTCCCCTACTCCTCAGAAAAGGGGAGCATCCCCTCCTCCCCCAGCTCATCAAATAGCATCAGAACTGAGCTCATCATCTTCCCCTTTGGCCTTGAGGCAGCACCACCAGGGGGGAGTGATCAAAAAGGAAATACCAGAGTACATGTTGAAGACATCTCCAGGTCCCCTTACTAGGGGACCCACATAAAACCTGGGCTACCCATCAGCTACATTTGTGTACGGGGCCTAGGTCCAGTCTATGCATGTCTACCTATGGAACTCCTGTCACTTCTAGGTCCTTCTATTCCTTTCCCCTACTTCCTCTACAAGACTCCCTATGCTTTGCCCAATGCTTGGCTCTAAGTCTCTGCCTCTATTTGAATCTGCTGTTGGGTGGAGCCATTCAGAGGATAGCTATGCCTCCCTCCTATCTGTGAGTATAGCAGAATATTATTAATAGTATCAGTATAGTCTCATGGGAGGTGCATCTCATGTTGGGGATTAGAGGCATGCTCTTTCAATGTTGAGTTCCAGGCAAAACAAAAGAAACAACAACAACAACAACAACAAAAAACCACATTCAATGTGTATGATTTATTTTCTGGGAACTCAAATTATCTAAACTCTCAACAATGATGTTATAAAAGGAATTTCCTTCTGTCTGTCCTTCTGGTACCAGTATGTTCTCACATGCTTATATGTTGCCTTCTGTCCTAGTTTGAGTTAACATTGCTGGGCTGAAGCACCCATAACCAACCTGTAGGCAGGAACTGATGCAGAGACCATGGAGGTGTACTGCTTACTGGCTTGCTCTTCATAGCTTGTTCACTCTGCCTTCTTATAGAACCCAGGACCACCAGCCCAGTGGTGGCCCCACACACAATGGGCTGGACCCTCCTACATCAATGACTAAATAAGAAAACAACTTACAGGCTTACTTACACCTTGACTTTATGAAGGCATTTTCACAAGTGAGAGGTAACTATGGCTTGTGTCAAGTTGACCTGAAACTAGCCAGTAGAGCTCCCAAGGGACTACACCAAGTACAGTGGCAGAGAAAGGAATGTTTATTCCTGGTATGTGTCCTTTTTGAGGTGACCATGCTGTGGACTTCTTTCTTAGAACCTGGGTACACATCTGTTGTCATGCCAGACACCATCAAGGACAGCTATAACATTAGGATTGATTTATTAAGTCACACAGGAGAGAACAAGGTCACTAGTTCAGAACACAAGAAAACTACCACTGTGTCACTAGTATACCTACCTGTGTCCCTCCCTCAGCAATATGTAAATAAATGTATTTTTGTGGGAAAGACTGATAATAATGGACCAGAGGATTTACCTCAGAGAGAGATAAGTCTCTGAAAACAGCAAAGCCCCAGTGCTTAAAAGAGTAGACAGTAAGCAGGAAGCAATGGTGTGCTGCCTGTGATGACGTGGGTTGTTCTGAGATTTGAGTCACAGCCGGCTTGGAGAAAGACTCTGCAGAGGCGGAGTGAGTGTACTGTTCAGGAGTGAACTTTCTGTACTGGAAGAGACAGACAGGGGGCCATTTCTGGGGCGCCCCTGAACAAAAACGAAGGGGTAGAATGTGGCCAGAGACAAGGTTAAGAGTTGACAAGGTGTTCTTTGGAGGCTTGGCAAAGACTTTGTTGTGTGTTTGAAGAAAACACGAAGCCTTTGAGGGCTATAGTTGAGATTTTGCCAAAATTCATAATTATCACTGTAAAATGAGTGCTGCTCCAGACCAGGCAATTGAGTCAAAACAGTGGAGCTGGGGGGATGGGAAGGGGACCAGCTCTTGCTGCAATCACCTCTGTCATTTCTTTTTTTCAACTTGGAAGCTGCTAACGTTCATTTCCTCAGGTAATTAATTCTATTCCTTCTCAAGACTCTGATGGGGTTGAAGACCGAATAGTTTAGTTTCACAATTAAGCTTAGTTGTTTAGGGGTTGAGATGTTTTTAGGTCTATATAGATGAGATAAGTTGATAGAGATGAGATATGACAGATATTGATTTACATTCAGAATTTTAGATGCACCAAGACAGGAAAATATTTTCTTCATGGTTGCTAAGTACAAATGGACAAAACATTATGAATGTAACATTAATATAATTACTGATTGTTTTCTTGTTCTTCTTGCTATATGTAGTTTATTTTTTATATGTGTAATAATATAAATGTATATGTAAAAATATTTTTAAAATACAGTAAAGGAAAGGGAAGTGCCCCAAAGGCTACATAAAGGAGCAAGGAGAAGAAGTCTAGCCTGGAGGCTACAGCTTTCTGTGTCTGGTGAGGCAGCTCCCAAGACGAGAGCTGAAGGGCTAACCTAAAATGGGACACCATTATCCTACAAGAAATGGTCCCGGAAAGGCAGAGAGCAGTGACAGGGCCATCCCTCTGCGTTTTCAGAGCCCACATTCATTTTTAGGCTTCTATGGACATCCATAGACAATACTCACTTCCAACCCAGCATTCCAGGCTGTGAATCCAGCCGTAAGGTGGGGATATCTTTAGTTTGTACTTTGTAGGAATGATCTTACAAAAACACAGACATAGGCTAAGAATACAACTTTTGAGAACTAAAATACCACAAAACAACGGACAGGACACTGTCACAGAGAGAGCCTGTACAATGCGTGTGTTTACAAACTGGGTACGTCATGAGGATGGCTTGTGTCTTTCCGAAGTTTCCTTGAATAGTCAAGTTATTTTGGACCCCAAACTCACGAGAACACGTTGTCTCTGGGTTCTCTGCTCACTTGAAAAACCGATCTTTATATTTTCTTGCTAATATGCTCTAAACTCCTGTAATTGAGGCTTCCATCTTGAATATGGGATTTAGCCCATTAACTTTATGTGGCATATTTAAAAAGCAATTACAACAAATAGATATTAGGCATTAAAATAACTTCCTAGTAAAGAGGTCCACTTAAAATTGCACTTTAATTTCTCCATCTAAAAATAAAAAATGCACAGGTTTTATTTTGTTTCTTTAGAAGACCTCTGGCCTGCCCCCTTCCTTGTTTATCTATAAATCTGGACCAATAACTTTTATTGATCCTCATTTTAAAATACTGGTAAAAGATGGACTGCTAATGTAAATAGAGGATATGCAACAGACAGGTATACATATATTTCTTTGACAGCACATGACAGGAAACAGAACTCAACCCAGAAAGGGAATTTGCTTGTGCCTAACTGGGTGATCCAGCTGTGGGTGGCTCTAGAGGGACTGAAATGAGGTGTCCAGAGCTTATGTGTTTTTCGATGTCTCAACTACTCTTCCTTGTTTCTGTCTTAGTGGTGAATGTTCATCACCTCATAGTGGCATGGTGACTGCTGGGGCTGAAAACTGTCTTCATTGGTGGTTGCCTCTGATTGTGTTGGATCTGGAGCCACTTCCTGGCAAGATGAGTGAAGTTCTCTGGTTTCCCTTATTCCCTTTCCCACCCCAAGAGGAACATATCAAATTCTGCCTCACATGTGTGGCCTACACGTGGGAAGAATGGAGTTTCCTGCTAGGATATTGGCAAGTTGGTATCCAGTCTAAAAGAGTAATCCTGAGAAGTCAGGGGGTGGGGTTTTTTTTTGTTGGTTTTTTGTTTTTTTGTTTTTGCTCATTGAACTGTTTCACAGCTTAGAAATATGAGAGACAGAGACAGAGCCATGCTGGCTTCTTATAATTTGTCAAGAAAAGGTTATTACCCTATATGTTAACACATACCTTATCTTGGTTTCTTCTGAACCTATAGAGCAGCAGGCAGTCACAGAGCCAATGGGGCATCTGCTGAGCATGTTTGGGTCACACAGTATGTCCAGCCCTGCTTAGTCATGAGGCTTTCATTAGTTCTCACAATTTTCAAGTAAACAAACACCCTCTGTCAGGCCAAGAACCTTGAATAAATTCACATAATGAAACTTTTTGCCCGTATTGGAGCCCAAGTTTTTAAGACCACAAATTTTCTTCTTGAAGAATATAGCTAGCTACCTTACCAGATGCAGTTTGTATTTAAAACTTGTCCCTATTTTATTAGTCACTATAAATTGTAAAAATTTGGAATTTCACTAATATTTTCATATATACATATGAATATATTTGCCCTTCACATTACTATGTGTTGCCTATCCCTCCTGTTGGTCCCCTTCCTTTTTTCCTAAATAGCCCCTCCCTTTATTGACTGTCATTTTGATGTTTAATTTTGACTCTGGATGTTAATCCCATTTCAGATTAGGAGCAGGCAAAGATTTTCTGTCTTTCTATAGACTTCTGTTTCTTCACTTCGTTAAATCCTTTCTGCTCACCTATGTTTGATGCACCCTGTTCACCAGCACTTGCCTTCACCTGAGCTGGTGAAATCCCATTCAAAAGCCATTGTTTGTGCTTCTGTTGAAAATTGTTTTCCCCATGTGTTGTGCACTTTCTATACTGAAGCTTCAGGTTTTGTGTTAAGGCCTCTGATCTATTTTGAGGCAGTTTTACAATATAAGAGAGGGAAGTATGTTTCTTTCCTCTGCTTATGGATGTCCAGTTTTCCTGGTACCAGTTTTCAAGAAATTGTGTCCTTCAGTGGTTATGTTAGCTTCTGGGTCTTCTCTTCCGATGATTCATACCAAATACAACTCATAATGTTAACTCTCCCAGTGCATCAGTTGGCTTTATGCATATGTTTTCACTATTTAATATCTGGATCTTGTGCCTTATGGCTGGTGATGTCTACTATAAGATACACACTTCATTTATGCTTTTTATGAACTTTTGAAACTTCTCAATAGAAATTGCTAGTTTCTCTAGAAGCTTTTGTTATCTGAAATACATAGAAAATGCCACGTCTATATAAAGAGACAAGAGCACTAAAAGTGAGTTGGCTATACCACTCTGGGATGGTTCATTGTAAAAGCAAGAAGAATCCTATCCTGTTCCATTTTCCTGGCACCATAGTCCACCACTGTGGTGCACTCCACCACAGTCCACTTCATAGGAACCATTAGATGAAATTATGCAGGGAGGCACTGAGCTAGCTCCTCTCTGGGAAGGCTGAGCACCTGTCTTGAGAGATCCTGTTCCATCCTGAACCTCCCTGGTAGCTGTAGCCATTGCACCTTGTGGGTTGTGCATTTTGTTTGTTGGAGCATCTTCTGGGCTTCTCTGCCCTTGAAAGGAGACAATTTGATTCCTTTCCATTTGCATTTATACCGTAAAATATAGCCCAGATACATCCTAGATTCTCAATATATATCTCAATAAATTGGATAGTAGAAAGAGCAGTGTTGTCAAATGTTTAACTACTGGTAACATTTATGTGAAATGTGACATTTCAGAGAGAATAAATACATTAAATAGCATGTTTTGATACACATACTTGGCAAGTGATTTCCATGCATATAATAAATAGCATTGTATGTTTGTATATAGCTTCCTATACACAGGTATTTTTGTGGATTGTTTTATGAACTATAACACTTAAGGATTCTTTGACTTTTGTTTCTAACTAGTGTTAAAACCTAAAACCTTTGGAGGTTTGTTCTCTCATCTTGGCATTTTATGAAAACATTTACCTTCTGACCTGTACCCTCCCTAACCTACACTCTGCTTTATGACCTTTAAAACAAACAAACACACACATGAAATGAGTTATATGAAAGCTTTTACATATTTTTTTAGAAAGTAACAAAGAGATGCAATTCTACTTTTCAAAAAGTAATTTAGTTTTAGAAAGCAGAGCTGCCATGTAACCAGTTGGTGGTTAGAAAAAAAAAAAAAAAACAGATCATGTGCTGTCAAGATTTTCTCATTTCACTACAGGTGGGTTTGGAAAGACATATTTGGAAAGCTGCGTGAGTTGGGAATTCTTAATTTCTGTTTTTAAAACCTTCCTGTAATACATGATTCTCAGTGATTCATGATTTCTTGAGAATGCAACATGCCTTCCTCCATGATTGTTCCCAATAGGCTTTTCAGTCGGAACTATGAGCCTGGGAATGAGTTGACACAGTGGGTACCCCAGGAATGTAGCCTTCTGACAGGTCTTTCTGGAACTATTATTTTACTGACTTAAGACACCTTTACTTAACAAAAGGAGAGAATGGATCTTCCTATATACTTTTTTATTGTTGTTGTTTATGGTAGGGTTTCTCTATGTAGACTAGGCTAACCTTGATCTCAGGGATCCACATACCTCTGCCCCCAGAATGCTGGGAATAAAGGCAAGTGACACCACCATCTACCTAGCATTCTTACAATCTGCTTTCCAAACACTGAGCTAAATTAATCTCAGTTTTTCTACCAACAGGATTTTTTTAAATGTCATAAAACATGGAGATTTTGCTTTTTTAATAGTAGGAGAATGCATACCAGAGGTCAATAGATAATAAATGGGCAGGGACTAATTATGTATGGAAAGACAAGAGAGGGTGGGAAGCGAGGCCAGACTTTGGGCTCAAATAAGTTACCCTTGGGGTTTAATCCTACCCCCTCATTTCTTAGCTGTGGGATCCTTTGATTAGTTACTCACTATATTATCTACATGCCTATATCTTGATAGTGACTTCACTAGGCTCTTAGAATATAGATATAGACTGCATATAGTAATCCTGGCTTCAAAGGTCGTTGATGCTGGGATTTTGTTATTGTTTCTGTTGTTACATTTTTAAAACTCTACTTTGGAAAGCATCACTAGGATAATAGAAAATGTCTGCATAGACTCCAGTTACTTATGGGATATTTTGATTGGCAGAGTGTCCTGTTGCTTCCATTTTGTTTTTATTTAACATGCTGTGCATTTCATTTTCTCTCCTACCGCCCCCACCTCTTTTTCTTTGAGATAGCATCTTGCTATGTATCACAAGCTTGTCTGGCACTTAGGATTCTCTTAAGTGCTGTTTTCATGGTGTGCCTCACTGAGTCTGGCTTTCCTTTGCATTGAGTATGTGGGTGCTACAGTGCCTCAGTTCAAGGATTGTCATTCGTCTTTATTCTGCATCTGTTGACAGCTTTTCTGGCTGTGCCTCACTGTGACGCTACTGTTCTAGCTACTGGAAAAAGCCCTCCTCCTACATTTAATCCCCAACACTCTAATTCAGAGCATCGCTGGTTCTACCAGTTCATCCTGTTGAGTCTCATTTCTCACAGTGACCACATTAACTGTTACTTATATATGAGCCAGGGAAATTCTATGAAAATCAGCTGAAATTCTGTAACTCTCCAGGTGAAACCTTTGCACAGGTCCTCACATTCTTGAAGGAAACAATGCTTTCGTGTTCTTCTATGCCTTCTGTGTCCATCAAGGTTAGCCATACAAACCAAATGTCAGGGTAGCAAACTCCTGCTTCAGATTGTACAGCCAGTGAACAACAGAATCGGAACCCTAGAGTTCTCTGCTTCGTACCGGAGCTTTAGTAAGATAGTTACATAGAGCAGTGGCCAGTCAGCTGCTGCCCTGCCAGGGAGCCAAATCCATCTCAGTGCCTGCTTCACCCATGAAGTCATACCACCCATTCATTTACATATTATCTATGGCTGCTTGAATCCTAGAACAGGAGAACTGAGCAGTTGTGACAGACGCCATCTGGCTCACAAAGTCTAAAATATTTATTATCTTACCCTTCACAGCGAAAGCCTGCTGACATCTGGTGTAAATCACACTCAGATTTTAAAAAGCAGAAGTGATGAATTCTAGGATGTTCCTAGCGAGTACTTCTGTGGCCAGTCTTTTGCCACTTTAAGGAAAGTGGATAGAATGTTGGTTTCACAACTGCAGTAGTCAGTTAAAAAGGAAGACACGTCCCATGAAAAACTTTACTTACCAGGAAAGTGGGTCAGAGGAGAGGGCATCCTATCGAGACTTAAAGTGAGAGTAGCATGGAAGAATGGGGAAATAGAAGGATCCAGAGGGTCCTGGAAACCTACAAGAAGAACTTTACGACAGGCGGATCTGGGTCCTGGGGTCCTCCTCAAACTAAGGCACCAGCCAAGGAGAATATAGGCAGTAAACTTCAAACCCCTACCTAGACCTAGCCGACGAACATGATATTCTCCACCGTTGAGTGGAGAGTGAGATCTGACTCTCACACGAACTCTGGTGCCCCTTTTCTGACCACGTCCCCTGGATGGGGAGGCCTGGCGGCACTCAGAGGAAGGATAGCAAGTTACCAAGAAGAGACTCAATACTCTAAGAGCATATATAGGGGGAGGAGGTCTCCCTCAATCACAGACATAGGGGAGGGGAGAAGGGGGGAAGTGGGAGGGAGGGAGGAATAGGAGGATACAAGGGAAGGGCTAACAATTGAGATGTAATATGAATAAATTAATAAAAAAATAGTCACTCACAAAAAAAAAAAGAGGAAGACATGAACACACTGTGAGGAAAGAAGGCTTTAGTTACCAGCTATCCACTGTTAAGACAGTGGATGCAGGTTGTCCCATCAGTCTCCGTTGAAGAGTTACTGATAGACCTTAACATAGAAGACGTGAAGCTGGAGAGAGCACATAGCAGTTTTTCTCTGCTTATACTCAAGACAAAAAAAGTACATGGCTGCAAACAAAATGGGACATGTCATTTGTAGGGGCAAAGACTGTGAAATAAATGGCAAAATTCACAATGCTAAGGTGGAGGATTAAGGAAAGCAGCTGAACAAAGAAAATGAATTTTAAGAAAAGCTTAGTGCAAAATGCTATGAGCCCAAATGATTGGATATTTGCATAAATGTGTGCATAGTTGCCTGCTAAATGTTCACCAAAAAATTCGAAGTTGATCTACTTTTGAGGGGGAAATTGGAAAACTAAATCATTTAGGAAAATTGACCAGTCATTTAAATGAAATATTTCAAAATTCCCCAAAGACCTTAACATGAATAATACTTTCCTCAAAAGTGAAGTCATCTTGTGCAGAGAAATGTTTTAAATTTGCAAGACTGGAGAACTGAGGCAGGGACCCAGGTTGTTGACACACTGGATGAGCAATGAAAGAAAGAAACTGTGGTGACAGTATGCCAGGAACACATGACTCGTTCAGCATTATGTTGATGTGTAGTAGTCCTTCCAAAGAATTCCAAGCATGGGAAATGACAAAATGGAATTCTAGTGGCCTGAGAGACTAAATGAATCTTCCAAATATTGTCACCTTCATTTCTTCCAGAAAATAAACCTTGTATTGCTCATATCCTTGAGCAACAGTGACCAGAGGGAACAGAAAGGACTTGAGATCTGTGAGTTATTTATTCTACGTGAACCTATGAGATAGACACATGTTTTTCTTCTTGGTTCTCCTACTCATTACTTAGCTAACTTTTGTCAAGGGCCTGTTGAGTATCCAGTGCTAGAAGTTTGGCTAAGAACCTGAATAAAGCATTATATATATGTATGTATATATATATATATATATATGTATATATATATATATACATATGTATATATATATACATATATATACATATATATAAGAGATCAAAATTGTATGGTCCTCTTCAGCTTGGTGAATTACTTCTAATACATGAGTCTGTGCCCAGGCTGATTCCTGGGGGAAAAGTGAGAGAAGACAATATAGAAAAGCACAAAGACATTTAGGGTAAAGACCCTAAAGTTATATGAACAGATTCCATTGTCCTCACTGTAAGTTCCTTCTTTGCATATTATAATAAAAACCAACCACAGTGCAGTAGAATATTGGTGCCACTGATCCATTGCATATGATAGAGGAAAATATAAACAGGAGATGTGTATCCTGTATGTCTTCGCCCAGAAAGTATACACAGGTAAAAGCCACAGCATGGCCTCATTTTTTTTTTTATAGCTTTTAGCTGCATTTGAGTGGGAGCTGTATCTCCTTAAAGCTGAAAGCCAGCTCTATGAGCAAGGCCAGTCCTCAAAATTTCAGTGGCTTTAGGAGTTGTTTACATTATTTTTAATACTAATCACCACTTGCTAAGGGCGTATGTTGTGTCAGACACTGTGCTCAGCCCCACATTTCTTGTTCATTTGATTTACAGTGATTCCATGAAGTATGCCAACCACCCAGTTTTGAGAAATCGTCACAGATTTAAGTTTGTCAAAGTCATTTGCCTTATTCATGTATTTATGCCACATTCAGCCTCCCACACCATAGCTACTTTTCACCTTGAGAGCCTGTGCTATGTCTCTTGGATATGCTTGTTTATATGTTGTTTTACAAGATAGTAAAGGAATTCAGTCATGAGTGCAAACCTTTAGTAACTATGAACTGCTGCAGGATTCAGCTGTTGGAATGTTAAATCATTAAGCCTGGAGGACTTTGCTCTTCCAATCGCTCAGGTTCCATTCCCATTCTGTACTTTGGGAGAGGCCATGGAAATCAGGTGGGTATCATCACATGCAAATATCATTGCTTTTACTGCAGGTTTTATTTTCAGAAGGAACACTTACACAGTTTTCAGTGATCATGAGCAAAGATCCTGTCTTTGCTGGTAAGGAAAAACCTGGACTCCACAAAACACTTTCTTGCCTAGCTCTAGCCATCTGTGTATTGTCAAATGCCAGTTCTCAGCTGCACTCTACCCAGCCCCTATGTCTTAGTTATTGTTCTATTGCTATGAGGAAACAGCATGACTCTTCTAAAAGGAAGCATTTAATGTGGGGCTTGCTTAGAGTTCCGGAGGGTTATACACGTCCACTTCCCATTATGAGGATGGATGAAGTGGAAAGGCATACATCGCACTTGAACAGTAGCTGAAAGTTTTACCCCATGATTCATAGGAATAAGGGTGCAAGGGATGGAAGGACAGAGAGAGAGAGAGAGAGAGAGAGAGAGAGAGAGAGAGAGAGAGAGAGAGAGAGAGAGAGAGAG
>OU015742.1:8143581-8159450 GCA_907169655.1 Acomys percivali | reverse complement strand
GAGAGAGAGAGAGAGAGAGAGAGAGAGAGAGAGAGAGAGAGAGAGAGGCAGAGGCAGAGGCAGACAGACAAACAGAAACAGAGACTGGACCTGAATTATACTTTTGAAACCACAAAGTCCAACCCCAGTGAAACATCTCCCCCAATGAGGCCACACCTCCAAATCCTTGCCAAACAGTTCCACTAATGGGGACCAAGCATTCAAACATATGACCCTATTAGGGCCATTCCCTTTCATATCACCACACTGTGTCTAAGCTGAGTTGTCAAAACCCCAAAGGATAGCTTTTCCCTTTATCAGTCTTCATTTCTTGGACTTAACAGAAGAGAAAGGAGAGGTTAAAGCATGCACAGCATGTGAAGCCCGTGTTAGATGCCATTTGAAACCTCACATGTAACATTCCCAGCCCACCTTGGTTCTCTGGCTGTGAGCCAGCATCACTAAAATCTAGGCTATGTCTGAGAGATTTCGTTATGTGGGCTCACCTGGCTTATTATGTGGTGGTAATTTTCTCTTGCTTGCAGACTGAAAAATGGTATCTTTTGCATCACTCTCTAGTGGCTATGAAAGAAACTCAGAAAAAAAAAGTAGAGAGCTGGGCTGAGGCATCAGGTATTAAGGATTTATAAAACCACATCTGCCCCTGAAGACCTGAAGAGAGCAGCTAGAAGATAGAAGTACGTCAGAGGCGAATCCTCGTGAGAACTAGGTCAGATGGGCAAGTTGTCTAGTTTAAGTGCATTTAGAAATAATTAGGGGTAACAAAGAATATAAGTGAGTATTGAGTTAGAGCTTTTAAAGGACTTTCAATGAGTAGACATTTGTGTACTAGGTCCACAGTCCTGGAACACACACAGGCTCTGACTGTGTTTACTATTTATCATGTCCTCGTCTTTGATTGTCTTGATGATATTTCAAATTTTAAGACTTTGATTTCTTATCACTCCACAATGATGAAGGCTGATTGGCTGTTCTAATTCTTTTAATTAGGAGGAATAAAGTCATTGAGATCATAACACTGAGAAGTAGAAACACTTAGGATGGAATTAATATATTTGACCACAAAAACTGTGCTCTTCTATTAAAAATATGGTATGAATGTGTTTAGTCATAAGTAAAATATATTTTATGTATTCGTATATATGTGTGTTGGTGATACATTTACCATCTTAAGAAAATGCAGAGTTTTAACCAAGTGTGGAGTTATATGGCATCAGGTACGTTCATGGTCACCGCCATTCTCATCTCTGGAATGATTTTTTTGCCACCACAAACAAACGTGGTAGCCATTAAGCAGTATTCATGTTATTCAGTTTTCCAATACTATAATGAAATACCTAAGATAATTAACAACAACAACAACAACAACAACAAAAGAAATACTTTGGAAGTGCCATTCCGTAGTCAGTTAGGCTTGTACTTTTGCCTTTGGTGAGACAGCACATCAGAGTGGAACTGTGAACTCTTCCACTCAGACACAGGAAGCAAAACAGAGTAAACACAGAGACAGGATCACACAGTCCCTTTCATCATCTCATCTCATAAAGGTCTGACCACCTGTTAGTAGTGCCACCCTAGGGACCAACTTGCCAACACCTGAGCCTTAGGAGACATTTAAATTGCAAATTATAGTATTTTGCTGCTGAGTCCCAAAGTTTTATATATATTTCACAGTGAAGAATGTATTCTATCTTACTCAGACTCCTCCAGTTCTTAACTATCCTGTATGGTTCAGAAATTCATCCAAATTCCCTTTCAATACTTGAATTCAGTTATGAATCCTCGTGAAAAGGAAACAGAACTGTAATGACCCTGACACATAATGAAGGAGCAGATATAAAATAAACTTTTATATTCTATAAAGGAACAAAAGGAAAATAGGTAGGGTGAATTAGCCCACAGTAAGACCTAAATCCGAAAGTTCTGTGTCTGGCAGGAGAGGGGTCCAGGTAGGAGGTGGGCTCTGGTCAAGCCCATGTAGATAGTCTTGTAAGCAGGGTTAGCTGTCTGCAGCTCTTTTCTGCAGGCACACTGCTGGAACTGTATTCGCATAGGGCCTGCTTTGCAGCTTCTATGTAGTACTTTGTCAAGAGCTGCTTGGAGGAGTATTGACTGCCCGGCCTCACAAGTTTTCCTCTAAAATCTCAGTGGATGCATCCTGATGCTGCAGCTACTGCCTACATGCCTGGAAAACTCAGTACCATGTGGATGATGCCATCATTGGGTCTCTGTGTGAGCTGTATGTGGACCCATGTGAATCCTAGCCAGAGTGGGTTCTGAGTATTCCATTAATGAAATACGGGAAAGTGAATCTCAGTGTTTTAGGGTACGCAGGGCACTTGCCTTTCTATAGTCTTTGTACAATACTTGTCTTATTTTGAGTGCACACAATCCTATGCTCTTTGGATGCATCTTCACATAGACACTTTTTTTTTTGCTAAGTTATAATTTTCCCCATTTTTTCCCTCTGCTCTCTTCTTTGCACCAGATTCTCACTGTAAATATGGAATATCACGAAATGACTGGATTACATCTACAATGTTGTGCTGCCTTGAAATATCTGACAAATAAACAAGTTCATTACCTTTATGTCTAGCCTCCCCAAAGTATTTTAGAACATGAACAAAATACAGTCCTGTATGTCCTTTTGCAACCGTGGTAGCATCACTTTTTCCTAACTTTTTTTTGCTTGGGATTCTGGTCTCTGTTACTACATTCAGAATAGTTCAATAAATTCTACTTATAGCATTTTAAGCTTTTTTTTTTTTTTTAGCTTGCTACTGAAAAAAAACTTCCGATTTCTCCTATAAAGCAGTTTCATCAAGTCTTTGATGTGACATAAAGTATATGGTGCCACTTGACTTTCTGTATTAGATGCGAGATGATCACCTTAGCTTTGGAGGATCCAGCTCTACCATTTTGGTCCTGGGGTTAAGCCAGTACATCATGACAGCAGAGTATAACTACTCAGAGCTGGTCACTTCAAGAGCTGGAAGCAAAGAGAAGTGATGGCGAGACCGAGATCCCGTGGTCTCTTACAAGGACACATCCCTAAACATGTGGAAGTTTCCCATAGTGTAAAACAGTGGTTCCCAGCCTTCCTAATGCTGTGACCCTTTAACACAGTTCTTTATTCTTTATGTTGTAGTGACCCCCAATCCTAAAATAATGTGGGTTGTTACTTGATAGCTGTAATTTTGCTACTGTTATGAATCATGATGTAAATATCTGATACCCAGGATACCTGATATGTGACCCCTGCAGGGGTCACGCCCCCACAGCTTAAGAACCACTGTCCTAGAAGCTCTACCACATCTGTAGCATCACCTTGGGAACTTAGCGCGTGGCGGAAAGATGCAGACCTCAGTGCTCTCTCGGTACGGTATTCCTCCATCTCCAACCGCCCAACCGTCTAACGCCTCTGCCATTTGGACTGCTGTAGCAATGGCCTAAAAGTGGATTCCTGCAGGAATTATTTAGCAAGTTGTAGCATATTTCCGCAATCTCCTTCCTTTCTGAGGCCAAGTAGGAATCCAGCTTGTGTGTACGAGGTTTTCATTCATTTGCCAATAGATGCCTCCATTCTTTATACCTCTTAACTGTGAGAATTATTCACTATCAGTGTAAGTTTAACTATCTGACTCCATTTTAATTCTTCTAAGTGTATGTTCAAATGGAACCACTGAGTTTTGTTTTAGTGGTAATTCTATTTTTTATTAATCAAAACGAACCAAACAAAGGAAGAGTAAAGGTACAGCCGTGACTTTTTCCGTGGAGATGACCCTAGTCCTGTGTTATCAGTGTGGCAGTGAGGAAGAGAGCGGTAGCGGCATATGTGGCATTCAGTGTCTCAGATCCTTGCACTGCTTCTCAATTCAGCCCATCGTGACATATGGACATTGATGCTTTACAAATTACACATTCCCAGGGCAGACCCAAAGGAGTGGGGATGAATAAAGGGTAAATGTAAGTTTTCAGTAAAATTTAAACATAATGAAATCTCAGTTATTTCAAAGTGCCAAAAGAAATGTCACATCACCATGTAGCATCTTGCCCTTTGTTAAGATCAAATGCTCATTTTGTGCAGTTAGCACCACACAGTGCATCACAATAAGGTGATCTAATTAGGGATCTAATATCTGACCTGTCCCAGGCTAAGGAAACCCAAGAACTAGCATCAGCCCTTGTAAAACCTCACTTTGTTTCTTTATCCATTCTTCTACTGAGGGACACTTAGGCTGTTTCCATGATCTGGCTATTATGAATAAGGCTGCTATGAACGTGGTTGAGCAAATTTTCTTGTTGTGTGCTGGAGCATCTTCTGGGTATATTCCAAGGAATGCAATAGCTGGGTCTTGAGGAAGCCCTATTCCCAGTTTTCTGAGATAGAAACAGATAGATTTCCAAAGTGGCTGCACTAGTTTGCATTCCCACGAGCAATGAAGGAGTGTTCCTCTCTCCCCACATCCTCGCCAGCATGTGGTGTCGCTTGAATTTTTGATCTTAGCCATTCTGATGGGTGTAAGATATACACTATGGAATACTACTCAGCTATTAAAAACAAGGAATTCCCAAAATTTGTGGATAAATGGATTGAGCTAGAAATGATCATAATGAGTGAGTTAACCCAGAAGCAGAAAGACTCAAATGGTATATACTCACTTATATCTGCATACTAGCCCAATGGGCATGTCCCACGAAAGCCTTCTCTTACCAGGAAACTGGGACAGAGGGGAGGACATCCTAGTGGGACTCTAGATGAGAGAAGCATGTGAAAATAGCAAAGTAGAAGGATCCAGAGGGTCCTAGAAACCTACAAGTAGAATATTATGTTAGGCAGATTTGGGCCCAGGGGTCCCACTCAAACCAAGGCACCAGCCAAGGACAATACAGGTGGTAAACTTTAAACCCCTACCCAGATCTAGCCAATGGTCAGAACAGTCTCCACACTTTAGTGGAGAGTGGGATATGACTTTCTCACGTACTCTGGTGCCTCACATTTGACCATATCCCCTGGAGGGGGAGACCTAGTGGCACTCAGAGGAAGGACAGCAGGTTACTGAGAAGAGACTTGATACCCTATGAGCATATACAGGGGGAGGTAATCTCCCTCAGGAACAGTCATAGGGGAGGGGAATAAGGGGAAAATGGGAGGGAGGGAAGAATGGGAGGATACAAGGAATGGGATAACCATTGAGATGTAACAAGAATAAATTAATAAAAAAAATAAAAAATAAAAAACCTCACTTTGTGAGCTTTATCTGTTTCTCCCATTCAAAGGCTCACTGGGAATTGAATCCAAAATCTGAAGAAGTCCATGGGTGTTCCTTCTCAAGCTGGATCCATGTTTAATGTGTGTGTGTGTGTGTGTGTGTGTGTGTGTGTCAGACAAAGGGGGTAAGAATGTACATTGAGTTATTCAGGGATGGTTTTTTCCTCCTATGTGTAGGATAGCTTCCAGTGTGCATGTTTGGAAATCTCTCCCCTTGCTTCAGGCCTGGCAGTGTAGTTCACTGGGAAGCAGGAAATTAACGTGTCTCCAAAGGAGCTATAAACATAGCACCCCTTTCTAAAAGCCTTGTCGGCCCCTCTCTAGCCATAGACTGCTGTCACCACTGTCTAAGCATCTGTCATGTTGAGACTCATGAGGCACAGGAAGCTGGCTTCAAAAGGGTTGTATGTGCATCTTTTGCCTGTCTGTAGCATCTGAATTCTGAGTCACATTCAGGACAAGCTAACATTTGTCAGATAGCCCCTAGCACATCTCAGTGGAACAGGCCCTTGGGCATCCCCCATTGTTCAATTTGGCAGTGTGACTTGATGCTAACCAGTGGAGTCTGGCAAAGCCGATGCCATTTCCCCTTGGATCAGGCCACATTATAGAATCCTCTGCTTGCTGACTCATGGAAAGACTGTTCTGCTGGTGTTGATGTTGTCTGGCTGTGAGAGGCCAAAGAAATGCATGGTCATGAATGGGAAGCCCCAGGAGATAAAAGGCATGCTAGCTGGGAGTCCAGAAGGAGGCCGCCAGCCTGTCACACAACCATAGAAGACTGAATTCCATCAGCATGCTGGGGAGAACTTTCTAAACTCTGAAAATAAACATACCTTGATTATCATCTATTGCCATGCAGAGCAAATGACCAAGTTTAGCCGCACCAAAATTTTTGACGCTTGGAAACTGGGACATAACACAGGTTTTCCTAAATTTCTGTATTTGTGTCATTTGTTACCCAGAAATAAAACAATGAATGGCTCTTCATTTTGTCTTTTCTTCCTCTACTTGTTTTTCCATGTTTATATTCTTTTTCTACTCATGTCCGTCTATGGATTTAGTATAGACATCACTCATCATGGCCTATTTACTCTAGCTTCACATGATACACATGGTCCCAGTTGGGCCAACTGGGTGTTTCTTCATAGGATTCTTAGTCTTAGAAGAATGGCAGAGAGCAGAAGTGTTTAGACCTGATGAGTCCCACCATACTCACTACCTGTTCTAAAGGATTCCTGCCTGGTTTTGCCCCACTGTCTTAGTTAGGGTTTTATGGCTGTGAAGAGACACCACGACCAAGGCAGCTCTTCTTCTAAAGGCAACCATTTAATTGGGGCTGGCCTACAGTTTCAGAGGTTTAGTTCATTATCATCATGGTGGGAAGCATGGCAGCCTGCAGGCAGACATAGTGCTGGAGGAGCAAAGAGTTCTTCATCATGATTAGAAGGCAGTGGAGGAGGAGACTGGATTCCACACTGGGCAGAGCTTATGGAGAGAAGACCTGAAAGCCCGTCCCCACAGTGACACACGCTAAGCATTCAAACACATGAGTTGATGGGGCCATACCTACTCAAACTACTACAGTCTTCGCTATTCATTTAGGAAGACCAGCTAAATTGTTCAAATAAATACCTCTCCTGCTCTTGGTTGTCCTCAGAGAAATAAATGCATTTGTCTTTCTGGGTTACACTCTAGTCTTCTTTCTAAAGGACTAATTGTTCCTGATGACATTTACCCCAAAAGCACCCAGAGCTTTAAAATGAAGTCTGATAATTAAAATGATAGGATTTTTACAAAGGACCAGAAGCAATACATGCAATTTGTCAAAGTATTGTCTTAACTTTAATCAGGAACATATTTTTTACTGAGGGCTCATAAAGAAAATGAGTCACAAGATGTGTATTGTGTGTGAGATGAAAACATATTTTTAATGTGGATAAGCAAGGATATTGCACAGTCCCCAGCAGTTGACTTTCTAAATTCTTAGAAGGAAGGAAAGATCAGGCAGAAGTGAATGTTTCCTTGATCTTCAAAGTGCAATGAAGACGTATGTGTCCTGGCCTAAAGCTTCAGAGGCAAAGGAAGAATCTGGAAGGAACTGTAACCTGGAATACAATGAAAGGAATGAAAATGTGAGCTGGTGTTCTATTGGAATTTTTATTTTTTTTTACTTAGAACTCAGTATGTGGGTCCTTATTCTTCACTGCTAAAATCTTTATGAAATTGTTCTGAAGGGTTTTCTCTTTTGTAATTCTTAATGGTACATAAAAATTCAAGAGTGTTAAAAATGTTTCTTACAGCATCTATGGCACCAAGTCAATCATAGTAAAGTATGTAGTTTGATGGCTTTTTGGTTTTGTTTTTTCCATTACTCTGTTGAATTGGAGCTCAGGGAATATTTTTTCCTCTAATGTCCTAAGGATGACCATTATCTATTGCCTGACAAATCCTCTACTGATGCTTTCATGAGAATTTAGAAAATAAAAGCCATGGTAACACCTCCAGCTAGGAACGGGTCTGTGATGGGACTTGTGCCAATGAGTTAAAGTGGGTCCTGGGAAAGGGAAGTATACAGAAACAACATCAGTGAAAACGCTTAGCTCGTCAAAGAGTCAAGTTTAGAAAACTTTCCTTGGTTTTAGCATGGCTCTAGGGCCAGTTTTAACTACATTATGAAGTTCTATAGTGTCAGTTTTCCTATTACAAAAACACAGTTGAAGTTTTATTTTGAAATTGCTAGCAGAAATGAGATGATGTTTTTGTAAGACTTTCTTTGCACCATGAAACTGAACATGGTGTTTTTACAAGGCCTGTCTCTCTTTCACATGCATCATAGAGTAGATTATAGTGAAATCAATCTAATAGCTCAAAAAATCAATATTCAAATGGACCATTCTTAGTTTATCTGTCTGATAGTTCTCTATTGTATTTTTCCAGTAGAGATTTGATTGAATTTTGAGCAATGACTCCATGTACCACCCAGAATGACCCCCCAACTGTTACCTTCTCCCATCTTCAAACTGATGCTTTCCCACCTTATGCCATGTATGAAGATTGTCGCTAACTTCAGTATTAATCAAATAAACTTTCCCAATGAAGTACCCTACTTTCACATAGTCAATATCTGTTTCCAGAGAGTGGCTGAAAAGGCTCCTTGACACTTTCTCACTATCCTTCAGTTATCTTCAGCAGTCTGTCCCTAGATAAAGGCAGTCATTAAAGCTGGCATTTGTGGGACTGGAGAGACAGCTTAGGCTAAGGTAATTGAAGCCAAGGTGGATAATATAAGTTCAATAAACGGAACCCACAAAAAAAGAACAAATGAACCAACCCTCATAAGTTGTTATATGCTGTCCACAGGCATGAGGTGACAGGCACTCATTCTCACAGATGCATATATACCTTGTAGGCATAAGGTTACTGTGTAATTCAAATGCTGATTTCTATAATTAATGGGGGGCTTTAACCCCTCATGTCTGGTTGTAATTCTTGTTCTGAGACGTTCCTGTCTCAATATTGTATAAACTCTGTTCCCCATTTTTCTTCTCATATGCCAATAAAGCAGCTTACAGCCAGTCGCTGAGAGGGGAAAGAATAGGGCTGGACTTCCTGCCAGCCGGAGGAGGAGGAGTTAAAGAAGGAAATAACAGATTCAGCCACAGGAAGAAGTGCAGGAGAGATGAAGAAGATTCATCTGGAGTAAAGGAAGAATTAAAATAGCAAGTAACTTGGGGATTTTTGTCAAAAATGGAGTTAGGATAACATAGAGAGTTAAGAACAGACTTAAGCTGCTCAAGATTGTGTTGTGAAGTTTACTATTAAACAAATATAAAAGAGTCTCAATTATTTGTATGATAGCCAGATTAAGAGAGAAAATAAGAGAAACAAACACAATATTATAAAAATAACTATAACAATACATACATACACACATTCATACATACACACATACACACATATACACATACATACATATACACACACATACATACACACATACTTACATACATACACACACAATTCCTGTGATAAAAACAAATGGCTTTTTGGACCCTATTATTGATTAAAATATTAAGAATTCAACAAGTACATAAGTAGATAGATCATCTATACATTGGGTCTCAGCATTTGAACTGTAGCTTTAATGCCTCCAGTGTTTGACCCCCATCTTCAGTTGTGAATTGGGTGCCTAGAACCAATGTAGCTAAGCCACATTAACAGAAGGGCAATGTTCATGTTCAGAAATATGAAATTGTTGCTTTTTAACTCTGTTCCTATTTTCCACCCAAATCAGGACCATCAAAATGAAACCTTGGTGAAGGACCAATCATATTTTCCCCTCAATAAAACTCTAAAGGAGACTTATATACTCTCAGGAATTGATAGATTGCATGTTCTATTTACTTAAAATGAAAATATACTAGTCTAGCTAAGCCTATCTGCCTTTCTAAAATCACTATGCAAAATAATGTTAAACCCATTTTGTAAATTCAATATATCCATTTAAATTTAACTGATGACAAGAACCATTACTAACTACAACATACATGTACACACACATATAAGCATACACGCACACATAAACACACACACACACACACACACACACACACACACGCGCACACTGTTTCCAACACCAATTAGAACACTCCTGAAGCATGTATCTGTCCTCGGTGCTGAGATGAAACAGTGCTTAAGAAGATCACAGGGTTCTCTTTCTCCTGTGTAGAGTCCTGTTACAACCTACAGACACTTTGATTCAGTGTAGGAGGGTTGACGGTGAAGAGCGAGTCAGTGATATTTGGAATACACTAATGCTTTCTGAAGTACCATGTTGATCTTTCCTTCAAGACTGTTGACAAACCCTACCTTTATAAAATTAATTTCCTCTTGGCTTTAAACCCTGTTCAGTACCATTGAAAATGTAGCCATTCCCAGAAGTAATCTGGTGTTGTTGTGTCTTTGGGGCCAGAAGAACATTGTTATTTATTTGTGCTATTTCCCCCCAACACACACACACAGGAATATGCAGACTTGAGAGAATGTCCACATTTCCATTCTGAGCAGGATATATGAATCGGTTTTGCTGTAAATATCTGTGACTATGTACCGAGCAGTATCCTATCTGCTAGGGAGCCGGTGTTTAAAATCCTAAGGAACTATGGGCAATAGTCTTTCCTGCTGCTTAGCACAATCTCAAGACCTCTGGTGTTTCACCCCTTTATACCATTTGGAAAGCATTTTTGGCACACAGGGTTCAGTACATCAGGAAAAGGGGCTCTTGCCAGCGTATTTTACAAGTTCGGGCTGGCTGCTTTCAGCCTTCGTCAGCCCATTATCTTTCATCTCATATCTTTTCCTGGGTTAAAGGTTTTAGCAGCCTCTTCTGCTTTGTGCCAGTCTCTTTCTTTCTATTGTCAAAACTCCATCTTCCCACAGCGGTAAGGCTATTTATGCAGCACACACATCCACACCCAGCTGGCTCTGCTGTTCTACAGAGGCTCAGACAGAGCTGTGATCTTTAGACATAGTAGTGTTGATAGACAACAGTGAGGATGACACTGTGTCCCAAGGGGCAGAGGTTGTGGGGATTTTCCTGTTACAGCACACATACTCACACACACACACACACACACACACACAGAGAGAGAGAGAGAGAGAGAGAGAGAGGGAGAGAGAGAGAGAGAGAGGGAGAGTTTAAGAGCACACTGCAGAAGGAATACAAAGAGAAGAGATTAAAGGTGAAAGCCTGCAGCCTGCTTCTCATAGGGGCAGCATCTTAGAACCTCCAGGTCTGCCTAGTACTCAGGATAGGGATTCTCCAGATACATGTTAAGTCCTGAGAACGAAAACTGTGTTCTAATGTGCTTAATAAATGAAAGAGAAATGACACACAGCATGAAGTTAATATTCAAGAAACTGAAGTTTTAAAGAACTGGGATGCAAAGCCTATGATAATATATGCAAATGAATGGAAATTACCAGTGACCTTGAGGCTTCTCCTGAGTTGACAATGTGGTCCTGGTGCCACAGAAGTTGACCAATGCTGGTACAGTTTCTGATGATCATTCAGCTTATACTTTGAGTTTGTACTGGATCTGAATTTTATCTACTTAGCAGTCTGATCAGTTACCTCTTTGTCAACAGTTTTGCTTGCACATGTAAGTAAACAAATGTATTTATCACCCCTGGGATCAGTAAGTGCTAATAAAGTTGCTGCTGCTTGCGTTTGAGATCTGTCTTGATGACAGACATTTCCTAAATTAACCAAGGATGGTTTGGTTGTCTCAGAACTCAGCAAGGAGAGAAAAGATATGAGCATTATTACAGATGTCAGCAGTCAGCTCAGAGGCTGGTACATGCTATCTCTGTCATCTTCACAGTCTAACTTTGTGTTAGATTGAATGTCTCAGGGAAGTATACGTGTGCCGAAAATACTATCTGCTTTTATGAACATTTTTCATAACAATGCATTTGAACTTTATTTTAGAATTTCTTTTTTAAAATATATTTTATTAATTTATTCATATTACATCTCAATTGTTATCCCATCCCTTGTATCCTTCCATTCCTCCCTCCCATTTTCCCCTTACTCCCCTCCCCTAATGCTGTGACTGAGGGGGACCTCCTCCCCCTGTATATGCTCATAGGGTATCAAGTCTCTTCTTGGTACCTTGCTATCCTTCCTCTGAGTGCCACCAGGCCAAAAAACCAACCACCAATGAACACAGGGCATGCTCTCCTACTTGAGCACCTATTTTCAGACATGATTTCATTTAAATTAAATGTGCCTCACACAGAGGGCGTCAATCACCCGTCTCATCGCTAAGACAAAATACACAACAAAAACAACATAAAGAAAAGCTTATTTTGTTTCATACTTTGAAGGCACAGCAGGCAAATCATGGTCACAGGGCCTTTAGGCAGCTGCACACATTTCTTCTTAATTCCTGGAGCAGAGAACAGTGAACACACCCAGCTTCCTCTTCACCTTTTATTGCCTCCGGAACTCCAACCCGTTTGAATGGCACTGTCCATATTTAAGGTGGGTCTTCCCACATCAGTTAACATGATGTCGGTTATCCCTCACCAAAGGATGCAGGGATTTGTCTGCCTGGCGATTCTGAATCTCATCAAATTGACAATGATGATTAACTATCAGACTCAGCCTGAATGATCTCGCCCAATGTGCAGTACTCACTAACGCCTGTTCTACAAACACCCCTCTGTTTACTGAAGCCTGCCTTGCAAATACTTCAGTACCCAGCTAGTCCTTAATATTGGCCCATCTGACTCCACACAAAAGTGATATTTAAAATGTGAGTTTAAGGCATTCAGTCAACTCACTCCCATGTGTTTGTTCCCCTCTTGATAGTGTCTTTATCATTCTGTGTCTTCTTGTCTGCTCTGGCCATGATCACCTAGAAAGAAACTTGTGTTTGCTGAACACTGACTGCTTCTCTCTCTCTCTCTCTCTCTCTTTTTTTTTCTTTTACTTTAAAAATGACATAATTTCCTCCTAAAATAGTAGAACCTCAATGCTGCTTCAGGATGCACTTCAAGGCACTTTCTTCAGATACAGGCTCCTCCTGCACCTGCGGCATTCCACAGAGCTTTCCTTTGTTTGCTGTCACCTGACTCCAAACATTTATATCATATCTCTAGAAAGTATATAGAAGAGTCTTCACCCATTGCCCTTTCGATCTTTCTTTTCCTTAGCTACCTATATAATATCTTCTTGTCTTTTTCCTTCTCTTCCCCACCTCTCTCTCTTATTTCTTCCTCTATGATACAAATATCCTATTAGACTAATAATTTCTTAAATTTAAAGTAGGGTATATCTATTTCTGTCTGCTGAAAAATGCATACATGGAGTAAGGATGGGTTTTGCTTTTTTTTTTTTTTTTTAAAGACCATGCCTGGATAAGCAATCTGAGCTGGTTTGTGGTAGCCCTTGGAGCTTGTTATGTGTCTGGTTTACGTTTTCTTTGGTGTTTCGGTGTCTATTATCTTTCAAAATTTCTTATCACAGCCCTTCTGTTATGTTAATGTATATCCATGAAGCACATGAAAACACTTCATGTGTTTTTCACATTGGTAAAGTCTTCTAGGTCATTTTGAGAGTCAGGCTGAACTGAAAATATTTGTTGTTTGTTTGTTTTTTTTTTTCCTGTGAAAGAAAAGGATTGAAGGTTTAAAATCAAGGTATTTTCTAACCAGCACGATAATTTCTGATAAATATTTTCTAATTAAGCTAGACATTTGCGTTGTGTCATATGCTGTCATTGCAGTTTTCCTTATGAAGAGAGAGAAAATAAAATGCAGGGAAAAAAAGTCTCAAGAATACTGCATTTCTTCTGTTGAGAATTCTCTGTTTAGTTCCAAGCCCCATTTCTCAATTGGGTTATTTGGTTTGGTGGTGTTTAATTTCTTGAGTTCTTTATATATTTTGGATATTAGACCTCTGTCAGATGTAGGGTTGGTGAAGATCTTTTCCGAGTCTGTAGGCTGTCGCTCTGTTCTCTTGACAGTGTCTCCTGCCTTACAGAAGCTTCTCAGCCTCATGTGGTCCCTTTTATTAATTGTTGACCTTAAGGCCTGGGCTGTTGGTGTTCTGTTCAGGAAGTTGTCCCCTGTGCCAATATGTTCCAGGCTCTTCCCCACTTTTTCTTCTAAGTGACTTAGTGTCTCTGGTTTTATGTTGAGGTCTTTAATCCACTTGGATTTGAGTTTTGTGCAAGGTGACAAATATGGGTCCAGTTGCATTTTTTTACACATAGACATCCAGTTAGACCAGCACCATTTGTTGAAGATGCTATCCTTTTTCCATTGAATGGATTTGGCTTCTTTGTCAAAAATCAAGTGACCATACGTGTGTGGATTCATATCTGGGTCTTCAATTCGATTCGACTGATCAACCAGTCTGTTGCTGTGCCAGTACCATGCTGTTTTAATTACTATTGCTTTATAGTACAATTTGAGATCAGGTATGGAGATTCCTCTGGAGCACGAAAGCCTTCCCTTACCAGGAAACTGGGACAGAGGGGTGGACACCCTAGTGGGACTCTAGATGAGAGAACCATGTGAGAATAGCAATGTAGAAGGATCCAGTGGGTCCTAGAAACCTACAAGTAGAACATTATGATAGGCAGATTTGTGTCATGGGGTCCCGCTCAAACTAAGGCACCAGCCAAGGACAATACAGGTGGTAAACTTTAAACCCCTACCCAGATCTAGCCAATGGTCAGAACAGTCTCCACACTTGAGTGGAGAGTGGGATATGACTTTCTCATGTACTCTGGTGCCTCACATTTGACTATGTCCCCTGGAGGGGGAGACCTAGTGGCACTCAGAGGAAGGACAGCAGGTCACCGAGAAGAGACTTGATACCCTATGAGCATATACAGGAGGAGGTAATCCCTCTCAGGAACAGTCATAGGGGAGGGGAATAAGGGGAAAATGGGAGGGAGGGGAGAATGGGAGGATACAAGGGATGGGATAACCATTGAGATGTAACAAGAATAAATTAATAATAATAATAAAAAGAATACTGCATTTCTAATCCAGGTACTTCATCCTGCATACTTAGATAAACTGCTGGATTTTTTTTTATTGTGCCAAAATAAATTCAAAAATGCCACTGCAAACTTGCGCCTTTTAAAAGGTAGTCCTCTCCTCCTCCCTTCAGTGTCATAAGCGTCTGTCTCTCTAAGTCTGGCATTAAAATGATGTGCAATTGTTACTGGCTCACAGACACGAGGTTCTGTAATGCAGTTTGCTCTGGCATCTGAATATATTGCTGCTTAATGATGTCCTCCTCCTCCATTGGCCCCCACCATTGAGGAATGAGCCTGGGAAAACTTTGGGCGTAAAGTCAGTTGTCTCCCCTGCTATAGTACATGGAAAGACACCCACTATGGCACATTTTACCAAGCAGCATGCTTTTCAGTCTTGAATATTTTAGACTATCTACTGGCCAGAAAATCAAGAGAGAAATATTCTTCACGTGTTGAAAATAAAACATTTAAACACACACACACACACACACACACACACACACACACACACACGCACACACACGCACACACACACACACACACGATGATTGGCTGGCTATAGTAGGATAGGAAAAGTATGCTATGCTAAGTCAATCACCTGCTCCCATGGTGATTTAATATTGTTACTAGAGCACTGATATTAACTGTGTGTCACACTGTGTTTCAGTGGGACAGTGTCTCACTGGACACATAGGTGACTTTAAACAAGCTCCTTTTATTGCTCATGTCAGCTTGACTCACATGCTCAGCTGTTGGCAACACAAATTTCTAATTGATGCTTGGCAGAGTATTCCCATTTGAACTTAACTTCTTCCTGTTTGTCTCTGCAAGTGTGACACACATAAAATTATATGTGTGGACACATATGTACTGTGCTACACACACACACACACACACACACACACACACATCCTCTCCATGAATAGTGTTCTTTTGTTCCTAACCACCTATCTGAGATAATCACTCTGTGTATTTCACCATCCTATGTCTTAGTTTTCTGATCTGAAGAAAATAAATTATTAGGGGAGAAAAAAAAA
>OU015742.1:8127540-8143571 GCA_907169655.1 Acomys percivali | reverse complement strand
CCCCTGCACTGCAGAGCACCCAGCTATCCACCCCTGCACTGCAGAGCACAGAGCTATCCACCCCAAACAGATGCTTTCAGCTCAAGAGATTAGACCATGAGGTTTTCTGCTACAGAAGGTCACCAGTGGGTTTTATTTGAGTTTTTTATATAATTTATTTTTTTTAAGAAATCAAATATAAAATGGTAAGCTTTAAAGTCACTCATGACCAGTTTGGGGAAGGATATCCATTTTTTGTTTAATGAAATTCATATAGAGGAAGGAAAACTGCACAGCAATACCATTGAAATAAAACACGAACTGTGCATATTATTCAGTTTTTTTCTACAAAATGAAAAACAGTTGTTAAAAACAAACAGAATCTCTCTCTTCAATTGTGTTTTACTTTATATAATTATTTTAAGTAGATTATTAAGATATAACCACACAACAGTGGTAATTCAAGATTAAATTTTTAGTATTCCATTCAAGGAGCATGCTGTGTAAATTTCATTTTCCAGTTTGGGTGTAATTATGACAATTGGATGAAATAACAGTGGTGACGCCATTTAAAACACCAGCTCTATTGTGATAGTGCTCTTATCCTTGGTTGTTAGGGGGAATTGAAGTAAGTGAGTCAGTGATTTGGGAATCCATAGGAGATTCTGTGGGTGAAGAAATTATTTAGCTAAATTGCGTATTTCTTAACCTGTCACTATAGCACAGCTTTTGTGAAATCTTTCTATTCCTGATGATAGACGTTTCCAATTCAAATAGTTGAATTTAACAGAACTGACCTTGGACTCTACATTAAACTCTCATTGGTTGTGTGCACTACAGTAGATTCTTCTTTGGAAAATCTTGCAAATTATTTTTCATTACTATAATCTTAATTATTTTTAGTTTTATTCTTCTTTGCAATTTATAACAGCAGCATTGTGTTAAAAATTAGTTTAGAAACAATGTCTTTATTTTTTTCTTTAAAGCCAACCCCTTTGCACAAATCTCCTACATAAGGAGAAAAGCTGTGTCATAACGGTTTACCTGTTAACTATACATTTCTCTCCTCCAACATACCAAGGAAGACGTGATAGAACTAATTGGATACTATGGGCAATCCATGTTTTTTTTCCCCAGTCACCAATCACTTATCACAGGGTCTCTTACTCTGTTTTAGCCAAAAGAATGTCTGGGGTCAGTCCTGCCAGGAGGAGTGGCTTGTACCCATATGCTATTTCTCTCTACAAATATTTCATAACTTAAAAGATGATAGAAATTTACAGAAATATGAAGACAAAAATTGCCTGAAACAATCTTGGATGACTATTAAGAATTCTGAACTTCTGCAGCAAGTAAACACAACTCAGTGTTCCTTTATGTGAGGTGCGTCTGACAGTTTGGACTCTAGTGGATTAACTTCAGAAATCACAGGGTAATTCTTTAAAGTGGATTCAAAATTTAGTAATTACCACAATCATTCAGCAGTTAAATAAAAAAACGATCTTGAAAAAGAGTTTTCTCTTTCTGGTACTCTTTAGTATTAAAACAAATATGATGATTTAAAAAAGAGCAGGCTAGTTTTTGTTTAGTTTATTATTGCCTCTTAATTTTCTAAGCATATTAATTCCCTTATTATGCACACCTAGGAGAGGGCACAATGATATTTTTTGGCTTATTATTATGCATCAGTTCTAAATATTTCTGATTTCAAACTGAATATTTTATATAGGAGCATCTTGGCAATGAGGAAGGCAGTTCTGATTTGGCTTTCATTCAGGAAATAAATCTTCAGCTGAAAATCATTACCAAGCCTTTCACAGAGTGCTGCAGAGGGGACAATTGGTACAAAAGAAATAGATACTTGAGAGGATGCTATTCTTACATCATAAACAGTCTGAGAGCCAGCCCGATTTATTCTTGGGGTGATATGGAAAATGTTTGCAGGAAGTGTTTGAGAAAGCTAACTGTATTTGGTATCTATTACTTTATAACAAATTATTCCCTAACTCTGTTGGTTAAATAATGACAAGCATCTTCTTTTAATCTCACAGAGCTTTTAACGGGGCAATATCTGGGATGTCTTAGCTAAGTGATTCTGTCTAAAGAGCCGCACTCCTGACTTTGCTTCCAGGCTTCAGGCAAGAGCTCAGCTAGGAGCGCTTCCGGTTCCAACTTCCTTAGAGGGTTGTTGGCTGGAGGCTTCAGCTTTTTCCCACATGGGCTTCTTCCTCAGCCTACTCCTTACATGAGGACTGGATTACTTCTAAAGGAATGTTGAGGGAGACAGACAGAGAACATCCGACACTGATGTTGTAGAGCTTTCTATGACTTTTTTCTAATGATTCCTGCATTCTTAGCATGTCCTTTTGGACACCCAACATATGTGAGAGGTGCACATAAAGGTATCATCCTGGACTCTAAAGATCACAAGGACAAACCTCCTTGTTCTGACAATGATTTAGTGACTTAGATCATTCATTAGAATACCTCCCTCACTCTAGAATGTTTTCACTTCTCTTGTCAAATTTTCTAGGTTAAAAATTAATGTCTTTGTGTATTAATGTACACATGCTAAGTTTGGTGCTGCTCAATAATTAGAGTTACTACTTACCATATCTCTTATATAGGAGAAGGTGCCTGACTTTGTAAGATTGTCATAGTTATAATGAAATACTTGCAATGGGCTGCATTGTAACAGAAAAGGTATTTGTCTATCTCATAGCATCATGGCACATTTCCTGAGAGAACTCCACTGGCTTCATCATGTCACTGAATCTGTTAGTATGTTTTCTCTCCTCTTCCAATGAAGTCACAAAGGTTTATTCAGGTGGACTCACTTCTATTGATTAAAAATAACAAAGCACCCCTAAAAATAACAAAGCACCGCTAAACAATAACAAAGCACCCCTAAACACCAAGTCAAAGAAAGGTTCTGCCATCTTAATGCCATTTACACGTGACCCTGGGGATGAAAGGCTTTTACACAAGTTTGATGGAAAAATCCCCTTTAGACCTCAGTAATTCCCTACAATTTATAAATGAATAACAGTTAAGGATAAGTTGTTTAGGGGTTGATATACAAGATGGCCTCAAGTGATTTCCACCTAGTGGTATTCATATTCAGGAACAATATTAGTATTAGTCTGGGTGACCAGAAGGATATGGTAAGAAATAGGAGAAAGTTTTTTAAAGTAGAGTTTTTAATTGTTTTGGGGTACTTTAGCACCAAGAATACTTGAATTTTCTTGACACTGAAAAGGCTTGATTAATGAAGGTACAAAGACATATATTTTAACCATGTGTTGACTGTAGCTTGTCATCTGATGACTGGTTCTTTGGAGCACTGTTTCCTTCTGAGTAAAGCACTCTCGGCACAACACATACAAGACTGACATCTGTAGGAGTTACATGACTTGAGTGTGTAAAGTTTATTCTACATTCTTGTGTATCGTGTCCGGCTGTGTTCTCTCTTCCTATCATACAAGCACTTAGGGGCTAGCACTATAAAGGATGAGAGATTCGATTTTAACACTCTCAGGTAGGATCAAGCTGCTTTCTTTCTGTATTATAGAAATCCTATGAAGTAATACTAGGTGTGATTGCTAATGAGCTTGGGTTCCAGGTACACATCATATGTAGTATAATTTGCTTTCAAAAGTGATCATTCTAAAGGAGATTGAGACATAAGCTTGATTCTGAAAAGTAAATGTGCACGGACGCCACAGGATCATTTGACTCATATTATTACAGACTTAGCTACATGTGCTTTTGAGTGAGTAGTTCGTTAAACTCCTCAGCATTTGAAAGATGGTCAATTTATATCTCGAGTTTATTAATTTATCATCTACTTTTTGATTGCCCATCTCATAGAAAAGTACTTCATCAGACACATTACAAAACAGAATCAGTACTACTATAAATAATTTATGTATATTTTTATGGCTCTTTCTTGACAGCTTAGAGAATCAGGGGCTTGGAAAACTATAGTACACACACTCTTACTTTTATGCATAATTATTCTTTTCCTCTTATGTTTTGACACTTTTTAAAGACATAGGCAGCAGAAACTAAGCTATGTGTTTATGATTTCAATAGGAAAATTGGCTAGGTAAACTAGCTCATTAATGTATATAATTTGGGTAATTCAAATTTTTTATTTTCTTTCTTGACAGTTTCCTATAAGCACAGAGTGGATTTTAGTTGTTTCATACTTATTGCTCTTCTCTTATGTCCTCTCCCTCTCCTGCAGAACCCCCCTTTCTCCCCTCCACACCCCCCCAACACTTTCCTGTTTTTTCTGCATGTCCCAACAACTGAGTTTAATTACCGTTTCTTGGATGGACATGCTCCATGACTAGACTACACTTCTAAGAAAAATGACACCCTTTTCTTCATCGACTGAGGAAACCAGAGCATGGTAGGGGTCTCCAGCCCCCTCCCTGGACTAGCACAGTTAGAGGCAGGTTAGTGTATAGCTGCAACTACACAGAGAAGCAGAGGGGCCTCCACAGCTCCTTCTCTGCTAGTAACAGTTAGGGTCCTTTAAACCTTTCTGTAGAAGTGGATTCTCATGTAACTCTTCTCTGTCAGTATTTATCTACCCATGCACATATCCCCATGCAAATCTTTTTCTTCAAATTCCCCCTTTGTAATTAATTTACAAAGTTTGATACTTACTTATAGCTTGCTCATACAGCCTTGGTTTGGGTTGATGTTACCCCCTACTTCCTTCTTTCTCCAGTCTTCCTGTTTCCACCATTCCTACTTAAACCAGTCCATCCATTGTCTTCTACCCTTTATTTTCATATCACATGTGTTCTGCTCTCCTGATTAAAGCCTCCCCTCCTCCCCGTCATGGCTCTTTCTGGATTGTTGGCCTCTATACCACACATACTTATATATAAATACACATACATGTGACTTAGAAGTCTGTACATGCAAGAAAGCTCGGAGCCTGTGTTCACGTACTGAGCCTATGCTACCATACTGAGTCTTTGCTACCATAAATGACACAATAGCTTCTATATCCAACCATTTTCCTGTAGATTTCACAACTTGTTTTTTCTTTACAGCTGCATAAAATTACATTGTACATACAAATCACATGTTCATTTTCATTATAGTCTGTTGATGACCACCTAGGCCAATTCTGTGTTCTGTCCATTGTAAATAAAGCAGAGGTCAACATGGCTGTACCCCAACCTATCTGATAGGATGCAGAGTCATTTTGGGTGTATATCCAGGAACGGTATAGCTACATCATGTGTTGGTTCTACTTTTAGCTTTTTTGAGAAACCTCCAAAATTATTTCTAAAGTGGTTGGACCAGAGCACACTCCACAAAACGGTGACAAAGGTGTCCCTTTCACACGCCCTCAGCAGCACTCCTTGTCGTTCTTGATGACAAAGCCATTGGATTATGGTAAATATGAAAACTGTTCTTAAGCTAAAACCTACATTGAAAATATTCAGTGAAGGGAATGGAAACATTTCAAAGTAAACTTCTTTTCTGGTGACAGGAAGTGGCCATTTGAGATTCCATGTTTCCTATTGCTAGGATTCTTAGTTAGGGTCACCCTCATAGATTCCTTGAAGTGTCCATTGTCCTGGGTTTCCAGAGATGCCCTCTACCATCACCATTCAATTCCTCTCTCCTAGCTCTTTCTCCTTCTGTCCTCTCTACACTTGATCACTCCTGTTCCCCTCCCTACCCCAATGGGATGTAAAGTAACTAAATCCATTATTTAATTAATTTAAAAAGTCAGGAGGCAAAAAAAAAAGTATAATTTAATCCAGCCACAAATTCTCTGATACACACACACAATTTTTCCTGCCTATAAGATGTCCAGGGATAAAAAGAGATCAGAAGTTGAGGGATGGGGCTACCAATGATGGCTAAACTTGAGACCCATGTCATGAGGGAGAGCTCATCCCTAATACTATTAATGATATTCTGCTATACTTGCAGATAGGAGTCTGCATAACTGTCATTTGTGAGGCTTCACTCAGCAGCTGATGGAGAAACCCACAACCAAACATTAGGCAGAGCTTAGGGAATCTTGTGGAAGAGAGGGAGGAAGGATTGAATGAACCATAGAGGTCAAGGACACCACTAGAAAACCTACAGAATCAATTAACCTGGGCCTATAAGGCCTCACAGAGACTCAGCTATCAACCAGAGAGCAAGCATAGGATGGATCTAGGATATATATATATATCATATTTGTAGCTTGGTCTTCATGTGGACCCCTATAAGCAGGAGCAGGGGCTGTCTCTGACTCCGATGCCTGCCTTTGGATCCCTTTCCCCTAACTGGGCTGCCTTGTCTAGCCTCAGTAGAAGATGCACATAGTCCTACTGCAACTTGATATGCCAAGACTGGTTGATATTCATGTGAGGTCTCCCCTTCTCTGAGGAGACAAAAATGGGTGGAGGTGAGGGAATGGGAGGTGAGGGAGAGAAAGAGAGGGTCTGGGAGGAGAGGGGAGGGGAAGCTATGATTGGGTGGTAAACTAACCAACCAAATTAATTAATTAAATTTAAAAACTCAAGAGACAAAAAATGTATGGTTCTTTGTAATATGCTTAGAGCTTTTTAGAAATACCCAGTTATAAGGATGGATTTTTATAATCCCAATACTTCATTCGCTGAGGCAGTAATAGGACCAGTCATGAAATCCAAAGACAGTCTGATATGCATAGGAAGATTTTGTCAAAACAAAGAAAGAAACAAAAGTAAAGATTGGGTTTGTGGAATAAAGAAATTCCTAATTCTTTCTTTAATTTCCTTTGGAGACTTCTTTTTAATTCCTAAGGAATTAGTTTTGAATTTTTGAATTTTCACAAATCATTATCTATAGAAAGAACAAAACCTTTCTTTGAGGATCACTCACTCCAGTAACATGCACAAATTTACACACACATTTTCTTTCTATTCTCTCTCTCTCTCTCTCTCTCTCTCTCTCTCTCTCTCTCTCTCACGCGCATGCACACACACACACACACACACACACACACACACACACACACACACACACATGGGAGGGTAGTGGGGGTGGTTCTCTCAAGTTTTGAAAGTCTTCCCTGGTGTCTCTGTAGGCATGACAGTAGATAATTTAAAACAGGAAAAGAAAGAACAAAACTTCTGTTGGCAGATGCTGTGTGATGTACCTAGGATTCTGTTTTGGGGATGCTTAGGCAGAAAGATGGCTAGTTTGAATCAAAGAAAGAAAGAATAAAAGAAAGAAGAAAGGGAGGGAGGGAGGAAAGAAAGAAGGACTAGCCAAAACCTACCAATAAACAGAATAAACAACAGAAGCAACACTCACAATGGCTCACCTCAGATATAGTCATTTTCAGCAATAAGGTTTTAGTTATCAAAGTGAAGTGATTGGTCAAAGCGTTGGAGTGAGTGTAATTCTCTCTGATTTGGGAATACTTAAATGTACATAATGAAAAATATTGGCAATAAGGCCTGTAAATGTTATTTCCTCGTAAGAGCGGCTGAGATGCGAGTCATACACAAGCTTTATGAATGCATGGCTTTGGATGATGCCAGAGCATTTCTATCTAACTATCCCTAGGCCTAAGCCTGGGACAATCCAGCCCCTGTACAATCTAATCTTGTACAAGCCTGGAGCTTTAAGGCTTCAGTTTCCAGTCTCTGTCTGTTAATCCAGGCCTAGAATGTGTTCAGCCTCCGAGACTTACTGCTGAATAAGCTCACCCTTTCTAGTTCTTTCTGAACTCTGCCTGGCTGGTTCAACTCGTGTGTTCTGGCTCAAAACTCTCCAAGCTGACTGATTCAAACTGGGCTTTCTCCAATTCCCACTGAATCGCTCTCCTTAGAAAAACTACCTGTAAGCTCTACAAACTGAACTGTAACAAACTAGCTGCACTGAACTCAACTGAACTGCACAGGGGTGCATCGGACTGCACCAAACTGGACCCAACTGTACTGTCCTCCTGAACTCTCCTGTGCTGTCTCCCTGAATCCACATGCTCTGTCTCTGTCTCTGTCTCTGTCTCTCTGTCTCTGTCTCTCTCTGTCTCTCTGTCTCTCTCTCTCTCTCTCTCTCTCTCTCTCTCTCTCTCTCTCTCTCTCTCTCTCTCTCTCTCTCTCTCTCTCTCTCTCTCTCTCTCTCTCTCTCTCTCCTGCTGCTGCTGCTGCCGCTGCTGCTGCTTTTCTTCTTAAGGAGCCTTTTTTTTTGGTCTGTTTTAGTGAGAGTTGGGAAGATCCTATCTCTGACTCATTCTGTCAGATTTTTCTCCGATTCATCCTTTGTTTGTCCTTCAATTAGATATCATCCTGGGGACTAAAAGTATGTATGAAAGGCACATTTGTATTCCAGCCAGAGGGATTACAAGAAAAGTGTATATTAAGAATATGTCTGTATTCTAGCTCGATCACACAGACCTAAATCTTTGGATCTAATCCCTTTCCAGAGCAGCCATGTTTCTGGATTAAAATTCCTATACAAGAGGAAAAAATGAAATTCATTCATGTTTGGGATATACCCTAAACATCTATATAAATATAGTTATAGATATCCTGGAGATAATTTGATACAATATTAATATGTCTTTACTGTGACCTTTCACAGGAGACTAAATGTTAGGATTTGCACTTATGGCTTCATACCATTCCCCATAATGTTTTACATTTGTAGAACTTTGGAATTAGGATACTGGAGTAAAGCATAGTTAGGCTGTACTGGAATCCCTGCATGCTGCCTTCAGTGTGCCTGTTGCTATATGTTTTTATCTGCTATATCTCAGGGAGAAGGGAGATTGGCTGCTGAACAGATGAAGCTAATTGGTCTTAGGAACCTGTTGAGGCACTTCTGGAAATGTGGAGGCTCAGCCCCTGGGCTGAGTCAAGGAAGCTGCCTAGTGCCATGACATTACATTGATTCCCAATAAGACACAGCAGACCTTGAAGTAAGATAATTATCCAGAGTAGAGAGGAGGCAGCAAAGCCCCCGAATACTACCAAAGACTTCCACTAAAGCCCTAGAAGATTCTTTCTTGCCATTTAGCATGGAGTATAGCATATAAACTATATACTATTTGGAGCTAACTGTGTTTCAAAAAAATCAAAGAGCTTTGACACAGTATTGTTATAAGAAGAAATTCAAGATCAACTGGCCCAAGTTCATCATGGCTGAAGAGTCTGTTAGTGTGAAGACTAAGGAGAAAGTGTAGGATTAAACAGGGACCTAAGTCTGTAAGCAGATACACTGTTTCATTTAAAAGTGAGTGAAATGAGTACAATTAAAGCACACCTTTGTCACATTATTAAGTTTCAAGTAAAGATACTTATTTTCAGGATTTAGTAAAAAAAAAAAAAAAATGCATGTCACCCAGCAAACTCCAGCAAAACTGAATTACTAAAGTGCTGAAAATGTTGATTTCATGGGGAATTTATGGTGTAAATGGTGGTACCAGCATCAATGTCATTTAAATATAAAGGGAAATAAGCAATCATGAGACTGAAGATATAGAAAACTAAGAGTTATGTAAAAACAAAATTATCATTAAGTAGGTTGAGAAACCATTGGCAATGATATATAGGTTTCCCGACTCTCTTACTAGGAATTGATTTAGCAGCTATGTAGACTGGAGTGACTGAAATAAAAATCATTAATATTTTAATATATATTTTAATATATATAATATATATTTAACATATATTTATATTTATATTTAATTTATATTTAATTTATATTTTATATTTATATTTATATTTATATTTAATTTATATTTAATATTAAATTTATATTTAATTTAATATATATAATATATATTTTGATATACATATATATATATCAAAAGAAACAACTACAATGATAAAATATAAAAAGTAAAGTAATAATCCATGGAGAACTACAGAACAAAAGAAGCACTATATTGAGACAATATTGGACCATTACATTTGTTATATCAACAAATACAAATTAAAATGTGTCTGTTGATGAACTATATAAAAGACATGTATAAAATAAATGAAGGGACGACATGATGGTGTATGCCTTTGATCCCAGAAGTGGTTGGCAGAGGCAGACAGATCTCTGATTTCAAGGCTCTCGTGGTCAACATGGCAAGTTCCTCTGAGAGACAAACAAAATATGAAACTAAAATATAAACGTAAGGCCTAGAGCGGTGGCCCAGTAATTTAAAATACTGACGGCTCTTTCAGAGTACCTAGGTTTGATTCCCAGTATTCACATTTGGGCTCACAGTCATCCGTACCTCCAATTTCAGAGCATCTGGTGCCCTAGTCTGAACTTCTGGGGCACCAGCCACCAACATGGTACATAGACATACTTGCAGAAAAAACAACCCCAAACATAGATATAAAAAAAAATTAAATAAAATAAAGGAAAACTAGACTCGTGCATTGTTTCATATGAAGAAGTACCGCATGATATGTGTAAGAGAGAATTCTAAAATGTTAGTCATAGCTTAAACTAAAAGAATGGGAAATGATGCACCAAGCAGACGCTGTGGTGGTTTGAATGAGAAAGGCTCCTATAGGTGCATATAATTGAATGCTCCATCTCTAGTCAGTAGAACTGTTTGGGAAGGATTAGGAGTTCCAGGCTTGCTGGGGGAGGTACGTCATCGAGGGTGAGTTTAGAAGTTTCCAAGTCCTGTGCCATTCCCAGTTAGCTCTCCTTCATTGTGCCTGTGGACCAGCCATTAGCTCTCAGCTACTGTTCTACCACAGTCTGCCTGCCTGCTGCCATGCTCCCCACCGTGATGGCCGTGGACTCACCCTCTGCAACAGTGAACAAGGCCCGTTATGTGCTCTCTTTTATAATGCCTTACTCATGGCATTTTATCACAGCTGTAGGAAAGTAACTAAGACAGATATTAACAAAATAAAACTGAAATTTTTAATATTAATTTCAGGCTAAATTCAAGATAAACAATGATTGAGGTGAAGATTTCTAGCATGTGGTAAAGACTGTAATTTAAAAAGTTAAAATACATAAATCTTTAAAGATGAATAGCATATGAAAACAAGAAATTCAAAAGAGTAAGAAACCCTTTTTGTAATGAAAGCTTTCTGAACAGAGAATAAGATTTAGAATTTATAAAGAAAATTATAACATAGCAAAAAGTCAGAAACAAAAGCTTTACACACTATAAGAAAACACAAGATTGAAGGATAGATTAGAGAAAATTATCCACAGAAGACAAATTAAGAAGATTTCTTACTAATTTTTAAGTATCCTATATATTGAAACCAACTAAGTAGAAACAAAATATATGAACAGGGAATTCATAAAGAAAAATAAATGAAAAGTGCGTGTATTGGCATGTGCCTGTTGTCACAGTGCTCAAATTGCTTAGGATGCAGGATTGCTGCAAGTTCAAGGCCAACCTGGTCTGTATAGTGAATATCAGGCCAGAAAGAGCTGTGGGGGAAGACAGACAGACACACAAGGAAGAAAGAGAGAAAGAAAAAAAGGGAATGGGGAGATGTGTGGGAGAAGGATGAGGAAAAGATAGAGTATTACAGACAAAGTAATTAATCTCATTCAGAAGGAAAGCCAAGAAGTCACACACACACACACACACATACACACACACACACACACACAAACACACACACACACACCATCGTAAAGCTCTTTTTATTTTATGGATAAGTACATAAAGGGCTGTAAAGTCTCCCAATCTTCAGAACATGAAGATGCTCATTGGCAGATTAAGTATGGGTACTCTTTGCCCACAATGTTATCAATAGAAATCACCGTGTGCATATATTCAGAGAAGTTACTCTACTTACCTGACAATATTTATTATACATTTATCTATGTGCTCCACTCCAGACACAATTATAAGTCATTGAATAGGTGGTGACTCTGGGGCTGCCCACAAAAATATCATTTGAGGAAAATTTGAACATCTTTTTATTTTTTTTAATTGTATTTTATTTATGCATATTTGTTGCCAGAGGATAAGTTCCAAAAGTTGATTCTCTCCTTCCACCTTTATATCCCTGAGTATCAAACTCATGTCATTAGACCTTGTCCACTGAACCATTCTACTAGCTCCTTAAAGCCCTTTAAAAGTAACTTTTTTAGTTGGAAAGGAAATGGCTCACATATATATGAGTATAATTTTAAAGGTAAGATACAAAGTGTGTATTATGATACGTGTTCAGCTCTTAATAAATCTTTCAAAGGGGAAACACACACACAGATCAAATGCTGGGGAACACTATAGAGTGGTTGAGTAGGGCCACACCTCTTTTCCTTTTATCCTCTCTGTGCTGTTTAAATCATTGACATATAACATTGATTGGCTAAGTTTTTTTTAAGCAGTAGTTATTTGTGGTTTTCTTTCCTACATGTATTAAATATCATAACTAATTTGTTTTGAAAATATAGTCCGTGAGTAGAATCTTTATGCCAGGATTCACTAGAGCCCATATCCTTATGTTTTTGGCATGAGGTGAAAAGACAGCATGAAAGATGAAAACTTTGCTTCAAGTTTAAGGAAACTACAAATACATATTCACAAATAACCATTTCAAGTGCAATAATTTAATGGTTGCTTTTAATATCAGTCAACTTTGGGGTATAGGAAGCAAGAATTACCCTTAGTGGTAATACTGCTCTTGTGATCTTCATTCCTAAAAGACAATGTAACATCTAACCTATGTCTCACCATCAACCGCTGCAAATAAAAGCTGCTGAATACAAAAAAAAAGAAAAAAAAAAAAAAAGAAAAGAAAAAAAAAAGAAAATTTAGAAACAGTCTCTGCTTCAATATTTCTAAGGAGATGTTGGATATGCAAATTTACTATTAATGCACATAAGACCACTAAGTTCAGGCTGATTCTTTTTAAGTGTCTGTTCTACTCCCACAAGAGTAGAAATAGTTTCAATATATTTTGTTTTATAAATATTTAACTTACGTATGGTGAAGTTGAAAAAGGCAATATTCCACAAGGGTCCATTTTCCAAATGTGAGGCATGAATGATTTTTCCTAGTTACAGTATTTATGAAATACTGAGAATTTAATGCATGTGAAATACCTGGTAAAGGACTATTACAGGCCGAAGCCATTCTTCTTTAGGCCTCTAGGGTAAAATTCAAAGAGTAGACGCCTTAGCAAAATGAATATTCTGAGTTGCTTCTGCTATAGAAGCCTTAATCTTTACAAGAGTGTTATTTGCTCAGATAAGACTAAAAGATTTTTTTTTAAAGAAATCATTCATTTTCTCTCAAATAATTCAGTCTTCAAGAGAAATCTTTCACATCCCAACTTCCGCTGTTGCACTGCATAGCACGTGAGGATTGTCATAAGCTTGGCTTCATTCTGTTTATTTTATGTCTAATGTGCCATTGAGGTTGTAGTTACTTGACGTACTTTGCATAAATAATTTTCAGTGATTGAAAATTACTGTCTTGGGAATTATGAATTAGCTGGCTTGAGTCATTCAGACCTTAATATAGAAGAGCTTTGTTCTACATTCGGCCACATTGAAAACTCAGTTGCCTGTGTTCCTTTTATTTGTTTGTGTATTTGCGTTTACTCAAGTGCTAACGATTATTCCCATGGCTTTAACTAGGGGAGTGCTTTACATTTATCTTTAACCTTAGTCCAATCACCAGAGGAACTGGCAGATGTCCCTTTTGTACTTGAAATGTTCTCTTAAGCTTGATGGAGTTCTAGTGACTCCACTGGCTTCTATGAGGAGAAGTAAGATGCCTTCACCATTTGGGAATTGGGCAAGCTAGTGCTTAGTATTCGATTGGCCCCTCTGAATCCATCTGCTCATCCATGCTTAGAAAAAGTAAAAAAAAAAAAAAAAAAAAAGCCCTTGTGTTTGCTCTTGGAGAAGCAATTACAGGTTTTATGAGGAAAGCAATGAACATGTCACCCCAGATTTGGCAGCAGGAAAGAACAGGGAGTATATAAATTGTCTTTTGGGTGCCAACTGTTATACAGCAGAATTGTTTATATTAGTAAAATCCTCTGGTTGTAAGTTATGTAAATTGTATTTTTTTCCTAGACAATGTTTTATGATGGGAAGGGGGGCTGGAGAATGTATACTAAATCTGAAATGGTCTCATGCTTAAATACCGCAATGTGGTAGACAGTTAATCTTCCAAACAGATAGTGAACAAAGGCAACTACTTTATTACCATCAACATATGTCTCTCTTACTATCCTGGCTGCTACCTTGGGATGAGCTTGCAAGAGCTATCTCTGCTGTGGGGGAAAAATAGTCCCATGATTTGGCCAGCACTGACAAGCATTAAAACAGCTCTGAAGTCAGCAGTGCTCTCTGTGAGGACCTAGCAGGACAGGGGTTGGGGAAATGACAGTACAGCTTTGTCAGGATATGTTCATAAATCAGAGACCGAGGAAACACCTAAGGAGACTCATAATAGTGCAAGATGCAGAGCTTCCCTAGTGACCTGATAAGGATGTGCCCATCTCTTGACCTAGTTGCCACTTGCCTTTTAGTTTGCTGGGATTTGCTTCTGAGAGATCGTGACACGGGTTGCAAATAACGCAGTATTTTCCTTCTCTATTTTACAAACAACTGCTCCCCAAAATAAAAAATTTCCATGCCACGTTCCCATTGAAGTGTCAATTCTGACAATTAACTCTTTCTTTCTTAGTAACGTGGGTAGAGACAGGGCGTGTTGTTCAACAAAAAATAACCACTGGAATAAGCATGTCCCATAAACCCATATGTGTAGCAAGTAACTACAATTGACTATATACAATTATATAGTATATATGCATATGTATCTATGCGTATACGTAGATTTTACCAATACATCCATATATACCTCGAATTATCATTTGCCTTGGTTTATCCCAAACAGCCCCGGGGTTTTTGATATTTTCCTAGCCCTGTTTTCTCTCTGTAGAATGTGTTATGCTACCCATATGCTCTTCTACTACAACTTTTCTCTGTATCAATTAAGAGAGGATGACCCTTATTATTCAATGTGCAGGGTAGTGGGGAACAAAGATATACAGAGGAAAATCCTATCTGTTGAGTCTTTCAAATATCCTCCTTATCAAAACATTCAAAGATTTCTTCTACTTGTTCCAAGCTCTCCAAGGGTCAATATAATGTCCTACGACCTAGAAAGGAAATGGAAATTGGCCAGGAGACAGCAGGCATATTTCATGGATAATGTAGTGTTTCATCTGGGAGGACTTCTTGATATGCTTTGGGGTGGCTCATTAATTTTTCAAGATCATTATTTTACCTATTATTCAATAAATTTAACTCCTCTTTACTAACACCTATAGCAAAATATTTTCTTTGACTGTAATGTTCTCTGCTCAGAAGTTACACTGATTTGTAGATGGCTGGAACATGGACAGGGGAGGAAGAAAAAGACAGGTCAACGGAGGTGAGGCAAGTTGCTACTGAACGGGAATCTATTCTTTGGAAGAGTCACAGGGTTCCCTGGGGATAGGGGGCAGCTGATTTAGGGGCATTACAATACATCATACTTACCCAAATCTCATGCAGGTTTCAACTGCTCTCATTAATCAAAAGTCAGCAGTGAAAGCCCAATATACCAGTAATTGACTGCCAGGATCATATTTTGTGAACTAGGTTTTAGACCAGTGATGTTGACATGAATTCTTTATGTTTAAATGGACATGCCATTATGTTTAAAATTTCTCTAATATTCAGTGCAGTAACTTGCATAGGCTTATATCCTGGAAGTGGCACATTGTCCTATATAGGCTAGGTGTTCAGTAGCTCCAACCAACTACATGGGACTGTAGTATATTCACACGTTGACAACATGTCCTAGTCATGTTATACTTAGGCCATACTTGTGGTGGTTTGAATGAGAATACACCCCCCATAGGTTCATATGTTTGAATGCTGAGTTCCCAGTTTGTTGAACTCTGTAGGAAGGATTAGGCAATGTGGGCTCATTGGAGGAGCTGTCCCATTGAGGTTGGGCTTTGAAGTTACCAAAGCCCATACCCATACCGTTCCCATTCTCTCTCTCTCTCTCTCTCTCTCTCTCTCTCTCTCTCTCTCTCTCT
>OU015742.1:8079714-8127530 GCA_907169655.1 Acomys percivali | reverse complement strand
TCTCTCTCTCTCTCTCTCTCTCTCTCTCTCTCTCTCTCTCTCTCTCTGTGTGTGTGTGTGTGTGTGTGTGTGTGTGTCTGTCTGTCTGTCTCCATCTCTGCCTCTCTCTCTCTCTCTCTCTTTGTGGTTATTTTAAAGATGAAAGCTCTGAGCTACTGCTGTAGCATTATATCTGCCTGGTGGCCTCCACACTATGATGGATGCTGGTCATGGTCCCTGACCCTCTGAAACTGTAATGAAAAGAAAAGAAAAACTAACAACCTCTTTCTTCTATAAGTTGGTCATGGTGTCTTATCAAAGCAATAGAAAAGTAACTAAGACAATAGTTAAGCAATAAACACTTATATTTGCGCACATATGTATATGCATGTGTGCATAAGATAATATCCACACATATGTGTTCATGTCTTCCTCTATTCACAACTTGCCTCCTCTCTTGCTCTTAGCTTGGGGCTGAAAATCAGGTAGAGCTATTCCTGGTCTTCAGTTTCCAAGTGACCTCAGAATAAATACACATTCTATCTCTACACATACATGATTCATATTTTCTTAATGCTGGAGAAATTAAATTGGTAGCTATTATTTTTCACTTCTTTGTGCTTCTTTAGAATAAGCCCATTTTTGGTATTTCCTCTCTCCATTTCTTTGAGGTTCTTTTACAACAATTTTCTTGAACCATAGGCCTAATAGTTTCACTTCTTTTTCTCAACAAATAATGCTGGGTCTTCGAGTGAGAAATTATCCATTCACAGCATGGCATACCAGCACTACATGTCCCTGAGGTTTTGCTTTCCTTGTGTGTCATCTCTTCCACACAAGCCAGGCTTAACATATGGTGCCCAAGCCTTGTGACTTCATCCTCTTCTCCCTTCCTATTACCCTACATGTTTTTCCTGGAACACACCTTGCCCTGTGAATGGTTGCTCATCATGAAAAGTATCTTTTGTTTTTCTGGTCAGCATACTGGATGCTTTAATCTGAGTATGTAGTCTATCAAAAGCCATCAATATCCAGCCTGATATACTCCTATAGTGTATGCTGATCATAAAGTCCTACAAGATGGGTATGTCTTTTTATTTTTGTGGAAATTCTATCAACTAATACAATGTCTTTAATAAGATGTAGTAAATATAGCTCAAATCAGTACAAAAATAATATTAAGCCAAAAGAATCATGTTACATAACTGTTCCCTTCCCTCCCTACACTCCAACCCCTCCAATATTTTGAAAGGTTTCTAAGGATTAATTTAAGTTTTCAAAGTGAGACTCAGAAATTATCACTCATTTATCCTGTCTAAGAATTACCTTAGGAGGGGAAAATATGTATATGATCAGGCATTAAAATATTTACCTAAAAGATGAAATATGACTTTCATAGGATTTTACCTATTCAGTTCTGTTATAGTTTTCAACACTACAGATACATTGCAAAGGCATCTCAGTCAATGCTCATTTGATTGTGTAGATGACCCCAAAACATGTAATTTCCTATGATTTTGTTCTGATTATTGGTATATGTTAATTTCTTTCTTTATAGTGTTTAATTTAGTGAATTATATCCTTTACTCATAATAAATAGATCATCAACTCAAAAATCCTCTAAGATACAAATCTTGTGGCAAGGATTTGGACCTAGCTATAAAACAATTAGCTGGAAAGCACAACAGAAACAGAATTTAGTGAGAATGTAGAATGTGATCTGTTTTTACTGGACACATGTGATAATTTCATTCATCACTACAAAGAAAAGTTTAAAATAGAAAGTACAGTGTTAATTAGTTTTAATTTAATTTAATGCTTTTTACGCTTCATCCAATTATAATAAATGTGTCACAATGTGACATGGAGCATTTGAAGCTACCTAGAAGCATTCAGACAAGGCACAATGACCTTTTTGTTGAACCTATTAGGTTTCTCTGTAAAGTAAAGTAGTACTTTGCCCATCAAAATTAATGTATTTTTGTTGAAAAGATGTGTGTGATTACCAAAATCACAGAGACATAATTCAACTTTTATACTTTTATTTAAGAAAAATAATCATGTCAGTGTCACAGTATGACTACGATGGTTATAAAACTAGCCACAAGTTTAATGACAAATTTTAAGTTCAGAGAGAAAGCGTAATGAACTGTGCCAACATTATGAACTGAACCCAATGGAGAACCCTGGATCCTGTGTATACTGTGGGAAAACATTTATATCCTAGAACACATTGGCAGGTGTGTTAACGGAGCACAGAGCATCCAGGTAGAGAGTTGGCATTTAGCCTGTGTGTATGTGCATCAGGAAGAGACATACAATTATTTGACCTCCTTGATACTGGAGATTCTGAGAACAGAGAATATTTTAAATTCAGCTGATGGTAATTTTGAATTCTGAGATGCAGCCTGGAAAGATACGTTGGGGTGAGGGCTGACAGAGCCCAGCCTTCATTTCCACAGGGCAATCCAACCCCGCTGTGTTCACAGGCGAAACGTGACAGTCAGCACTTTGCTCCTGCTATTAATTTGGTGTTGAAAGAAGTCTCCCAAAACTTACAGCCATGGATGAAAATCTTCACAACTTGCTCACTGGGTTTCTGGGATGAGTCTATTCTTTTCCAAACTGAAGTTCACCAGCTGGTGACTCAAAAGGTCACTACAGGATTCTGTTTTTCTGTGAAAAGGCATGTTCTCATAGAATAGATAAGGAACATTCCTGTTGATATACACCCTCAGCAATATATTTGGTATTTTGAAGAATCTAAACACATCACTCTAGCTAGACATATTTTATTCCAAAGATACCTAAATATCTGAAATAACCCCAAACATTTTTCTACCATTCGTGATGATGAATAATCACTTTTTAAATGGGTTTCTCTAATATACTGAGCGTGGAGCATTAGGAGAGTAGAAAGTCAAGTGGAAAGTTTGAAACATCTAAAAGTGACTGACTAAAACTACGAGGTTTAAATTTGGTTAAAATGTTCAAATAGCATAGAAGCTTGTCTGTGAGCCCACAAAACATTTAAAGATATTTTTCTTTCTGGCGAGGATTAGCATTCACTATTCTAAAAATGTCTTCAAAAACATAGTAACAGCAGCATCTCTACCTAATGTACATGCAGTTGATTTCAAGCATCAGCCCCGTCGTAGATTATATTCATGGATGTACTTGGTAATGCATGAAGCATAATACACATATGTGCTTATCAGCCAGAGAGGAACTGAGCACACAGAATATGACTTAGATGGTTTCCTGATATTCTTCCTCAAATTCAAGATTTCAAAATATATCCTTGATACTTTTGGTAAATTGTAAAAATGAATTTTAATTTGCCTAAGTCAATTCTACCTTCCACATAAATGCTTTATAGTCTTTAATCTCCATTGAGAGATTTAATTTTATTTTTCCAGTTTTCTCAGGAAAAGGTAAATGCTTGATACTAATGAAGAAAATGTTTCTAACACTCTTGCTGATACTTGTAAAATTCACACCTTAGAAATAGATGCCCTGTGTTTTGATCCTTATGTATATTTTGTATTTAAAAAATGAGAATAATCGCCTCCTGATTTTTGTTTTGTTTTAAGGCTGATGTGGTAGTGCATGCCTTTAATCTCAGCACTCAGGAGGCAGAGGCAGGTGGATCCTTGTGAGTTTGAGGCCAGCCTGTTTTACAAAGCGAGTCCAGGACAGCCAAGGCCACACAGAGAAACCCTGTCTCGAAAATCAAAACAAAACAATGAGAATGATGACCTTGTGTTTTTGTTTTGTTTTAATTCCTGGCTTCTCAGTCTAGAGACAATAAATAAATTAAATAAGTTACTTAACAGTGAAGTGACACAAAAGTAAGTGATTTGATGTCCTGCTTATGGGAAGGGAAACTATCTCTAAAGTGGCAAAATTAAGCAGGAGGTGAGAAGCTAATCTCCTGCCTTCTATATTGTGTTGACTCATTCGTGTTGTAATCAAAAACAAACTGCAGCAAAAAGTCCTTTGTGGGTTGTATTCTCTTTATTTGTTTTCTTTTCTGTGCATCCTTTTTTTGACCTGTCTTTTGTGTAATAAAGTTCATCTATATTCCCGAGATTTCTTTAATAAGGAACAAGAAGTTTCTGGATGAGAAGAGAGAGGGGGAAAGCCATTTATCTTTTATTTTGACACTGTGAAAGCCTATGATGAGGTATACTGAGATATCATTTATTAATTCATCTTTGAGAAGACAAGCAAAGAGAAATCATCATCTGCTCTTTAGGGTATAAATTTGTTTCTGGTTTGTCATCATGCCTGACATTCTGATTTGTAATCTTACTGTTTTAGTCATTAAGACCCAGTTTTAATGTGATTAACATTTTTTATCCCATTTATGAAGTGATTCTGGTCCCTAATTTTTGAGAGCAGGATAACCCTCAGTTGGCCGTATGTAAATAAATCATATCTTAATGCCCTTGAAACCAGAGCATCCCCTAGGAGGACAAGCCGTAAATCAGAGTGGAAGGAAGTGAACTCAGCCCTGGAGGCCAGTGCTCCAAATGGCATCTTCAAGATGAATCAAATGCCTGCGTTCCAGAATTTTAATTCATGGCACTTTCTCCTTGCTCTCAACTGATGCTGTCATCTTGAAATGACAGAGAGTGAGTGCAAAATTGCTATTGCATAATTTTTCCTATCTCTCATTTATAGACTGGGTTTGATTGAAAGTTCAGATTTTGATATATGGGAAAACGCATTTCTACATAAAGGAAAGTGTGTGTGTGTGTGTGTGTGTGTGTGTGTGTGTGTGTGTGCAAAATAACTTTAGTATCTAATACCATCTCAGCCAGGGCATTTGTTTTATTACAAATGAATAGGCATTATCCTTCTGGATTCTATCTAGAAATCACTCCTACAATTTATTACCCCCTCTCTCCTGAAAATCAGATTATTTTTGTCAAGTTACAAAATGGTTGAAGCATTTCTGGAAATGCCTATCCAATGGTGGTGCAAGGCCATTGGCTCTGAATACACTAAAAAAAAAAAAAAAAAAATGGGTGGGCACATACTATGACTACATCCCCATTACAGTAACTTCCTTGTTAAGTAATTTACAAAGAAATAGTGTATGTAAGTGTGGACCCCTCTTGCAAGCATGTTATAGAAAAAATGAGGTAGACACAACAGAATATAGAGGACCTGTTTCAACCACAGGAGACCTGGCCCAGCACAGTTTATCTGTGTGGGAAAAGTTGGGACTTTAGGATGGTTACCTTTCTCAGAGAGAAAGGCCTGAAGGTTTATGGGGGCTCTCCTGTGTATGTTTGTATGTATGCATGTATGTATGTATTTGATATTTTATTATTGCTATTTTTATGTAGATGCTGGTTATACATGTTCCCCTGTGAAATTTTTTATAGTTTGGCATTATGTATGCATTTCCCTAAAATCATCCAGGTCCAACTATAAGTTAAGATGATTTACTTCTGGTGGAAAGAGCATGAATGATCCAATCTGTGGAGCCTGGCTGGGTGAGGCTGCAGTTTCAAAACTACTGAAGGCTCAGATACCCATCCTTCTAAGGCTCTCTCCAGTATTCTCTACTTAACTTCAAGTGATTGGTTTCCTTCCATTCTCTTTCTTTCTCCCTATTCCCAGAAAGAACCCATGGGTTGCCCTAAGTGAGCTCAGGACTTTGAACCAGCAGCCCTTTGCCAGACTGGACTATACTTTGGGCATGAAGAAAAGCAGTGAGGTCCCTCCCACACCGAGAAACCATCCCAAAACTCCTTCCCTTCCCTTACAGGTCTGACCAGGAGCTATTCACAGAGGTGGCAGTGAGTATGTTATAGTGACCTCAACTGGAGAGAGCCTAGTGATGGGCCTTGTCATGCTAGAGACAGAGTAGATTATGCTACTTCTTCAAGTGACTATAAAAAAAATACAGAAACCATGTGACTTATAAACAAGAGGTTATTTCTGATTGTTTTGAGGCCTGAATGTTTGAAGACAGTGTGCAGGCATGAAGGGGTTCTGTGAAGGTCATCTTCTTGGTTGCTGAAACTGTCTTCTCCTTGTGCCATCACATGGCAAGTAGAGGATTAGATAGCTCTTTGGAATCTCTGTATAGGAGCTCTGATCCTTTCCATGAAAGCTACCTACCCAGGTCTGGGTTAACTGCTTCCAGGATGCCCACCGGTAGTGGAAATCTCAATTGGATTTTGTGCTGTTTCCAACAGAAGTAAGTGGGGAGAATCTAACCAGTGGGTTTATTATGTTCTACTCAAAGTAAAGAGGTCCCTGGTTTTGAAAATTTTGAAACAGAAGGTTTACTTGAGTGGATGAGTCAGGATGGTCCCACAGGGAAGGGAAGTGACATCTGTAGGCAGTCTCCCAAGGCCCAGATTATGATTCAAATCCAAGCCAAATGGTTGAGAGATTATGTTCTGTTCCTTCAATTAAAATAAATTAAACAAGTGAAAGAAAATAATAGCAGTAGATAATATAGATAGAACAACTCCCACCTTGTTTATAGTGGCAGAAGACATACTAATTTTTCCAAACTAAGCAGAGTGTATAGAGTCCTTTATTCACAGTAGGGAATCAGTACATGATGCCTAGTGAATAGAAGTTGCTTAATGAATCTGTTATTTCATTGCCTCTTGTTAACAGAGAAACTTCTAACTTGCTCTTACTGTGAGCTGCAGTACATGCTCTGATATAGCTTGTTACAACCTAGGCCTGGCCTTCCTCCCAACCGCATCTCACTGTTCTCTCTTTACATGAGCTCATGGGATAGAAAGCACATCTTCCAGTTTCCAGAAGAGGTACTTTATGATCTGAGTCCTTTCACGGCCCTGACTGTTCTCTCATGGTTTATACTATGCAGGTTCACCCAGGCTGGGGGCATGCCTAGCATGTGCTCAGATTCTCCATGACTTTGCTTTAGCCTATTCCCTCCACCTGAGCTTTCCAATATGGTGCTGTCTCCCTGGAATGTTTTCCTGCCTTCCTTATTCATTTTCTTTAAAGACGTACGTGAGATCGGTATGTTCATGATCATGTGGACATAGACTTCTTTAGTAACTCAAGGGCTCTTCCTCCTAACCTTGAACTTTCTGGATGGAACCCAATAGTTCAAGACAGGAAAGCTATATTTCTCCTTTCCTTGGCTTTGGGGCTCTCTGAGTAAAGGGAGGATGACTTTATTGACTGATAATTCCAAATGCCTAAAGCAGTTATTGGCATTAAATTGTTGAATGGGTGAATGCATTAGTGAACAGATACATGGTAGCATAGTTAAGCATATGGAGTAATCTCCCTCAGAACTAAGTCTCCACATTACTATCCAACACCTCAGTTAAAAACAAGAATAGTAGGCCTGGTGAGGCCACATACACCTTGAATCCCAGTACTTGACAGGTCGAGGCAGATGGAACTGTGAGTTCAAGGCCAGCCTGGTCTCCAAAGCAGGTCCAGGAGAGCAAGGGCTATCACACGCAGAGAAACCCTGTCTTGAACCACCCAGATTAAAAAAAAAAAAAAAAAAAAGCCAAGAAAAGCAAAACAAGGCAAAACAAGGCAAAGACTTAATATGTTTCCTGGTTTTTAGCCTACCCAGCTTTGACTGTTACAAACATGTGCTTTGCTTTCATGAGTCATCACTGGTGGGGGTCAGCAGCGCAAATTCGTGCATCCTGGATGTAGGCTGTGCACTTCCTCAGGCTCGGATGTCGAGCCGTGGCATTTCCAGCTTGGATGGCATTTCCTGGTGGGATGGTCCTATCCACACAGGTGAAATGGAGTCCAAGTCCTTCTCCCGTATCTCCCTTGCAGAGCTAGAGTCTCCTCATTTTTGACCCTTGTCTTGACCTGATTTCGGGAACTGATAAAATGTGGCGTATCCTGCAAGAAGCACTGTATGCTGAGGGACTGCTTTCTAACCTTCTGCTTCTCAGATGAGCTATTAGAGTCACCCCTTACTTATCATCCCACTTTACTGTGATTGGAGTCCTTGGTGACTCAGAGCAGGAAAAACCCTCAAAGATGACTTTCCATCTTAGTAGCACTAGTAGAAGCTTCTCAAGTGCATCACCTCATTTCCTTTCAGTTTCCTCCATAGGAAAGATGATCTCCTATGAGATCATAGCTTGGTACCATGTAGCCCCTTCAGACACCAAAATGTAAGATGCCGACGTAGCTTTTGGTACTTCCCACTGCTAGTCCATTCAGCCCTTTCTACCGCAGTCCACTTGTGAGTCTGTCCTCTGTAGGGTTTCTGGAACCAACTACCATTGCTGGCTTGGGTGAGTCACCTCAACATCCCTATCCCTTATAAGAGGACGAATCCCAGGAGAGACAAGGCATATTCAAGAGCTTCTGCAGAGACATTTCTTCTGTTGCTTTGTTCTCTCTCTCATGCCTGTCTCTTAGCAGGCCTCCAGGAAGCCAAGGATTGATTTAGATGCAATCTAAGACAGTCAGCTTATGCAAACATTTCTCCCCTCGTAGGAAAGTTGAATTGATAAGAATACAACAACAAGGAGCCTTCTTCCTAAATCTATTAACAAGTTAGCTTTATTGTGTTACATACTTTTTAATATATTTTATTAATTTATTCATATTACATCTCAATTGTTATCCCATCCTTTGTATCCTCCCATTCCTCCCTCCCTTACTCCCCTCCCCTATGTCTGTGACTGAGGGGGACCACCTCCCCCTGTATATGCTCATAGGGTATCAAGTCTCTTCTTGGTAGCCTGCTATCCTTCTTCTGAGTGCCACCAGGCCTCCCCATCCAGGGGACGTGGTCAAATATGAGGCACCAGAGTTCATGTGAAAGTCAGACCCCACTCTCTACTCATTTGTGGAGAACGTCCTGTCCATTGGCTAGATCTGGGTAGGGGTTTGAAGTTTACTGCACGTATTGTCCTTGGCTGATGCCATAGTCTGAGCAGGACCCCTGGGCCCAGATCTGCCCATAATAATGTTCTTCTTGTAGGTTCTTCTATAATTACCACAAAAAACTAATTGAACATGTTTCATTTCACTAGTCTGTCAGTTATCTTTCACCATTATTTTATCACAAAATTAAAGATCTTTTTTTCTCAGCAAATACCGTAGACTTGTGTATCTTAAACAACAGTCATTTGTTTCTCAGAACTGGGAGTTGGGGAGTGTGTGTAAATTGGGTATCTGATGAGAGTCTTCTGTCTCTTTTTAGTTGATTGCCTTCTAACTGTCTTCACAGGTCCTTTCTTCACTGCATAGTTATGAAAGGAAGGAGGGGAGAGGGTGGAAGAAGGGAAAAGAGAGATGTGAGAATCCGATCTTTTTATAGGGACACCAATACCCTCACATCCAATCTGAACCCGATCATTTCTTAAAGCCCCACTTGTGAATATCATCACACTGAGCCATAGGAGTTCTACATGTGAAGTAAGATGAGTGCAAATGTGCATCTAAAAGCAGAAGTTTTAAACATGCAGCCATCCTGTGTGGTTAGCTGTGAATGTTCTGAGTAGGTGCTCCTTTGGAAACCGTAATATAAGCTCACTAATCAGAATACATGACAGCATCCAGGCTATTGCCATGGTCCCTGTGGACTATGTCACCTGAAGTTACCTCATCAAGTGGTGAGGACTGGTGGATCTAGGTGTAAGACAAGGACAATGCCATAGTGTTAACCATTGACCCAGCAAATGAAGTTAGCAGTGTCTGTTTTCCCCCCACAAAAGCAGTTTCCTCACATTCTATAGTGTTTACTAGGTTTCAATATTTTCTTCTCTTGTTTCTTCAGTTTTAAATGTATCAAAAGCTGTGCACATCCCAAAGAAATCTCTGTGCATATTGTTATTCCACATCTTTGAAATTAGTCTCTTCTATTAAACATTTTTAGCTATTATTTTAATCATAGAAGCTTCTTCCAGAACCACAGCTGCCCCTAGTGTGTCACTATATGTGACCCCAGCTCCTGAGTCGCTTTAAATACACCAGGCTGTCTGGACAATGCTACCAAAGAGATAATGCTATCTGCCTTTGTAGAGATGTCCTCAAATGGATTTGAGTATGATTTTGAAATGTGTGGAGTGAACATTCATATGTTTTTCTTTCTAACATTTTTCAAATATGCCTGTTTTTGTTCATTAAAAGTGATTATAATTAATAATAATAATAATAATAATAATAATAATAATAATAATAATAAACAGTAGTGTGTGCATGCATTTCTTGGGAATGCATTACATATGCGTTTCCAAATAACATGTTTAACATTCCCCTCATGATGTCAGAGGGGAAAATTGAGTTTCACAGAGAGTAAGTACTCATAAGCCTTAAACTGAGTAAAAGGCAGAGTAAACTCAGAGCCTTTCGTGTACAAATCTTCTAATTCTGCCTCAACAGAAGAAAGGCTATGAAAACAGACAGATGATGAGATCGATAACATTACCTTCAGTTTGTTTCTGTGTTAAGGTCATTTTTATGTGTCCTTGGTCATGGGTCATGTGTTTACAAAGCAAATGGAAATCCCATCCTGAGTTCCTCCAGCAGTCCTTTCATTTTCAAGACCAGTCACTTACTTCTCTATTGACTTCAATCTGTAATCCTGGAATCCTATGATAAAATCATTAACTTGTTGAGCAGGCTACAAAGTAGACTCTAATGGAATATAAAGTCATGAAGAGACTAGGACTCCTCACAGGCTGACGAGGAGTGCTGTATTTAAATCACATTTCTTAGCAGGAAATCTGACCACATGATCATGTTGATCCTGAGTGCTGCTGCTGCTGCTTCCTCCTCCTGCTCCATCCCCTCCTCCTCTTCTCCTCTTCTTCCCCTCCTTCTTTTTTTTCCCTCTGTGCTAATCTAAGCTACTTTTCTCCCTCAAATGCTTAAATCTATATTTGTAAAACATTCTGTATCTAACCACAAAGTGTGAAAGAAATGTCATTTTTCTTTTTGTTGTTGAATATATAGAGTAAGTATGACCTTTAGACTATACTAGAAAAGTATTCTTTTTAGTATATTTGAGTCCCTATTAATAATAGAATATAGTGGGAATTAGTCCTTACAGTCCCCATCTTGGATTTTATAAAACAAAAAGGCAAAGCATTGTCAAAATATACCTCGTGTTATATAATGCAAAAATGACCCATAGGGACGCATCCTTCCTTTTCCATAGATTTCCTTTCCTCTTTCACCTTTTCTTCATTGTTGTCATGCTTATGACTCAGAAGAGTTTAAATATATGAGTTAAATTATGACTCTTAGGATCTTATATACTCAGTCTTAAAAAGTATGCAAATTTATGAGTTGTTATAGAAATATAATGATTGAAGCATCCTCTTATACAGAGAATAGAATTAAGAGTTAATATCTAATTTGCTTCCCTTGTAGGATGATGAGGAGAACCTGGTCTTTTTGATTTGGGGGAGCATCAAATGAAGAAGGAGTCAGTCCTTTCCTTCAATAAGTCTAATTATATAAGGGAAATGATTAGGTGGGTCATTGATTGATAAGGGAGAGTGGATTTTATTTCTGCTATACAAGGTACTAACTTATCCCCTTACTGAAAGTCTGGAAAGAGAGAGTGAGTGAGAGAGAGAGAGAGAGAGAGAGAGAGAGAGAGAGAGAGAGACTGTGTGTTTGTGTCTGTGTCTATGTGTGTGTCTCTGTGTGTGTTTGTGTATGTGTCTGTGTCTATGTATATGTGTTTATGTGTGTGTGTTTCTGTATTTTGTGCAGTAGCAGATCATGAGGGGTTAGAGTCTTGATTCCACTAAGCACATTTTAATTTCTTTTGTCCCAGATTTATATACGAGGTGGAGAATTTATAAAAATCTATAACATAGGAGTTTTGCAAATACTAAAGAAGCTGTAGGTCCAAGGAGTTTAACCAAAAGGAATACAGAAATATTTGAAATATTTCCTACTGTCCATGTCTATAATCCCACTGGTCTGCTTTTAACAGTTTGAATGAACTTGAACTATGATAGTACTTAATATGTTCAAATACATAAGCTGGGTTTCTATTGGTACCACAGTTTTCTATGTGTTTAGTCACATTTATTCAGTGAGTAAGTACTAAATACCTGCCACATGTTAGACGCCAAGTTTCTGGTGGGACATAAACTTTTAAAAAGTTGTTTACTTAGGCATTTCGATCTGGTAGGCTATGTATAGAAGGAGATAAAGTAGATAGATATCTATTAAAAGACTAATTTAGTAGTAAATGTACGAATGCATAATTACTGTCTGCTTATAAAGCAAGGAAATTAAGATGGCTTGAAGATAATATCAGTTGAGATTCCACTTAACTGGATAGGTCAAGGTAGATGTTGGTAACCAAAGTCTTACTGGAGATGGGTATTGACGTGAGTCAGAACATCATTAGGATTTAGTGAGTTATGGGGATAAAAGGTGAGTATTCTATAGAGTTAGAGCAGCCCGGCCACTTATAGCAGGTTTCATGGGGAATGGAAATAATGTCAAGTGACTACGGAGTGAACTAAGCATGCTATTAGTTGAGGCTAGGAATCTATTTGTGTTTGACCACATAGAGTCAGCTAAATTTGAGGCCTTTATTCTAAGAGTGTTGGGATAATTTAAAGCCTTATATAATTTTATATTTTTATATTAGAAGAAGGAAATATCACATTTTACAACAATAAGCACACATCAAACATATCTGTTTGTCTGTATGTACATCTATCTGTAGGCATGTGGTTTATGGCCCATTAAAGATTTGATATTAATTTAACTTTTTTCATTCAGTATACAATTTTATTAGATTTGGACACTTGAAATCAGCTCAGATTTTCATATTATGAGACACTGAATTGGTTCCCATCTAAAAACGCCTTATGATAGTAACGGTGGCACATGAAGACTGAGGAAGTGTATACCCTTTTCTTATCTCATCAAAGCAGACACAATGAAAGTTAAACCATGCGATTGTTCTTTAAACACAATTTCAAAACAAGTCCATTATCTATCTCTAATTGGCTATTAAAGAAAGTCTAGAGTTCCAGCTGTCGAGAGAACTGTGCCTTGAGATGTCCAACATGCCACCTGCTAACCAGCAGGGCCCACCAGAATGTCTTTTTCTTCCTAATTATTTAGCACACACAAACGAGCAGCTCACAGAGGTCTTCCACCTGCCCTGCCCACTGCTTCTGATGGAGATGGTTAATCCCTGCCAGATGTCACACTAGCAGGAAACCCTCAATTTTTAATAGAAATCAGTGTTGGATATAATTAATTATGTAGTTCTCAGGTTATCAGGCTGTGTCAAACCAGTGGACATTTTGAGGGATTGCCAATGGGATGGATATAGGTTTATCTCTTCCTACCTGACACTCCTGAAGTTAGACTTAGCTTTGGCAGGGAAGGTTTTGCAGGCTTGGTGGACATTTTCTGGTGGCCTTGGTTGCTGTTAGGGATCCTCACCAACTTCCCATTGCTGACTCCATGAATAAACACTATTTTTACCACTGGAGTTTAAGGGGTGGGGTGACGGAAGTGATCCAGAAAAAAAAAAAACAACATTTTCACAGAATGTTTCTGATTCTCAAATTAGTCATACGCTTTGGTGTTTGATTGGGAGAATGAAAGAAAAAACAACTTTCTTGTAACAGTTCTGATATTGTGTGTGGTATCCATATCAAGCAAATCTCCAATTAGATAGATCATGGTTGACTTACATTCTCAGATTAACTATTTGAAATAGTGCAGGCCCACAGGTTCGTGGATCTGTCCTGCAATGCTCTTCTGTTGCAGATGCCAATCACAAGTCTTGGCACCTGAAACAGTTTCACAGTGCCTAAATATAAACTAGGGACACCCACATGTTCTTCATTCTTGTTTGATGCTTTACTAAAACAAGTCAAGGAACACATAGGGGGACTTCATATACTTTGCTGGACTATTACAAAAATTATTGAAAAAATTTGCTGTTATTCATCAGAGCATGTCTAGAGGGCTCCAAGTGAAGGCCATACCCATCCCTGTGGATTTGGGCTCTGCTGCCTTGCCAACAAAGGGATGCCTGACCCAGTCCAGAGCACCTTCAAGCCCCACAGTGTGGCGATTTTATGGCTGCATTTGACAAGTTTATTAATTCAGTTGCAGTTCCTGTCTCCTCCTGAGGATGGAGTCAGAGAGATCAGTTCACTAAAAGCTGCCTGGCTACAATCAAAAATGTTTCTGTCACCAAAGAAACGCCCATGGATTTATGAGTTCTCTTATTTCTCCCATCACTTGGGAAATCACAAAGGTTTCAGAGTTCTCAGTATCAGGAGCCAGGGTCAAAGATTTAAAACTTCAAAGAAAAAAAAAATGATCCTAGCACCTGCATCACTTTAACATTATAAGGATTTTAAGAACCCTGAGTCATGACCTGGGAGTAGAGACAAAATTTGGGGAGCAAGAGAGGAGGGCACAACCCCTAGCAGTCAGACAGGTCCCTGCAGAGGAGCTATGCATCAGCCAGAAGATGGAGTAAGGGAGTAACGGATGAATGAGTCAGAGACTATGGCTGGGAGAATATTACATCTCTAACTGAGCAGCAATCAGGATGTTTCCTTTTTTTATACAGATTCCATAAAAGAAGCAAATTTATGATTTTAAAGGAATTACAGATCATATCATTTTGTCCCTGGACAAGTGTTACAAGTACAGAAAAGGATAGGTATCATCAGTCTCAAATCATTTTACACTACATAAGCAGTTATGACTCATGGCATTCCATTCTTCAGGAAAATGAAACATTAAACACATAGAAGAACACTTGAGTAAGTCTAGGCGAGTTCCCAAGCCTTGAACAGTGCATGGTGGCTGAAGTGCAACTTGTGAGTTAGCCTAGCTTAAGAGTTTGAAAGCTCTCCCAGGCTCTTTTGTTTGTTTTCTCTTTATTTCTTAGTTAGTAGACCTCACTGTAACTTAATATGAGCCAGTCTCCTTATGATTGGCAAATTCTTGCATTTCATTTATATTAACTTTCTATCATCTGTCTATAGAATCAAAGGTTGTTTTAGGCAAACTAACTTTGTTATTAAGTTTTTATTTTCTGGGGGCACTGTCCTACAGACTACATATAGGAGGAAGCCTGTCATCTGATGTGTTGCCAAAACTCATCCTTCTGAGTTGCTTAGGTGCAGGCATGCCAAGAGAACTCTAAGGCCATCCAACTCTTCGGTGATTTTCACAGACTCCATGGCAAGGAACGCTCCTGAGTTAGGCTAGATTAGGTTACATCTTTGAGAGCAGAACTAATTTTTCTGGGGGGAAACACACAAATTAATCATAATGTCAAAAGTCCCCCACAAGTGCAACAGGTAGTGGAAGAAACAACATTCAGCTCAGCTTTGTTGGAATGTGTCAAACAGCTGTGCCAACTTCATGGCTCTCATCATTTTTCAACAGTCATGGCCGTGTCGCAGGTGGGAAATCCCAAATGTTGCCTGATTTCCACTTCTAGCACCCTACCTAAGTTTGCCTACAGCTATAAGGGACCCTTCAAAAATCTTTGCCCTACATCCAAGCTGGAAAGTAAGACTATCTGCCATTGAATATATTGCGAAAATACAGCTGCTATGGAACACTTTATTAGTTCTTACTCTAAATAGTACTCTTAGCAAGATGAAAACAGAGGTTTTTGTTATTGCTGTTGCTGCTGCTGCTCTGTTTAAAATAGGACATGAATAAATTAAGTTATGAGTCTAACCGCATCCATTGTTTGGACCTTGGTTCCTCGGTGGAGTAGGACTGAGGCTACAAATGAAAGATGGATGTATCAGAAGTGTTTATGCAGTTCTGAGAGCATAGAGCATCAACCAAACCTTCTGGAAGAGACTTGTTCAAACCACCAACCTAGTGGGAACATTTGAATCACTATGCCGCAAATGTAGATAGCTTCTAAAACTTTGATTTATTTGGAGACTATAATAACTAGCAGCACTGAAGACATATTAGCCATATCTGTTCTCTGGTTTATCATTTAGAGTCATACCTGTATTTCTTTGATAAAATGAACTTATCACATGGACAGAATTTTGCCAAATACCTGCCAAAACCCACTTTAAGGATTTTGGGTTTAATCTACCCAATAATGGATTCAACACATGTTCTCCTTGATTAAAAGGCATTTTATGTGCAATTGAAGTAGATTCAGACTTTGCTAACCTACATTATTAGTTACCTTTTCTCATCTGCAACAATTCTAGTAATAACTATTTGATTATAAATGAATAGTTTGAATAGGGGAATTTATCTTGGTTAAATAGGTTTTTTTTGGTTAAATAATTTTATCTCTTCTTCCCATGGAGAAGAAAATGTTGTAGGAAGTCAACATTGATCAGAGTGAAGGATTTAAAGAAATGTGGACCAACATTCATGTACACAAGACAAAAGCACTGACACTGCTACACAAAGGGACAAGAAGCCCTCATTGGTCATCTCTCTTTTACAAATCTTGGTCTTGCCACCTGTTTGCCATATGGACTATGAGTTTGTTTCTCCATATGTATTATGAGACTAGTAGCATAATGGCACATGTTACTTGGCTGTTCTAGGAAGAAATTAAGAATATATGCAAATGTCTGTACAAAGTATATGGTTAGTGCATATTGAGTCTTTGTACCATTGAGAAGACATAAATTTATAATAATCTAATATAATCAAAGCATCAAGTTATTATTTACCATCCTTGGGTTAAAAGGCAATGTTTTCCTGAATTTCCTCAGAGCTGAACCAAGAGAAATTTTATGTGATCCATATGCATTGCGCTTCTAAATGGGCTATTAGTAAACACAAAAGGGAAGGCATATGGTTTGGCATAGCAGAAGACAGTCCAATCAATTACCATTTTCTCTAAAAACCTACCATCTGGATATTGGTTCAGCTGCATCATCTTATTCATTTATATTTCCTTGCTCACTAGGCAAAGGTATATTTATAAGGAAGAAATCCATGGTTTCCTTTAAAGATGCAGTTTAGAGAGATCATCTCTGGAACCCGTCAGCTCTACTTAGTTTCTACTTAGATGCTAAAATGTCGTTTCCTCCCCACCTCCCACCAAGCAGAGAATTAGTCTTTCAACATTCAGAAAACGAAGTCAAAATAAAAAATAAAAGTTTTTACTAGTTATCTCTCACTGCAGTTTGAAATTTCACACTGAATATGAGTTGAAGCATTCACTTTTACCAGCTGTTCAAAAATCTCAAAGCTGGTCTGTTGATATAATTGCATGGTGCTGAAATGGTTTAATAAGGCTAACCAAAACATTTCGTAGATAAAATAAAGAAGGTTATTAATGTAGCAGTATGAGGGACTAAATCTCGTGAAGAGGCATCTAAGTGGAAGCAGATGTTAGGTGGCTAAGTGAAGTGCAAAGCTTGCAGGAAGGAGGAGAGACCCTGAAGCCACTGGAACAAAAGGAAGAGTGTGACTGCAAGCAGGAAGTGATGAAAAGTGACACTTAGGGTGACTCCAGGGTACTTTGAGGACTAATAGGCACATGTGGCAATGGTAGATGTAACTTTGAACCGACATGAAGGCCCTTTTAAATCTGCAGTCGCTGCAAGGGGTTGAGTGCTAACAGGAATCCATCAAACCCAAAATGAATCCACTTCCAGATAAAGGGATGTCATGAAATCCCCTCCCCCCCCCTCTTTTCCTCCTCCTCCTCCGCATCTTCTGCTTCTGCTTCTTCTTCAAATGGAAAAAGAAAGTATTACTGAAACAATGAAAATGTATAACTATAGCTTATCATATGTGGGCTTGTGATCCAAAAGTATTGCATGCAAATGAAACTGATTCACCCCTTGTACGTTTTCTCTGGCTCCTGACAGAAACTATAAATGCCCCTGAAGAAAAGCATACCTGAGATTTACGCAGTTTAGTCAGACACAAGCCAGTGATATAAAAAAGCTTACTAACCAAATATAAAAAGGAAAAATAACATAAAAGTCCACAGACTTCCAGAGAACCTCAATTTGTTTACCAGATGTTTAAGATTTTTGAACATTTTATGTATACAGTAAGAAACAAGCATATTGAATATTTTAATGTTTTAATAATATTAATAATAAATCAGTTTTCAAATAATGCTATTGGATTTATTTAAATTAATATATATGAAATACACATATTTTATTTATAAATGCACATATGATTCTTAAAAATAAAATAGGAAACTGGATGAGGAAAACTACCCATTAGACTCACTTATAAGAGAATAAGTTACTTGAAATACAGATTAAGGTGATAAACTAAATATGGTATATGATGCTAAGTAAGTTGAAAATCTAAGTGATAATATTTGATAGAATAGAATTTGATAATACATCAAAAACAATAAAGGGAAGCAATATTCAGAGCTAATAGTTATGAATTTTTTCACAATTCTTGAGAAGCATAGATCCTTAGTTTTGGAAAGCATGACACATATTCAGAAAGATAAAGGCATTAACACCTAGACTCTTAAACAAAGACAGCAGTTTTACAAAAGGAAAGATGGTGTACAAAGAAATGACAGTCACGCTGAGAATGTATTTCTCTACTGGAGCAGACAGCAAATTCTTTACAAATGGTAAGAATAAAATAACTTTCTATACTAACTTGTGTACGCAGAAAAGTTATCTTTCAGAAGCGATAGAAAAGTAATATAATTTTAACCAAAGACAAACTTGACAAGTTTACAAATGATACATTCTTTGCAATGCAGAATTTAATCAAGAAGAAAAATAGTAATTGAAATAAATCTCAGGAAAAAAAATGGCAAATAACATTAGACATCTCCCGGACAGAAGTAAGGAAGCATGAGTAAGTCAGGCATTCCCCTAGGGCATTTCCAAGCACCCATAGTGTTGTTTATTTTGCTCTCTTCTCCCTCCTGCTTTATTTCCCTTGTATATAGATAAATGTAGCTTTCAGCCCTCATAAGAGCAGCTTTTTTTTTGCTTTTTTATTAATTAATTAATTAATTAATTTATGTACTCTATATCTTTATTGGAACTTCCCCTCCCTTCTCTCCTCCCTGTCCTTCCCTCTCCTCTCCCCCCCCCCCACCTCTCTGCCCCTCCTATGGGTATCAGTCCATCCTGGCATGTCAAGTAGGTAGGACTGGGCACATCTTCTTCTATTGAGGCTAGACAAGGCCATCCAGTTAGGGGGAAGTGATCCAAAGACAGGCAACAGAGTCAGAAACAACCCCTGTTCCCCCAGTTAGAGGCCCCACATGATGACTAGCAAGCTGAGCATCTGTTACATCTGGGTTGGAGGCCGAGGCTCATGCCACAGATGCTCTCTGGTTGGTGGTTCACTCTCTGTGAGCCCCTATGGGCCAAGGTTAGTTGATTTTGTAGATTTTCTTGCAATGTCCTTGACCTCTCAGGCTCTTCCAATCTTCCCTCCCCCTCTTCCATAAGATTCCCAGAGCTCTGCCTAATGTTCGGCTGTGAGTCTCTGCATCTGTTTTCATCAGCTGCTGGGTGAAGCCACTAAGAGAAGTTCTTTCCTTCAGGTATATGTTACTGCAGAGATCTACAACTGCTCAAAATGCAAAGAACACTAATCATGGGATGCATAACATTGATAAACATATTTATAACTCTAGCCCTAAGCTTAAGAAACACAGAAAATTGTGGAAAAGATGAGAGAGGGGGATAGTATGAGCCAGAGGACCAGGACAGCCTGCTATGAGAAAGTGTCTTCTCCACATTACAGGGATGCTGTACTTATAAAATCTCAACAGTATGTAGCCTAGCAAGACGTAAATAGTGACTATCCAGCTAGTATACCAGTGTTGATTTAGGAAATTTCATAAGTCCTATCCCTAAATAGTTACAGGCTATTACTGACTGCCTAGAAGAGAATCAGGGCTCTCCAGGCACAAGCTCTTTAATAGGTTATCTAATCCCAAGTGGTCGTCAAGTGGTTATCCCTAAACACATGTACATATGAACAACAATAACAGACTCAACTGGACTCAGTAAGGGGTGTGTGTGTGTGTGTGTGTGTGTGTGTGAATAACAGTACAAGAGATCATGAATTCAAATGGGGGGACACAGGAGGGGTTCGAGGAGGGAGGGGGTAAAAATGACATAAATATAGTACTCATGCATAGAGTTCTTTTAAAATATGATAAAATATTTACTAAAATAAGATTACTAAAGAACTTATTTGCAGCATCAAACAACACAGACCAAACAAAAAATAAAGCAAAATGTAAGATAAAAGACAGAAGAAGAACTAAAGCATTCCCAACCCTTCATCATTGAGGAATGCAGTTCAGCCAGCACCTAAAGAAACCCGAAGGTAATCCCTCTGAGGAACAGTCATAGGGGAGGGGAATAAGGGGAAAATGGGAGGGAGGGGAGAATGGGAGGATACAAGGGATGGGATAACCATAGAAATGTAACAAGAATAAATTAATTAAAAAAACAAATAAATAAATAAAAAAAAAAAAAAAAAAAAAGAAACCCGAAAAAAAGCAAGTCAGTAACATTCAAGAACTGCAGGAGTAAGACAGAAAAACAGAAGAGAAAAAGGAAGAAAAGCTGTCAGAGGGAGAACAATAAAGTGAGTTTACCTGCTTTAGTCTTCGTAATAGATGGCAAAGAAAGAATAAGCAGGCTACCAAGATGAGACTTGATAGCCTATGACCATATAGTGGGGGAGGAGGTCCCCCTCAGTCTTAGACCTAGGGGAGGGGAATAGGGTGAAAGTGGGAGGGAGGGAGGAATGGGAGGATCCAAGTGATGGGATAACAATTTAGTTGTAATCTGAATAAATTAATAAAATTAAAATAAAAAAAAAACTCATTTACTGACCTATGCCATGGGCTTCCCATGGTGTTAAATATTTGATGCATTTTTCATTCATATTTACATTTTAATATTGATATTTAATGTTTTCAATAAATTTATGATTTTGTTATCTCCAAAAAAAAGTCTATTTTCATCAGTTAAGATATGTTACCAATAGAATTGATGCTTTAAGTAAAAACATGGTAGATGCAGCTGTATTTATTAGAAGGATAAGGGAAACATTAAATACTAGTGAAAGATGTTGGTACTGTCAGACAGCTTAGGTATATGACTCAGTTATTATAAGGAAAAGCTATTGCATTTACTGCTATGGTAGGAGATTTAGAAATAGCATCCTCAATAATAGAGACATACATCTAAGAAAAATTAACACACTTATAATCATGTGTTTGTGTAGGTATGTGTGTATACATACACAAACCATGGCTGGGATTGTAGAGTGCTTGCATAAGTGTGGATAAGACCCTGAATTTGATCCTCAGCATGTCAACAGGCTTGCATGTTGTGCACGCGTGCGTGTGTGTGTGTGTGTGTGTGTGTGTGTGTGTGTGTACACTCACAAGCGCAAACACACACACACACACACACACACACACACACACACACACACACCCCTGATTTTCAAATTTAGGTTCTGGTATGCATTTAGCACGTATAGTTCTTGACTATATTCTAAGTCAATGGTCATGAACTGTCTAGTAGACTGAATCCAGCCTAAGGCTTATTATGAAATGGTCCTCCAATTTAAAACACAGCATTTATACTGGGCTGTAAATTACTTTCTAGAGTGGACAATATGTGAGGAGGCTTTACCTATAAACAACACCTAGACTATTTACTACATAGACTCTTACAAAAATACTAACCAAACCTATACTGGAGGCTATTCAGAAATCTCAGTATACTTTACACCAGTCATAGATTAACAGTTCTTTGTCAAGATGTACCATGTGCAAAGTGCTATGGATATTCTATAGGCAAAAATATCTCTCTGTTCTATTTGCCTTCTAGTGCTCAAGAGAAATAAATACAGTAAATAAAATACATAGTGAGATCGGTGATGATCAAAAATGGAAATACAGAGTAAATAATATTATTACTTTTCAAAAGTGTATACTTTGTGAGTTAAAAGATGTAATAATTTAAAATTTAAATATACAGAGTTTGATCATATTAAAATCAATACATATTAAAGTATGAACATGGAGAAATTTCAAGTTTACATAACATTGAATATTATTAATATAGCTAACTGAAAAGGCTAGGAAGTATAAACAATGCAAAGAAGCATACCAGAAAATAAGAATAAACATAAATTAATTTTAATATGAAGATACGTAGAAAGTTCAGTTCCCAATTACAAAGGAAAGTGTTTGAAAATAATAAAATATTATAGAGAATAATCAAGAAAATTATAGTAGGAATGTAAATTTAAGTCAAGCAAAACAAAAAGGAGCTTACCAGCAATAAATATGAAAACTTAGTTACAATGAACAAATTACCATCTTGGGGGGGGGGAAGGTGGGTTGGATTTAGGATTGCTGTATCTGAGTGGCATGATTCTAATAAAGTAAAGTAGTATTAAGAATAATTTCTGCTAAACAAAACAGCTACGCACAATCTACGCAGCTTCGTCTTTCAGCCATACTTTCAAAATCATCTCCAGATTATTTTATTAAACTATACATACTATTTAAAAACATGTATATTTCCCAACTTATGTCAAAGTGATCGATAGGATATTTATGCTCAAACCCAACCAAAAACCCCTATTATTGTAGGAAATATATAAGATGAACCCCAACTTTAACTTTTCCAGTTAAAATATAGAGCATGCAGGCCAAGTCTGCTGCACAGGGTGTGCGTTAGAAAAAGAGTAGTTTATACAGCAATTATATTCCGAAGTCCATATTTTTAACTGGAAAAGTTAAAAATTGGGGGTCGTCTTATACACTGGAAAATACATTAAGTCTAAAATTTGAGCTTCAAAATTCAGATTTACCTATGTGATTTTAACCAAGCTAGCAAGCAGCTATGGGCCAGAATATATTACTGAGATCGTAATTCAGAATCTTTGGGGTAAATAAAGGCACTGAAACCTCAGTGGTTGCTAAACTACACAGTAACAAAAATCCTCATTTCACTTACATAGACTGAATATTTAGTTCACCCCAGATGTACACAGTGGAATGTGAGGATATTTGGTGGGAATTTTTGGAGATGATTAAATCAAGATGGTGAGCTTTTGTGAGTGAGATTATGGCCCTAATAAGAGAGATGTTCTTCTGCAATGTAGAAACTCAAGGAGGAATGTTCAGTCTGTGCTCCTAGGAGGGTATGCCATCACTCACGATACGAGGCAGTAGCTAGGGCTGGAGACCCTGTGACTTCCCTTTTTCTGGTCACTTCAATTTCAATGTATGTATAAATGGATGAGCCTTCTAAGCAAGAGGCCTTTCTTTGTCCACATGCTGTATGTGCACCCCATGGTCTGTCGGATGTGCTGAATGGACTGTTTATGTGTTTAAAAATAAATGACTTCCTGAATTTGTTCAGCAGATGAAAGGGTAAAATTAAATGTAGCAGCAACATACAATTGAATATTTTTAGTCATCAAAAAAATAAAATTTTGCTGAATTCTACAATAAGAATGACCCTTGAAAATATTACATTCAGTGAAACCAAATCTAGGAGGATAAATATTGAATGACTCCACTTAAGTAAGTCTTCTGGTTTGGTCAGATTCCTGGAGACTGAAGGGAAAACTTACTGAGAGGCAAATGCTGGGGAAGAGGAGAAGGGAAGTTGTCACTTGGGCTTAGGAGGATAAAGGAGTTGTAAAGGTTGGTAACCATGACCCCTGCACAGCAGCAGTAATGTACTTAACACCAATGATCTGCACACCCAGTAATTATTACAATTGTAAACTTTGTGCCTAATTCACCACAATTGAAAATAACCTTAGGAGATATAACACAAGGATCTTTTGTTTGTGTTCATGCTAGAATGGAATCTGTTCTGTCTTTCTCAGCTTATTGGACATTGAAAATCTAGAGTTTGGCCAGGTGTGGTGGCACGTGCCTGTAATTCCAGCACTAGGGAGGCAGAGGCAGGCGGATCACTGTGAGTTTGAGGCCAGCCTGGTCTACAAAGCAAGTCTAGGACAGCCAAGGCTACACAGAAAATCCCTGTCTCAACAAAACAAAACAAACAAGCAAAATAACAACAACAAAGAAAATCTATAGTTTGATATCAGGTATAAGGAGAGAGGTGTGAAGACAGGTGAGCCACTCCAGGGCTTTTCTGGGGGGGGGGTGGTGGGCAGAGGAAATTGGGTGTTTCTCATTTAGTGCTTGATTTCCTAACCTCAATAAGGTTCTTGCTCATTGCTCAATCTGTGTTCTGCGTTGGGTCAAGGTGCCAACATTCTCTCTGAAGGAAGTATCTTTGTGAGAGTACAACACACTGACTTCATAGAGTATTGAACAAACTAACATATCTCAGATGGTTCAGTGATCCTGGAATTTGAACAAATGGATTATTTAGTTTAGAGAGGAAACAACATCGATAACAACAGTGAGGCACAGTTGTCTCTATGGCATGACCATTTAGATAGTTGAGTTGCATGTCATGGTACAGCAAAGGTGTCCTTTGTCTGTACTCATAGCAGAATCACAAGATGCATTATTGACAGTAGACACAGATGACTTGGAAGCTATTTTATCTAACCATGCATTTCTCTGAAAAAAAATCTGGCTCCTTAACCAAATACATAAATGTATGAGTGAACACTGTTCTGTATTTGCGTTTTTTTTCCATGTTGGTTTTGCTATCACCATGTTTCAATTATATTGTTTCTTTCCCTCAACATCATAATTTTTTGCTGAAATACTGGAGTTAAGATCAGTCCATATGCTGCTTAGTTTTATGCATTCCTGATCCAAAGAAAACAGCTTACAGAACACAGCCAGGTTGCTTCCCTAACCAGATGATAATTAAAGGCAATTTCTGTTCGCAGAACTACAGATAAGGTTGATTCACAGGATTTATGTAGAATTCAGCTCTTCTCTTGCTAATTTGTAAGCAAGCCATCCTTTCCCCCCTGAATTTCTGAGTTGAAAATAAAGTTAAGTGTCCTTACTTTGCTTTGCGGTAAAACATCTGTATCCTTTGGGCTACAATCAATAAAGCAAAATCACCTTAGTATGTAGTGTACAGTAGGGCTTACTTAAGGCTTGGCTCATAATAGTTGGATGATAACAGGAAGAGATAAACAGAAAAATCCATATCATCACCACTCCATGCTCTTGTCTTTCCACGTTTTAACCCTCCCTTCTCTTACCTTTATTCTTTGGACCATCTCCTTCCCTCCATTTTTGCTGCCAATCTTCCCTTTCTATCCCTCTATCCTTCCTTCTCAGTCTTCCTGTTTCCCTTTTCTTCATCTGCCCTCACTTTCCTTTTCATTGCACTCTAGCTATAACTCCCTGTCCTTCTCTGTATCAGCATCTGTAGTCACTTTTACTTCCATCAAGATTTAGTGGCTCTTTTTAGTATCTACATCTTTACAAGTTCCTTCCTGAAGTGCAAGATCCACCCCTTCTGGAACACTCCTCCATTGCTGGTGGGAGTGCAAACTTATACAACCACTTTGAAAATCAACCTTGTCCTTTCTCAGGAAAGTGGGAATAGCTCTACCTCAGGACCCAGCCATACTACTCTTGGGTGCTCAACCATTCATCAAGGACATTTGCTCAACAATGTTCATCACAGCTTTATTTGTAATAACCAGAACCTGGAAACAACCTAGATGTACCTCAACTTAAGAATGGATAAAGAAACTGTGGTACATCTACACAGTGGAATACTACTCATCTATTAAAAACAAGGACATCTTGAAATTTGCAAGCACATGGATAGAACTGGAAAAGATCATCCTGAGTGAGGTAACTCAGACCCAGAAAGACTCGCATGATATATACTCACTCATTATTGGACATTAGCCACATAATACAGGATAACTACACTACAAAACAGAGTCAGAAACAGCAACCAAGGACCATGTATGATGTGGACCTAGACCCACCGCTTGGATGTAGTAGCACAGTCTCCTTGTGGAGCCCACATCTGGAAGTAGGGACTACATGAGGCATGCATCTGGCCACCAAAATTAGATCACTTCCCCCTGGCAAGATGGCCATGCCAGGCTACAGAGGAAGAGGTTACAGCTAGTACAGATGAGACTTGATAGGCTGAGGTCAGATATTAGGGGAAGAGGGCTCCCCATTCTGAGTACTAGGGAAGGAGGGAGAAGGGAAGAAGGAGGAAGGGGGAGGGGAAGGAATGAGGGAGGGGGCTGCAATCACTACGTGAAGAATTAAAACTGCAGAACAAGCAGGTAACTTATATTGCTAATCTCACCGTATGGGAATAGTTCTGAGACTGGCTAAAATGTGAATGTCTAGGCATAGACAATGATTCTTGTTGGCTACAGAACCCCTATGAATTACTATTAGATGCCATTCTTCATATAACATGAATGAAGATTTGCAGATGTCTTCTTTTCCTGATCATACAAAGAGCAAAAATCCAGCCTTAATTGTTCCATGCATCATGCACACCTTTTTTACACTTATAATTTTAGGACTGTATAATACTTGTTAGAAATTATATGCTTTCAGAACAAAAGAACCAGAGACTGACATTGGATCAGACCTGACAGGATGCATTCCTCACAGCATATTGTACATTGACATCCTGTTTGGAGAAAGTGGTTGAAAAGAAAGAAGGGGGAATATAGAAATGTACAGGGAAGCTAGAACCAAAAGTTGATTAGTCAATCTACTCCTCAACTTAATGTCTCAATTGTCAATCACAAGATATTTTTAATTCACTGATGTAGAATTTTGTATATAGATGCAAAATAAGTTCTAGATACAGTGGTAGAGAATTCAAATGTAAGATAATAATTCACACATTTTATATATATATATGTATACACACACACATACACACACACACATATATTTTTTTTTCTACTCTAATATGAGTTATTCTACCCATATAACTCAATTATAATACAAAGTTTACTTCCAGTGCTTTGAAAGTGCTATCAAGCTGTTTAGGAGAAATAAGTTATACAAATTAAATGTTAGTAGATTAAATCATGGTCATGTCAATTGCTAGTCTACTTTTATCACAAGAATATACATCTTAGGTACAGCAGATTGATATGACTCTATAGAAAGACATAGTCTTCAAAAATGCCAGAGACATGCAGAATATGGCATTTAAAATGGTTTTATTACTTTAAAAATTCTTTGACAATGAGTCAGGTTAACTCAGCCTACCTGAAAGAAGACGATGAGCATCAAAGAACATTCTTATGGAGATGGCTTCAAATATGGCAAACTAGCCACTAGGGGAAAAGTCCTCATTTCTACCACAGACAGAATTCTGCCTAAAAAATGGGAAAGCTTGGAGGCAGGCAGAGTCGACGGCCAAACTCTGCCAAGACAGGGTAAGCAAGTCCTCAATAGTTCCTGCCTCATAAATATGACTGTCAGATATATTGGGCCAGAAGGCTGAAGAAGATTCTCTAATGTTATAGACAGTTTTGGGTGACTATTAAGGTAGCAAACTGTCTCTGTCATCTTTTCATTTGGAAAGCTACTAACCTGCACTCCTGACATACTCAGATAATCAAGTTTACTCTTTTTCAAGTCTCTGAGGGAGTTGAAGACCAGGTAGCTTAGTTTTACAATAAAGCTTAATTGTTTAGGAGTTAAGATGTTTTTAGGTCTCGATAGGTGTTCTAAGTTGATAATGACAATATGTGATGGAGATTGATTTACATTCAGAAATTTAGATGCACCAAGATAGGAAAGATATCTTCTTCATAGCTGTTAAATATAAATAGCCAAAATACTAAGAATGTAACATTTATGTAATTCCTGATTGTGTCATGGTTCTTCTTGCCATAGGTAATCTAATATATATATATATATATATATATGTATATATAATAATTTAAAAAACTTAATCCCCCCAAAATATTAAAGGCAACTGGAATTAATTGGAAAGTAATAAACAAAAGTGATATATAATTACATATAAAAAAGATCCACCCCTTCATTCTCCAGTCTTTGCAACCCCCTACCCCTTCTGTTTCTGTTTCAAGACTAGCCACTTGACTTGAGGTCACAGCTGAGTCAGGTCTCCAGAGATGTTTTCTGTAAAACTACGTAAAGTGAAATATGTACTCCTGTTTCTACATATTATTCTCTATTGGTGGATTGTTTTGACATCCTTCATGCCTTTTCCACAACTGACAATGATGTGCTTATTTTTCTTGGCATGTTTTCCCCATACGCAGGACCACAAGCTCCCTGAGGCCTGGACTAGGGATCCTCATCCACCTGTGTATACCCAGTAGCTAGCTAAATACATTACATAATACTAGGTACTTTTTATATTGTTTCTAAAGTAAAACAAGTAGATGAATAAAAAATGAAAAGATTAATCTAATTTTTAAATTTTAGAAAGTAATTGTAAAGCTACTTGGATTACCATTGCCCCCTTTAAAAATGCCTAAGCTAATTATAGCCTCACAGGGCAGTTGTCAGAGACTGGGGCTACACCTAAAGATGTCAGTTAAAAGCTGTAATGGGTCTGACATTGCAGTTATAAGCAATCCCTAATGAGCACAACATTGGAGAGGGAGGCTAAAGAAGAAAACTTGAAAGTCCTGGATCATAAGGAACTGCACTGAAGAACAGACCCTGCTGTGGCTCAGTGAAGTCAAGGATCAGTGAAGTCAAGAATTGCAAAATGAATATTGGAATTTAATGATGGGAAAATTAAACTTACCTTCACATTACTGTCCAATGTTGATGCAGTGATTATCTTGAAAATGATTTGATTGGTACACATTTTAGGACATTTTATGTCAGCAATATATTAGCAAGCTGTCAATAGAGATGTCTCTAAAATGTCAATCACAGTTAAGCAAGAAAGCACCATCATGTATGTGATTTACAGACACTGTGATACTATTTGTATTTGTACTAACCCATAGGAAAAACATGTCTGGAAGGTTTCCTATATATTATAAACGAGGCGAGCCAAGCATTTTAAGTGACATGAAAAGAAGTCAAAATGAACAGAAATTCAAGTGATTTTTTTGTGTGAATTTAAGTGAATGTCTAAAATAATATATACATATATTTGCTTTGTTCCAAAGATGTGTGTGGGGGGGGGTGGGGGGTGGGGAGATAATATGTTAATATCACTCTTAGGGGCAGTTAAAGTTTAAACTTTAAATTAACTTTTGATGACTAAGTCTACCAGAGATTCAAAAAAGTCAACATAACTGTCATCATCAGACATATAATTTTGTAGGTAGTTTTTTACAAATAGTATATTTCAGTTAGAGGGCATATCTTTATTTGTTTTAAATATTTCTTTCTAAGTTTTTATTTCTCCTGAAAGGACTCACTGTTGTGCCTCTGCTAAACAGACTTGGATTGTTAGAGGTGCTGTCTAAAGTCAGCCTAAGTCCTTTGGGAGCACTACAGGACGTTCTTCATCAGAGTAAAGTGGTAGGTGTTGTTAACTGGGAGTGGGCAATTCCTAAACCTCTTTTGGATGTGCAGGGAAGGTCTTATTATACAACAAGAGGCTGTGATATGCCCAAAGCCAATGCCAAGTACTTCCTCACACTGGGTTTGACAAATACAACATATAAAATCTAATCCATTAAGGAGAATTCTGAAAAGTGTCTTAATTCTAATCTGTATTTTTGATTGTGAGCCTAGCCTTAATGGCTGAGCCATCTTCCAGCCCTTAATCTGAGTTTTCATTCTTTTGTTCTTTTTTTTCCCTGCAAGTATCTTTAAAGGGAAGTCTAGGATCATGGTTTTTTTAACTGGGTACACAACCACTATCAGTGCAATGGGCCTACTTTAATCATGCAGAACTCATTTTTAGCTTAGTAATATTACAGATGCACACATCTTTTTGCAGAGTTTACTATTTGGTATTGGATAACCAATGGGTGTGCTCTTCCTTGGGGAAGACTATTTCTCCCACTACTAACATTTCTTAGTTACTTGTTATTCCTTGTGTAGCGCTGAAGCTCCATGAGCTTTCTCCCATCCATGTTACCATGTATATTGGTTTTATTCTTGTATAGCTCCTTTTCATATTAAGTATTTATTTCTCATATGTGTGTATGAATGTATGTATGTATGTATGTGCGTGTGCATGTGCGTGTGCGTGTGCGTGTGCGTGTGTGTGTGTGTGTGTGTGTGTGTGTGCAGTTACCCTTGGATCCCAGAAGAAGGAGTCAGATTCCCTGGACCTACAGTTTCAGGCAGTTGTGCATTGCCCCACATAGCTGCAGGCAAGTGAACTCAGCTCCTCCACAAAGCAACACTTGCTCTTAACTATTAAGCCACGACTTAGCCACAGATATTTATTTTCCAAACCAAGCACTGGGCTTCTCATAAGCTATCAGTTGATAACTCTTCTTTTTTTCATTTGTTTATTAATTTAATCTCTTTACAGCCTGATCCCAGTCCCACCCTCATGACTCCCCTTTCCCTACTCCCCCCTCTCCTTTTTCTCAGAGAAGGGGAGGTCACCAAGAGGTATCGACCCACCTAGGTACCTCAGTTCACAGCAAGACTAAGTGATACTTTTAACCTAAATATTGTTTTCTCTTTGGTTGGTTTTTGGGATTTGTTTTTTCAAGACAGGGTTTCTCTGTGTAGCCTTGACTATCCTTGACTTGCTTAGTAGACCAGGCTGGCCTCGAACTCACAGTGATCTGCCTGCCTCTGCCTCCCAAGTTCTGAGATTAAAGGCATGCACCACCACTGCCCAGCTTTTAACCTAAATATTCTTAAGGAATGCCACCATAGACTGGGTATTATACTTTCCTCCATAAGCCTAAAGGATAAACTCATGCCATTAAATGAATTCTTTTCTCATTACCTTTATCTTTCTAATCAACAGGTTTCACAAAGCATGAACTTTAGGTTAAAATGTTTTGTTCTTCACTGTATGATATATTCTATATACTTTCTAACCAGCAACAGATTATTTTGTAGTCCAGTCATGACTGTATTACTGAAAATCATCTTTCTTCACTGCTGTGGCATGAGCCCATTTATTAATTATTTTTAAATCACAACTTCTTAACTTTTAGTTTTGCACTTAAGTGGTAGAGTTTTAGACTATTAAATTGAATGTAATTAAGTAAAAAGGAAAATTTATTCTCATTGCATAAAAGTATAATGTCACAGTTTTGACACTCTAAAATGTTTCAATTCATTTTATTCGTATCTATATTTCTGTTTGTGACAAAATAATGCCAGTAGCAGTTATAATTTAAGAAAATTTTCAGTTAAGATAATCTTCCAAGGAATTAAAATATATATATACAGAAATTTAAATTACTCATTCGAAACTTTTAGAGTGAACAGAGGAAGTATCAATAACAATTTGAAAACAGCTGGGCATGGTAGTGCACAACTGTAATAATAGCACTCAGGAGGCAGAGGCAGGTGGATTTCTGTGAGTTCACGGCTAGCCTGGTCTACAAAGAGAGTCCAGGACAGCCAGTGTTAAACAGAGAAACCCTGTCTCAAATAAGTAAGTAAGTAAGTAAATTAATAAATAATAGAAAACATGGGGTTCTTATTCTGTTGCAGTGCTTTGAATGTGGAATTCTTGAAATGTTTAAAAGAGGCTTAGTCGTAGAAACCTGTAGTTTATGACCTCCTAGATCACTCTGAGCTTGTCATTTGGGGAATGAAATAGGAGACATTTTAAGGTAAAAACTTAAGCAAAGAAAAGATTAAGTGAGATGTGATTTTTCTATTTTTTCTTTTCTTTTCTTTCTTTCTTTCATTCTTTTTTTTTTTTTTTTTTTTTTTTTTTTTTTTTTTTTTTTTTTTTTTTGATTTTGCCATAACCTTTGACTGTTCTGGAAGGTTGACTCCTTGCTGGTCTAGTCAGCTTCCTTAACCTTGCCCCTCTCTGTGCCTGTTAGAGAAAGAATGAAGAGCGAGACTGAAATAGTGTCTCTGTGTGTTTATACATGTGTGTTTCAAGCCACAGTAGCCACAGTATCTGGAGTGTTGAAATTGAAGACTGCGAAGTTACTGGTCTGTGGTCACACATCAGAGGCTGTCTATAACCTGTCACTGACTCACTCGTCTCTGTTGAATCATCATAGCATACCCTGGCAGGAACTTTGAAGCTGAGTTTTACATTTTCCTGTCTTTCCAGTCATCTGCCTCACTGGGTGCTCAAGGTTCCACTAATGAATGTGACATTTGCTGCTAAATAAACAAATCAATCCACCCCTTCGTGTTGCTTCCTTGTTCTAGAAAGATGGGACGAACACAATCAATAGCAGAAGGAAACTCCTCCTGCTTTCTCACTTGCTTCTCTGATTCAGTTACTTTTAATGGAGGAAACAAAAATAACGGCTGCCATGGGATAAGTCAGAGCCAGAGCTATTTTTACAGATACAGAGGTAAAAGGTAGAATTAGGTCCGCTCTTGTGTTGCTCACCCTAGAAGCTCATCATATCCTGTTGGCTTGCATTTTCTCCTGTGGTTCAGAACCATCCACGAAAACAGGAAGCTCTGATTTATGCTTTGCATCAGGGCAGAGAGATTCTGACATGGGCGCGGTAGTCACAATTCACTCCACTGTAAATGCTAGAAATGCAGTTCTATCTAGGGAGGCAATGTGAGAGTGACGTGAAAGTGACTGTCTTCCGGGCAAGATAAGCAGTGAATGTGCCCTCAAGGAAAAACTGCATTGCATCAAGGTAGTGTATTGTCAGCTCTGTAACTTTTCTCCTCCCTTCTTATGACATTGCATAATTTTGTGGGAGCTGTTTCAGTCAGGTACTCCTCATCTTCAGGGTGAGATGCCTCCACCACTGCTGCCAAGATTAACCTTAGTAATGTGTACCACTTTGGCTGCCAAGTTTCTTTTTGTGAGATAGGATCTCTTTGTATCCCGAGCTAGGCCCCAAATCACTGTGTCGCCCAGTATGGTTCAAATTTGGGATCCTCCTGCGGCAGCCTCCTAAGTATTGGGATTACGAATGTCCACCGCTACTGTGGAATGTCTAACATTTTGCAATACTTTGGTATTTGCACTTTTTATTTATTTATTTATTTTACTTCTCAGGTTTTGTTTTAATTGATGCACATGGCTATTCTGTAAAGTTATGTCTTTTCCCCAAAGTCACAGATCATAAAAAATAGAAAAAGATTTGACTAGTTCAATATGTGTTCTGTGCCTCCCTGTGGGCAGATGAGGCACAAGCTGTTTATGTACAACAGTGGGAACTGAACAAGTTTAGAAGCAAAAACATACATGACAGAATACAAAATCGCAAATGAATACTCCAGGCAGGCCACGCTTCCAATTTACTGGAAAATCCCACAGTATTGAGGGGTTTAATATGGAAATGCTGATATGTGTCGCATGCTTTTCCTTGTCTTTTCATGCGTCTAAGTGTTTTGAAGTGAGATAGTATAGTCCTGTCTCCTGCTGGGGTGAGAGGCGAGCTGAAGACTGTGGGTGAGCGTACGCAGTGGAGCATGACACGGAGAACTCTAGAAGATCAAGCCAACATGGAGACAGACAAGTCATGGTTCCCAGACCAAATGCTATAAATACCAAATCTGCAAGCGGTTATTTTGGTAACGACTTAGATAGTTTAGATACAATAATTAAATTCCATACAAAAGTTTAGACTAGGGTTAGTTACCTTTGGGGGGCGGGGTGTATTGAATAGTTGCTTGTAAGCCCATCTTTGGAGTAAAAATGTTCTGTATTCATTTTATGGTGGAGGCTACTCCCATACGAGCATATAGTGAGAGTGACTGAATTGAAACTTTAAAATTTATGTGCTGTTTTGCATGTTTGTGATATTTTTAATTGATGTATCAACCAACTCTATGTTGGGACAAGCAAAATTGTGTAGTGAGCTGCTTAGAATGCTCTGTGTCATCTAGAAACAAACAACTTAGAATCAGTGCCCTCGCTTCTCATTCCAAAAGGAGTGTCTACATCTGATAAATTGCCAGATGCCGAGAGCTACTCTCAACTCTCGGACTTGGAAAAGGGGGCATCTGAGTAGATAATGGCTTGCACTTAGTATCAAACTATTCTAACCATCTGCCATCTTACTCCACAGGAATAGCTTGTGGCTCACCCAGCAGGGACAGTCCCAAGAACACCCATGAGTGGGTTGTTGATAGGATGGAACCCTGGGTACCTGTTTGCCTTTCTATTATATTAATGACATCTAATCTCATTTTAGTTAATATAATTTATTGTTTGTTTGATCCCATCAATCAATATCTGATTTTTTGGGCATTATTGGACAATATAATGATGTTCAAACTTGAAAGGTCCGTTGTTTTGGCAGAAATACTGCAACAAAACAAGACAGGCCAGATGGCTTAGATGATAGTTCTTTACTTTCTTCCTTCTATAAAATGATGCCTCGTTTCCTCTGAGGACTCTTTCTTTGGCTTCCACATGGCCACTTTCTGGCCATCTCTACATAGCCATCCCTCTATTTATTCTCTGTATGTACAAAGTATCTTGCAAAACATATCATATTGAATTACGACCTGTCTTCTAGTAGTTTCATTTAATTTAATTATGGTTTTAATGCCCTATTTCTGAGTACACTCAGTGGTTTATTTAGAAGTCCTGGAGCTTCTGGTCTTAAGAAATGGACTTTTTAGTTTAACACAATTCAGTCTATATCAGTCTGTTAAAGAAACTAAGTGGCTCTGTTGGATGCAGTCAGGCCAAATATAACTTTCTTTTTTCATCTATTTATTGCTTAATCCAATTAAACAAGTATAAATTTAGGTAGGGTATGGTTCACATTAATTATGATGTTTATGTATCCAGAAAAATTATGGTATAGAACTTACATTTTTACTTGGTAAATTTATGAAGAAGTACAAAATTAACATCACAGAAAATTCTAGGATTTCATAAAGGAGTCAGTTTCCTTCCCTTGTAGCTGTGTACATTAGAACGAATGTGTAGTTATTCAAACACATGGCTTATAACCATGACGACGGGCCTTTGTATGGGCCGCTGGTTACGCCAGTCCTTCCTCTCCCTTCCGCTACACACATAGCTCGTCTCTCCTCCATCAGCCTTGTCTAGACTGACACCAGAGAAAGTAACCATCCAGATCCTGGCAGGTCACCTGGGCCGGACACATAGACATCTTCTGTTCTGAGTTTTGTGGCCGCACGGGCAAAGGGAAAACTGAGCCACTGGACTGTCTTATTCTCCCTAGTGTCTGCTTGCATAGTTAATTATCCCCAGGTTCAGCCGTGTATTGTCACCACCTCTTTACTCCAGTGAGTACACTGTTCTCCACTGTTCCGATTGAACAAAAGAAAGCTTCCCTATGGATTTGGAAATGGTAGCACTGGTTTTTTGAAAAAGAGCAAGTCACTCTAATAGTTATACATGTTGCCAAGAGTTTGTTTGCAAAATATTTTTTTCTACAGTAGTGCAGTGATTACAAGAACTGCATGCAAAATGAAAAAGCTTCTGCACAGCAAAGAAAAAAAAATCACCAGAGTAAGAGTAATTCCACAGAATGGAAGAAGGTCTTACCTAGCTAACTATACACCAGACAATGCCTCAATATATATAGTATAAAAAGAGCTGCAAACATTAATTATCAGAAAATGAAATCTTCAATTAATAAATGAGGTAATGCACTAAATAGACAATTCTCTGAGGAAGGAAAAATATATATACATATATAATATATTTTATATATGTATATGTAATTTTCCGTATCCTTATCTCTGAGAAGAATTTAGTTGGTAAGCTACCTCATTAGAGTTTAAATGTGATATATGAATAAGGGAATAAGATACATTAGTAACTCAAACACCATATGATCTGCTGGAATAGTGAATGTTACTAAGTAAACACCACAAAGCAGACAGCATCTATAATAGCAGTTCTATTACTTTTGTTGAATACATTATCTATGTTCTCATGTTGTCTTTGCACTGTATTAATGATGTCCAACTATGTGTAATATTATAGTGAATATTTTCTCCCTAACAGTGTCTATTAATTCATAGACTAAACCACAGGACTTGGGTCTAGGAGTGTTTATTACTCTAAGTTGATCCTACTCCATGAGCATCAAAGTATTGAAATTCAGTCAATAATTGACAGTGGAGCCTTGTAATAGCAGATTCATCTGTGAGGCTTAATGGAGAAGCAATGATGTTATAAAGTGTGTTCTCTCTTCTCCCACATAGCTGTGGTGTGCATCTTTTTTTTTTCTTTTTTAATTCTCAGATGGACCAGTTACAACTGTGTTGTGTTGCATGGCCTATTTGGGGGTTACTCTAGATGGTTTCCTCATTTTAGCATTGCCTAAACTTGCTTTTCAATGCAAATATTTATGCTCAAGGCTCCTCTCCTGGTTGCTTAATATTTGTGTACATCTCACGAGATCTACTCTTTGGATTTGGCTGTCTGACACAATGACTACTGGAGCATAGTAACATGAGCTGAATACACATCATCTTGAAAATGATGAGTGTCTGTGTTTGTAGTTATTATGTTCTTGAGGAAGATTGTGTGCCTCCCTTGAGGTTGATTTCCTAAACCCAGTGAGCACTCTGCTGGAGGTAAGCTTCCTTCCCTTGAAAGTTAAATTATCTATGTAAAAAAAATAACTTATTACAAAATTGGAGGTTACACTTTCCCCTTGGAGAACAAGACTCCTCACATCTGTCAGAGAACTGGGAGAAAACAAAACTTCAGCTAGACATGGGGATTAGTGAGCAACAGCCTCCTCCATGGCAATGGTCTAAATAAAGCCTTCTTCTCAATTTTGCTGCTTCTTCTCTGTTTTACTTCAGCATCCTTTCTTCCTCGTCTTTCTATCATGATGAGGGGGAAGCAGTGGAGGTTGGAAAAAGGAATCAAGTGGCTCAATGGAGCAATGAAGCTATCGGTTATCGCAACGCTGGCTCTAACCTCCAGTATAAAGAGATGCAACCATATCTTGCATTTTCAGTTGGCTTGGCAGGGGAGTTGGTGGTAATATATGGAGCAATGCGATCCAGGGTACTCACTGAGCATGGTTAACATGGGAAGCTAAATGACTTTTCTGGGCAGAAGACCCTGGATTTGGTTTCTGTAATCTTCCTTCATTAGCCCACAATGAGGGGAATGTAATTTACATCAATGAGGACTGAAATTTATCTTTTCTGGCAGTCAGAGAAAAGTAACATTACATATTATTTGAAGGCATGGCCTGTGTTTCCCTAGGTATCTCTCCCTTTTGTTTGTTTGTTTATGATTTACTTCTTTACTATGAGGAGAAACAAGACATCCAAGACTGTATAGGATTATTGATACTACATGAAATTTATTCCTAGTGCATGCATTTTCTCACTCACTCAGCCCCTTGGCGCCTGAAACGGAAGTGCTATGTTTAAGACATGTTAACTGTTAGAGCCCATATTAAGTGTCCTAGACTTTCACTGATGTGACTTCTAAAATTCCATGAGCATATATATTTTCAAGGAATGGTATAAATTGAAAGACCATTATGTTGTCTATGAGTCATTATTTTCAACTTGGAAATAACTTGGTTTGTATAATTGAATAATTCAGCATGCTTCTGCACAAAATTTGGGTTTCCCCCTCATTCTCACCTGCTACACTATCTGCAAAGGTATTTTGTGGAATTTCTTGCTTTGATTTGAGCACATGAAAAGGTGGCAAGGTCCCAGGGCTTTGTTCCACTTGTGATGGAACAAAGCTTGTGGAGGAATTCAGATTTTCTTATCATGAGAAATCACAGAAATTCTACATTTATGTTCTTGGGCAATTAAAAGTGGAACCCAGTTGACTCACACAGAAACTTTCCCCTGGATTATTTTTTGCTTATCATAAATAATTTCAGTATATTCTCAAAGGAGGCTACTCTTTTTCTAAGACAGTTATTTTTGTTCATAGATGCGGGGAGGGGGGAGAGGGGGGAGCAATAAAATGACCTGTTCTTCATTACATTCCCCCAAAGACTGCCAAGATAACTGCTAAAGTGTTCCTAAACATACCCTGAACAAACAAACACTCTTGAATTTTTTTTGCTAAAAAAAAAAAATAATAATAATAAATTACTCTTTCCCTCATCAAGAATGGTATAACGAATGAAATAAACACAAGCCCAGTTCATGGGCCTGAAGCCTCAGGCCTCAGTGGTGTGGAGAGAGGCTGTTAACCGAAATGTCTTCAAGAGCTAGTCTAGATTCAGGCTACAGAGAGAGGTGGGCGCTGTCTGATAAATTGTAAAGCCCTACATAAAGTTGCTACTCAACCCAATTCATTCATCAGAACCTCTTTCCAAGGGAGAAAAGATAAAATGCCTTTCCTCATTAACAAAATATCTGACATCAATATATTATATGAGTGTATGAATTAGCATGAACTGGGTCAAGTATAGCATCCTAAGGAAGTCACCTGGCCCTTGACATCACTGACTTTTTACAACCTTCAGAGAAGTCATAAAAAGAAGCTTAGGAGAGAATTGACTCTTCAGGGAAAATATTGAATCGTTGATCTTTTCTGCTATGGAATTGTGAATTAGTTCATGCTGTTCCCTCCCACAATGAATGCCTTCTTTTATCATCTGCCCCCCTATTCCCTATCATTTCATATTGTACCCAGTAATATTAGAATAAGGTGCTTACTCTAGCAGCACCTTATGATGATAGTACAAAAATGATAGTACAACAATGGTCCAGTTCTTATTCACAAAAGCCTCAATGTTCATGTTTCTAGTTGAGAGACTCCACTAGAATCAATAAATGCAAGGACTTGGCTTTCTCCCAATACAAGATTCTGTCATCTCATTTCCTACTTCTAGATGTGTGAGGAAGAACATGGTAGGGTTTGACGAGATGTTTCATGATTGGCATAAAGACAGCATTTATAGTTTTCATGATACTCCAAAGAAAACAGCTGTACCAGCTTTCAAAAGCTAGAGCAAAAGTAAAACTAATCCAAAAACTTGTCTGATAGCAAGAATCAAAACCCATATTACCTACCCATGTAATTAATATGTTTTGTTAGATACATACATGTTAGTCCAAGAGCAGAACTTGAGGCTGAATGATAAGGTGGTCACAAGCTAATGAATTAGTTGGGAGGCAGATTTTGAGAAATGGCTGTATAATAATTTGAGAGGAGCTTATAGGACCTTCTAAGTACAGTGAGAGCAGAGTTAACCAGGTTCTTGGTAATGATGAGGAGCTTGAAGTTGTTGGACCGTGCACATCTTATTTTCATCACTACACTAAGATACTTGAGCACATTGATCATGCCTTATTCTTCTTGGAAGCCTAGCATCTAGTGACCTGTATAAGCATTTGTTAAGTTGGCAAGTGAGTGGATTTTTGATAAGAGGGTAATCTTGACAGGGTTATAATTTCAGGATAAAAACTGGCCTTCATGGGGTTTTAGTTATTTAGCATTTTGTTCCATAGTGAATGTGTTCTTTTAAATTCTTCTTTATTGGGTTGGAGAGATTGCTCAGAGGTTAGGAGTTCTGACTACTCCTCCAGAGGTCCTGAGTTCAATTCCCAGAAACCACATGGTGGCTTATAACCATCTATAATGTGATTTGATGCCCTCTTCTGGCCTGAGGTATATGTGCAGGCAGAGCACTGTATACATAATAAATAAATAAAACCTAAAAACAAAATCTTCTTCATTGTCTCAAATTTTCTATGGTTTCACACTTTATGGTGTCCAAATTATTTTCAAATAATTCACAATATTTAGGCTTATAGTATAGCGTCCTGGTTGTATAACGTGTGTTGATTTCACTTGGGCAACATGCTATATTGCTTATCGGGAGTAAAGTCAATCAAATTAAGTTTCAAGGAAGTTATGTTATATTCTCAGCTAGTGGAGTCATTATTAGCTTCAGACTTAAGAAAAGCCGGTTTCAAATACCCACCACTGTTATTAAACTTACTGTATAATCTTTATAAATGCGCTGGTTTAGAAGTCCTGATAGCGTTCCCTCCATTTTGTTATTGATAGCATTCAATGGAGGCAAAAGGAATGTCGGTTTCTAAGCTGTGAGCCAGATGTCATTCTCTAGTTTAGTTCAGAGCGGGCAATCTGTTGTTTGCTAAATGTGTCTTGTTATCACACCAGTACCAGAAGGTAGTCAGTTTCTACCACATATCACCAAGTTTCAAAGTAGCCATTCAACTTCTGCTTGGAATTTGAGGGACAAAGAGTTTAAGGATATGACATTCTATAGCCCTCATATTTTGCCTCATTTTTTTGACAGCCTAGGAATAAAGTTTAGGGTCGTTTATATCAGCAGAAGGGTAGTGTCCGTGTATAGTTTTTGTGGATGAAAATGTGTAGATTTGTGGATGATTAGGAAGAAAAAAAACCAACAACCAGATATAGTAACGTTTACCTAGAGACTCCCACTGATGTGCTGAGCATGCGTTTAAAACAGCCCTCCAAGATCTCTGAAACATTTTTTAGTGCCTGTCTCTAAGTGTGAGGGAAATTTTATTTAAACTTGAAACAGAGACCTGCCATTCACTGGTTTACTGTGTTCTTTCCCTCCTCTACCTGAGGACTAGACAATTAGGAAGCAGGAGCCGTTACCTTTGTTCTCTGAGCCTCTGTCATGTGCTTTCCATTTACTTAGTAGGAAACCCTGGGCAGCCTTGTTTCTCAGAGCTCTGAACTCTTCTTTCTGCTCTCTTGTGGCTGTGCTTGCATGAGTGTTTGCTTGTGCATATGCACGCAAAGGCCATAGATAATGCTGAGTTTGATTACTCAAGCGTTGTTCCCCTTGATTGTTGCAATAACTTCTCTAACTGGCATGAGCTAGCCAATTAGGCTAGGGTTTTTATTGTGCTTCAGGGACCCATATGTCTCCACCTGTTGGAATTAGAGGATTGGAATTACAAGTGCTTATTAACATAGCCAGGTTTCTTTATCATGGCTGCTAGATACCTAACAAAGGGCCTCTATTCTTGCAAGCATTTTTCCTACTGGACCATTTTCTTAGACCCTTCTTTCTTCTTTTAGGGATGAGCACGAGGGAGATTTACCATCCTCAAGTCTGGCTCATATTACAGTGTTTAAACTGGATTGTATTTCTTCTGGACTTAGGCCAGTGATATGGAGACAGGAAACACTAAGCATTTCATAAATTGTTTAAAAAAATCTATACCTGTTTTTGGGAAGCATTATTTAATATAGTCGGTTTCCTCTGTCGTGCTGTATATTGTATTTTGTTCATTGAGATCTTACTTTGGGCATTGTACGTAGCTCCTCCAGGCCGCCAAGAAGGCAGCAAATGGAGAGAAGATGGGAATCAATGCTTTATGTTTAATTGGCACATGGGGTCATGCCGAGAGGCTTCTGTGGAGTCCTGCAGCCAGAGTTTTTAATCTAGCCTTGGCTTTTCAGGATGCTTACTGTGTGACTTCACATTGCTCTTTGGGATGGCAGGAGGTCCTTTCCAGCTGTGAATCTTATGGTACTTGTTTTTCAAACAGGTTAAAATACATGTTCCACTGAATGCAATAAACCTATAAAGTACTCAGACACACAGAAAATCCAAATAAGTTCACAATATAAATCAGCTAAAGTGGTTTAGACAAATTCTTCTATCTATTATAGAGTGACTTAGGTTTGTACAGTAGGAAATGAAGTTTTTATACATAACCAACCTGTCAGGATATGAGTCTGTGAAAGAACTTCCCCCTCCCACAGAAAGGTTAGCAAATGGAACCAGAGTACCTCACACTGAGAAGCCACTGCTGTCCTATGGACATTCAGCCCAGCAGAGGAAGAAATGAGCCATATTCTCCTCCAGTGCCATTGATGAAACGCTGATAATTTTTTTTAAAGTAAACACTAAAACCAGGGCTCCCTTGAGACAGACATGTTGTAATTATTATTACAAATACTTTGCATTTTATTACCATCATTAATTACTGTTCTCCTTTAAGAGTTTATAGTAGTCTCCAAGCTTGCTGTCTGTTCACTTGTCTCACAATTATCAACAAGTAAGCAATTTGTTCTATAGTCTCAGAAATTGATTGTTCAGTGTTAGATTCCTTTGTTTCCTTCATTTTTTAAATTGCTGCATCACAAGGAATATTCCAGGGAGAGTTCTTATTTTCCTATCTTCTGCATTCTTTCCAACTTCCTTAGTTATTCTGGAAATTATCCTCATATTCTTTTTCTCATGCTAAAATAAGGGACACTCTCACAAAGCTGAGCATGGATGTAGGAAAGAGCACATTATGGAGTGCGTAGGACAGCAATGTTTTTTTCTTGACTACCCAGACACATTTCGGCATCGGTTCCTCCTTCTTCAGGGGAACCACTCTCTTGGCCCTAGCTGTCTATGCAATGAGTCCTGTATAAGTGAAATCAGCTACTTGCTCTGTATCAAGACTCATTTGGTTTCTCTTGTCCTTCCCTTCCCAGGAAATACACAAAAGGAACCAAGGTTGGAAAATAGATCAAAATGGAAAACACACTTTTTGCTGGAAAAAATATTATAAAATATCTATAAATGTCTAGGTCAGACTCTCTTGTCTCCACAGACTCTTGCAGAATGGTTAGCATATTAACCTATTAGGGGATAACAGACTTTGATTAATTCAGTGTCTGGCCAAGCCCTTCTGTCTACAAGGCTGACAGTTTCCATGCAGCCAAACTATTGTGAGGATTATGTGCTGTTCTCTTTGGGTGAAAGTTCATAGTCTTTCCTGCGTAGTTCTTGGAGATATTCTTTTTCTCATTGTAAGCTCCCGTCATAAGATAATGCCTCAAGTGCTTTGCTAAACATTTATTCCTGGGTGAGACCCAGGTGATGAAAACTCTCTGCAGTTGGTATGTGATTCCTTAAATGAGCTGTCATCTGTGACAATGACTTTATTTGTAAGATGGTGTGCCTAGGGGAATATGGACTTCTTGACCTTGAAATGCAAATGCTTGTAGCAAACTTGTTTAACAATTGGTAATTTTTTTTACCCTCTAAAATAATAATCTATTCTTATTCTCTTTAGAACTGTAACCAGCGTTGAAGAGTAAAACACCATTTGAATGCTGCTGCATAGGCTCTTTAGGGAAATGAGGTCTGCACTGTTGTTGTTAAGTGTCACATGCATGAGTGCTACTTGCCAAATATTGCTAGCTTTCTGTCATTTAGCCAAGACAATAAGATTGTATGGTTTCACCCTCTTGGTTTAGCCAATAAAACACAATCAGAAATGGTATATTGGACTTCAAACTGGAGTGATCACACTTAATAAAGGACTCAGCATATCTGCCTTTTCCTTGATCAGTGGAAAAAAATCTAGTCAACATGAAACTTCCATCAGCCTGTTCCCCGACTGACTCCCACCAGAAAGGTCTTTTGATGAATGAACTGTTTTGATTATGTAGCATGAGAGAGATGCCCTTGTTTGGAAGCAAATCTCTAAGACTTGAAGGTAGTAGCCACCACAATGTAGCCTCCTCTGTACTGAGTGTGCACTAGTGTGGGCTACATTCTTAGAACTACTTTACCATTAAGATATGACTCTGAGAAGCCATCATTCTTTGTGGCTACAGTGGCTTCTTTATTAAGAGCAGAGGTCACACGAGTGAGAATGGACTTTGCACAAAGGACCCCTCTGCTTCCTCTCCATGGAGCATGCCCTGGTAGTCAGCCAAGGGCTTAGAGATTCTCTTCCAGGTAAAACATAATTTATCTTGACCCCTCAGAAGTGTGTGTTACTGAAATGGGCTCGCTCCCCTCAAGATCTTTCCGCTGGTGTTTGGGAATGAATATGTTCAGGTAGCTAGCATATATCAAGTGCCTCGTGTGTCAGGCGGTATTTTAGGCAATGGTAAAACACACAGGGCAGAAAATAAATCAGACACCACGAGCTAAAGCATCATCTCTATAGTTAGGAGCCAAGCACTGTGTTTTCAAGACTAAAGCTACAGATGAGAACACCTGGCTTATCACTCTGGAATTTGTATTTCTTTGTTTTGAATTTAAGACCCAAGACCAACCATTCAGGGAGAATTGCTTAATCCTACTTTTGTCTCTTTAGGTCTTTATCACATTCTGTAGCTGGCTTTATCTTATTCTAATGATCTCTAATACATCTGCTCCCCCTCTGGACAGTTGTATCTCAAGGGCAGAAAGAAACTCTGCCTTACTATTATCTCGATGTTCATAATCAGCTCATAGTTTGCTGATTGGTGATATGGTGTGCGTGCATGCATAGATAGAGAGGATGAAGGAACAATTTTATTTTAGCATTGTAACTGCCATTATTGACTTTAAAAAATGAAACAGGCTATATCAGTTTCTAAGTGACTGCACCACCACTACCTTCACCACCATCACCACCACCACCACCACCACCACCACCACCCCCACACACACATATGTGAGATCTAACTGTGTAGTTCTGGAACTCCCTATGTAGACCAGAGTGTCATAGAGCTCCAGAGATTAACTCACCTCTGCCTCTGAGCTTCTGCAATTAATGGCATGTGCCACCGTACCCTGTCAGAGTAACCCATCTGAAACAGCATGTCCTTGCCATTTTCATGGTCCTCTCGCTGCTGTCTGGTTAGAGTCAAATATTAGATCTCAATAGGTAGGAAAAAACGTAGAGGAGAAATAAAGAGATTCCCTTATGTTCAAGAAAGTCTTCTGGTGCTTACACCTTGGGGTGGAAATGCAAGCCGTTCTCACCCAGAGCATGAGTCACAGGATATAATAAATGGCTAAGATGGAATTCCGGGACCTGAGATCATTACAGGGGTATCTCACCAGGGTGCATTTTTTTTCTAGCTATAGAACTTCCTGACCTGATCCTATTGGAAAAGCGAGGATAAATTGCTCTTTTTTGAAGGGGCATTAACCTTAGGTTCATTTAATGAATTACCTCTCCCAGTGCACTAACAGATACCCTGGGGCCCAAGATGAAAAATGGCCTCTCTTGTCACAGGGAGGGCTCAAATATGTGCTCTTCCGTCATACCCTTCAGCTTGTGTTGACTTTCATTCTTTACCTTCTACTTATGTATATTTAAAATATAACTGTGTTATCCCCTCAGCTTAAAAGAAAAAAAAAGTGAAATCTGTTCCCTAACAAGGAAACTTCTGGTTCTTTTTTCAAGTAGGTTTTTCTTTGGAAAACATTTTTAATCCTCTGTGTGTGTGTGTGTGTGTGTGTGTGTGTGTGTGTGTGTGTGTATCCGTGCCCATACATGTTTCACCTATGAGGTGAACCTTTCAAGTGGAAGACATAGGACACCTCTTCTACCATACAGGTCCTGGCACCCAGACTCAGGTCATCACATCCAAGCGTGATTGACTTTACTCATAGAGGCAACTTGCCAGCTCCTAAGTAGGTTTGTTTGTTTTTTTTTTTTTACATATAATTTATTCAAGTACATCCCAATTGTTATCCCCTTGTTCTTATCTTCTGGTTCCCTCCTTCCCTCCCTCCCTCTTCTGCCCTATTCCCCTTTCCCCTCCCCTAGACCTCTGACTGGGAGGGAGGGCTCCTCCCCCACTGTCTGACCACAGCCTATCAGGTCTCAGCAGGATAGTCTACATCCTCTTCCTCTGTGGGCCCAGAAGGCCACCCAGCCAAGGGGAAGAGAAATGATCGAATTATGAGTACCGGAGTTCATGTCAGAACCAGTCTCCCTCCCTCCCCCCACATCGAGAATGAGCTGTCCATTGGCTACATCTGAACACAGAGCCTAGGTTGTATGCATTGTCCTTGGTTGGCACATCAGTTTGTGCAAGCGCCCCTAGGTCCAGATCCGAAGGCCTCCTGACCCCTCCAGGTCCTTCCACACACCCACACACCCTATTCTTCCGTACAACTCTCAGTAGTCTGCCCAGAGTCGAGCTGCAAGTTCCAGCATCTGTCCCGATCACCCACTGGGTGGAGTCTCTCCAAGGATATTTATGTTGGGCTAATATCCACTTACAAGTGAGTAATTTACTAAGCGTGTCTTTCTAGGTCTGGGTTACCTCAACTCAGGATGATCTTTTCTAGTTCCATCCATTTGCCTGAAAATTTCAAGATTTCCTTGTTTTGAATAGCTGAGTAGTCACCCCACATTCCGAAATTCGGCTGCACAGCCAAGTTCATTGTAATGCCCCCCTCCAAGTCCCGGTCACCCTCCACCCCCATCACCCCCATCCCATCTCTGGGTTTGCCTTCCAGCGGTGCTGGAAAAGCTCAACATCCAGATAGTAACTCTGTTGCGGGTTTCCTTTATCATTCTTGGCAAAATTTTTACAAGAAAAAGGGCCAGGGAGCATTAGATCTTTAGAACCAAACTACTATTCTTTTTAAGTTGGACTCATATTGAAATTACACCACAAAACCAACATAGGACATTAAGAGATGGTGTTGCAGAAAAGCAGCCAGAAGCCCTTACATGCTCCTCCCATCCCAGCTCAATGTGTGGGATTCAGGCTACCAGGCTCCCAGAGCTGGGCACTGTGATAATCATTGGGAATCCCATTATCGTCGAGCCATAAACTAAGTTATTAGTGACGTGAGTCTCTGAGTACTGTGTTCGTCTCTCACTCCATACATCCAGGATCTGACAGTTAATTATGCCATCCCACAGTAGATCAAGTTTTACAGCAGCAACAAAGATTAACACTGTTTTATATTGGGGACATTTAGAGGATAAACAGTAGAGGGGTCTAAGAGAACCGCAGGCAGCTCCAGGACCATCTGGGGGAAAGCTATGCAAGTGTTATTAATATTTAAAAAGCTTTTAGATTTTTTTTCTAACAACCTAGTCTTTAACTCCACAGTGAGTTTTCTCTGGAAAAAAATACATTGAGCTATTTCATAACAGAGATGGAATTGTTACCTCTGTGATGTTCTGGTAGCCCAGCTGAAAGCCAATGATGCCGAGAAAAAAGTGAGTTTGTAGGTGTGTATGGCATTGTGTCCACTGGACATTGGTGATCATTGGGTCTGCCTGTTTATTTAATTACCTCTTGTTCTTTCTCTTTTCTTTCCCTTGTTTCCTCTCTTACCGTGCAGTTTCCCCCAGTCTACAGAGAGAACGAGAGAACTGATGCAGTTCTGTTAAAATCTGTTTGAGATGTAGTTAGCCAATAAAGCCATACGTTCTTGCCTCCTGTGTCTTTCCGTTTGAGCTGTACAGTTCCCTTGTATCAGGATGGGCTTGAAAGGGCACAGTGGCAGCTGCAGTGGAGGTGGATGGCAGTCAACCGTGCTTGCTGCCATCCCTACCCACCCTCTTCCCAGGGCCACCCACGACTCCTCTCCAACCCTGGCCATAGGTTCTTAAACATTGCTCACTTGACTCTTCATCCTGCTAACACTCCTCCTTTCTGCTCTCACAGCTTCTCTACCTGAGTATCAAAAAGCCAGAGGGACATCTTCAGCTCAGTGTCTGTTCTATGAAGTGGGACAGAGGTAGAGTCCTTGCATTAGCAGCTGGATAAGAGCAGAGAATCCTGCTAAGCCTTGGTTTAGGAAAAAAATCTGCACCGTGACAGTTTATGAAAACCCACCATTAATAGAAAGTCATTTTGTCAATCATAATGTGTCAAAAAACCCCAGAGAATTTATGAGATTAATGAGGATCCTGACAACATCATTGTTTGCATTCTTTATCTGATTCTTGCTCCTGTGGAGCTCGTTTTTAACTTTTACTTTAACATAATTTCAGGTTTATAGAAAAATATAAAAATGATATAGAAATATGTCACATTTCTTTCACCTATTCCTTACTTGTGTTTGTCATGTTTTTAATCATTACATACTTTATCAATAATATTTACACATTATTATTTTAAGGTGACTTGGTGACTTCTACCCTCAAGAATTTTAAAGAGCTTTTTATTTTTTCTCTTTTTTTT
>OU015742.1:8063317-8073317 GCA_907169655.1 Acomys percivali | reverse complement strand
CTTGTCAGTATCAAAACAAAAACTCAAATCAAAAAACAGTTCAGAAAGGCAATCTTGATGGTTTCAAATCCCATACAGGTTATTGCTAAATCTAAGCACTGAAAGATTCATTGGTGTGAATAACTGTTTTAAAAGAGAAAGAAAAAGTTAAATTCATCTGTGTGTGTGTGTGTGTGTGTGTGTGTGTGTGTGTGTGTGTGTGCTTGTGAACTTGCCACCAAATTTATCTTAATCTCTGAAATGTGGCCTTCATGATTCTTCTGGTGTGTCAGATCACAAGTCTGCTGGTTTTTAAGGACAGGCTGGGCTGCAGAGCTTTGTGGTCTCAGCTGACTCTTTTTCTCTCACCTCCTCCTTCTCCTCTCTCTTCCCTCTGGAATTCAACTGAACTGATTTACATTTGCAACTTCATGTTCTATTTCCCTGACCATATATTCAGTAACCTTCCTGTTGCCATGCTTTAATTTTCCATCTGGTTTGCCTTGCAATGTCTCACTTCTCACACATTTTTAGGGGTGGCATAGGGTGAAGGTGAGAAAAGACTAGACAGTTCTTCACAGGACACTGAAGTGTTTGCTGAAACCTTATAAGATGATCTTATTCACCATTGGTTGCTGGTCACTGAAGCATTTGAATGGCTAAGCAGAATGTGCCTTTCCAAAATGTAGGCTTAAAATGTGTATAATTTGCTTTGCGAAATTGGAATGTTGCTTAGAGATCATGATGCTAAGTGAAGCTATATTAAGAGTACAGGGGTCATTGCAAACCTACAGTTTTGTTATTTGTAAGCACTCCTTGTGGCTTACTTTAACTCAGTATGAAAAAAAGAGTCATAAATTGAGGCAAGGAATAATCCTGAATTATAATGTAGATGACAATCTGTGCAGCTCCAACTCTGTGCAAATTCACTGTTTCAAAGAATCGCTGTTTATTGAAGCTGCAGATATGTTCAGAGAAATACTTCTGAACCATTAAATTTAAGATGATGTTGTCAAAATAGTGTTTGGTACCAAAGGTATGGTAGGGCTGGAAGTTCTGTACTTCAAGCAAGCTCTGAAAAGGCAAGCTGGTCCATAAACTGTTGTCCGAGGAGCAAGGGCTTAGGAACATGTTACCTACTGGGAGTGCATGGAGGTAGCTGCTTAAGTCAATACCTGGCCCCAGTGACAGTGATTATGATGTTGTAAATTGAGAGTCTAGCTCCACATTTCTGAATCCCTGATAAGGCCCTTCACACTGCTGCTGTAGTGGATAAGCAGAGCAGAATTTGAGTAGGGCTGATTTAGCAATGTTCAAGCTCCAGCATCTCTAACATAGCAGGTTATAGATGGTGGATGCAACATGGACTGTCTCAAAGGAATTGGATTTTCTAGGGTAGCTTCCTGAATGGGTCTCAGTTTCCTTAGCCACGAAATGACTTGTATTTAGACACTTCATATACCCAGCACACAAAGACAGGGAATCCTTATTCAATTAGATACATAAAGTTGAATTCTTTTTTACCATGTGTCACAAAAACATTATGAAGATGTAGGATGAAAACATATATGGAGAAATAAAATGAAAAGTTACACATTGAGCTGGTAAGTACATTAGACAGTAAACAAGAATCACTTATGGAAATGTGTACCCTGGCCACCATGTGTAGTGGTTAGGCATTTGGCGGTATCTCATGGACACTCCCAATGCAGTGGTTTGATCCATGAAGGGAAAGATAATGGACACTTGTTCACTTGGAAATGGCATTTTATTGTTTGAGAACCTGTCACTCTCATAGTGTGTAAGAGAAAAGACTTGCCAGGTTAACAAGTGGATTTTGTTGCTGTTGTTGGTTTGGGGTTTTGCTTTGTTTTAGTTTGTTTGTTTTTTCCTTGTTTTGCTAAATCTTTTCTCACTCTGACATGGTGACTATCTCTTATGTCATCAGCTACACAGTCTTGCACTGTCATGATGTTCACATGTGGTTTCTTTTTATTTTCTGATGTAGAACCAGAAATAGGCAAAAGCCTTTCCCTGGAGATCACTGGATCTCAAACTATGGAGTGAATTCCCATTAATGGTGGTTAATCCTGTACCTCTGGAGCTCAGGATCCATGGGTTTGTGAGGACTCACATGCTGAATCACTACCACTCAAAGATCATTCAAGGTGCTTGACTCTTAGAAGAGACATGAAATATCAAACCAGAAATTTATAGCAATAGATAACCTATAACTGACATGCTGAAATATTACCACCTTAGGCACAGAGAGACAGTATTTTGTGAAATTAGACATAGTCATTTCCCTATGTCATCATGATGTGTGTGCATAGCATATTCCTGTATCATTATAGAATGATTGGTACATGGCAAATCTCTTATATAAGAGTTGAGCAATGTAGTTAGTATTCCTCAAACTTGCCATTACATTCAAACAAAAACAGGTTGCCCCTTCAGAAACCTTTACGTCTTCTTTACCTGCCTGCTAGCTCAGCAGTGTTTGCTATTCATCTGCAGTACTTGATAGAGATCCATCTCTATATATTATTATTTCTTTACTTTAAATACTTTCTTTTAAGTCTGCTTTTGAGTTAACATATTCTAATGAGAATTAATGTAAAGAGCAAACATGGCAAGACATAACAGGAACAAATACATGAATGACATATCTCGAAGGGCTCCTGTAATTCAAACTGTAAAATGGTGTGGGGACTATGTGAACTTTCAAGCTCATAATTTACAGTTTCTGTATTTCATATATTTCATGATCCAAGGTGTCTCCTAAAACTCTATCAATAGGCTCTTCTGTGCTTTTAGGGGGAAAAGCAAAAGCAAAGTGACATTATAATTTGTGGCTTTTCTAGAATTTCTTCAAAATAGTTGGTCATATATGTTGGTTAATATCATATTTTAACTCAGTAATGGCCAAGAGAACTAAATATTATCACTATATTATGTGAAGGAACAAAAGAGGAGGAAAGAAAGAGTTTTCAATCCCTGCCCAAATTATTCATTGGAATTAGACTTTTATGAGACAGGATTGACTGTGTAGCTTTGTCTGCCTTAGAAGTCACTATGTGGACCAGAATGACTTGAAACTTAAAGAGTTCTATCTTCCTTTGGCTCCTGGGTGTGACATTAAAGGTGTGTGCCATCATTCCCAGCGCTAGAATGGATACTTAAAACTGTCCTCTACATTAACAACTGTCTTAAAGTTTAAACTTCTCAAGTTTTAAAACATCTGATAGCAAATCAGAAGATCTTCATTCAACTGTGTTCTACTGTTCAAGCACAGAGAAAACAAAACCTTACATGCCAAATTAGTACAATTTTCCACAACAAAGTAAATAAGAGTTTTAAATAGGACATAGATAATAATGTCTAAAATTGCTCATGTACAATTTCATCTTTGCTTGGAGGTTGAATCGATGATTTATGTTTATAAATATTGATTTCCTTTCTGGGTTGTTTTATGAACCAAGTGGGAAGGGCCATTTTGTGCAGACTTTGTTTTTGCTTTTACATTTTTCCTCAGAGTGGCAATTGTGGTTATTTCCTTGACTATTTGTATTGCAGACTCACTTTTCAGATGATAAGCAGAGCATCAGAAACATAGTGAAATTGACTGTTCTTACAAAGTGGCATTTAACATTTTCTATTTATAAATATAGCACCTTTTACCCACTATCCAGGAAACTTTTGACAAAAAATGACTTTCCATTAACTTATGTGTTAAATGTCAGAGCCTATTATTTACATCTGAGATGCACAAAACTAAGATAATTTAATCTTCTGGCTCAGGGTCAAGTGCACTAAAATGAGTGTGTGCTATGAATGGATATTACCTAAAACCAAACATGCATTACACTGTAGCTCTTCTAAGTTAATAAAATCGTCTCAGATAGAGTAAATACAACCACCACTCACTGATGTTTAAAAAGTCATCACCCTAAAGAGAGCATTCTTATGTTTTTATACTCTGGCAGCAATTCATAACTACTCCCTGTTTTTTTGCATTGTGTATGATTATGGTTTTATATATGGGTGATCAAGGGTAATATAAAATGCTGGCAATTGAAAACGTCATCAATTGGAATAAATGTAATGTCTGTCAGCATGAAGTCAACATTCCACTCAGTGCCTCTTCATTAATCATCAGTAGGAATGGGAACAGGCTCCCTAACAATGACATTGTCCAAGTTCCTCACAACGATCTTTCACTCAACTGTGTTTTAACTTCGCAGCTAGTTTTCACAATTTGTTGTCCTGTAAAGTAATAAATGGACCAAATTTTCTACATACTAATTAAAATTCCATTTCTCATGAATTCTTTAATCGAGTGCAAGTCATTATGTGCTTTGTTGATTCTTAAGTGCAAAGATAATTGCAATGGGCAGCATGAAAAGGGTTTGATTATTGCCTGTCGACTCTTGTGAATTCTAATAGGTCTAATTGCATAGCATCAATTCATCATCTCAGCATCACTTCTTTTTATTATTAGCTCTCAGAATTGTAATGTGCTCATAAGAAAGTGTTGTAGTATATCAGCAATGACATGGTACCTGGCCTGTTATAATTTTCAGCACTTACCTTGTGAAACTCTTGAAATTAAAAGTTTATTATGAAGTGCCCTTTTTTTCTGAAACTAATTTAAAAATGTTCCTGTATGATGATATGAATACTGTCCAGTAATCTACATATGAATTTGCCTTGGAAAGAATTCCATTAAATGACTGCCAAGACCTCCTTTGTTAAGATTGGTCCTATAAATTCAGAACATAATTCGTTAGTTGGAAAACACTTATTAGACTTTTTAAATAGGAATTCCTGGTGGTGCTTAGCTGAGAGTTTCTTTTCTATAGTGGCTTCTGAAGACAATTGGAATAGTGGGCTTCCACTGAGTAATAATGTGGAATCTCCCAGGCACCCCACTTATGTGACTAAAAGACCACCAATAATTATGACCCCAAACACCCTACCATCTGCCCTTTGGAAACAGTTCATTACCTTGTCTAGAGGTGGAATATAAACTTTTAACCAGTCTGCAGGTGCACTCATGTTTTATATGTCTTGTAGTGACAGCTGGACATCTGAAAACCTATATCCTCTGTCAGTCACTGCACTTTAATCATTATTTGCCATAATTTCAGGGACTCTTTGCGATGAAGTTTCAATATGACAGCTTTTAAGATAAGGCTCAAAATACCACCCACAGTCATCAGTTGCTTTCTGACCATCTAGAGCATCAACACAGAAGACTCCAGTAGTTTGGAGTCTACTGTCTTCATGTCCAGCGGCTCCTAAGTGAATGCCACCAACACTGCTAACAGTAACCCTGAAAGAAAAACTACCAGACTGTTAGGATGAGCCCAAGTCTTCCCCGAGACTGAAAAAAAAACTTCAGAATTTGTGATTGCTTCAGGGTAATATATTCAGAAGTGATTATAACCCATGCTCGGGGATGAGACAATTTCTTATCATTTTCTAGCACTTAAAGCAAACTGAAGACAAATGTTTTAGTTTTCTACTGCTATGTAACAAATTATTCCAACTCTTGGAGGAAATCAGCTGCTACCTTATTAGGCTGGAAGATTCTGTGTGACAGAAATGCAAATGACCCTTCGATGCTTTACCGTGTCTGGGTCCTTATTAAGAAGGACTGGGAACTGGGTGACAAATGTGTCCTGGTAGGATGCCTCACAGTATGGCCTCAGCCAGGAATGGCCACCTGGCTGCCTAGCTTCTCTCCTATGGCACATGGTTCTTAGTGTCCCAAAAAGTATGTCATGTGATCAAGGCAAACCAGCAGGGATTATCACCTTTGTTAAAGAGTCCCACAGCATCACTTGAACATATTTCATGTGCTGTAAGCAAACCTCTGTAGGCGTCTGGGATTGACTGGGAGGGGATTTGCGTGCACTGTCTTTTTATAGAGTGTCGAGGTCCCACTGCAGGAGATATTGCTGTGGCCATTTGGGGATAATATGGCCTGCACTAGGCATGAATCATCACCCTCCTGTAATTGCTTCCTATGCCATAGAGCCATTTGGAAGGAATAGGCCCCCAGCAGATGTAAATTATTGTCTTAAGCATCCTGCTGAAGATGATTTCAATAAAAAGGCACCCCTTTCTGTATTTGTACGATAAAAACCAAGAAGAACGCAGAAGGTTTTAGTTGCATAAATGTTCTTTTTAAAGATATTCCTTGAATTCTCCCTAGAACTCATTCATTTTTGTGTAAATATTTTATCAAATACTTGAGTTCATTTCCACATATGAAAAATTAATAGAAAAAATTAATCTTAAATTTTCTATACCATAGGAAATTTGTAACATAATAAATTACCACTCACAGATACCCATGTCTTATGTTCTTTGAAAGCCAGATTGGAATAGTGACATGCATGGGACTATGGCTTACTATACTATCATACTTTTTAAAAAACCATAAAATTGACATGGAACTAAATTAAAATGTTTTAAAAATGGCTTACAACTTACAGTGATTTGACTTGTGACTTTTCAAGTTCAAAACTGTGGAAGAAAAGCATGCATTCAGTACAAACCCTATTTTAAAGTTTGAACTTGGAACTTTTCTTTGTGGGGATCCATAGTCTGAAGCTGGACAGAGGCAAGCCAGCAGCAGCTGCCAATGAACCATGCGATCCAGTTGAACAACTGATGCTGCTCTAGAGCAGCAGTCTACTAAACCACGGTGTTCTGTTAGGTTAGGTGTATTGTATTAAATGAGTTTTCAGATTAGAGTAATTTTAAAGATATTTTCTCTCAAAGATATTACCCAGGGGTTTCATTGGGAAGGAATGCCTGTTACATACAGAGAGTCACCTGTTTATGACATGCTTAGTTTGGGCAATGAACATATAACACTAAGATAAGATGCTTCTATAATATTTAAAATGCCTTTTATGAACAATAAACAATAATTTCACTATTCCTCCACCTTTGCTGCTCAGTCTCAGGATACCATCCTCTCAAAGGCAACATTGCTTGATTTCAATCATTATGTATTAATTTTATCTGTTTATAGTTAGTATGGAATGACCCGGCATGGACCACTATGGTCAACTCTTAAGCTTATTGTAGTGGCCATAGCACTAAAGTCTGTAATTACAAGGGCTAGTTTCTCCATGCACTTGTTGCTTGGTACTATTCAATGTACATCATGACAAACTTATCCATGCTTCCTTCTATTTGTCCGTTCGTTTCTTTTATTCCTGATTCTTTCCTGTCCTGATTATAAAACCTCTCTTCCTTTGTTAGGTTATTTGTTGGTCTGGTCTGTTGATGACAGGTTCTCTTGACTTTCCTGTGTGTGAGAAAGTCTAGTTCCCCTTTTGGTATTTCTGGGGCTCTGGTTCAACAATTCTTTTCTTTTAATCTCTTAGATAATATCTTGCCATATCTTCCTTTCTCCTCCATTGTGTGTGACGAAGAATACACTGTGATTCGAATTGTCTTTGTTCTTGGTTTTGCTTTGTTGCCCCACCCCCACCTCCACAACATAATTAGGCCTAATGTCTTCCAGTCTACATTCAAGATTATTTTTTGTCTAATTTGTTTTTTTTTTTTAGGGGTTTGTTTGTATGTGTTTTTGAGAAAGGGTCTTACGGTGTAGCCTAAACTGGTTCTGAATTCCTGAGTTCATGTGATTTCTCTGGGTTCATCTCCCAGGCAGCCTATATAATACAGGCATATGCTATTGCACCTGGCTTTATATCTGAAATGAAATATGATGTCTGCTTTTGAACTTATAGGTTTTTGTTTGTTTCTTTGTGTTTTAGTTTTGTGGGATTTTTTTTGGGGGGGGGGGCAAGGTTTCTCTGCATAGCCTGGGCTGTCCTGGACTGGCTTTGTAGACCAGAATAGCCTCTCACTCACAGAGACCTGACTGCCTCTGCCTTCCTAAGTGTTGGGATTACAAGTATGTGCCACCGTACCCAGTTTGAATTTAGTTTTTAATATAGTATTGTATCTGTGTTAAATCTGCTGGCTGTGTCGTCTAAATTGACATTGTACAACATAGTAATGTCATGGTACACAGTTAATGATTTTTTTAGCATATTCTTTATGTAATGAGGTTCCAGGTTTTATTCAAACCTTTGTCTCTGCAGGTCCCCCACAGCACATTTGCCTGAGGGAAAGAGGCCCCCTTAAAAGAAACTTCAGGGAGGGAGGCTCTCTTGCTTCTGGTCAGAAAGGGTTCTCTGGTAGGCTTTATGTAATTCAACCCTGACGGGAAAGAATGGGGACCCTTACCTCACAGTCTCCTGCCAGTCAGCCATCATCCCTAGGGATGATGAGGACACTGAGTGCATTGAATTTTCTGGCTTTGCATACTTGCAATCACCTCTGACATCTCTAGAGTGCTGCACACATGGGACCAGCCCTGGCTCCCTGAGCAGTCCACTGAAAGCCCCGGGGGAGGAAACACCTCAGTGTTGTGATGCCAAAGGACTCTTGCCTCCTCGTGTCCTGTGTGGCAGGGAAGAAACTTTGGCTTTCTTTGTGGTATTCGGCAGAGTAGAAGGTTTTGTCTTTCTGACTTGCTGAATTTCCCCTTCCCTGGTTTTAGGAAGGAGAGAAGAACGCATTTGTGAGGATTAGGCTGAGCTCTTCTCTTCTTCTGGGTATGTCTGATGCACCTGTTGTTTCACCACTCAGGCTGGGTTATGTAAAGTAAGAAGAAAAGCCAAACATCTCACCATGTTGGGTCAAATTAGGCCTCCTCGCTGCTTTTGACAGTCTTCTTACAGTTCCATGGTTTTCTACTGGATTTAGCCAAAAAAAAAAAAAAAAAGGTAGGACAAAATCCATCTGTGCAGTCGTCTGCTTCTTGATGGGTGTATTTAACACCAGGTCTTGGTGAATGCTAAAGTTAGAAAACAATGACAGTAATCTCAGAACCAGAATCCAATGGAGTCTGCCACCAGCCTGGTACTCAGGGATGGCGGGCACATTAACTTTAAGGCCCCAGCATCTCTGAGTGTTCAGCAATCCTTGATAGAACATTTGTGCCAGGTTTTGAAGGAAGGGTGGAGAAAAAGTGGTAGTCTAACCTCTCAGTGAGGAATTGCAGGAACCCACTCAGCTTCATTAACAGCAGCAGTGGAGGGCTTTGCTCTTGGCAGTGCATGCATGGCAGAGGGCACAGCCAGGAAACCTCCGGGGTTTTTGTTTTTTTTTTTGTTTTTTGTTTTTTGTTTGTTTTGTGTTTTACACAAAAAGGTATATAAGCCTAAGGACAAAACACTGTGGAAAATCATCCTAAAAGGTGAAAGGAAGGGGCACCTCCATTTCCTAAGAAAATGTTAGTTTTCATCTTTTAACTATTTGACCTAGCCTTTCCTCATGCAAGACGGCTCTATTAAGGTATAGTTTGTTTGTAAAACACAACATGGGACTTTTTATGTTGAGTCTTTGAAAATCTGTTCTTGATGACAGCCCTGTGATCATCCACTACAGCAATTCCTGATAGACTTCTGTGTCTTCAAAGCATCCCTATCACTAACAATATCTGTCTCTTGGGACAGTAGAGGGCATCCTCTGCTGGACCTATGCAGTTGTAATTTACCTTTAGGCTATGGCCAAAATTAATAAACAATTTCATCTGTCCAGGTAGATTTTTACCAACTATGCATTAACTATGCTGTTGTTGACTTTTCTAGCATGGCAAGACAGCATTCTCTTTTTCCTTTCCTTTCTTCTCTTTCTAGTTTTGGTTTATACTAGTCTCTCTCTCTCTCTCTCTCTCTCTCTATCTCTCTCTCTCTCTCTCTCTCTGTGTGTGTGTGTGTGTGTGTGTGTGTGTGTGTGTGTGTGTGCATGTGTGTTATGCTCATATGCATGGACACATTAACTATTCAGAGGTTTTGATATATTCACATAGATACTACTGTCACATTCCAGAATATTTTCATCTCTTTTAAGTTAAAGTATACCATTAGTGGTCTTTCTTTCTTTCTTTCTTTCTTTCTTTCTTTCTTTCTTTCTTTCTTTCTTT
>OU015742.1:8011501-8052794 GCA_907169655.1 Acomys percivali | reverse complement strand
GAAAGAAAGAAAGAAAGAAAGAAAGAAAGAAAGAAAGAAAGAAAGAAAAAGGACCAGTCTGAGTTTGAGTTTGACAGCTAAGTAAAGTCATTTCTTCTGTCCCTTTTGCATTTGAATGATACACTCCTGCATAAGTGTCTATACATAAGGCCCAGTTCCACAGTGAGGACCCATCCAAGTGCTTCTCTGTGGAATGAGTTTGTCCCTTTTGAGAGGAAGGTTCTAGACTAACTTTGAGTCACCAGCCTGTTCCTGTGCCTGCTAGAGCACACACCTCTTGTGAAAGCGCCCAGTGAAATTGCCTGAAATATTTTTATCATTTTCACTCCACCTGCACCTTGGTCATACTGTTGAATTTGTGTAAGTTGAATCTATGAATAATGCAAGTTCTGAGCACCAAAATTTGCACACATTGTTTCTTTCAGAAGTTATGTCAACACAATGTTGCAAGTATTATGTCCTCAGTTTCTAGGAAAGTGTTCCTCAAGAACAAAAGTGGGGGGAAATTATGGTGCACCTTATGGTCCAATTGCTGGTTTTACTGTTTTTCTTGTTTTCTGATCTAAAAACTGGATGTATCTTATGGTCAGGTTTGTCCTATACTCTGAAAAATATGGTAGGTGTGGCAGGCCACATGTAGAGCTGCATATGTTCAGATTCAGTACAGATGTCAAGTGTTTAGGCACGGTACACCTCCGAGTTGACCTATGCACTTAACAGTCTCAGAAAGACGCCAGCACTAATTCATTTTAATGGAGATAGAGGTTTCGTATATACAAAGATCTCTGTCCCCTCCCCCACTTTAATGGACTGTGAATGATGCTCTTGTTAATACCTTGGAAATATGTGTATAGAGTCACACTTCATTTTTATGACTCCAAAAACAAAAATCATTCTCTAAAACAAAGGAAATTCATTCTGACAGGAGCCACACGTAAATGAAGGAAATGTCACTTTTAAAAATTGTACTTATTTTCTTGTCCCTTGCAAAGCAAGACAAAGAAGTCACCTCATTGTTTTTTGGTATCTTTTCCTTTCAGAAAACTCTTTGGAAAGAATATCCTAACTTTTGTTATCATACAATGCTCTTGGGATCTTTATTTTTGCAATCATCCACAGTGTAGTTATTAGGAAATATCTTACTGGGTGTGGGTGAGTCTTTGGAAACAGTTCTTTGGTTCTGTTCAACTTCATGTTGAATGATAAGAACCGGCATAACTGGATTCCGTTGCTTGCCTGAACCAGACGATCCATTCTACCTCATCGTTTCCTCTCATCCCCTGTATCACCTCTAGTTAGACAGAAGACAATTGGATGGACTTCTGTTTAATCATTTGCAGATTCACTAATTATCCATTAAGCAACTGTTCTCCTAGAGTTCTTTCTTGCCTTGTGAAAAACAGACAGAGATCTGTCATGTACCCTGCAGGGGAAACATGGCAGTACTGCAGCAAGATAGAGACACAGAAGCATAATGTCTCAGAAACAATCTAAATGTATATAAAGTTGTATTTAATTGCCTCCAATGACAGACAGTGCTTGGAATCACTGGAAAGAATGACATACTATTGAAGACCCCAGTCTTTGAAGAAATGTTAAAAGGCATAGTAGTAATCATCAAATATAAAGTTATCAGAAAGGAGATGAAGAGAGATAGTTGAAAATTAGTCCTAGAGTAGGATCGTGGACCTCATCTTCAGAGAAGGTAAATTGTTGTTGGGTCTCATGGAATGGGGAGTACTCACAGACAAGCAGTGGTCACGAACATAGCACTCCAAATTTCAGGACATTTCTAGAATGAGAAAAAAAAAATTAACCGCAAGGTGAAAATGAATGGCATACTTACTTGCTTCATACACCTTTCACACCTGGACATGGTGTCTCAGGCTGAAATCCTAGCACTGAGAATGAAAGGCAAGAGGAGTCTTATCACCAGCCTGAGCAAGATGAGAATCCCAGCCAGCCATGGCCTTTCGTCCCCAAGCCTCAGCACCCAGTGGCATGTCATTGTTAGTAAGTCCTCTTGAATAAGAGATAGAAACCGTGGATGAGTGAACGACTACAGAAGAATCTTTCTGATTTGGGCTTGTGGTGGTGGGAGAATAGGTGCACACTCATGTACACCCCTCAAGACACCTCAGTTATCACTGAGTCAATGTGCTCAGAGTTGCCTTGCACCAGAGCCTCACATTCACTCATGTTTGCCTACCACATGGGTTTCTAAAGCTTGTCTTCTCCCTGAGCACACTGCTGTTTTTGCATGTCTCTGCAAAAAGCTAAGTCACTGTCATTTCTTAAAGCAAAACAAAGGCCTCATTATCATCTTTGAAAAAGCCATATTGTCTGTCTGTGCCTCTTTCTCCCCAATGTGGAAGCGTTGAATAGAAATGTCTTAGAGTCACTTCTTTCTAGGATATGTTCTCTTTTAGTTGATTGTAAATTGATTTTGAATGCTGGGATTTTTGTGGGGAGTAGAGCTTTCCACACTCTCTCCATGACCTATATCTTATTAGAAACAACATTATTATAATCTAGATGCCCCCTAGTACCCTGTGGAATTTCAAAAATATCAAGCAGTTGACTATAGGATTTCTCTCTGTACACATCACGATCTCTATTATTTTTTATGGCTATGTGTAAGAACTCAGTTTAAAACAAGACTCAGTTCCATTAGTGGAGTCAACTTTTTGTCCTTTTTGAACAAGAACAGTCTTAAATAGATCTTTGATAAGAGGAGGAAACTAATGCAAAATTAAGGATAAACTTTGCCGCTTACATTTTTTTTAATATAGAAGGCATTTGGACACAACATGATTGAATAATATCTTATAACTTGAGCTGAAAACCTCATAGTTTTGAAGTCAATGAAATGTAAAACATGTCTTTAGCATATGATGTCCCAAACATAACACTGTTAATGCAACCTCATGTAAAAATAAAACCAACTCTCCAATTGAGGTTGGTACATAATTAATGTGCTTTGGAATCTTTTTAGTATGTGAACTATCTATGTGTGTCAATCAACTGAAAAATGCAAATATTGGTTATAAGCTAATTGTTTAATCTTAGACATAGGCAGTTATATCACCCAGGAGGATGAGCAAGTAAACCAAAAGCCATTCTTTTAGAGAAAAATAAAAGGCAGTTCACTAACTCATGCAAGAAGATGGATGACTGTGCTCTCTGTGGACATAGAAACTCATCATACAACTAAGGAAAACATACAAGAATAAATAATCCACCCTCCAAAATCTGATGTAAGGCAAGAGCTGACTTATATTATTACTGAAGTCTGCTGCACTTTTGAAAGGAACATTTTGCGGACAATTGCTTGTTTCTGGAAATATAATAAAAAAAACAAAACCTCTAAGCTTTATAAAACATTTATATGAAAACATTGACCTATACGGGAAGAAAAAAGCAGCATTTATTGTGTAATGCCATCAGGTGGTAATTCAATTTCCTGTTAACTGAACTTGAAGTATTCTCTTTCAGGTCATAGATTGGTGTCGCTTATCATATAAATTGGTCAATAAGATTTACAAATAGTACTTTTAGTGCTTGGTTTTCTGGTCCTATCTCTAGCAAAGAAAATCAATTTAATTCCACGGGCTGGCTTTCTCCTTAAAATTCATGTGATTTGAATATGATTGACAGGGCATGGCATCATTATGCAGACTGTTAGATGGACCGATTATACTTATGAATACAAGAGTAGAGTGAATGAAAGTAACATGTAATTGATTCTATACTTGGTCTGACTATTCATTAACAGTATGAATGTAGCACAGTCACTCCTCAAATAGAAAATGATGAGAGCAATGTATATGTACTCTCATATTTGTTTTAAAATTCATTATGCCAATAGTTTTTCACAGAATATTTTATCCCCATTTGTTTTGCCAAGCATAAGTCTGATTGAATCTATGTAAATAGCTCTACTACTTTGAGTATTTATTAGGTATTCTACTCACACATTTTTCAAGTTATACTTTCAGAAATGACGAGGGGATCATTTGTGTACTCCCTTAAAGGCAGCCTTTTACACTACCTTCCTTTTCTATGTAGTTCAGACTAATTTCCCAGGATAAATTGGGATGGGGGAAGCACAGGGCTTCAAAACAAGAGCTGATTTATCAGCTGATTGATTTCAGAAACAGATGAACAGAAAAGGTTCCATTTGTCTTGCCACACTCGAGTCTGATGAGACACAAAAGGGCCTGCCCCCTCATTTTCCACACCTTTTCAATGAGCTGCATTTGAAATGTTGATTAAATGTACAAATTGCATTTCTGTTCTCTTGGCTTTCATCAGTGAAATGAAAGCGGTGCTCAAAGGCTGCCTTTCCTTCCTTGAATGTGATGGTAGACACTCTGGGGAAGGGGGAATCATATGACAGCTCCTGGAGACTTATAAAGCTGATTCTATAACCTCTATACCTGACCTTTCCTGTGTCCACAATGTCTTGCCACCCTTTAATACAAAGGAAGCAGACATTTGAATCTAGGAGCTACTGTCACTCCTCAGTCTCCAAACTAGATCTTGTTGACAATGAATAAATATTCTCATCTCGGATTTCTGTCTTGTGTGACTCGAGCTTTTTTATTGAATCAGCAATCGACTTATTAAGATAATAGCAGCCCAGAGAACGCTATACTGGTAATAAAATCAATAATATCATTCTTTTCTATGCGTTCATAGTTACCTTATACCATAGTTTATAATTGATAGATATGTGCAGAGCTGGGTGTCCCAGAACTGTGTCTGGGAAACTAAGCCCTGTGATTTTAAAAAATATGTACATAAGTGCTTTGTTATTGTTTTCCTCAAAAAAAAAAAAAAGGGGGACTGTATCATTTAAGTTGAAAAAAGGAAAGAAAGGTGTCTCCCCCACGTCTTCCGTGGCAGTTGCAACCAACAGAATAAAGTGTGAGTGGTGCTGTGTGCCTTCCAGGCTGCCCTGCAAAAGGTGCCAGGCTCACGCTCTTGTTTCTAGAAAGCTAAGCTGTTGTGTAAGTCAAATGCTGTGTGGTTGCCATGCGGTGAGAAAAGCAGAACCTGCATACGGAGAACCACTAACTCAGTGGAGAGAATGGGACCCCTCAAACTCTTGCACGTGATTGTCTGCCACTGCGCCGGCAGCAACTGCTGGCATGAGATGGATTCTAGATGCCAGGCCATCACCCGTGGCTTGCTCCCTTTCAGAATTTCTGACCGACAAAGAACATAGGAAATCACAAAACTATGGAGAAATGATTGTTACATTAAGCCGCCATGTTTTGCAGTAACCTTTTACATAGTTGTAAATAGCCAGGCATTGAATGTATGCAAATTGAAGGGTCAGGTAGTGAGATTCCTTGTAAGCATATGGCACATAAACAAATACACGTCATTTTCATCCATCTCTAGTGACCTTGGAAACATTTATTGAGAATAACATTAACTTGTGATAGTATATCTCTCCACATTGATGTGTGGCTTTGGGCACAGAACTTGGGTCCCTAAATATGGAAGACAAGACTTTTTTCTGTATTATACTTTTTATCTCTAAAAGTTCTTGGCAGTTATTTAAAATCTTTTGGCTATTGAGTCAATTCTGAAATATATTACTTTATGACTATAGACAATTCACTTTGCTTATTTTAGCTATAGTAAAACTTTCAAGGTAGATGCAAATCATGTAAGATAAAAATGCTCATTTTTAGTAAAAGGAAGAACATGTTTACTTAAACCGCTTGAATGTGAGTTTAGTAGTGAAATGAAAATAAGTATTCTATTTCCTGAAACATTGTGCAGAAACCTTTCCCTTTATGTGCCACCTATAACCTATGCTTACCTGAAAATATTTTGATAGAGAGAAATAATTGATGGCAGCAAAATAAACCCAAGATATACCTGATAGGTTCACTGTTGGTTTTTCATTAAGAACATTTTTGTCTTTATAATAAAAAGAAGCTTATCTTTTAAATATGAATTAGCAATTGTTGTACAGATTGGGTAAACAGGATCAAGGAATATTTTCATTTTCTTGTATATAATTTTCCCTTATATAAGTTGAATTTTATAGACAGGCATGTGGAACTGGAGAGATGGCTCAGCGGTGAAGAACACTTTTGGCACATGGCATCTAGAAACCATCAGTAAATACAGTACCGAGTCATCTGATGTATTCTCTAACCTGCATGGACAGCAGGCACACATGAAACAAAAGCATACATGCAGACAGAACACCCATACACATAAAAATTGTTAATATTAGAAAAAGTAAAGTAAGTATATAATAAAATGTCTTCTATTCATATCCACATTCATAGATTTAGCCTCCATAATTTGACAACTACAACTGCATAACCTCTGTCTTTAATTGCTTATTATCTTTCCAAAGATGCCTGGTTCCATTACTAAGTACGCTTTCTCTTCTGTGGCTTTGAATGTGTGTGACACCTAGTAGCATGCTTGGCATAATTTCATTTGTCCCTTTTGGTATTGCTGTTTGCCTTATCTTGAATAACTTTTTATATCCTTCTATGTTCTTACTTATAGAAACATAGTGTAGGGTGGTAAAAATGCACTAGTAGTGAACTAGACTTCTGTAGATGGATATCTAGGCTGTTTTTGAGCTTTGCCTATGTCACACAATATTGTCATAAAAGACATGTTTAAATAGTCATGTACATATAAGAAAGTATAATTTTCATAGGAAGCAGTCCTAGAAATATACCACTATATCTAATGAATGTAGAATTGTGGTTTGGACAGGTGTGGTTAAATCACTCTCTTTGCGGACAGTGCCAATTACACTTCACTGTATAGACATACTTGTTGAACTTGTATTATAATTGATGGTCATTTATCTGGATAATAATGAATTAGACTATTCAGGCTCTATACCTTCATTCTTTCCTGATAAGCCCATAGAAAAAGACATGGGCCTGACATTTACAAAGATTATTACTCAACTCCATATTTGTGTTTTGAATATGAAATGCCCCCTCCCATTTTGTGTGGTGAGTCTTGGGGGCCATGTTATGGGCTTTGGGAAGTGATTGGATGGATCTGTAACATAATAGAAACACTAAGACATAGTGAAAAATAAGACCGGGGTGCTCATTAGAGAAAGTGGGTGTGTCCTTCAGCTACCTATACTGCCTCCTGCTATTTCTCCCTCCTTTGCTTTCTGGTTGCCATAGGTAAGCATTCTCCTCCACCACATACCTTAACACACATGTGAGATGACTTTCTGCCTCTGCTTGGGCACAGCACAGCACTCCATTGGCCAAAGCCTTTGAATCGTCCCTCCAAGATAAATGTTTCTTCTTCTAAGGAATATCTCTCAGGGATTTGTCATAGCAACAAAAAGATGTGACCAACACACCTGCCTTTAGCTTTGAAGACTGAGACCCAGAAAGGAAAGAGACTTGCCCAAGTTCGTACAGCACATGGTGACAAGACGTGGGCCCTCTGAGAGGTTGTCAGATGCCAAGATTGAAAGCAAAATGTTCTTTCTATGTTCCCACTTATGTGCGGAAGGTCCCTTAGATGCTGCAGCTCCTTCTGTGGAAAATTATATGTATCATTTTGTGACTCTTGCCAGTTACGAAGCATTGGGTTTAACAATTCTAATTTAATTATCCGTCCCAAGAGATCCATAACCTGGTCTTAAAGTAGAGCGTTGCCCGTGGATATTTGCATATCTGTTTTGAAAATATAAATTGCTAAAAAAGATCATTGATAATATAGGATCTGTTTGTTTTAAATTTTTATTTCTAATGTATTCAATCAAAGAATTTTAAACTGCTATTGTTAAAGGCTAGCCCTATGGTATTTGGTATATTTAGAAGAATTCTTGTGATAACTTTTGAGCCCCCGAACCATGTTCAAGTATTGTTGATTTGCTTTTGTTTTTGTTTTGTTTTGTCCTTATATCATTCTGTGCTATGTCTGCCTCTATTAAAATGCTGAATAGTAATGGCGCTGAATAACACTGAAGAAATTACATCAAAAAGACAGCTGATTTGTTTTACAAATAAGGAAACCAAGTCAGGGACCCATGAAAATGATGACTTGCTCTGGACACTTGATCACTCACAGGTGGAACTGAAGTTAGAAGCAGTCTACCTGACTGTAATTTATAAGAGGAAAAAAATGGAACTCAATGAAGAGTCGTTACTAATAAGTAAAGTGAACAATTAAGATAATGAAAGAAATTTCTCTTGAAGCCTCATATTGATTCACCCCCAGCTTTGTGAATCTGAGAGGTCATTGTGTTGGTCAATAATAGCACTTGATCTTAGATGCTGCAAATTTAATATAGAGCATAAAATACAGGGATCGATGTCTTGATATTAGGGAAGCTTGTTTATAGGCTGTTTCTTCTTAGACTTTTCAGTGAAACAGAGAGCTGCAGAAACACATGGAACCACTTTTCAAAAGCCCCATTTTACTTATACAAATATTAATGGCTAAAAGAAAGCACAGGAAGCGGTTTTATTTTGTCACCACCACCTGTTCCCACGGGTTCCTCCCCACCATGGTTCTACCCACTAAGACCTTTATTTCCTTGGAAGAAGTCGGCACAGCTTTCATAGCCTCGTGTAAGAGGCGCTTCTCCATCGTCTCTGTTCACAAACAAGGAGAGCCTGGCCGTATCTCACTGTTCCTCTGGGAAGCCGTGACCAGTGAAACCAGGCCTCAACTTGTTCAGTAAGAAGGAGAATGCCAAAGTAACCCTACAACCTGGCCAAAAGCTTAGGAATATCATAGCTGGGCGCAAGCAAGTAACCACAAGAGATAAAACAATACAGGGTCCTGTTCCCCTGTAGTCTAACATCCACTAAAAAACGGTAGCTAATATAGCATATTCATGTGAAAGTTTTATTACATAGGATACAAAGCTCCTATTTTCTGAACATATGTAGTTTGTGGTATTTTTATTGCAATATAATGATATAATTGTATGCTTTGTGCACCACCTCATTTCACTGTATTCTCTGTCTCTATGCTGGGGCCATTACCACTACAATGAGAACCAGGCCCACCTGTGAAATAACATCTGCATGAACTCAGGGGTGCAGATTTTCTGCCTGCTTTGATCATACATCATCATCTTTAATATTGTCTGGCAAGAGTTTAAATATTATTTTAGAATTAATCATTGAAATCCACGCTTGGAAGGCCTTTCTCAAATAGCATATAATAGTCTCAATATTTAGTAAGGGAGCAGCAAAGCTTTTCCCCCAATCATGTTGGTTTATGAGTCTCAATTCAAATTTTACGTGCAATCTTAACTGTGCCATATTCCTGTTTTACAGAGCATTCTTATTCTTATCCTTGTTAAAACTAAGTGGTACTGATTAGCCAAAGTAAATAACTTCATTTCATTATAATAGTCTGGTAATACAGACCAAAATTTATCTCTTTGATCAAACTTGATTAGTTCTTGTAACTTATGTCAGCGAAATGTCATAATTATTCAATTAACATATAAAACCAGGAAACAAAATTTACAAAGTATTTCAAGTAATTTGGATCAAAATTTGATTTCTTCTAATCTTTTTTACTGAGAAATGAGGATAATCTTATTCTGTAGCACCCCTAAATTTAAAAACTTACAAATGTCAGAACTGGAGCTGTAAATCAAGTGGTAGCACACATGCTTAGCATGCACAACAAGGCTCTGGGGCCAACCCCAGCACTTCGCAAAAGAGTTTATGTGTGCGTAAAAATAGGGAAAAATAGCAGTGTTTGAGGTTTATATGCAAAAGTCAAAATAGTCAAATTTTTGTTTTAAATCCATGTGGAGGTTGAAAAGTACAGATTGCTATTACTCGGTGAGAGTTTTAATATATTAAAAATAAGGTATGAGTCAGGCACGGTGGCACATGCCTTTAATTTCAGCACTCGGGGAAACAGAGACAGGCTGACTACTGTGAGTTCGAGGCCAGCCTCTTCTACAAAGTGAATCCAGGACAGCCAGGGCTACACAGAGAGACCCTGTCTCAGAAAGAAACAAAACCAAACAAACAAAACAAAACAAAACAAAACCCGATAGGAAGCATCAGGCAATGTGTGTATATACTGGTATTCCTAGCACTGCTGATGTTTGTGAAGACTGAACACTTTAAAACCCTTAGTAGTAATTTGAAATTTTTCATGTTAGGATTGTGATTGCAATAAAATTCTCTCAGTGATGTTTTCAAGAACCTCTTTATATCCTATGATGTCTTATTCACAAGGAGAGCTGTGTCTAGCACAGCCTCTTCCTTCCCCTGTCAACTCGTATGCTCATTTTACAGGCAATTATTTCTCACTTTATGTCCCACCAAGGATTTGTCTTCTGCCAGGGTACCAATTATGCACATCTTATACAATAATCTGTCACACTTGGACCTGACCAATGCCCTTGGAAGAGTTCAATGGTAGTGAAATTCTTTTCTCTGGTGTCACCTTCCTGGGAAGGTGGCCTGCTTTGAGAAGCTATGGTCCCTGGAATCTTTTACAATGGAGCATTTATGTCGTCTATATTTCTTAGCTTGCCTGTCTCCAGGCCCCAAAACTAATATCAAAAATAAATAAAGTGCCAGTTGTGTGAAAAGTAAATAACACTTCACTTACCCTCTTCTCCTTTCTTTTGCATTTACAGATGTCATCCATACTGTAGGACCCATAGCCAGAGGTCACATTAATGGTTCCCACAAGGAAGACCTTGCTAATTGCTATCAATCGTCCTTGAAGCTGGTGAAAGAAAATAACCTCCGATCAGTTGTAAGTACCTCAGAGGTTTTTGTTGTTGTTTTTTGGAGGGAGTGCTTGTTTGCCTTTTGTTTTTGTTTGCTTGTTACATGTCTTCTCAGGCTTTATGCAAGAAAACAGCCAGTGCTGAGCTTATCATACTATGGGACACTTCTTTCACATTGGCAGTGTGCGCACATGGTTATCGCATCAGAGTAAGCTGAAGTCCTTGTATCTGTCTATGCATGCCTGTATCTACATAAGTCTCTTCAGATTCAATTCACATTCCGAAGCATACTCCATGCATTTTCCCTGAACACTGTTATTCTTTTGGACTCGTTTTCCTCCCCATAACCTGATAACCTGTAGTTAAGGCTGCCACACCCTTGTCTATCAGGTTAGACAGAGGAAATTCAGAAAACATGCATCTCATCTCTTTTCTTAACATTGTTCACAGAGAATGCTGGCTTTAGAAGCATTTATCTATTTTTCTTTTTCTCAGCATTCCCTGACTTTATTAGATCTCAATTATGCCAGAAAAACAAAACTCTGAGCATTATACATTATAAATACCCAACACTAAATTAATTTGTCCTAGAATAAGTTAATTTGGCTATGATCTTTGATGTTTTTAAGTCCATAGAGATTAAACCTTGCTGAAGGTGTAGGATGGGCAAAAGTTAAACTTTTTGAGATCTGATCAGGTTAACTAGACCTAGGCATTGCTTGGGAATTCACACAAGTGGTGGTTGTACAGTTTGCAAGAACTTAAATGGAACATGCATTTGGAAAGCCACAGGTGATGAGCATGGCTGTAATTATAGAGAGTCTTTTTTTTTTCATTGTACCATGGCAAGTTTGCTTGCTATAAGGAGATATTTCACAAGCCAATTATACCTTATAATGCTTGCATAATATTGACATACATGTATTTATGTATCTATATAATTTATGTAACCTTTTGATTTAAAAAAAGTTTGTTTGTAAATTAATCAGTACCTAAAGCCTTATAATGTGTGTGTGTGTGTGTGTGTGTGTGTGTGTGTGTGTGTGTGTGTGTGTGTGTGAGTGTGTGATGTGCATACAGGTATCTGCATCCATGAATGTGATGTGTGGGCCATAGATCAACAGTAGGGTGTCTTCCTCTTATTTTTTGAAAATCTCTTACTCAGATTGGCTAACTGGGATCCTCCTCCCCAGTATTACAGTTATAGTCAGTTCTGGTTTGCTTTCGGCTGCTGTGCTAAGATATTCTAAACAAAAACTCCTTAGTGGAGAAAGAGGGGTTTGGACCTATGAATGCAGCATCAATGGAAGCCAGGGCATGAACTCAAGCAGGAAGTTGAAAACAGAAACCATAGAGGACCACTGCTTTCTGGTTCACTCACAGGCTTTTGCTTAGCTAGCTTGCTTATATAGCTCCAGGACTACGGAGTCATGCTATGTACAGTAGGCTGCCTTCCTATTACAAATAGCAATGAAGACAGTCCCCGACAGAAATGCCAATCTGGTCTTACAATCCCTCACCTGAGACTCCCATCTTAGGTGACTCTAGGCTGTGTCAAGTTCACAGATAAGTACCTAGGACACAGACCCACCTGGCTGGTTTCTAGGGGTCTAATCTCAGGTCTTCATGCTCTCACAACAAACACTTTACCCACTGAGCTGTTTCTACAGCCCCAAGACTCTGTTCTTAGAGAAAGCTGAAATGCAAAGAGAGTAGAGAAACGTAGGAAGCCAGTGGTTAATTTGATCTCTATAGGAATTCAAAGTAGATGTGCACTTGGCAATAAGAAAAAAAAATGTCAATATGACTAGTTGATTTTTACAAGCAAGGGACTGAAGTGCCTATAAAATGGATATCCATATAAGCTTACACCTTGGAGTGTATAGATTTTAATATCTGAAAAGAAAGAGCTAGTAAATTTATTGGTATTCCTAATGATAATGTTTTTAAAAGGAAACAACAATAAGACACCCATTTCAACAGCTCAGAAGCAGCATCCATTGTTTTAACAGAGGAGATAAATGAGCCTTCAGTACGATCACCTTAAATCAATATGTGTAAGAAATGCACTAAGAATCACCTGCTACACTAGTTAGCTTCCATCCAGCTCTTAGAACTGTTCAAGCAATGCTCTAGTCTGGTCATCTTGAGATTGGAATTGGGTCTACCTTCATCTTTTTGATGATGATGATGATGATGATGATGATGATGATGACGATGATGATGACGATGACGACTTTGAAGTACTAACAACATGAAAGCAAGTATTATGAATAAAACTTGAATACAATTAGGTCAATGCTGAATTAAATGTATATGAATATTGGCAAATAAGAATAAAGATGGGAAATCTTTGAATCTGCTGAATCTGAAGTGAAATGTTCAGCTAAATTAATGACTGTTCTTGCATGAGAGGTGCCACAAAGCATGTGCTCTTTACTTTATAATGGAACCTTCTTTTCTCTCTGTAACCTCCCTCCCTCCCTTACTCCTTCCTTCCAGTCCTCCTTCCATCCTTCCCTTCCTTCCCTTTTTCTTTCTTTTTCTTCTGGAAAGAGAAAACAGGGTAGCTCAATTTTTTTGACTACCATTAAGTGAATCCTTACACAAAAGTCATGAAATTGTGATTATATGCAGAGGAATGGAAGATGTGTGGGCAGGTGAATGTGGCCAGTTGTATGTTTGTAACATGATATAATGCAGATTTACCACAATATACGGGTCAACATTGATGTTAGACAGAGAATAGTTATTAAGATAGAAACTAAATTTATCTTGAAAATCTCTAGTTACCAGTGAAGTCCTTGATTGGTCCCTTTAACAGCTTCATGAATTTTTACATAGATAAGATATCAGTAGCAATTCCTTACATCTGCAAAGAGGCTACAGGATTGGGACATCATCTGTCTATGACTATATGCTTTTGAGATATGCAGGTATTTGGTCTTCCAATATTTTGGTGTCAAATAACTGTTTATTTTTGGAGGATAAATTAGATGATGATAAAAACTGCTGAGCAGCTGAAACTGGGAAAAGGAGGGCAACTTCAAGATAATTTGAAGCAATCCTTCTAATAAACTGTTGAATGTAGCAATGACAAGTTTAGCTCACATCATTCTTGTTTGACATAGAGACAGTCATTAAACACTACAAAGGGTGATGTCACAGCACCAGACAAGCACCTAGAAGTCAGGTAGTGATTTAGAGCATTGGTTGTATTAGTGGATGAAATGTTCACTATAAAAACATATTCTAAAAAATTCAGAAAATTCTTATTCCCTCCTCTCCCTTATCTATTCTTCGAGGTGGCTTTTTCTAACTGTATACCCATGTGTGTTTTATACACTAAAAGCGAAACATAGTAAGACTAATGATCTGACACTCTATTTTCTGTCTGTAAATGTTTATCTATCAATATAGTCTCATCAGTGCCGTGGAGTAGTTAAATTTAAGCTTAAAAAACTATGTTCCTGATCATAGGAAGGTGAATTTTAAATGAAGATTTAAAGCTGGCCAGTGGTTCACACATCCTAGATCTAATTTGTACAATATCTGTTTCTTCCAACTTAGCTCCAATATAGTCTTGTTACATTTCTCAAAGTTTAGACCTACCTTGTGCAAAATTCATACAGAAATTGATTCCTTGACAAATTTGAGATCGTTGATTCCAATATAGATAAAAATCAATAAAGAACATAATTATAATTTAAAATGATAAGACACTGGAAACAGACATAATGGTTAAAGAGAACTCCAAAGGCTTTAGGTTTTGTTTTGCTTTCTTTTGTTGTCCTGTAAACTTTGGGAAAAGACAGAGGCAGATGAAAGAAAATTACAGGTCTTGACATACCATTAATGTATATCTCATGCAACCTGAGACAGGTATAGACAGCCCAGTAGAGTCCATTTACCTGAATTGCTTTGAATTTTGAAGCAATACTGTATCCTGAGAATTTTAAATATTTATATATTTATATTATATATTTATTTTGACTCTGCCTTGCATAAAGCATACATGTGCATATTGCTATCAACCTAAGAAGTCTTCAGAGAAAGATTCTCAAAGATTAAGTTTCTTTAGGAATACATTATGCCATGGTAAGCACATGAGCATCCTCAAGGAGGTCAAGACATAGAAAATTAAACACTACCCTTAGAGACAGTTATCTTGGTACAAAAATATTAATACCAAAGTGGTGGCAGGCCACAGTTAAGCGGAGATGGCTGCAGAGTAGTATTTGCCTAAAGCTGTGATTGCTTCCACCTGATTGATTTTAGTAGTCTTATGTGATGATATTCACTGTCAGGCATTCACACACAAGAATCCTGACTTCATAACCTCGGTGGCTTCATTCATTCTTTATCAGTGTAGACAGACATGACTCAGACATGGCACTAGCAGCTTTCATAGTGTATTGGTTTCTTGGTGAAACCTCAAGTGTGAATGAGGTGAGTACTGGTGTCAATGGTTAAGAGGAAGCATTCAAATTCACATTGGACAAAGGCTAGTAGTAGAACATTATGATAGGCAGATTTGGGCCCAGGGGTCCCGCTCAAACTAAGGCACCAGCCAAGGACAAGACAGGCGGTAAAATTTAAACCCCTACCCAGATCTAGACAATGGACAGGACAGTCTCCACACTTGAGTGGAGAGTGGGATATGACTTTCTCATGTACTCTGGTACCTCACATTTGACTATATCCCCTAGAGGGGGAGACCTAGTGGCACTCAGAGGAAGGACAGCAGGTCACCGAGAAGAGACTTGATACCCTATGAGCATATACAGAGGGAGGTAATCCCTCTCAGGAACAGTCATAGGGGAGAGGAATAAGGGGAAAATGGGAGAGAGGGGAGAATGGGAGGATACAAGGGATGGGATAACTATAGAGATGTAACAAGAATAAATTAATAAAATAAATAAAAAAACAAGAAAAAAAAAGGAAAAAATAAATAAAAGACAGCTGTCTCAGCAGTCTCTAGTTGCTAAGATCAGAAATGGAATAGATATTGACTTAAATATCATGGTGCTCTTGCTAATTTTTTTTGTGCATTCAAGCACTTTATGAACTTTCTAAATATTTCTCAGCTGCTACTTCAATGTCATCCTGAAGTCTTCTGTAGCCGACTTTCCATCAGGCTCACTCTGAGGATCCTGAGCTTCGCTGCTCTATAAGCATCTCTAGTTTCACTTCTTAGCATCAACTAAAAGGCAAAGTTTTCACTGATACTATATACTCACAACAGTTCTCTCTTTTTTTTTTTTTTTTTTTTTTTGGAGACAGGGTTTCTCTGTGTAGCTTTGGCTCTCCTGGACTCACCTTGTAGACTAGGCTGGCCTTAAACTCACAGCGATCCACCTGCTTCTTCCTCCTTCACAAAAACTTTTATGATGAAATGTCATGAACCCAGTTTACATTTGTTGAGTGATAACATACAAAAAATATAGATGCTCTGATAGAGAGTTTATGGTAATTCAAATATAAGATAGATTTTACTTAGACTAAGATTATTTTCCTAGGAAGTCAAGTTAATAATTGATATATGGTATAGTGGTTTATGTAGTTATAGGCAGACTACAAAAGGGTGGTTTACTATAACTGTGTATATTACTGTAATTTTCATAAGTATTATTCTAGATAATGTATTTGATGAGAATATTGTAATATATTTTTACCATTAAGAGGCACCCAGTGCAAATAGAGACCACTCAAAAGTAGATAATGTTCCTGCCATGAGTCATAGATCTTGAGATAGGTAACAGCTTTTAATGAGAAAGAAGACAGCCCTGAACTTCTAGTGCTACCTCTAGGCATGGCAGTAATAAGTGATTTTGGAATTCTGCGTTGCTCTCACTCTAGTGTAGGTTTTCATTTTAAGGCGTAGCCAAGTGAATCTTATTTTCTTAGACAAGTTCTCTTCTGAGAGGGTTGCCATGGCAATGAGTTCTCAGCCAGAAATTCTTAAATGTTGGTTTTATTTCATTATCTGAGTTTCTATTACAGACCACATCAATCAATGCAGTCCCCTCTTGAAGGAGACTTGCCATCTTAAGAAGCTGGCCCTTTAATTCATTACCTGATGTTCGTATTTCCCAGCCAGATCTTCATTTCAAAGAACCCATTTTGTCGAGTCACCTGTTAGATCCTCTTTCTCACTTTCTTTTGAGGTAGCACCTCGGCTTGTTTTTCCACTGTCTTCATTTATGAAGAGCGATATCGTCCCATGTCTTTCCTAGTAGCGTCTTTTACTGCGGTGTGACTAATGACACTATTAATAAATAAAAAGAACAAAATCCTTTTATCATTTGTGCTTCACCTTATGGTTTACAATAGTATGCCGCTGTAGATCGCCTCATCTGTGTTTCCAGTTCTCCAGCCGGCTGCCTGTGTTTCTTCGGTTTAGCCAAAGTGGGGAAATGAGACTGAATGAAGACTCTCCCTTTCTCTGTTTTTCTTACTCATTGCCTTTACAGGATTCTTTCATTTGGTGTAAAGTAAAGAAGCAGTTTATGATAATAATCTCACTGAGTTATTATCATTTGGAAGGGAAGTGCCCAAGCATAGGCAGTGGGGTGGGGAGGAGTAAAAACATGCAATAATTAAATACATTATCCCTAAAAACAGATAATGATCCACCCAACCCTACATTTTCATATACTTTGCAACTTTTCTTCTGGTGGTCATACAAGGGTGATTGTTTATATTACTGGGAAGCAATTGGTCACTTAACTGGAATATAGAGTAATACAGATAGTTAATATTTATGAACTCTTGCTTCATGCCAGGATTTCCATGTCAGCCAGTCCTTAAGCCTAACTTGAATGATAAAGCGTACAGAGATGCATTGCAGATGGAATGAATGGTATGAGCATAGTGTTCATGTACGAAATTCTCAAGAAATAATTAAGAAAAGGAGAGAGTAGTTTCTTCCATATAGATGAGCTGGGAAGAACAGTAAGGGAATTCCTCCCAAATCTTACTCAAGGACAAAAATGTAGCTGGGATTGAAGCTGAGGAGGCTGTCTCAACCCTGTGGCTTAGGCACATTCTGGCTCTTTGATTGTCTTTGGTGGGTTTATTTGCATTTTGTTGCTGCTTATGGGATTCATTTTGTTTTATTTTATTTGTTTGTCTTATATTAAAGTAGTACTGCTTTCTATGAAGTAATTTGTAGGGCGGTTCTTGACAATGACAACAAATGGAAGTTGTCCCTAGCTTTTGTGGGCAGAGTAGAAGGTATAACTTGTGCACTGGCCGTGAGCATTACACTCTGGCATGTACTCCACACAGCGCTTTCATGTTTTGCTAATAATCACCCATATTAGTTACTTTACATGTTGCTGTGACAAAAACCTGACATGAAACAAGGTAAGGAAGGAAGAGTCAATTTTGGCTGATAATTTGAGGCTAGAATTTACTGTGATAGAGAAATCCAGGCAGTAGGATGCTTAGGCAGCTAGCTACATCCAGTCCCAGAACTGAGCCCATAGAGTGATTCTGCCTATATTTAGAGTGGTTCTTTTCACCCCAGCTAATCTAATCAAGAACATTTCTCATAGACACGCCCAAAGATTGGTTTTCATGGTGTTTCTAAGTCCTTCCAAGTTGACAATTAAGATTGACTGTCACATCATAGAAGTGAAAATATAAACAGCATGGTACACCAAGACAAAAGCCCTTTATTTTTGTAACTCTCAATACAGAGTGAATTGCCATGGAAGTTAAGCAAGGGGGCTTAGCCATAGCTTGCTTAGATTTTCACAATTGCCAGAAAAAATTTCATCTCCCTAATGTCTGTCCACCTGTGGCAGTCATCAGCAGTTCAGTGTGCTGCCCCTGTTGGAGTCTAGCTTTGTAGAGGCTTCTCATGGTGGTGCTGTATGAGGAAGCATACTTACATGTTTTATTGTATTACATGCCAGACTTTACATTGCAAAAAACATAACTTTATGATCTTCATTTCCTTTAATACCTTTCACAATATATTTATGATTTACACTGCCCATCAGTTGATGCTTTAAAATTATATATTGTCTTAGTTTGAATTTTGTTCTTGAAGCCAATTCTAAGGCAACCATGCATGTGTGAGCACTTTCCTGTGGAAGCCTGAACAAGAGAGAGAAGAAGAAGCAGCTAAAAGGAAGGGACAGCATTATCCTGCAACTGTGCTGTACAAGTGAAGCTCAGTCCTGCATTGCTGGCAGGCGCTGGACAAAGAAGGCCAGGGCAGATATGTTGAGCTGTTGTCCCTTTCTGCCTCAGGCATGGTAGTTTTAATATTTATAACTATAATTTCAGCAGAACAAATGGGATTCACAAAATGTTTTCTATAGGAAGTCAGAGGTGGTTCTGGTAAAATTGTGAACCATTGGCTTTAGTTAAGCTTTGCTGTGGATAGGACTAAACTGTATTTAATATGCTAAACCTAAAAGCAATTTACTTAGAGATTTTTATTCTTGAGCTAAGACATCTAAGTTCTATTTGCCTTCAGGTGAACCATAGTGTAATGTAGATGTGGGAAGGCTAGCAGTTAATGTTCATATATCCTATGTCATGCATGACCTTGCAAATATACAGATGATACTTTATGGCAAAGAAAAAATAGTATCACAATATTATGTCAACTCACTTGAATTTTAAAAAAAAATTTATCTCTTCACTAAACATTGATTCATAACTCAAAGTGCAAAAGAAGTTACCCCATCAAGTTTGGATATTGGTAAGTCTTTCTTTAGCTAGAAGGCACAATTAGAAGCAATCTATTTGATTAATGGGTTTTCTAGTTTCCTTTATGTTGCCATGATGAGCACCAAGACTCAAAGCAATGTAGAAAAATAATTTTTTAAACGTTTAAATAAATATATATGCATGTATGTATGTATGTATGTATGTATGTATTTATTTATTTATTTATTTATTTATTTATTTATTTATACTGCCACATCATAACCTATCATTGAGGCAAATCAGGGCGGGAGCTAAAGCAGAAACCATGAAGGAGTGCCGCTTACTGGCTAATTCTTGGCTAGCATTCTTGTATGACGAAGGTCCACCTGCCTAGGGATTATGCCACAACACAGTGGCCTGGTCCCTCCCACATCTATCATCAATCAAGACAATCTCTCACAATCATGGCAACAGAACAATCTAACCTTAACAACTGCTCAGTTCCCTCTTCCCAGACGACTTTAAATTGTCTTAGATTTACAACTGACATGGGACAGGATAGTAGGTTACCTTCATTTTATTAATTCTTCTCATTTATAAATTCTCTTCATCTTTTGTCTTATATTTTGATACTTTGTAAATTGTCTTACATTTCAATGAAGTCCACAATGAATTATGAGCACCTCTTTATGTGAGAGTATCTGAAGCTCTGTTTCATCTCATCTATACTTGCAAAGCTGTGTTAGTCAATTGTATATTCTGTGGTATTTGTTTCCGAGCAAAGACCAATAAAGCAGTATTTAAAAATAATAAAAAACATACAGAACATTTGAATTTGGTTGGATTCATCAATGTAATTGTTTTTTAGTTCTTTCAGCAAAGTAGAAAACATTCATAGAAAAACACTAGTGGTTTCTGCAACAATGTCTTCCAGACAAAATATTGGCCCACACACTGTCAAAGAGACACTATTTCCATGAAATTTGTATAGACACAGTAAACAGGGCTGCAATGCAAGCTTTCGTTCTGAGGGCTTTATTTTCTCCCAACCTGAACAGCAGTTATTAGATCACTGTATCACAAGGAAAAAGTCAATTCAAAACACGAACTGCCGAGTCCCAAGCCTGCCATTACATTTGAACAACTGAGCCTTTCTGGCATATATCTCGAGGGTTAATAGTTTAGAGCAAAAGCAATGGCTTTAAATTGTGCATTTTCCCTCACAAATGTTCAGATTTATTTGAGGAGGAAAGCAATTTCAATGTATGGATTTTAAGCCATTTGTAAACTGTTGATCTGGGAGACCAAGGTAGCAAAATAAATAAAACCAATAAAAAACATTTAAAATAAAAATAAATCTCTCACTGACAAGAAAATGTTCTCTCTCTCTCTCTCTCTCTCTCTCTCTCTCTCTCTCTCTCTCTTTCTCTCTCTCTCTCTCTCTCCCTCTCTCCCTTCCTCCCTCTCTCTCCCCCCCTCTCTCATCTTATTTATATACAATTCATTCCCATTGCAAAAAGAGTTTTATTTCCTAATAAGTAATGTTGTTACAGAGTGGTTTCAACCACAACTTAGTTTTATTTGTTCTGTATTTAGACAAATACGCAAAACTTTAAAATCTATACAGAGAAAAACTGGCTTCTTGTGGTGTCTTATGGAAGTGGTGTAGTATCATACTTATGATTATGGGCTAAGTTCATTTTAACCCACATAAGCAGAATGCTTTAATGTTGTATCACCATCTTTTGTGAACCAATGTACCGGGCTTCTTTTCCTTCAAATATACTATCAGGGTAATCATCCCAGGCAGTGTATGAATTAGTAACCAGGACTCATATATTTAATTGAGTCGAAGGAGAAAAAGGCAGATGAAGGAGACGGGGTTAAGTTAGCTGACAAATAAGTAGAAAGGCCACCCGTCTCACTTGTGACACATTAGCAAGTCTTGTGCCTCTACCACCTTCTTTTATACATATGGTGATGGATAAGGGATCATGGTGGATGGCTAGGACCTGAAGCAACAGCATATGCTTTTTTATAGAGACACAGGGATCACTGAGCCTAATGAGCACCTCTTCAGTTAGCTGGTGAATGTCCACGTTACGGTGCTATTAGGTCAAATGAGACCACGATGTCTATCTTCACCAGGAGTCTCATTTAGGGTGATACTGATGCTATCCTACGGATGACAGCCATATTGACGTTTGACTTAAGTCTCACTTTGTAATGAGGTAAGCCTTTCTGTGCTATTATTTCACTGGTTAGTTTTGCATCACTGTGAAAAAGTTAAAGGGATCAGTTCTTTATTTATGTTGGCTCATGGTTTCAGAGGCATCAGTCAAGGACCAGTGCACTTGTGCATTCTGGCAACCTGGAATTGGCAGAAAAAAAAAGAATACTGAGAAGAACTAAACATTCTGACTAGGCCCTACCTCCTACCTTTTCCTACCTTGGAATAATAATGTCGTATTATAGATCCATCAAGAGATTAACCTATTCTCAAGCAGGTCCCCTTGTGATCTGATTGCCTCTGTAGACCCTATCACGGATGCCCTTAGGTGTTTCTCAGTCCAGTAAAGTTGACAATTAAGAATAAATGCCGCAATAATTTTTATCATATAACAAATCTTAGATATTTTTAACTTAATTTCACTTGCACATACTCTTGAATCATACATACATACATATGTATCTCCCCTGATATGTTAGGTAAACTATAAACAAAAACTTAAACATATTTTGTTAATGCCCCTCTTTTTCTTGCAGGGGAGATTTCAATATACTTTATAATGTATTATAATACTTTTTGTATAAGATAGTATGGCAAATCTCAGGAAATGGTTACTAGTTAGTGACAGGCCATTGCTATCAACTTTTATCCCCTCAAAAATCCATAGTGAGCTCCATAACCTTCAAAAATGATGATCTTGAGAGGTGGAATGTGGACCTTCCAATTGTAAGCAGGTTGAGGTAAGTGGTGAGAGTAGAGTTCTGATGATATGATTAGTGCCTATGTGAGGAGAGACCTCAGTTTGATAACCAGAACCCATAGTAAAAGGAAATAACTGGTTCCTGAATATTTTCTGCTCACCTATACATACACCACAGCATGTCACCTGACACATACTGATACAGAAATAATGAACAAAATATGTTTTAAAGCTAGGTGATTCAACAAGTATCTATTGACTGCTGTGTTCCAGTCACTGTTCAAAATATTTAGGTTGTTATCTACCCTGTAGATCTTGCAATATACTGGCAGCGATTTTTATTATTCCTAAATGATTTCATATATTTCCAGATGCTATGACTCCCAGTGTTATTACATTTTGGGGAAATTATCTCATCATCTTCTTGAATCTTTGGGGAGATAAAAAAAAATAAAGGAATGAATAACGATTCAGTAAATGTCAGCTTTATGGAATGGTGATGATGTAACTTTTAAAGTTTTGTGATTTTTGCCTACTGTGGAAAGATAAGGTCTCATATTAAAATGTCAACAATAGCAAAAGACCTGAACAGGTGACATGTTCGAATGCTTAAAACTGAGCCATTTCTCATCTGGTCCATGCTTCTTCCAAGAAACCGAGCTGCAGCTTTTTCTTCCAGTAACAAAACAGTAGCTTTTGTCCTCAGGAAGGCTTTGCATACAAAGGGAAAAGAACTTATTTGTAGTCCAGAAATCCAGGACAAACCCTGACATGGTCAAGATTCACATCACCAGAAATTACTTATGCCCCCATCACGAATACTTTGCTGAGACTGATTAGGAAGCATTACACATTGCCTTGCTATTGTCATCTTGGAAAAACAAAGGAACAAACAAAGAGCTGATACAATCATCCGAATAAACATTCACGCAAAGCTGGAGATGGTAGGACACAACGGTAATCTCAGCACTTGGGAGGCTGAAGGAGGAAGTTTTGGAAGGCAGGTGGAAGGAAGGAAGGCAAGATTAGGCAAATTCAATAGGGAAGAACAGTCAATAAAACATCTGATTCATCAATACTGTCATCTTTGAGATCATTAAGATCCAGAAGAAATAGGGAAAAAAATATTAAAACCTGTGGTGCTTATACTATTCTATTTTTCAAAAGTTAAGCTAGCCTTGCATTCTTTTATGAGGAGAATCCCATTTTGAACTGAACAAGATGAACTGGTGTGTAGTTTTAGAGAAGTACCATTGGTTCTGTTTATATCACAAAAGAGTTGAGAAATATCTCTTAAGATAGTTTGTGAAATGTTGATATCCATAAAATATTTGCAAGTGTATTTAAGACTTTTAAGATATTACTAAGATACATCTACTTAGATTATTTTTTGATATCTTAAATATTATCAAGGACTCATAAATTGCCCCACATTAGTGAAAATGAAAAAGTTAGAAACACGCTGATGCTGATCATACATGTTATTATGTTATTGTTAAATGTATTTAATTATGAGTTTCATGATTCTCTTTTGACTTTACAAAAACATATGGGTCATTTTCCCCCAGAAAACTCTAGAACAGATCCTAGTGTGCAGGAGGTCAATCAGGAAGCACATTTGTGACATTGATCTGCAAGACAGGAAAGGACACAGGACTGAGGTCACTGGTTGTAGGCTGCCATCATGAATGTGAATACCTTGAGGTAAGGCGCTTCCCTCAGTCAAGTTCAGTTTGTACCATAGCTCATAGCTGAGGGCTGCCTGAGGGCAGCATTCCTTAATGCAGGCTCTCAATAGTGCATAACAGCATCCACCACACTGGACTGTAGCCCAGATGGGATTCTAGATCACAACCTAGTATATGTTAACATCTGAGGCTTATCTCTCGAGTAAGATTTTAAAGAAATGAGCAGTTCTAGAAAACTATAAAGTAAGGGAGATCCTTTGCTTCTTTTAAGAAAACCAGTGGAAAGGAGGAGCAGGCTGAAGATGACTACATTTCTTCTTTCCTGTTAGCATAGCACTGAGCCATTGTGGAGGGTGTGGCCGGCGGGAGGGTGGTGGAATCTTTTGCTCCTGGAGCTGTTCTTGAATGTGTGCATCCATGGTTCCCTGCTTTGTCTGGGTGTCTTGCTCATTTGCCAGAATAAAATACACAGAGACACACCCAACATTATAAATATGTCTTGAATTATATATTACATGCAGTTGGGCCAAGAATTTTACAAGATGGTTGTTAAAACATAGCCTGTATTAAAGTATAAAAGTTATGATTTAAGAATTTACATCAAGTAAAAGGTAGTAAATATTACATGAGCTTGTTCCCTTGTTTTCCTTCATTTATCTGTTATCTGTAGTTGGGTTTTGCCTATTGTACCTGCATGGTGGTACTGTTACACAGCGATGTGCTCTGGCCATCTCGTCTCACTTCTGATTACACAGTCATATAGGCTGCAGGAAACTCACCATGGAGACAATCTTTATATCGCAAAACCCAGCAAGTGATGCAATTTGTGGCTGACTTATTATTTTAGTTATGATCTAGACATAAAAATATGTGAATGTGCTAATAAAAAAGATTAAATTTAAAGTTGTGTCATTTTCATAGGCAAAGCGTTGCAACTAGCCAAAGAAACTGGAATTGCCCCAGTATGTGAAAGCCATCATTGTGTTCAGCAAAGGAGAGGCTTAGTGACAAATGGGTGAAGTTTTGAGATATGCATAGGGTATGTTTGTTTTGTCTTATTCAATAATGCAAACAAAACATCCACTAATATCAATAGTAGAACACTCCTCATTTTTCATTTGCAACAGTTCATATGTGTATATTATAACACGAGCATATACACATATATCTATGGGATCAGGAGCACTTCAACCATTCTATTAAAATGTATCCAGGTCTCTCACCTATAGAGAAATAGGTTTCATGCATATAATCTTTAGAGACTCTAAACATAGCTGAGGCAAATCAACCTGAAAACATGCTTCCTAGTATAAGGTAAGCTACAAAGGGAAGCCCAATCACATGCTGATTTCTAACAATGACGTGTTTCTCTTTAACCTGAAGTATCAAAAAGTAAACTGCTCGGGGCAGACACAGAAACAAATGAGGATTGGTATTTCTCCATTGCCTGCGACATAGGTACCCACTTCCCTGTCCATCTGGTCAAAGAACAGCAAATGATGCTGTCAGCTTTCGGACCTGACCTCTCAAGATTCACAGGAATGACACTAACTGCTTGTCTAAGGACTGTACCAATTAAGGGAGTAGTATGAGCCCATGTACCTGATAGTCTGATTTACAGAATCTTAAAAGTGAGTTGTAAAATGCACACAAATGCACTAGCTAAAAATGGAACTTAGCGCCCCGTTGCCAAGAATGAAGAAGAAATGGCTCTGCATGAACGTTGTGTAAATGCACTTACAGCCTGTGATTATGCCTTTTCAGGAAGAGGAACTGTTTTTGTGAACTCTCTACCTCCAATTTCATGAAAGCTTGCTTATTTGGTGAACTCCAATCATGAATATTCATGAGGATTTGCAGGTCATACTCAGAGAGAAGCTCATCTCCAGTGCCACAGAGCAGGTCCTGCCTCTTTTCTCCTTTTCTTTCTTTTTGTTTTTTTTCCTTAATGATTTGCAGTCCATTGATTACCTTGTCCATGGTACCGATATTAAAAAGAAGGAAAACCAGGCAATAGAAAGGTAGGCGCATTATTGCTCATCATGCAGAGATGGACAGTTTCATGTGTAAGGGTTCTATATTAGGGATAAGGCAAGGCTCTCAATGGCTGCACTGGAATCTGGAGACACACGGGGCATTAGTTGGTTTACTAGCCTCCTGATCCCCAGCTCCAGTTCGTTTGCATGGCCAAAGAAACAGAACCTGCCTATTCCTCTCACCAGTGGGAGCATAACTAGAGAACTAAGCTTTGGTCAGATGCACAGTGTTTCAAGAAAAGAGACTTCTTACTACATTTATCTTCTTAAAGTGCTAGTACTCTAACTCTTATATTACCTTGGGCATTGAGGATTTTACTTAATCAAGTCTGCTATACCTTTAAGAAACTACAAGTGATTAAATTTTTCTTTACTTTAGGTAAAAACAGTAAAGGCATACTATGCAAAATTTTCTTCATCTACATTATTTAAATCTGCATTTGTCAGGGAAAAATTACAAATGAACATACATTTGCCAAATTTTTAATTAGCCTGCTGGTTTGCTTGCACACATTTGAATACTATAAATATTTATCTTATTTTAAATTCCAGCTCTGTAGAACTCTCCATAATATTACATATCTGTGATATCATCATCAACATATGCCATCTTAGCCTTACTATAAGAAATTACTGGGTGCACTGTGACCCTTCTCCATGATAGTGTTCATATGAGCCCCAAAAGAGGAGGATCTGAAATGGACAGTTCCAGGTTTATTTCATGGCTCCGTTTATTTCTTCCTTACACTATTTTTATACAAATAAAGAAGGAAGGCTTTCTCTAAACACTATTTCAGTGGTCTTCTCATAGGGTTAATGGTTGATTTCTTCCAGACTATAAATCTTGGTACAATGTAAGGAGTCTGACATCTTGCATCAATTCTTCTCTATTGCTTAAATGAAAAAAATGTATTCATTCTATTTCCTGTGACAAGCACAGGGATGCTATTAGGGCATTCAAAATGCATCTGCATTATTTCTGTTAGAAAAAAAGGCAACTAACTAATTTGGGGGGCCAGGCACCAGTGATTTTATTGTTCTATTCATATAGCCTAGTGTTACAGCATTTCCAATGTTGGCAAATTTGGCTTGAATAATAATCGAATGATGCCAAGTTTCAAATATGTATTTTTCTAAGGACCTATACTATGAACACATTTAAATATGGAGTGCTGGCTTTTAGAGCCTGTTAAAAACCAGACTGAAGAGCTGTGTATGCTAGTTATAGAAAAATCCTGTTCTAAAATATCCCAGATGTGATGAATAGAAGAAGTTGTTCAGTTTTAGTGAAGCCACAAGCTAGAACTATGCTGCATAGGTCAGTCCAAAACACTGCAAACACATGTGTCTTTGGTGGTAGTTGTGTTTACTCAGTGTCAAAGCTGTGCCTGTTAGCTGAGCTCAACGTCTTTGGATGTTTCTCTATAGGACACTTGTGTTCTGTTGAGTAACATAATGGAGAGAGTGATGGAGTATTTGTGAGTGTGTGTGTGTGTGTGTGTGTGTGTGTGTGTGAGAGAGAGAGAGAGAGAGAGAGAGAGAGAGAGAGAGAGAGAGACAGAGAGAGACAGAGAGAGAGAGACAGAGAGAATGTATATGTGTATATGTATGTGAGTGTATATGTGTGAATGTGTGTATGTGACTGTGTGTGCATGTAAGTGTGTATGTACATTATAAGTCCTTTCATTTTTCCTTTCCCTGAATCATCACACCCAAGGGTTTGGTTTGGTTTGGTATTTGGTTTTTAAAGACAAGGTTTTTCTGTGTAGCCCACGCTGTCCTGGAACTCCCTCTGTAGACCAGGCTGGCCTCAAACTCAGATACCCACCTGCTTCTACCTCTCAAGTGCTGGGATTAAAGGCATTCTTAATCCCCAAGTTTTTAGCGCACTGTTCCATGCCTTCCTATAACAGCTCTGTAGCAGTGGGTCTCAATCTTCCTAATGCAGTAACCCTTTAATACAGTTCCTCATGTTGTACTGACCCCAATCATAGAATTATTTCATTTCTACTTCATAACTGTAATTTTGCTACTGCTATGAATTGTAATGTAAATATTTGATATGGAAGACATCTGATATGTGACCCCTGTGGGGTTGTGAATTATGTGTTAAGAACCACTGCTCTATAGCATTACAGAAAAGGAAGATGGCCGCCAAAGGAACACTAGCATCTGTGTACTCACTCTTCTGATTAAACGTGGTGTACAACCACTTCCCTTTATCTCTGAAACAAGTCTAACAAAGTTGTCTCTTAAACAAACCAATGACTATCAAGTGTTGGGGGAAAATGGAGAAACTTTGTATGATTAGACATTGTAGGGAGCCTGGAAAGTGGCCAGAAACTCTTAGAAATAGTCTTGTAGCAGCTTAAAACATTCAATGTAACCAGTCAATAATGTTCCTCCTAGGCCTGTATGCAAGTGAATTAAAAACATGTCCAATATTTCCTTGTTTTCAGTAGCTGAGTAGTATTCCATTGTTTAAATGTATCACAGTTTCTTGATCCACTCTTCGGTTGAGGGACATCTAGGTTGTTTCCAGATTCTGGCTATTACAAATAAAGCTGCTATGAACATAGTTGAGAAAATGTCCTTGTGTGGTGAAGTGTCTTTCGGGTATATGCCCAGGAGTGGTATAGCTGGATTTTGAGGTAGCACTAGTCCAAATTATCTGAGAAAGTGACAGATTTATGTACAAAGTGGTTGTACAAGTTTGCATTGCCGCTAGCAATGGAGGAGTGTTCCTCTTTCTCCACATCCTCACCAGCATGTGCTGTCACTTGAATTTTTTATCTTACCTATTCTGGTTGGTGTAAGATGGAAACTCCAGAGCTGTTCTGATTTGCATTTCCCTAAAAACTACTGACTCTGAGCATTTGTTTAGGTGCTTCTCAGCCATTATGTGTTGCTCTGCTGAGAATTCTCTGTTTAGTTCTGTGCCCCATTTTTAATTGGATTACTTGGTTTGGTAGTGTTTAATTTCTTGAGTTCTTTATATATTACGTTTTCACAATGGAATACTACTCATCTATTAAAAAACAAGGAGAATTTGAAATTTGCAAGCATCCTGAATGAGATAACCCAGACCGAGACCCAGAAAGATACACATGGTATATACTTATTCATAAGTGGATATGAGCCCAAACTAGATGTCTTCTGACAGACTCAAGGGAACCTGCACAAACTGTTCCACCAACCAAGGACAGTGTTCAGCTGTATTGGAGGGTGGGAGCTCATGTGCGTGTTACACCTCCCATAGAGATGGGTGCCATAGATTGAGAAAAACAAGCTTACAATAAGGATCCAGTGGGGGTCCAAGATCACACAATGCGAAGGTCACCGGGTATTAAGCATGGCCACTCCCGGCCTTCTGGGTGGATGGCAGGTTAAGCATCCTTTCCTTTGAAGGAACATCCTTGTGTTTAACATTCCAGGTTCCTCTTCTGCTTATCAGTGAGTGCAAGGACCTCCATGCCTCCTACACTCCTAGACTGTAAAGTCCTAAACAGCAAAGAGCAAAAGTTTTACTTGGTTCATCTCCATGTATCTTTTCCCTGAATGAGTACTCAGCTGACCACAGATGTATTTCCATAGCCCTTTTATTTAATTAAAAAAAAAAAAAAAAACACCATTCTGTTTGGAACCCAGAGCAGAGTCAGCTAGCTACTGAATGAATTTCAAATCTTACTTTCTGGATGCCACGTTCATAGCTTCTTTCTGTGGGAAAATGAAAGATACAGGCTCATTCTGGGGCAGTCACCGTGGGCTGTGGTTCTCTGTGGCTCTGCTGGTGTGAGCCTCTGTTTTTCCTCCTGGCTTCCTTGAATTAAGCCTTAGCTGGCTTCAGTGCTTTGCAGCCATGGCTGGCCCTCTCACACTTGCCTCATAGCCTCTGTAGCAACTCTCCTTTCTTCAGTTCCTTCCCAAATGACCATCTCTGTGTTTTTCTTGTTACTGTGGCTCTCTCTTTGATTTTAGCCCACCATGACCTCCTCCCCCCTCCCCTTGTTTACTCTCCGTTCTTGGAGAAAAATATGGATTTCCTGGAATGCATTTGTCTAATCTTAATACTCCTTGGGTTGGGGGCTTCAGTGATAACTCCCATTCCCTAGCTAAGCAATTATAATTCTACCTAATACTTGTCTCTGTGTGCTATAACAGAATACCCAGCTGCCTTGTGGCATATTCCTTTGCACACTTCGTAGTCCCTCTGTCAGTGCAGGAAGGGTAACTGATGATGCAGTCAGAAACCTAGGAGCTTGTCTCATTGTCTTTATTTGGTTCTCTCTGCGATTTCTATTAGTTCCTTGTGTGTAGACCTTCTAATAATCTGAACTTGGTCATATTTGTATTGGGATATTAATGTAATGTATAATAAATTACCATCTGGTAACCATGGTGCTACAGGTCTTCAAAAGCAATGGATGAGGAAGAAGCAAGTGAAGGACGAAAGAGAACATAACAAAACAAAAAGGCTGAATAACCTACTTTAATTGTCTTGGGGGTATTTTAAATATTGTATTGTGGAGATTGTGTTACAAAGTGCTCAGGACCTTTGCATATACCACCCTGTGTAGAGGAGTCTTCTTTTACCATTCACCTTTATTTCCCTCCCACTTTGGGTTTCAGAGTGTCTACCAGCTCTATCTATTCTTACTTGGGCAATAGTTTTATATCTGTATTTATATGTATATTGAATATTTCTTCTTTCAACCCAATTCAGGAGGTCATTGAGGATAAGGTCAGGTGTGTCTTGTTGCTCACTGAATCTCTGACTGGGCATGTTACCCAGCACAGTTCCATTGTTTATAAATATTTGTGTTTGGTAAATATTTTTGTAAGCAATATGGAATGATTAGATTAATTTGGAGCCTATGAAAACGTCATATGTTGTTGTTAAGGCCCAACAATCATTCTGAAATAGTGAAATATAACTTCCCCAGAGAGGGTAGAATGCCTTTTCTATGAGACTAGAGGATATGTTGGCTATGGAGGGCAAATTTTAAAAATGTGTGTTGAAAATAAATTGGGAACCATTTTCAGTTCCTGACCAAAAGGAGTGAGGGTCTGATGACTTACATTGGATTGAATGCAGCATACAAAATTCTACTGCTTACCTGCTTGCAATATTTCACTTCAAAATGGATTCTCTGTTGTTAAAAGGCTGCCATGTTTTCATTTGCTGGAAGGCTATGAAGGTAGATAAATTGTAATGCCCTGTCTGCTCATTCCTCGGTGGGAACACCTTGGTCTTAACTGCTCCCCAGTGTGAATGCTTACTGAATAAACACAGAGCACTTTGTTTTCCAACAGTCTGTTCCCAGTGATTGCTCCACGCCTAAGTGTTCAGAGAGGAGAACGAAGACAACAACTAAACACATGAGACAAATTGTGTCCTTCACAACACGTAATTCAGGGCTCTGGAGTAGCATGAAATGTGATCCTCCGACTTTAGACAGCACTCCTCATTATGTGGCTTAGAAAACTCAGATTGATGCATAATCTCTTGGGTCTCAGTGACATTTATTAATATTTCTTCCCCATTCCTATTCTCTTCTTATCCTCCAACTGACTGCCTTCAAACAAGAAAAAAGGGGGGCAGTGTTAAACCAACCTTTGGTTTTTGCTTTTTATTTTATTTTTAAAATAAGTTGATTCTCACTATTTTATATTTCATCATGAGGAAAGTAGTACTAGGTAATAAGCTAAAAAAATAAAAAATAAAAAAAAATGGCTACCTACCACACAGTTAATTAATGTTTTTGAGTAGCTACTGTTTGAGGTTGATAAGCCTCCAGTATGAACTCCTCTGCTCAAAGCTGCGGACGTTGTATTACGAAGACAGTAGAAAGGCAAAGTAATTAGCTAGTGTTTTATGAGGCGAGCGTGCAAATGAGATCTTGTTGCCCCAGCTGACTTTCTTGCTCGGTCCATTTTTTGCAAATCAGTCATCTGAGGTGTTGGGTTTTATGTAGATTTTAGGCTCCATGTGAACAAGGTCTGTATAATGATTATTTTGCCTGTCTTTTTAATCTTGAGCAAAAATGCCAGGCATTTCCCAAAAAAAGAAACTAAAAACCCATATTGCTAACTCAAAAGCCTCATCTGAGACTTTGGTATGTACCAGAGTGTCTGAGATCATGGAGGAAAAATCTATTTAATCCTGTAGCTTTGAGGATAGGTTGGCACATGATGAGGCAACAGTTGATCATGGAGTGTTTCAGTGGCTGACAGTTCTGGGGATTTGCTCCTCTCCCAGACTGTGTACCCACAACTCTTTACCTGCCTGACAAAGCAGCTTCGCTTGGACCCATTTTTCCATCCCAGACATGAAGGGGACATGGTGACTTTTGAAGTTTCGACACATGATAATCCTCATATGTTACTAACTAGAGCAAGGTATATAGGCCAATCATGTTTAACAGGACAGGGAGGAAGTATTTCTCTCCTTGAAGATAAAGGAAGGCTGTATCTGTGAATCATCCATCTACCACTTTCTCTGTAGCTGAGGTATGAAAGGACCATAAAAAAGAACTGAAGACATTTCCTGGGGTCCATGGTAACGGCAAGACTGGAATCAGACTTCAGTGACTCCCACATCTAAAATCTCTTATGTGCAAACATGTACATGGTAGCACAACCAAAATTTCAAAAGAACAGAGTCCCTGAAGTCGAATGTCACTTACAAAGGCCAGCTATCTATCTGCCAGGGCCCTGCCTCATACGACTCTGACATCTGGACTTCCATGTTCAGCCTATTGTCTTGTTTGCTCTGCCAATCCAACATTTATTTTCATGAGAGTCTTTCATGTTGTCTATATCCAGGCAAGAATGCAGAGCTGTTTAGAGCCGTGAGGTAAGGCATTTATTATAGTAGTCTGATCTCGGACTATATGGAAGGACCTTGGAACTGAAAGTTCAAAATGGAAAGTGAAGGCTTAGAATGGCCACAGGGCCTTTCACCCTGATGTTCTATTCATGCCACTTACAAGCCATGGCAGTGAAGGAGATGTGGGAGTGTAGTAGAGAGGTGGGACCCCTCTAGGACCGCAGGCCCTCATCAACTGGCTTATAACCACTAATGCTTTGCCTCTGTTTTCAAATCTATCATGGAGCTGCCCTGACAGAAATTCAAAACATTGTTCTGCCTTATCCAAGGTGACAAAGTACAGGGCTCCACACACGCATTCCTGGCCTGCAGAACCCTCATAGGTACTGACTCTACTTGTCCCAACCCGCTGTCAGGACAGCTAACCACAAATGTGGTGGTTTACTCGCATAAACTTGTCATTCATAAAGTCATGTAAAGTCTGAAGCTTGAAGTGAGTCTCACAGGGCTGGAGGCACAGTGTGAGCAGGCCTGTGTCCAGCTTCTGGGGCAGCCAGTGCCTTGGCTCGGACCCTGTCACTGCAGATTCCACTTCCTTTCCTCCCTGCCTTCCCACTTTCTACTTTCCCCACAGGATGTAAGAATGTGTTGAGCACTCTGACAGTAGTCTCCCACTTTGAAGGTCATTAAGTGAATCACATCAGAAAACCTCCTCCTGCCACACAAGAGGACATATTCATACAGATTTGGTCACAGACTACTCTAGGAGCCCTATTGTTTGTCTTACCATGTTAAATCGCAGAGTTTGAGGGTCTAAAGAAGGCGTTGTCCAAATAATAGCCTCTGGGTTAAATCTGGCCCATGACTTGCTCTTGTAAATAAGCTTTCATGGGAAATGTTCACTGCCTGTGAGTTCTGCATTGTCTGTGGTTGCTTTTGCCCTGTGATAACAAAATTAGATAGTTGTGACTAAGACCAAATGACCAATGACTCATAATCCCATGGTACTTTTTTTTTGGGTGGCACATTCTGTAGAAAATGTGTCCCAAGCACTTGTCTAAAATTCACAAGACTGGTTTTGTTAGTCTGTGGTAAGAGCTTTTCTGTGCAGCAGACAAGTAGCTCTGTATCTCTAAGGTAACATTTCCCATTGTTGATGATAAATGCAGAGTTAAATTCTGATTAAAATGTAGTTCATGGGAGTATAAAGAGCCATTTCCTAACATTTGCTAATGAATAAACATTCTCAAAAGAATAGCATCTTGGAGGGTCCTACCTGCTCTGTGATGGTGGGATTGCTACCAGAGCTGGGACAGGTCTGCATGGAGTTGTAGGAAACTGCAGTGATTGTTCACTCTGAAGATTCCTGTTTAATGTTCAAGGCTTCCATCCTTGTTGTGACTAGAACAAAGACAATTGATTAGACCACATATAGATTAGTCACTGTTTTCACTACTCATGATTAGGATTTGACTATTACCTTAAATTCTTTAACTACCCAGGTGAAGACTAGCTAAATTTAACAAGAAAATTATCAAGTTTATCTCACTTATTATAAGTTTCTGTATAAAAATTATATTCTCAGAAATAACAATATCTTCAAAAGTTATGGATTTCAGGGCAGGAGAGATAGCTCAGTGATTAAGAGCACCTGCTGCTCTTTCAGATGACCCAGGTTCAATTCTCAGTACCCTCATGGCAGCTCACAACTGTCTGTAACTCTAGTTCAAGAGGCTCTGATGCCCTCTCACAGATATACAAGTAGGCAAAACACTAATGCCCATAAAATAAAAATAAATTAAGGCATTTTTAAATGTTTTAGATTTCACTTTCTCCCTCCACAGATCACCTAGAGATAAGTTTTCCCTTTATATTGCCCATAGGACATTAACTACATTTTCTTTTCAATCATACTACCATTTAGTTTGTTCCAACTTGGGGGGAGGGTACTTATTTGAAAATATCTCCAGGAAATCCTTCATTTAATGAAACTTTCAGCACAGTGGGATTTCTTCAAGTTAAGAAGTAATTGGCCAAGATTAAGTTTTTCCTTCAGATCAGAAAGTTTACAAATATTTCAGACCCTACTACCCATCACCAGGATAAAAGTATCAGAGGGCTAGGCAAGGTCATCTGCTACCTTTAAGAATTTGTAGTGGTTCATCAACTTCAGGGGTTTCTCTTGTATCTTTTAATGCCTCCACTTTTGGTTTATCATTTGTCTCCTCATACAGCAGTGGGGAAAAAATAGACTATAGTCCTTATTTCAGATGCCTATAGCCTGGCTGCATCACCTCTGTAAATTATTTAATATTCCTAACAGCAGTTTTCTCATCTCGAGATTAGGGAAATTAATCCTATTTTGAGTGTGGTTTTAAGAGTTAAATTAATTAATGCATTTCAAATACTTAACACAGTACTTGAAGTTATGTGCATCTATTAGCTCCTTCATTGCATCTGAAGAACAAGGCATTATTAATCATCACAGAAGTTCTAGAAGGTTGATAAAATTATACTTTATTCTTTGTCAACAAATAAGAAAAATGAGGGTGAATGCCGTTAAATACCTCGTATCTAGGTTACAATTATAGAAAACATATGAAACTGTAGTCTTTCTGACACTACCCTAGCCTGTGGACCCACACTGCCCTTTTCAAACACAAATATTGAAATAGAAGCCATTTTATGGCAAAGCCAAGGTTCCTCATCAATTTAAGATGTGGCAGTTAAGTAGCCACACTCACATTATGGTGGTGTCTCATATAACCAGGACCTCGAGAATACTTGATCCTGGGCAGCCATTTCACAGAGAGTGTTGACTGTTTGCCAAAACATTATATTGTTTAATTTTAATAAGACTATCTGCAATTTTGTTTCTCACCTGTCTGTCTCCTTAAAAAGACAATATAGAAGCCACGTGGGGGTAGTGCAAACCTTTAATCCTAGAACTTGGAAGGCAGAGGCAGGTGAATCTCTGTGTGTTCCAGACCAGCCTGAACTATAAAGCAAGTTCGAAGACAGCCAGGACTGTTACACAGAGAAACCCTATCTCAACGAAATAACAAAGCAAAACAAAAGACAGTATGGAACATGGATTACCAGCGACTGACACTCGTTCGTCTCTCTTGTGGGCTTCGTTTTTATACTGTATACTTCTATCAGATGGATTATCAGAACACTGAAGGATTTAGCTATCTTGCCTTAAACTTAAGTGCTTGAGGTACTTTACTGGTCGTGCCCCACCCAGTAGTTCCTGCTTCTACTTGTTATTACCCGTGTGTCTGTTGTCACTGTCCCCAAAGGCCGCCAGAAAAATATGCTGATCACGCAAAACTACTTTGCTCAGAAGCATTTTAGAATGGGAGACCATCACCTTGAGAGCCTCAGGAGGCCTACAGAATTGGAAATGAGGTCGACATTTGTAGGGTAGGATATAACTGGATAACTTAAAGGTAGATCTTACAAAGCTAAGGCTTGGCTGGGATTGGGGTGCACTTTATGCCTAAGGAGCCCTGAAGAGGTGGACACACCGAATGAGACATTTACAGCTCTGTAGTTACTCTATCATATCTGGGTTTATTTTGTTTACAGTACCTGGGATGGAACCCAGGGCCACACCCATGCCAGGAGGTTCTCTGCCACTCTGAGGTAGTGCCCAGCGTGAAGCTCTTGTCATCACCAAGCAAGCTCTTTAGTGTACTCATCTGCATGTTAGAAGAACTTCTGAAGTAAGGAGTGAGATTATTTTTCCTTATTCGGTGAGTGTGCTGAGCAGAACAGGGATTGGCTTGCTTCTTTGTTTCTATGACATGGTTGCTTCTGTGAGTGAAGGATGGGAAACTTGATTCCTGAAAGTGTTTGTGAACAGAAGCACCGGACCTTGGAGTCTGAAATGCAAGCATAGGAGGTTTTGCTCGGACCTGTGACATCAGTTTCAAAATCCATGCACTTACCATTTTTTTCTCTAGTTCAGAGACAACCCCCAAAGCCCTTGTGCAACTGTGTCAACAAGCTGAGCATCCAGTGGGTCTCTCTAATCGGTTTCAGTATGATGTCATTGTAAGTTTTGATAAAGATAAATTAAGGGGACTTTTAAACAGTAATGTAGAATAGCATTTGTGGTCATTTTTTAAAGTAATATTTTCTTGAATTTATACTTAGTTCTTAGAGTTTTCCCCCCTCTATGACTGAACATTTAAATAGTGATGATGATCAGATATACAGTTTTTTAAACTATGAATTTGAGAATGTTAAAGATTCTATTATTATCTGGGGGGAAAGATACAACCTACTTCTACAGTGTCCACACTTTTTTTTTAAATGATGCAAATAGCCCAAGACCATAGAAATTTAGTCTGGAATACAAGGAAGGAAATGCCACTGACCAAGCTTGAGTATGATATTCAAGCCTGTAATAGAGTGTTGATTGTTTTATGTCTGCATCTTTCAGTTAGGGAAGAAGCTTAGAAAGGTTAAAAATGCTAGCTGTACAACAGCAAAGAGAGTAAAAAGACAAAACTAAATTTGATTCTCATTACTTAAAACTTTCTACTGTTGATAGTACTTTCAGACAGTTGAAAAATGACATATGTTTTCCTCTAGCAAAATTGTGTAAGAATTATGTTTGATAAAGGGATATGCAAAATGTATCAATGCTGCAGAAGTCTCATTAACCATGGAATTTTCAGGGAGACAACAGTGATACTGCAGACATGGGTTTATTTTGAAATGACAGAGATCCCCTAACAACATTTGAAGCCTGGCTCCCTTACTGCTACCACGGTTTATTTTTGTTGTTGTTGTTCTTCTCTTTCTTTTGTTATCTAGTTACACATTGAATACTGTAAATTATTGGCATCTAGCCCAGAAAAAGGGCTGAGTTTTAAGGTGTGTGTGTGGGGGGTATGTGTTGCCTCAGACTTGTACACTAAAAAGGCAGTTTACATTTTGTTATTTAAGTCACCCCTTTATGCAGGTAAAAGTCTATGGAAAGCATAGCTACTTGTTCCACTCTTAACAGTGAGCAGAAAGGAAGAGCGTCCTCTGCAGCTTAGTTCTCCTCAGGATGCACATGTGCATGAGGGACTCCATGAGACCACGCTCTAGTCTGTTACAGGAGTGCATTTTCTGAAGCCTCTATAATCACACAGATACCAAATGAAAAGACAAATGGACAAATGGAAGCTCCCAGGGGCAAACAGAGGTGACTGTGCTTTATTAATTAATGTGTATGGGGTCAAGGAATTGAGTTCAGCAGCACACAAACAATACTTACTGAGAACCTAAGTACCAGGCACGCTACTGAACACTTCGGGTACAGAAATAGAAACCTGATTCTGAACATTTCATAGTATGATTGAAAAAATTTTTTGAATAATAACTATATGCAGAATTATTCCCAAAGTGTAGGCTACAAAAAAGTTAAATAACCATCTTCACATAAATATAAAATAAGCATATATGAGCAATTGTGTTCAATTCACTGACAAATGGGAGGGGGAGTCAGGCAACAAGTTCATTTCAGAGGTACTAGAAAAGCTATATTCTTTCCAGTTATGAGTTAGAGGAATTAAGATAGAATTTATTGGTTAAATATGAAATTAACCAATTTCCTACAAGACAATAAGTCTCACCTTTCAAACTTACCATTTTTTCAGGGTGTAAAGTATTGTTCTTCCTCTTGAATAAAATTCTAAGAATCGGCATGCATTCTTTCCAGCTCTGGTATACTTTATCAATAGTAATAATCAGTGAATTGAAAGAAACACTCTTCCAATTTGTGGATGGTTGGTTGCCTTCATGTGGCATTGGGACACTTGCTTATTTAATTTAGATGATTTATTTTCAGAATTGTGAGATAAATGTTTTAATAAATACAAAGAATAGTGGTGTTATGGCTTATATCTTCAATACCACCCCCTAAAGCCCACCTTGTCTCCATGTTAAAGACTCAATTACCGATGTGTGATGCTATTTGGAGTTGGCGGAAAGGCTAGGATGCAGTACCGAGTGGGAAGAAACTGAGTCAGTAACAAATGCCTGTTGAGGGTATATCTGAGCAATGGTCCCCTCCTGTTTCTCTTTTTGCTTCCTAAACACTATGCTATATAAATAAGCATCCTCTGACAGAGTCCCTGTTCATGGATTCTGTTCCATGAAGTACAATTGTACACTATTGCCACAGGGCCACAGCTTCAGGATCTGTTAGTCATGGACTGAAACTTCTGGACCTGACCCCCCCTTTTCCTTTTTTTCTTTTTCTTTTTTGTTGTTGTTATTGTTGTTTGTTTGTTTGTTTGTTTGAGACAGGGTTTTTGTGTGTGTGTAGCCGTGGCTGTCCTGGACTCGCTTTGTAGACCAGGCCTCAGACTCCCACAGATCCACCTGACTCGGCCTCCTGAGTACTAGGATTAAAGGCTTTTTACATTTTTTTAAAAAGATGTTTCTTTCAGAGATTTTTGTTATAGTGAAGGGACTATCAGGCATAATGTTGTGAGTATGTCATGTTAGAAACACAAACAAGCATATGTGTGTGTTTCCAGAATATCTGAATGTATTATGTCACTTAAATTTACAAGGCTAAGAAGGTTTATTGACAGACGTTTGTCTTATGGCCCTGCTTTCCTTGATTGCTCAGAGGGGCCAGACACACTCTTCCATTTCAATCCTATTTACTAATATTAACACTCAGACCTATCTGTGTGTCTATCTGCCCATCTATCTATGTTATATATTGGTTATAAAGGGCTGAGAGGCTGCATCAGAGTTTCAGGGGCCTGAGATGCAGTGAAGTTGGTAGAGATGCAAATGAAGGGTCCAGGAGAGGAGACGTGCCTAAGATGATAAACTGACTGAAGCACTTCCAGGGAGACTTTGCTGTTGTAGAATCAGGCTGCAGGGTCAGAGTTGAGCAGCTGGAGGGACATACTCGGGCTCAAGCTCTCTGGGCAGCACAAGAATTTGAGGGACTTTGAGTAGCCTACATCAACAAAGGAAACTGACTGGGCTGAAGCCCCTGGGACCGTCAGACTTCCTCTGCCTGTTGCTCCCTAGGTTGTCAACACACATCAGGTTGTCAAAGGACAAGTCAGTAGAGCTGTCACCATTGCAATGTTAGGTTGCCACTTCTTTGTAACATCCACGTGAAGTAGTTGCACCCATTTTTTAGTGTGGTGTGTGATAAGGTCTAAGGGCTGGTTTTCACAATAGGATTTTGACACATCCATATCTTCCCACTGTCCCAATTTACCCCATCAGTGTATAGGGGCTACTCACTCTATCTCTAGGAATAAGTCATTTTTCCATCTTGTGCCACATGAGACCTGGAGGACCAAGGGTGCCAGGTGATGGGTTCACCCAGCTGTTATCATTGGCCATCCCCAAAATGAAGTCAAAATATGCTTATATTAAATGGAGCCTTTCCATGCAAGGACCCATCTGACTATTTTGAATAATATATTGTAACACAGGGCAGGTCATAGCCTGACCTCAGCACAGAAGATGTGAGAGAGAAAAAGGGATGAAATTTTAAGTCCATGAAAGTTAGGAGAGAAACATCTCTGATAGACTTTCTGTAAATGATGGGGAGGGAACATCCTGTAGGATGAAGTAGCTGGACTAGGGTGGAGGTTTGAATAAGAGTGGTCCCCATAGGCTCATTTGTTTGACTAGTTGGTCCCCAGTTGGTGGTGGACCGTTTGTGAAGGAGTAAGAATAAGAGGCATAGCTTTGTTAGAGAAGAGTTTTCTGAGCTTAGAACATTTCTACTACCCTCTGGAACTATAAGCCCCATATTAAACGCTTTGTTTTATAAGTTGCCTTGGCCATGATTCCTTATCACGGCAATAAAAAAGTAAGATAATGGGGAGGACTTACGGGGTAGGGAGTTGGCAAATGAAAGAGCATGCTAGGTGACTCCCCCCAAGTCACTTTATGACTAATCTCAGCTTTTATGATAAGTTAATCACTAAGATTAGGCCTTTTAAAAAGAGATTTGACATTTTGTCCCATCTAACCTAAGTCTCAAAAAAACATTGTGGACAGAAAGATTATAGGAACCAGAGGACCATGATACCTGCTGTAAGGTAATAGTATCTGGAAATGACACCGAATTTGTACCCATGAAATCTCAACAAGATGCAAATAAGACTTGCATAAGGACAGCATCAGTTTACATGCCAGTGTGCTTGGTAAAAATTCACAAGGTCCCAGCCATAGATAGAGAGCCACACACAATCAATGGCTCCAGAGAGGAGGAACAGTTTTCTCCAGGTCTGAGCTAGCTGATAGGCCATCCAATCCCAAGTAGTCAGCCTTAAACCCAGTACCCCCAAGCAACACTAAATGGGCTCAGTAGGGGTGTGTGTGTGTGTGTGTGTGTGTGTGTGTGTGTGTGTGTGTGTGTG
>OU015742.1:7995071-8010071 GCA_907169655.1 Acomys percivali | reverse complement strand
TTTTATTTCTCTCTAATTGGGCAGTTTCACGTTTTGCCAAGTAGAATTAATAAGCAGGTTGAGTCTAATTGGCTTGTTTTGACTGAAGGGTGGAAGCTCTTAAACAAGGAAGCTTGAACTTGTGAAACTTAAAGGACAAAAAAGTATCTTTCCTTTAAAAAATTTACTGCATTTTCCTAAGTTTTCTTCTTAGGTGACTTAAGCATCTTGGATCTTTTTAGATAAAGAACAAGACTTAAACTTTTAGGGGAAAAATGTATTCTAACCGAAATGGCTTCGATTTGCATAAAACAATTAGCTATAATTAGCATGCAAGTTTTAATGATATTGTATTGTGAAGCTGATTAGGCCTAGGAGATTGGAAATTCAAGTCACTCCTATTGTTTATTGTATGCAAATCTAACCACTTAGCTTTAATTAGACACTGAAACCCAGAACGATTATCAACAATTGCTTTAGTATTAATGAGCAGAATGAACTGCCAATCATGACTTTTCAATGACAGAGACTTAAAAGCAGCTCATGTGACATCCAGATTTTTGGACAATAAAGTCAAATCTAGGCCAACCTAGCTGGCATGATTCCTATACTTTTTTTTTTTTCTATTTTGTCTTTTAAATCATTTTACTCTGTGATATCTAATAGAAGGTGGCCCTTAAAAAATAACAAAGAAGTTCAAAAGCAAATTTAGTATTTTAAAAATAACATGTAGAGTTCTGAGAAGATTAATAACAAGGATGGCTTTCCCTCCCATGTTAGATGGTTTGTGATATGCTGGGATTCTCAAGAGTCAGTAGGTTAGATTCTCTTCAGTTATCAAAACATGTTATATTGTGTGCATTCAAATGAAAACCATTCCTTTAACAATCCAACTTTTAATAACCTGATGGCAGAGGAGAAAATGATAAAGTATCAATTGAGTCTCCTTTGGCTTCAGAATTATATAAAGAGGTTGCAAGCAATAGCTACTCAGTAAGCTGCAAGTTTACCTGTCGTTATACCCCTGGCGCTGTACTCTCATCCTGCCTCAGTCAGCCTGTCCCCAAGCCACATTCACACTGTCCACTAAGAGTAAAGTTAACCTAATCAGGACAAAGAAAATAACATTTATCTGGGGTTAATTAGGATCCAGGAAAACAGATCCAGGCATGATTGGAAATCCGCGCAAGTGTTACAAAACGGCGTCGGCGTTTATTGCTTTCAATTGCAAAGTGCATCAGTGATTGCATCATTTTTTTAAACCAAGAATTAGCAGTGCGCTCGAAAATGTGAAGTTCTCTCATGAAACAGAAGTGCAATCTCAATTTTCGAGTAGCTCAGAGGGGTTAATCAGCAGCAAAGATAAAAGTGGGGTTTCCAGGAGGGAGAAGAGAAGAGGGCCAGTTTCTGAGAGGAAGGAGTGGATTCCAGTGCTTTGTTAACAGATACTAACAGGCCAGTGACACAGTGTTGTGGTCATCTAAAGCAAGGTGCCCATTCTTAAAGATTTCCAAAGGAGGAAGCAGATCCTATACTGCATGGAAGGAGGATTAGTTAGTATATGACCTACAGTATTGGAATTAAGTCTTGGACAAGGGTCACTCCTTTTGGTAGAGGAATCAGAACTGGCTAAAGTGTGACTCCTTGATAGTCAGGCTGCCCTGCCCGTGACTGCAGGCAGCAGACATATGGAAGGTGTTTTACCTTGCTTGTAGAGTCAGGGAGCTGGGAGGCGCCTGGTGGTGCCCTGCTTGAATGTGACTTACCTTTCACAGACAGGCAGACAGCCAGGTTCCTTTTTGAATGCACACTTTATTGTTCACACATAAAAGAGGGAGGAAAGTCACAGCAAATGAGTCTAAGGATATAACAATGTAGCAAGGGCTAAGTGGTGCCAACAGTATGTAGAGGTAGGATTCACTCATAGACAGTGGGTTGAGGTAGCATGAAGTGCATTGCCAATGTGATAGTCTAATGTACAGCAAACCATGTCTACCATACCCACTCATGAGGGAAGACGTGGAGGACAGGTGGGCTCAGCCTTGCTTGTACTTAGATAGACCAAGCTGAATGCCAGACACCCATTGGTCACCAAGGGCATAGCCAGGCCCAAGGCAGGAGTTTCTAGTGTGGCATATGATCATGAGGGAAGGGTTCCTCGTTGCTAGAATATGTGACTCATGTGAATTAAAGTATGTTAGAGGCCAGAATAGGCTGAGCTGCCTGGTCCTTCCAAGGCTTATTTTGTCATTGAAGACATTTTGGCCCTGTTTCTAATTGGTGTAGGTCCCTGGCTCGTAGGTCATTGTTGATATACCCAGGTGCTGGTTTTGCTGTCTATACTTTCTGACGTCAGCACTTTGAGCAAGAGTGCCTCCATTTCCTTCCTTCCTTCCTTCCTTCCTTCCTTCCTTCTTTCCTTCCTTCCTTCCTTCTTTCCTTCCTTCCTTCCTTCCTTCCTTCCTTCTCTCCCTCCCTTCCTTCCTTCCTGCCTGCCTTCCTTCCTCCTTCCCTTTCTCCTTCTTTCTCTTCCTTCCTTTCTTTTTATGTTCTAGGTATTACAGGCAGTTCTAGTGGTTGGTTGATTTTCTTTAAGATACCACAGTGAGAGAGACTGCCAGGTTTGAAGTCCATGACATTAAACAGTCCAAAGGACTGCTCTTGTAAAGGACATATTCTGGATCCCTGTTCAAAAGGCCAACTGACTCCTGACTGAGCAGTGTCTGCTGACCACTGTGAGTGTTGGGAAGGAGCTCTCCTCCAGTGTGATGTTCGTCCTTAGCGTACTAGGTTGCCGGTGACTGACTCCATTCACTTTCCCGGTTCTCTTTCTATTTCAAAACGGGGCCAGGTGGGGGTTGGGGGGATGTATTATCTACAGGAACGAATACTACGTTCCAGACTTTATTATTGATGGGTGTTCCTCAAATTCAGCCACACACTTATTTACTCACGCAGAGGAGGAAGTTATCATGTTGCTCATCTATTTTCCACAGAACTTTAGCTGCATGCAAAAATAAAGTTGCAATTTTAATCACACACTCAAAGAGGAACAACTCACAAGACTATTAAAGTAAAATTTATATTTCCTGTAAATATAGAAACCACATTAATGTTACTTTCTGTATTTTTTGTTACATTCTGGTTTTTTTTCCTTTTACATTCACACTTTGCCTGAACCTTTTCTCATAAAAAGAAAATAAACTGCTAAATCCGTTGGTGCCAGCACTGCTCTGCTTTACATTAGGTTGGAATGTTAACAAAAGGAGTAAAAACGTTACTGGCCACCACTTCTTCAAAGGTTGATTTCTGATTTCTGTAACTTCTGTTGTGTCTGGGTTTCTCTCCTCATTTTTCAAAAAAAAAAAAAAAATGACCCTTGGTAGCCTAATAAATCAGCTAATAAAATGTTTTAGCATCTGCTAACATTCTGAGTGTGTTACGGGTATGTCTGGTGACTTTGCTAGTGAGCACAGTGGAGAAAATAATGGAGTAATACTATCAGGTTTTAAAGCACTGTAGGAGTTCAGTCTTCACATTAAAAACTTTCTTTTACATATTTAAATTGCTGGTGTAGATGTGGCAGCATTGGAAAAATGTGGGTTTTTTTTTCTCAAATGTTTCTTAATAGATTTACAGCAAACACTCATAAGCCAGAACTGCCAACTATGACAAACTGAAATTCAAGCGGTCATTTGAAAAATTCTAATGCACTAATGTTTTTTTAAATACCCACACAACAGTTGATAAAAATAATACCTCCTCACACACACACTGAAGATATTCCATTCTTACACTGTTCCTCTCTGGGCTAAACTTGGGCCATAGTTGCTTCCAACAGGTTTTTTTTTTTTTTTTTTTCCAAATGGTAATGGACTGTTTATGGGTATCAACTCTGCTGCTAATGGAACAAAATGTCACAGACTCATAGCTACTCTACTGAATAATCCCATAGCTAGAGAGGAGGGTTAGGAACTCTTGATGAGTAGATAGTATTAGGTGTAATGGGAGCCCAACCAGACACACGTACACACACACACTCATACACACTCACATGGAGCTTGAGTTTTCTGGTTTGGTTTCTTACCCGGGATCTGCATGATGGGCCCCAGCTCTTGTCTTTTTTTCCTTTGTTCTTCCTGTGCGACGCAGAATCCAAATCCTTCACATTTCAACTCCGGCCACTTTGCTGCTTTAGCCTCTTCAGTGGGTCTCCATTGGCCCTGTGCTCTTGTCTTTCATGAGTCTTTCCCCATAGGCCTTAGCAAGAGCTTCTGGGAGAAAGGCCTGGGGATGAGAAAGCCTTGCATTCAAACTGGGTAAGGGTAGGCGAAAGTAGGCTTCAGCAGGGTGAGCAAGCATTGCTTTCATGGGTCAGCGAACAGTGTATGGACAATTTGGATTTGATCAGAAAGTATGAAAAGAAATAGCTAGTAGTTAAAGTGTGTGCCAGAGGCAGTGGGAAGGAAGGCATAGCTGTAGAGACAAAGGCCTTGTCTTAGTTCAGGTTTTATTGCTGTGAAGAGACACTATGACCAACGCAACCATTATAAAAGCAAACATTTAATTGTGGCTGTGTCTTACAGTTTCAGAGGTTTAGTCTATTACCATCATGGCGGGAAGCATTGCAGCGTTCAGGCAGACACAGTGCTAGAGAAGGAGCTGAGAGTTCTACATCTGGATCCACAGGTAGCAAGGAGGAAACTGGATATGTTTCACACTGGCCTTAGCTTAAGCATTTAAGACCTCAAAGTCCTGTCTCCACAGTGACACACTTCCTCTAAACAGGCCACATCTCCTCCAATAAGGCCACACCCCCAATAGTGCTACTCCTTATAGCCAAGCACATGAAACTATGAATCTATGGGAGCTTTCCTATTCAAACCACCACAGACCTGCCTGGGCTATGGGTGAAGTTTTTTCATCCATCACCTTTTCTTACAGAAGTGTCAGTCCATCTCTTTTCACTATGCATGGTGTGCAGAAGCTTTCCACAGTGCTACCTGGCCCAGTCACACACACATCTACACTCCCTGGAAGTCTGTTCAAGTCTACAGTGGCATCAGACTTTGATGTTTAATTCTCTGTCTTCTGCCAAGATATTTTAGTTTACAAAGGACAGGGCCATGCCCTCTGCCATCATTATGTCCTTAGCCTCACATGGTGCTTAGAACAAACTAGGTCTCAAAGAACAATTCATTAGAATCTATGAACTGGCCAGACATCCATTCATGCTTGTCCCACCTTCTGCCTCAACCCTCAAGTAGTGAATGCTATCTGGAATCCTTTACAGTTTCCCTTCCCTCAAACATTTCCGAGCTTTTCTCCTGCAGATCTGAAGACTCAGCAGAAAAACAAAACAACCAAACAAAAAAAAACAACCCACAAACAAAAAACACAACAACAACAACAAAAAAAAACAAGAGTTTCTCATAGCGGGTGGATGTTTAGAAGACACATTGCGTATCATATTCTCACTTCAAGGGAAGGATAAGATGGCAAGAATGGTTTTAGGTTGGCTTGGGTTTCATTTGTTTGAGAGAAAACACCCACGAGATATAGCTAATATAGCAGGAAAGAGCAAGTGGATTACTAACGTGGTGTTTGAGACTTATAACCTTGATAACGATTTCTAAGAAACATCATCTTAAAGTTGTGATTTTTTTTACAGATTTTTTTTTATTTTAAAATGAATTGCAATTTCTTTCTTCCCTGCCTTCCTTCTGTACTTTTCAGTTGTGTTTCTTTATATGAGTTTGGACAGAGGAGAGACTAGAGAGTTGTTGAGAATCATAGATAAATGAGTGACTGAGTGTCTCTGTTTCCTTCAGATCCATGTCCAGGATAGCAGGTGAACTTGACACCTATGAACTCCACAGGGAGAAAAATGAATAATGCTGTCCCACCAGCATTGGGGCCTGGAAGCAGCCGCCCATAATAAAAATGGTTGTACTTTTCATTTTGCATTCTGTTTCTTCATAAAATGGTGGCTGCCTAAGCTAGCTCCCCTGATAATCCAGCATTCTGCCTTCTTCTAAATGATAGTCATATTTCCCACATTTGTTGAATGGCCTCTAGACAGAATGCAGGTTTCAGATGGGAGCTTCTTCAAGATCTGCACATTATTTTGTTGGATTTGCTTGGTGCCCTCACAGTTCCATGGATCACACAGTCTTGATTAGTTACAATTTATCCAGCATTGTAACCTTACCAGAGGACTTGTCCCCTGACCCTCCTTATGTCATCAAGTGTGTGTGTGTAGGGGGTCACAATTCATGTCTGGCCACCCATCCTCAATAAGCCAATTAAATAACCCAATTAAATGTACAGTGCAGAAACAGGAGATTGAGTCAATGTGGCCACATTGGGGAAACGGACAAAGAGATCCGGGGAAGCTGGGCATGGTGGCGCATGCCTTTAATCCCAGCACTTGGGAGGCAGAGGTGGGCGGATCGTTGTGAGTTCGAGGCCAGCCTGGTCTATAAAAAGTGAGTCCAGGACAACCATGGCTAACACAGAGAGACTCTGCCTTGAAAAACAACAGCAACAACAACGAAGATCCAGGGAAACCGTCAAGTGTATCTCTGATTTGATAACGTGAGATTAAGGTTTAAGTAGAAGGCCAAAGATCTGCACATCTAAACACACTCTCAGTTAAGGAGTGGCCCCGCCCACCACTGACCCATCCTTGTCTGTGCTTCTGTCTCATCCTGCAAAGTGATCTGACAAGTTAAAACTGTGTAAATACTTTTTCTAGGAGATAGCTCCACCTCTGGTAGGTGAGCTTTCCCTTCTCCCAGGGTAGCATTCCTTGGGAGGAGGGGTTCTCATTTCTTTAGGTGACTTGTCTATATGACTGTTATACTTATACAAAGTCTTCCTGTTACAAGCATGTACCTAGGCTAACCATACCAAGGCATCCCCAGCTACATTCTCTTCCTAAATTTTAACAAGGTTTTCCTTTAGGATTTGAGCTTGTCATCTCCTCCTGGCCTTCTGTACACCGACTACTTAGCTACCAATACCCACCTCCTGGCTTGGCTGACCTATCCATTTCTCCGTAGCATGGCCGTATGGCCAAGGCACATTATTTCCAGCCAAAGGACAGAAACGTAAAATGTGTTTTAAGATAAAATAGCTAGCTACTGATAAATACTAGTGAGCCAGTGGTCTGGCATGAAATGAGAGAAACCAATAATCTGAAAGGTTATCTATTCTATAAATTGTCCCCAGTGGAAATGTGTTCATATGCTGCAGGCCACCTTCCTTTGGATTTGCCACAGCAGCAGTTATCACAATTGCAGCGGACCTGGATGCAGCACTGGCATCATGAGCAGGGAGAACCCCAAGGGATTTGTGAGGCAGACACTCAAGCTCCAGTTACAGCTGCCTTCCCAGCACTTCTTCCCAACCACTGCCCCTGTGACTCCCTCACCCTGCACCTTTCTGCTCCCTGCCTTGCTAACAAGGTTCCCATTTACCCCTTTTAAACAATTAATTAATTCAATATTTATTTGGCACCTGTTAGGCCCCCTGTGAGATAATAGCACCTTAAGCTGTGATCTCATTTAAGTGAATTTGCATTTATTAAAAGACACTGAAAGAACTAAATGCTTTTAAGTCTCAAAGGAAGCAAATTGCCAGTGGTTACAAGCCCACTAGTTGGGTGACACTAAAACAGGCTTCAAAAGAGAGGCAGGTAAGCCCCAGAGGCAGATTTCCCTGAAGATAGTAAAATTTCAGCATTATGGTGTCAACCCTTGCACACATTTGTTTATGTATCTGTCCTCTTTTTGCCAAGAGGACATTCCAAACTACATAAGTTTCAGGCATCACAAAGTTTGGACTCCAAAAGACTAGTCCCTGCTTTGGTTATAACAAAGGGTGTTACAGCAAAATTCCACAAACTAGGTGACATATAAACGGCAGATCTTTATTTCTTGCAACTCTGAAGGGCAGAAATCTAAGAGCAATTATACCAGTAGATCTGACTTCTGGTTAGGGTCCACTTTCTGGCTCAAGGAAGGTTTCATGTTTCTAGATCATCACATGGTACAAGAAGTAAAGGAGCCTTGTGGAGGTCCACTAATAAAGACGCTATGAGGGCTCTGCCCTCATGAAGATGGCAAGTCTACCCTCCTGATGTCAAGCCATGTGGTTTTGGGAGGAATACATATATTTAGATGATAGAAGTTCTCCCACCCATTCATAAACATCTAGAAAAGTTGGGTGAGGTCAAATGGTTGACTGTTCTTTTTAGCAGCTTCTAAAATAGTACTAGCACACAGTAGGAGAACATCAAATAGTATTAGCCTAAAGAATGCTCAATAGAATGTATTGGGTGTTAAACAAATGTACCAAATACTTACATATGAATATAGACATACACATGATATATATAGTGTATGTGTGTGCATGTGTCTACAAACAGATAATGTATCCATTTTCCTAACATAAAATATAGGTTTAATTAATATTTGGTGAACAAATGACTGAATGAATGAGTGAGTGAATATATAACTAAGCAAATTGGAAATTCCTGCAAAATTACACTCCCTCTCTGTCCCTCAGTCATCTCTATGCCTCAACCCCAGGAGTAGCCCAGCAAGAGCAAAGCCATCTGTGGAGCAGAAGAGATGGCTCAGGGATTTCAAGCATTTACTACTCTTGAAGAGGTTTCGGGTTTGGTCCCAGCACCAACACGGGGACTCACGGCCATCATTCCAGCTCCAGGACATTAATGCAACTCTTCTGACCTTCATGGGCACCAGGCAAACAATTGGTGCACACACATGTATGCAAGCATGAGAGAAAAATTAGATGTGAAATAAAAAGAAATCAATCCTAGAAAAAACATGGCATAACTCTTTCAGAGTAGCTAAGGCATTTCTTTACTGGGTATGGTTTACAAGGGCACAATTTGATGGAAATCGTAGACTTCCATCTGGAAAAGTAGACAATTTTAAGTAGAGACCTGGAATCTGTTCCCACTCTACCCACCAGAGCATTTATTATAAAGTACTGTTTAGCACAAAATTATATTCTTAGGAAAAAAGAAAAAAATGTTTGAAAAATCAAGCCTATTAACACCATTTTTTTTTTAGTTACAGTAACCATTAAACAGTTATGTATTTAACCTTTGTAGTCTTAAAGCCTGCTAAAATGTCTAATTAGTTAATTAGAAAAATAATTATGTGCTACAAAGGAGATCTGAAAATCATGTATGAATGTCTAAAAATGAGTTTAAAATAAACTTCTATTTTGAGGCCGTAGTGCTTTCTTGAGGTGCTAGTATTTCACAATTCTTTATAGTCCTTAAAGGGTTTTCACACAAAAAAGTTGGAAGATTTTCCGAAGTACACCTTACCTACCTCCCAGTGTATATCAAACAGTGTTGGGGTTTACCTACCCAAATCATTGTTGGACTTGTGTTTATAAGAGGCTACCTCCTTGGATGCCCTACAAAAGATTCATATAGTGGGAAATTAATTTATGAGGTCATTGCTCCTCTGTCATCAATCCATTACAAGTGAACTGTTTTTCCAGAACTGTCTTTCTGTATTTCTGGTGATCAGTGTGTGACGAATTCCACACGGGCAGAAGCGTGTCTGACTTGAACGTTTTATTGGACAGGCTGCTCTTTTTTTCTCTCTCTCTCTCTCTTCAGCACTGCATATACTTATCATTTATAGCCACCGTCTGAATAGTGAGAACACAAGGCATGGAAGCAACTTCTGAATGCAAGATGCAAGTTGGATCAGGGTAATTGAACATTCTCGGGTCACAGAGAAAGCAGTAATCTTCTTTCCAAATCTGGAGACAAAAACAGTCGATGCAATGTACTTCCAAATTAAGTGCATTTTATGTGGCACAGTGCCTGCAATTACCAGTCAACTTTCTCATCCTGTACATGCCCTTCTTTGATGCCCACCTTCCTATATGTTAGCTCAAATCTTTAAGGCACATTTAAGGAGAATTTACATCTGTTCACACTTATCTTTTGTCCTTGAAGAGAAACTTCAAGGGACTTCCTTAAAGTGTTTCTTTGCCTCTCTAAAAGGTGACCCATGGTACAGACTGATATTCTCAAATTGGCACTCTCTACCCAAGCCAATGTTTTCTCTACAGTGAATTACAAAAAAGAAGTGAAAGCCACTGAAGAAGGTGTGATATAGGCTTTTAAAGAAAACTTCTAAAAGGCTATTAAGTACTCAAGGAGGGGAAAAGGATGATTCTCCTGTGGTCCTTAGAAAGACAGAGGCAGGAGGGAAGGTACGGGTAGCTGAATTCTTCTCTGGAACATGGTATCTCGGTATGACTGCTGGCTCTGGCAATTGCTTTGTTTTTGAGGACACAACTGATTGTCGATCATGGGAGAATTTAGAGGTTAAATTCTGACAAAAAAAGTGTCTCAACCCTGTCTTCCAAGCTTTATAGCTACAACTTTGAAGAAATTATTTGATTGTATTAGTCTTTGGTTTCTTCAACATTTCATTGAGAAAACTAATACTACCTAGCCAGGTTGTGGGAATAGACAATTACATGTGCCATGTGCTTATCACCGTGATTGGTTAATGTGTAAGCACAAAATAAACAGTAACAGGTAGATGGCTGTCTTCTCCTTTCTACTAAGGATGAGGTGACATAAAACAGTGCTAAGTCTAGCCAAGGACAATACAGGCGGTAAAATTTAAACCCCTACCCAGATCTAGCCAATGGACAGGACAGTCTCCACACTTGAGTGGAGAGTGGGATATGACTTTCTCATGTACTCTGGTGCCTCACATTTGACTATGTCCCCTGGCGGGGGAGACCTAGGGGCACTCAGAGGAAGGAGAGCAGGTCACCGAGAAGAGACTTGATACCCTCTGAGCATATACAGGGGGAGGTAATCCCTCTCAGGAACAGTCATAGGGGAGGGGAATAAGGGGAAAATGGGAGGGAGGGGAGAATGGGAGGATACAAGGGATGGGATAACCATAGAGATGTAACAAGAATAAATTAATAAAATTAAAAAAAGACAGTGCTAAGTGATAAATAAAGCAATCTCCCTTCATAAGAGGACATGGAGAAACTAACAAGGACCAGACAAAGTCAAAATAGTTGTAGTTTTGGAACCAGGGGCAACACCAACACAAGCCATGAGGAAGAATCTGTAACAGGATGAGAGCCTAGTTGCAAATAACAGTTTTCTTTGTTTTACTTGGTAGTCTTTCCTGACTGATGCTGTTTTGAATCCATTATAGATAGAGTCATATAGTGCAGGGTCCAAAGGTAATGACATTGGATTGTTTGTCATCAGCAGACACATGCAGCTCACCTAAGGACAGGTGTTTTGGTTAAGTAGTTTGGCTCTGTCCCCCAGTCCCTACTCTAGAAGTAAAACCAATGGATTCTCTATCTTTTACTTAACTCATATTTCTCTGAGTATCCAAGCTCAGCTAGCAGAGATGGGACAGTCCAGCCATGTCATCTGTTAGGAATATTCTCTTTCTCATGTTCCTTTGAAGTTGTGATTCAGCAAGAATGAATTGTATTTATTCACCTGTCCAATTTTGAACATGTATTATATGTTTCAGAGTTTCCTATATGCTGATATAAAAGGATGAGCAAAGGATCCTGGTCATAGAGCTCATTTTTAACTGGGGGGGGGGTAAACAATTAAAAACAAAACCCAACAAACAATTCCAGCCATAAAATTTTTTGATTGAAAAGGACAATTCCAGAATGTTCTAAGTTCGTGAATCCTTAACTTATATGTCCTTCTACCATCACATTGGACTTAATGATGTTAAAGAACCCTCTCAGTGCAGGATTTGACACATAGCAAATACTCAAAACATCATATCATTCATTGTTATTGTCTTCATTAAGGTAATAACCATTAGCTTTTGTTTTTGTAAATAAACAATTTATAATTATCCTAATGTAAAAATGTCCTCAGGTAGGGGTCAGAGAGATGGTTCAGCAGGTAAGGCTCTTAATGCAGAAATCTGACAACCTAAGTTCTATCTCTGGATTGAAGGACAGAAGCAACTCTACAAAGTCATCCTCTGACTGCCACTCACATGTGTGCAATGGCCCATGTGCACCCACAATCACACACCTAATACTAGTTAATTAATTTCTTTTTAGAAATGATGTTCTCTGGTGTTCAGTTGAACAATCTCAGACAAGTGTGTCAGTGTCTAGCTGCAGTCCTGGCTCCTGGGAATCTAAAGCAGAATGCTAGTGATCCAGAGGCCAGCCCATGCTGTCTTAATAAGGACAATCAACCCCTGTCTTAATAAAGACAATGTGAAGTAAAGTGCAACTTCTCAGTTCAACTGTTCCTGTACTTGGGGATTATGAGTTTGTCCAAGCTACATTTGTGTGTTGTATTCTTTGAAACTGATTTTCTGTAAATTGATGTAGAAAAATTGTACATCAAATCCATAGTTGGCCATGAAATCTCTTTTTTATTTTAATCATACTGCAGCTCTGACTTTTCTACTTGGGGTGGCCATGAGTCCACAATTAGTAGATATGGTATCTGCAGAAAGTGGCCTGGCCATAAGTTCACATTAGCAGGAAGTGTGCCGGCAGGAAGTGGCCAGAACATGGGAGTCCCAATAGGCTATGAATCCTAGTGTCCTCTGAGAAGTCTCTCCCAAGGCTATAGAGATAATTGTGAAGAAGCTAGCAATGAGGGTTCAAAATGCCCTGACCTTTCCATTCAGGTGTGTCTTTCAGGACTGTTAAGTTTTCTGCACCGTGTAGAACTCTGTTAATGCCTCCAAGGAAGAGATGATAAAAGTGGTTTGCAGTTCCTACCTTGAAGGAACTATCACTTTTCTATTAACTAATTATTGCATGATTTAGCCAAAATATTTTACCTCACTTTCTGTTTTATTATTAGGAAAAATAGAATTCCACTTACAGAGATATTACCCTCAACCTTTTAAAAGCACTACAAATGTATAGGAATGTGACCTCAGTGGAAAGTGGAGAGAAAAACAGAATGTTGGAAAACAAGTTCCATTTGGGGGGGATAAAAATATCAGAACATCAGCCTACACGCAAACAAGCCTTGAGGTAGGGGTTCTTAAAGTGCACTGGAATGAGAGGTATTACTGTGATGCATTTAGGATAACGAAGAGCAGTGTACGAGTGATAGCAAGGAGACATCAGTGGACACATAAAATGATGCTTCTTTCATGCCTTCATATTCCAGTAACCAGCATGATGGCTTTGAGGAAAGAGTAAAGGGAATGGGCATCTGTGGGACATGTAGTTCCTCAGGTGTCCCTTGACATCTCTTGCTACTCACAGTAGTTCTCAGGGGACACCTGTTACACAGAGTTCACAGACACATCCTGGTAACTTAAACCTCCCATCATGAGTTGGAATGGTAACAGTTGTAGCTTACCAAGCACCTCCTCTAACTCAGACATGCCTTCTACTTATTTCTAGAATTCATGTTCTCTGTAAGGTGTTTTCTTTATTTTATAGGCAAGGGACTTGTGACCCACAGAAGTGAAGGAGAAGACAACCCCCAAAATCCTAGAGATAGAAAAATATAGCATGGCTCATACAGACTCAGGACTTTGGCCAGACTCTCTTTAATGTTCCTTTTTCTTTCGTCCTGGCAGTCAAGTCGTAGGCAGAAAGCCACATGGCAGGAAGGCTCTACCTTCTCCAACCCCAAGCCCGGCAAGTCTTTAAACCTCCTGACTTTTCTACTGAGTCTTGCCCATGATGCGTCTGATCCATTAAGGAAAAGAAATAGTCAGTTGCCCCACTTCCGTTAGCAATGGGTGTTCCCGTGAGGTTAGCTTGGGTGTATCGGTCGGTCTCATTCTTGGAGTGAGGATTTCTCTTCCTTCACCCTTTCCTACTGGTCTACCCCAAGCATCCCACAGTTTTCTTTCAGATACAGTGTAGGGCCTAATGCCAGCATTCGTCAGAACTCTGTGGCCATGAACATAATGTGTGCATTGCTAGTCATCCCGAAGGCAGAGTAAGGCTTATAACTATAACTTTACTGCAGCATTTCAATGAAGCCCGCTATCCCTGGGGACCCTGAGGTCTTTTATTCTGCCCTACATATACATTTATTGTCACTTTGAGCAATTTATTGACACACTGTATTTATTTTTTTTCTTCCCAGATGCTCTTATTACACATAATTCTGTTTTTCTTCTTCTCAGTTCTCTAATGTGTTACTATAGAATGACCTTGGCAAATTAAGCAAATGAACAGAGACCTCTGTGCTTCAGACTCACTACCCCCTCAGCTCCTCCCTCTCTCCCCCAACTCACCTCCCTCCCTGCCTCCTTTCCTTTCTCTGAAGCTTAGAAAATTTAAATACCGTACATCAAATTATCCAGCCAGAAATATAATATGGGTGGAAATTCCTCAGTCCCAACTGTTTCTCCCTGCAGTGTCACAATCACTAGAGCTTATTGGAAACAAAGTGTTTCAGCCTAGCCTGGATGTCTTCTGCCAGAATCTGCATTTTAACAAGACCACAGGCAATTCTAACCTCTAAATTGGAGAGATGGAAACACTGGTCTAGATTAAAGAAGCCTGTTAATGACTCTCAGCCTTTCTTTCCCAACCAGCAAAACTTTTTTACCCCTGTTACTGAAGTGCCCGAGATTAACTCAGCAGTGCTCTGCTACAAGGGATCTCAGTCATCTTGTTGTCAAGGAAACTGAAGGCCATCTTTTGACCCATTTTCCCAATCAATAATTAATACTGGTAGATGTAAAAGCACAATTTCAGCTTCATTTACGATATTAAGACTTGGAAAGCAGGAGACAGGAATTTGGATAGACAAGGATTCTCTCAGAAGAGAATATGAGAATTGTAATGAAAATCTACAGTGATGGGTGGAGGCAGCTGCCAGGGTCGTTGGGTCGGCCTGACTGGTATGTAGCTGAAGTGACTCAGAAGTTGGTCCAGATAGCCTCTTTATTTTTTTCCATGTAGCCTCTTAAGTTGCCTTCTGTACTCTGTTGTAGAATCTATCTCCCTCCC
>OU015742.1:7979593-7991450 GCA_907169655.1 Acomys percivali | reverse complement strand
GAGAGAGAGAGAGAGAGAGAGAGAGAGAGAGAGAGAGAGAGAGAAGAGTGTACAATGTGTTGACCCTCTTATGGTATACATTACATAGGAAAACTTGCACATAGATTGGCATCATCATAAGATTGTTTATAAATATGTTAGGATTTCCAAACTATACTTTTAAAATAAGAGTTATTTGAAAATTTATATCTTCATACCACAGGTTTATTAGGACATACATGTATGTTCTAATAATGATATATATAATGAATATATATATTCATTAAGCAATGATTGTAGTCCTAGGCTTAGGATGCAAAGACACAATGTTGGCCTTCAATGTTGAAATCAACATTCCCCATGGAGGAGGGGAAGGGAAAAGAAACTAAGCAAATGAATAAAGATGTGGTATGTTTTGTATTTAGGTTGTTAAAGATGTAGTGAGGTGACCATTTGCTAAATAGTGAACTTCTTTCTGTCAAGAAGATGAAGTTCATTAAATTTCAATATGTCTATGTAAATGTAAACATATTGGGGATGTATACCCACATGACCCAGTAAATCTACACTATTTTGCATCCCATGGAAGCTAGTGCTCTTACTAAATAATTTCTGATAGCGTTCTAGAAGCCTGGAGTATTTTTAAGGGTTAGGGTTAGCATACCATGGAAATAGATGTGTATGAAGAACACTACTGTTGTTAACCCTCTTGAAAAACCCTTTCTATATTGAAGAAGAGAGAGATGCTAAATGAATTTCCCTAATCAAGATTACCACAGTTCCATGGCATCTCCCTATGCATTTGCTCATCAGAGAAGTAGAATATGTAGCAGTTTTCTTTTATCAGCTTAGAGTGCTTTGTCAAGGGAGGGTTATTGTCCCATAAATCCAATTTAAAGGGAAAGAAATGTAATTCCTTCTCAAGGTCATTAAAACCAGTAAGAAATGTTAGGTCTTATAAATAAAACTTTAATCTGCCAAACTAGCTGCAAAGAGAGACAGAGAGGAAGAGCTATTTTCTCACTAAATATTATATAGACATACTTTGTCAATTAACTCTTTTTGACTGGGAACAAAATGTAAATGTCATGGGTAAACGATAGCTTTAATGATGTTTTCCAGCATTGTGGTCCCCGTTACCATGGCTTCTTAACAAAGATATTAAATCATTAGAAGTCGTATTTCATGATAATTAACTGCAAATCTGGTAATAGTACTGATTTTCATTTGGCATGAAATGATGAGGGAGAACCACAAGGTTTATTGGAGGTACATGCCAGAGGACAGAGAGACTTAATGTACGTGCATAAATCTTATAAAACTGCCGACTGGACAGCAGTTTATGATGGGCATAAATCCCCACCCACTCTCTGATAGTGACAGACCAGGAAATCTGCAGTGGAGGCAGTAAACTGAGAAGGGAAGTCACCCTACAGGAAAGAAAGCACTCCAGGACCGTGGGTCTCTCTCCTTCTCTTTATTGTTTTATTGTACAGCATCTAAACAGCTCTCCATTCTTGCTTACGATTTAAACAATTAAAAGTCTGCAGCCTTATTAATTCTGTCTTATTAGATGTGCTTCATTGTGGCGTATGCCACGATGATTTTATATAATTAAGTTGCTATTAGCATTTGCCATTTTAAACTGTTGTTCTGCTGGTGTTTGAAGTTCTGGAATCCTTCAGTCCTCTCATTCAAGGTTTTGTTTGGGGAAGCGAACAATGGTCAGGAGTACATTGTCTGTCATAAATATTTGCATCCTGACCTGTTTTTAAAAAAAATTCATGGAGGATTAGGTGTGGTGACAATGACACTTCTTAGAAAGCTGGATGGCTTAACATGATTGTGCCTTCCTTGATACTCAATTGTGATCTTTACCAGTGCAGGAATTAAGGCAGCTTCTGTTGCAAGTGGCTGCAAGGCAGGGAAGGAAAAGAGGCCATTGGCGCATTCAGTTGAATCTCCATAGACTTCTGCAAGGTCCCCAAGAGCAAGCTGACCATCAGGGCCAATTGCATCAGTTCCTGTTTTTGTTTTTGTCAGCTATGGCTTCACTTTCCTATGAGCTCCCTCCGTGCAGTAAGCAGAATGGTAGCTCCGGACTCAAAAGATGTTACTACCTGGGGATCCCAGAGGATGGTTATAAATAATCTTAAGCATCAACTCTATTGATTAAGGGAAGTAATAATACTGGTAAGATTTATTTTTGTGAGTGGGCAGAGGGGATATTTCCAGGAGGACTGGCATATGAGTTAGTAGACTAAAGAATACCCATTCTTACCCACTAGAGTGGCGTCATATAGTTAGCTGTCTAGGGAGAAGAAAGGGGCAGAGGAATGATAAAATTAAGTCTTTTCCTTTCTTCCTGAATGGTAACCCAAGATTTACCCTGTCTCTGGATATAAGAATTTCAAGTTCTCTGGCCTTTGATCATGATTTTCACCATCTACCCATTTCTGTCAGTTTTCCAGTTTGTGCTGAACCCCGATATGGCTTTTCAGCCTTTGAAGCTTGTGGATTGAAGACTATGAGACTGCTTAGCCTCTATATAATTATATGTCATGACACTGATAATAAAGTTTCTCTGTGCATCTGTCTATCTGTCCATCCATCCTATTGATTTTGCCTCTTTGAAGAACATTTTTTTTCAGTAAAAGAGACTGTCTCTGACACACTTAAAAACGTGTGTAGAACTCACCCATGCACTCCTACACTCAGCAGTTATATATAGAAAGAATGTCTGCAGAGTACTGGGTACTATGTGAGCAAATGCAGAGTTGGGAGCAATAAATATGGAAAATATGGAGGCAAATGGGACAATGATTTAACAAAGATTAAAGGACTGATGTCAAGGAATTGTTAGAAGGAGAGGTAAGAGTTGCAGGTTTCATTGTGAACTGCTTATTGGTAAAGGGGGAATAAAGTTTCCTGAGCCAAGAGTTCTCTGACAGTTTACTCATAGGTAAGAGAACAACTGTGGAAGTAGCCAGCATTATGTTACCATTGTGTAGATGTTATGATAGGCATGATAGTATTTACTGAAACTTAAAATATAAGATGAGGGCAAGGTGTCACTTGAAAATTCATGCAACATATTTTTAAATATTCTCTGTGGTTGTTTCTGATATATATATATACTGCATAAATTAAATTAGAAGCTCTTACTAGAAGGTGAAATAAGTATTATTTACCTTTAAAATGCTTGTTTCTGCCATCTTTATTTCATATGTTGATTCTTTTTTCTTCTTTTAAGAAGGTTTTTAACTCTTTAAATTTTATTTCAAGGGGCTGGCGCTAAAGGCAGTCACACTGCAGACTTGGCAACATCCGTTTTGTTTAAAGCTGATTCACTAGGATTTCATAGAGATGCTATTGTGTAGGTGCAATAACTGCTTAGTGAGGTTCTTTATGAGACACTCAGGATTATGGATCCATAATTTGCATTCATTGCAAACATTGTAACAGCTTCCTTTGAGCCATTAAAATGGAGGTGTCGAAGGGCTGTTAAGGCTTCCACAAAGCACTGAAATCACAACAGGTTCATTTATTGGAGAAAATGCCAGCAAGATACAAGCTAGCGGTACAAATCCAGGTCTCATCTGCTCAGCTGTGGCATTTTACCTCTTCCAGGCTCGCTGATGGAGAGGAGGAGTTGGGATTTGAATTGGGTGGAAGCCTGCACAACCACATCACAATATACTCACCCTGCCATCCCAGCTTCCATCCATCCATTCAGTTCAACATCAAGGTTCTGGGCCAGGTGTTAAGGAAACAATAGGCCGTCTCTACAGACTCTAATTGGAGAAATGGATCCATAAAATATATTTGCAATAAAGTAAAAACATGAAATGATGAGCTAAGTGCAGAGCGGTTTCTGATGTTGCTGAGGAGGCAGACTACATAAAGGAGTGATTGCAGAGAAGAAGGCAAAGGAAGGACCTTCCAGGCAGTGATGTTAATAAGTGAGCCTTGTGTTGCAAAGTTACTTGTGAATTCAGCTTGGTGGGACCCACCAATGCTGGCAAGTTCTGTCTCTAGCCCTTTCACTTCCATCTCCAGGATTGCTGATTTAAAGACAGATTGAGCTAAATGTATATTCCATAATAGTGTTGGCTGGGGAAAATATCCCATGTATGTCTCCAAAGACTTAAAAGATGAAAAATGGGAATCCCCGGTATTGGCACAATTCCGTATCAGTGGCTCATCTTTACTGTGGGACCTTTGAGGATTAATGGTGATGTTTCTCTTATACTTGCACAGCATCACACAGCTCCTTGCTTACAGTAGACCAACAAAACAGTCATCATCTACTGACAGGATACTGGCTTTTTGAACTGTATAAACAGTTGTATTTTCTTTTTTTTAAATTTTTTTTATTAATTTATTATTGTTGCATCTCTATGGTTATCCCATCCCTTGTATCCTCCCATTCTCCCCTCCCTCCCATTTTCCTCTTATTCCCCTCCCCTATGACTGTTCCTCAGAGGGATTACCTCCCCCTAGAATGGATAAAGAAACTGTGGTACATATACACTATGGAATACTACTCAGCTATTAAAAAAACAAGGAATTCCCGAAATTTGTGGTCAGTTGTATTTTCTTATGTGTAAGCACAAACTTTTATCCAGTGTCTACAGGGCAGGAGCTATAAGTATTTAGTACAGCAATTTCAAGAGAAATTCATATTTATTTCTGTATCTTCTTTGAGATAGACTACCACAATGTAGCCCAATATCCTCAGCCATTGGGTCTGCCTGGCTCAACCTCTGTAGTGCTAGGAGTGTGGGGATGTCCCACTACCACACCTGGGTTCAAATCAAGTTTTGAAATATTTGTCAGACCCTCTTGCAGGTGCACAGGAAACCATGTAGTACTATTAGTTTAAAGAAAATCATGACAGCTTCATGACCGAAGAGAGGGCGAGCACTGCTGCACCTGCTAAGCATCAAAATTAATGTCTGATCTCATGTGTTTGCGACATATAAATCAGAGTTGTTTCCAGAAAATAAGAGCGCAGTGGAATGTCTATGAATTAACTGTTATGTTTCGTGACTCCTAATAAAAACCAGTTCATTGCAGCTCAGATGAATTCTTTGTCTTTGCACAGGCAGAATTTACCTCTCTACTGTTATCCATGGCTTTAATGGAAACAATAGAGCTAATTTTATTACCCAGGTGAAAAACTCTAACTCTGATCTACTTATATTATCTGACCTTATGCGAGCTGGTGAACTTCTTCCGGCTCCAACCTGGATGACGTCAGTGCCTGTCTCGTGTAGTTCTCAGCGGGCAGAGCTGGTGTCTGACAAGGCAAGCACAGGATCCAGTGTGAGGGGATGTTTAATGGACTCTCGTTCCGTTGCTTCTCCCCTTTGCTTTACCGCTCACTCGGTCAGCCTTACAATGTATTTTGGTTTAAAAAAAAAAACCGCCTTTTATATTTGTGGCTTAGAACACGTGGCAATTCAGACGCACGAGACAAGAACATGGCTGAGAGTCAAAGCTCTGGCCCCTCCTTCCTTATGCCACCCCTAGTTGTCTTATGAACTTGGGCACATCATTTCACCCCCAATACACACGGATGTGTAATTGCTTACAGCTATAAAGCACAATGGCATCATTATGGAAGTATATTAAGGATGTGAAAGTATGAGTGTTGCCTGAAACTTTATCATAATACATAGCATGACTTGTTTTTTTTCCCTTGATTTAAGATATTTTGGTCTTACTTAATTTTTTCAATTCTGATTTCTAATCTAACCTTAGCACTCCGGTTATCAACTTTCCTAATGCTGTGATCCCATGGTACAGTCCTTCATGTTGTATTGACCCCCAACCGTAAAAATTATTTTCGTTGCTATGTCATAACTCTAATTGTGCTAGTGTTACGAATCATAATGTAAATTTCTGTGTTGTTCAATGGCCTTAGGTGACCCCAGTGCAAAGGTTGTTCAACCCCAAAGAGGGTCGGGACCCACAGGTTGAGAACCACAATATTTCTTTCTTGGGGGACTTCAATTTTTTCAAAATAATATCAGGTTTGGAAGGCAAGTCTTCTCAAGCTGAGTGAAGATTCTGCACCCATGCCATGCAGATGCCACCCGAGTAAAAGGGGTCCCTTCCGAATCAGCATGTTCCTGTAACCAGATGATTGCTATGTGATTACTTTTTGCACTTAAACTAAACTCTGACCTATTTTTCAGCTATACCCTGATTAAGTTCTCCTTTTCAGATTTCCATAGAATTGCTTGATATTCTTCAGCACCATCGCAGCTGGAGAAATTTAAAAATGGATAGCAGATCTTATGAGTGTCTTTATTTGTTCCTCATATGCAATGCTTTTTGGCATATAATAAGCATATTCTCAACCAAGACTCTATAATCAATATGGCACTGTAGCGCAATACTACATTTTCTAATGAATAAAGTCCTTATTATAAATAAAGTAATTATTTATTTATATGTACTATTGAAGACAGAGAATTTCCTTTTTCTAAAGCTACAGGGACTTTATGTTCCAACTCACAAGTTTTCACCAATGTGGACACCTCTGCTGGATGTAAAGAATATCCTCTATCTAGAGCAACTAAGCAAACACACACAAAGCAAATTAAAGTGGCAAGTGGACTAGATAATAATGCTTCTCTGAGCAATGAGTATGATTATGAGGAGGGGGCCCACAGGAATAGACAGCAGCACCCAGGACTCATTTAAAAGACATGTTGTTATCTTGGGCCCTAATGCCAATCTCTGAGGCAAAGGGAGAAAATCCAGAGGTGCAGGAGGCCACATGTTGTTTGGGTGGCACAGTGTTACAAAGGAAGGAAGAGGAGGAGGAAGGGTAGGAAGAGGCAGGGTGGCAGGAAGAGGAAGGGGAAGGGGAAAAATAACAAGCGAAGGAGAGGGAGCAGCAGGAGGAGATCCTACTGCTTTTAAAAGTCAAGCGTCATCATGTAACATCCTCTTCTTTTGAAGAAATGGAAACCGGGGCAATAGTGGTCCTCCATTCTGCTCATCAAGATAAGATGGGAGCGTCCATGGGATGGGGCCTCTCCAGGTGGTGGCCCAGCTCCCATCATCCTGTATGCAGTACAGCGGGCGCACCACCTCCATTCTGTAAGCACGGGAGACTACGTAGTAGGTATTACTTCTGGTCCACCATTCCTTATTCGAAACATGTTTGTTTTGAATTTTTCACTCAATCCCACATAGCGCACACACCAGAGTTGTGCTTTCCCTAATATTATTCTTCAGGTCATATCATATTGGTTTGCTAGATTACCCCCAGCAGATGTTGGCATGTCTTGCTTCCTCACCTCCAGTCCAAAGGATTTCTAGGAAATTTTCCTCACTTGTTATCTGAAAAACAGGCTTCCTCAAAGAGGCCCACTCTGCTTGCTGAAGTCATCACTGTATGTTGTAAAAGGGCTTATACAGGCTACATGTATGTCTACCACCTGAAACCTTAGCCCTTCCTTCCCTTGTCCATGTGGAACCCAAGGTGCTTGGTCCTCAGTAGCTGGTTCAAATGTTTCCTCCACACACTAGAAAAACATCCTCATTAGTAATCAAAGAAATGTGAACATAAAACCCCAGTGAGATGAGGCCAGGTTTCCTTTTACTCAAGTCTTGACAAATTTTTCATATATAACACAGTTCATAACTAAAACTGGGAAAAGGAAAATACCTTTTGCTCTTCTTTTCTTTCTCACTACATATTAGTAAGAACATACTGATACTGCTTTGAAAAATAGCTGTTGGGTCTGATACCCAAATGTTAGATGAAGGGAAGTTTCTCTTTGAGGGAACATGTCTTTAATATGTGAATATGCGAAGTGGCTGTGGTGGATCAAGACAATTAGCAGTCTTAGACTGTAGTGAGTTTAAGGATCTGGATGGCATTCCTTTGTGACTACCAAAACCATACATATAAAATGCCATACCAGATATACAGGCAATTTAGATATGGACATTTATAGATATTGAAGCTCTTTATATATTGTATCTATAAAATGAGATTTGGCAAAGTCACCACCAAACGTACGTGTGATCATTTCTCACAGTATATTTAGTAATTTATACAATATACATTACAGATAAGAATCTTAAATTAAAATCTAGGCCCAGAAAAATGTTCTTTGAACAAAGTTCAGGTGGATTATTAAATATATACAGTAGAGATAGGATGAGAGAGCAAATATAGAAAGTGATTCTTCAGAAATATCCAGCTGAGCAGCTGGAGAGATGGCTGTGGATAAGGTGCTTGTTGCATGAGTGTATTAACTGACATTTGAATCACCAGAACCCACCTAAAACAATCTCGACAGGCAAGGTGGTCACCTCTGTAGGACTATACTTGGGAGGTAAAAATGAACATAGATTCTGGGGCAAACTAGTTGTGTGGACTTGCTGAAATCCTCATCTTCAGATTCAGCAAGAGGTGGTGTTGCAACATATAACGTGGAGAATGATCATGGAAGACACCAGATGTTAACTTCAGGCTTCTACCTCTATACAGAAACATGTGTACCTATATATACATGTGCATCTGTGCACACTTAAACAAGCTCATATGCATGAATACAACACACACATGTACATTTTCTTAATATCTTTATAATATCCAAGTAAAGCAAGTTTAAGAAAATGAAACTAATCAATTCTATTTCCAACCTACAATGGACCACACATAATTATTTCCCATTTTTCCATAGTTCTGTGGCTAGGTATTCATAGTTCTCTCTGTGTGTCTCTTTCGTGTGTGTGTGTGTGTGTGTGTGTGTGTGTGTGTGTGTGTGTGTGTGTTGGTGCACATGTACATGTATGCATGTACACACATTGAAGCTAGAAGTCAACCTTGGATATTGCTCCACAGGAGCTGTCCATCTGGTTTTCTAAGCTAAGTCTGTCAGTGAGACCTGGGATTCACCATATAGGCTAGGCTGACTGGTTAGTAAGACCCTGGGACCCCAGAACCCATGTATCTCTGTTGTCCTAGGGCCACCAGGATCGATTGTTTGACATGGTTGCTGAGGACTGAACTCAGGCCTTCTTTATGCTTAGGTGACAAGCACATTATTGGCTGAACTATTGCCCCAGCCAGCTATCAAATACCATCGAAACAAAACAACAAAAGGCCTACTCACTGCCCTCAATCAAAGTCCAAATATGGTTTCTGTTTCCAACACAGTGTTTAAAAATGTGCATTTTGAAGCCAGCTATTAAGGGTGTGGTGACAGTATTACACTTAGACCCCTCTCTCACCCCTAAAAATGCCTCGTTCAGATAGCTTTGCTTATGGTATTCAGATTCACCCCTGGATCGGGTTTCCAGAGTCCCCCCTACATACAGTGTTCAGAGTCACAGGCAGGCCTGATTAGACGAGAACTACCCAGCCTGGGAAGGAATTTTGTTGCTTCTGATCTCACTTGCAAAATTCTCATTTATCTCTTTCTTCAGCATTATCAGAAAATGTTTTTGCAGCAGAGAAATGACAAGTCTGTAAGTGAATGTTAATGAAATTTTAATGAATTTGAGGTGCTGGCACAGTGTACCCCCGCGGAGCTCCTTTGTTTTCTTAAAGAAAAGGAAAAAAAAAAAAAAGAAGAAGAAGGAAAACTAAAGCTTTAATGCTGAAGGTTTGTAAATGCGATCATAGCCTGCAGAACAGAAAGAATAAAGGCAGCCTCATTTGGGACACTGATTTTTTTTTTCCTAGCTTAGAGAATATTTTGGCCTAGAGACCTCACAAGCCCATGGTCAGCCACCCTGCCGGTCACAGCGCCTGGATGCTTACTCAGGATACGGCCAGGTGACATGTGCCCTCAGCCCCTGCTGCCTCTGTATGCGAGACGTCTGCATCACATGCAGTATTTATTGCCCACTGCTTCTTTTGCCCTTCTAGGGAGTCTGTAAACTCTATCCCAGACAGAGTCTGGGAGAGTTACTGCGTGTTGACACGCTCACCCAACGCAGTATGGAGTGTTTCTTTGCTGTGAACATATGGACTTTGGCTCTGGGCCCAGAATACCTGAGTCAATTTAAGAATCCAATCGTTATGGAGGGTTTGTATTTTTAGGGGGGGGGGGGGAAGGTGTGCATCCTAATACCTAAAAGCTGTCCACATTTGCATTCCAGCTTTCTTTTTAATTAAGCTGACTGCGAAGATCAATAGAGGATTTACTAGCATAAAGGACCATAGTGGAATGCTATGGGGGGAGGATGTTGCCGCCTTGACAGGAGCGGGGTATGGAAGGTGTTTAGCAAACTATCTTTAACTGGCTGGACGTTTCTCACTTGCTAAACTCCATTGTTTCTAGCTCTTTCTCCCACTCCGTCACAACCTTGAGCCTCAACCCTTCCAGAATATTAATGATGCCCCATGGCCTCAAAATGCATTTTCCACGGAGAACTGTTTCCCACTTTTACAATACTAAGACAATCCTGCTCATTGTTAGAGACCCTTATATGACTTTGAGTTCCTCAGAAGAGAATAGTAATTCTTTACTGACAGCTTCAGTGGCTGAAAGAGGAATCAAAGTCGATGCATTATTAATGGCTCTTCTTTTTAATGACTCTATCACAGTGGAAAATACTTTTAAACATTTTACTTCCTATAATTTTTACGCTCAGAGAAGCCTGCCCACAAATTAAGTGAACCAAATTGCTGAATAAAACCAGAAAGAGTGAGTTAGATGGTCTTTAAGAGACCACTTTGAGGAGAGTGCTAGGGTAAACTCTAGTCATCTCATCCTGACAGGTAGGGGACCTGGTCAATGACTTGGTTACCTGAGACTGCAGATTAGAACCAGGCTTTATCACCTGGCTTCATTATGAGCAAGGCAATCTCCCGCAAGTCTCAAAAAGGCTCTAGGACTTCTGGTTTCTTCATCCATAAAACAAGGCAAGTGATGTCTCTAGGATGGATATTGCTTGAGATTGGAGGAGATACTGTAGGTGAACTGTATCCAGAAGGCCTTAGGCTCTTGGCCTCTTGTCTGATCCAAGTAGCAAGGGTGAAGACATTGATGGGAAGAGCAGTTACAGCAGCTGGCTGGCTGAGTTGCTTTGGACTCTGATAGGACACCAGGAGAGGGAGCCATGGAGAGAGTATAGGAGAGAGCAGCGATGTTTAGAGCAAGTGAACGGTGAGCCGAAGAGAAAGGGTATGTCCAGCATCATCACCTCTGAGACAGAAGCATCAAGGGTAGAAGGAGGCATCCAGACTCAGAGCAAGCTCATGTCTTGGTGTAGGAATGATCTTGAAAGAATCAATGAGCAGTGTTTGTTTACATTATAAGGAGAATTGTAAAAAATTGAGTTTCAGGTGAGGCTCTGCCAACAAATTGTTAATTGCATTTTACATCTTCATTAAGGCTGTTTTCTAAGAGTACTAATAAGACAAAGCCATGACGATAGATATCAGTTACCAAGCAGCTACTCTGTCAGGCACCCGGGCTGGCTTGTAGCATATGTGGGATCATTTCATCCTACAATGCTGAGATGTGTTACGGTACCCCAATTTTAAGTAGGCTCTTTAGCCCCCATATAAGAAAGTAGACCTCAGAGAGAGCAAGTGTACCCCCACCCCAGGTTACACCATTATTAAGTAGGTCAAGTTAGAATTTGAATTTAGGCTTTTGATCCTAGACTCTGTGTTCTACCCCATCAGGGACCACCCACCAGAACAATGGGTTAAGACTTGCATTATAATAAGGCTAATGACAGGGAGTTGTCAATCAAACTGAATTCTATTTGTGGGGCAGGTTAACATTTGATTACTTCACTGACACTTTGCCACTGAGGTGTGCATGTGCATGTGCAGGGATGCATGTGTGTGTGTGTGTGTGTGTGTGTGTGTGTGTGTGTGTGTGTGTGT
>OU015742.1:7950554-7979583 GCA_907169655.1 Acomys percivali | reverse complement strand
GTGTGTGTGTGTGTGTGTGTGTGTGTGTGTGTGTGTGTGTGTGTGTGCATTGTGCACTAAAGCAGGCAGGATGCATATTCCATCCCAGTTTGTTTGCATCATTTCTTCTGCTGTTTCTAATCCCTCACTTTAGAACTGACAGTGAGTCACTATGTAGGGCTACAGCTACTTACAGAAGAGAACAGTCAGGGTCATTTAGCATCTCTCTTAGAAGAGAGTGTTTAGATTTTCTTGTTTCTGGCTACTGGTAACAAATCTTCATTAAATCTTAAACACAGCATAAACAAACCATGAACAGATTGTGAATGGTTCCTAATTCAACAAAGGGAGATTAAGGCATTGTAGATACTGTTAAATGTTGAACAGACCCCGAGGAAGTCTTTTAAAGGCCAATGGTATTTTCATGTATGTTGGCTTCTCTCAATTAGAATTTCCCAGAAGAATTGACCTTGGCAAAAATAAATAAACAAACATAAAAGCCTATACACCTTGGTTTAAAGTTGTCTTTCCAAAATTTTATGCTTCTGTGGCCACCTGTGTTACCAATCTGCAAGGTGATTAAAAAAAAAAAATCTCTGAACCATGTCCTATACCTTTTGGAGAATATTATCAATGCAAAAACCTAGTTCTCAGCTTAAAGGAAACACAAGATTATTTATTCCAGAGCCAAATTTGGAAGACCACACCAAGGAATACAGATTAAAGTTACCCCAAATTCCACGTTCCAACGAGTAAGCAATTTCATGGATTTTATAGTGCTGCGGAACAAAGAAAGTCATATATCAAGACAATTTAAGGGCCGGGAGTGGTGGCAGATGCCTTTAATCCCAGCACTCAGGAGGCAGAGGCAGGCGGATTGCTGTGAGTTCAAGGCCAGCCTGGTCTACAAATTGAGTCCAGGACAGCCAAGGCTACACAGAGAAACCCTGTCTCGAAAACTAAAACCAAAACTAAACAAACAAAAAAGCTCAAATTATTGGGGCAGGAGAGATGACTCAGTAGTAAAGAGCACTGCCTGCTCTTCCAAAAGTCCTAAATTCAATTTCCAGCAACCACATGGTGGTTCACAACCATCTGTAATGTGATGTGATGCCCTCTTCTGGCCTACAAATGTACATGCAGGCAGAACACTGTATACATAATACATAAATAAATCATTTTTTTTTTTTTTTAGAAAAAGACAATTTAAAACTACATCACACATCAAGGGTGGTTATAGTAAGATGAGGGAAGCTTTCCTATAGACCTCAGACACTATCTGATGACACTATTACCTTTGGGGTTGGTGGAAACCAGTTGTCTGCTAGGTTAATAGATTCCAATGGGATTTTATTTATTAATCATGAGATGTTAGTTTTGACACAAAAATGGGCAAGGAATGGCTATTCAGGGGACTAGAGCTGGCCTGCAATAAAGTAATTAGCCTCTGAACCTGTAACATTCTAGTCTTTCTACATCACTGCAGTCTAATCAGTCAATTAGTCTTTCCAGACATTAATCCTTTCCAGGAATTCTCATTGACATGATGCATATTTCACTTATCATCCTCTACAACAGGAGAGGGAATGGCAGGCATTAAACAATGCTCCGTGTCAGGGCTCAGGACGAGAGTCTCTTCCTCTGCCGTGGTCCTTCTTCCCTTGGCGTAGTGATATCAGCATCTCTCAAAAAATACAGCCCAACAGCCGTAGCCGAACTTGCTGCACAGCCCTGCCAAAATAAGGTCCCAGTTATTGGCTTCTTTTTAAAATTAGGACATTTGCTTTTATTAATGTAGATGACAACACTGGCTTTGCTTTTGGACTCAGAGAGTTTTCATCACTTAAACCCATAGGAACTAGCCATTTATCTTTAGGTATTGTGAAGATGCCCATCATTTCAGAACATTGGCCCATATACATTGTAATCAACTCAGAACATTAGGAAATACTATATACTGTTTTCCTTTTCCAGAAATACTGACTTAATTTCCCCCCTGGGTTTGGAAATTTAAAAAAAAAATTCTCCAGGGGATTTCAAAATGCATTTAGGGTTGGAAACCACTCTTCCACCACCTACCCAGAATGTTTTAACAGTACTGTATGGTGACTCATGTGCACATTGGAGAAAGATTGATTTGTTTTGATTAAAAGATTACAACTTCGATTTTCATTAAATTCCATTGTGTTTAAGGTTCAAGGGGGATCTACAGGCCTGTCAGTGAGATTCAGAACACATGAGGAAAATAGTTGGGCAGGAATTATTGGGTATGGTCTATGGTAATTAATGGGGAATTGGGTAAGGGCTATAATAGTGGCAAAAATTCTTCCTGTTGGTCCTGAGTTTGGAGGCTTCCCCTATTGTTCCTGCTGATTCTCAATCAAGGTGGAGACAAGAGTCAAAGGAAGGCACAGTTTTAGCTCACTGAAGGTAGTGCTGGCTTGGTGAATGCCTTACCTCAGCATGTCTTCAGAGAAGACAGAGAAGGGATAAGTCATCTGCAGAGTGGGAAAGCTCTGCTCCACTTAGTGTATCCCACTTGTGATGACATCCATAGGGAGTGGAGTACATCCTCCTGAAGAACAGCTCTAGAGAAGAGAGAAGAGGCAAAACAGAAGCCCTCCTGGAGGACAGTGACAAGCCTCACTCCTTGCTGGCCTACTTAGGCATCCTGTCCTCTGGAAAGCAAGATGAAGAGTTTTCTGGTAGTTGTTTCTATTTAGGGCACAGAGTGGATATGTTGGCGAGGATCTGAGTCATTTCCTATCCTTTTTGGGACATTGGGACTAGGGAACTTTTACCTGATGGCTTTCTGGGGACACTGTCTCATTCATTCTACCTGAAGAGGGCTTGAGGCAGAAGAGTGGCCAGTACAGGGGCCTGGCTCATAGAGGAACAGAGAAGGCTGCACAAACAACAGCTAGAGGTCCTGGTCACCAAGGTGCAGCTGATATTTTCTTCTCAGTATCTGTTATTCCTATCCTTGGGTTTCTTTCAATGCAATGTCATTCAAACAGGTCTCCACAGGCATTGAAGAATCTTAAGGGAGGTGGATGGAGGAGGTAACTGGATTCCTCAGACCAGTAGCTACCTCCATTACTCCACTCAAGGATCTTGAACTCCTATCTTTTAAAGTAGCAATTTATGTCTTAGAAACAGAGGGGCCTCAGGAAAGAGAGAGTGGGGGAGTGGGAGGCAAAAGAGCTATTTGACTACCCCCTTTGAACATTCTGGAATGTCTTTCTCTTCCTTTTACCTTTTCCTCTATACTTGCAGGAAGACTAAGGCTATCTTATAATCAGAAAGAGGTGCAAAGCTCAAAGAATAGTCACCAACAGAGAACTAACTCATGAGCACAAAGGAGACCAGAGGACTTAATCTTAGCTGTTGGTTACTCCTTCAAATCTGCAGCATGCTTAAGGATGGAGTCTCTCTAATGTATCAGCAATATCCACTGAGGACACTTCCTCCCTATAGCCCTGCGTTTTTGCTACAGGCATCTGGCCACATCTCAAGTATCCAGCTGAAACTAGAGGGCATATGAGGCTTCCCCACTGCCGAATAGAAAAGCCTATCTTCAACATCCAACTCACTCAATCTTTACCTGAGGTTGTTTGTTTTGACCGTGGTCAGCTGTTGGGGTTTTGGAATCAGACAGATATGAACTTAAATCTTAACAATACGGCCTGCATGGTGACTAGGGAAATATAAAAGACACATATGCACACGGATACAGACAAACTCAACAAACACTAACAGGGTGCATATAAATTGAGGCCTCGTTTCAATTTTGCTTTCTAGTTTCTAGAAATAGCATCACATATTTATATTCCTGGCCTTAATCATGTTACAGGTCCTTGTAGAACTCTCTCTAAATGAGCTGGTATGGATGCTAACTCATTCCTTTTAAATATAATTGATGAACTACAAATTATTCCACCATTTTTCCCGGAGATGGCTATTCCATTCGTTTTCAAGCATTTTCTAGAGTAGGCTTTTGGCACCATAGCATGAAACACATTCTCAGTTGAGGAATGGCTGGATCAAAAGATGCATATATGTTTAATCTGTATTTATCATGCATGTTTAATTTTAATAGATGTTGCCAGGGAATTCTGGAAAAGCCATTGCATTTCACATTCTAGCAGCAGTGTCTACATCACTCTTCCTCACTGTATTATTATGCTGCCTCTCTGATTTGCACGGATGTGTTATCTTCCTCAACTACCACGGATGTTGAGCATCTTTTCAAGTGCTTACTGGCTGTTGAAGGACAAAGTTCTATAACGTGTGCGTTTATACTTTTACGTATCCTAACCTTCCTGAACGACAGCTACTTCACATGATTATTGCAGAAATTTAGTAAAATAGTTATATGAAGGCTTTATCCAAAGTTTTGCATAAAAATATTTACTACATGGTAGATGGTATTATAATGTTGAATTTCTATATACTTTTATCTTCAACATCATAAATGTAAACATTTTGCAAAATTCTAGTATTGAATCTCTTTTTCTGGACATTTTACTCTCTCTCTTTCTCTCTCTCTCTCTCTCTCTCTCTCTCTCTCTCTCTCTCTCTGAAAATGCTAACTTTCTATAATTTCTATTTTGCAAGCTGTTTATATATCTATTTGAATCTCTCATTCTGGTTCATCATATTGGTACCCTGTAGCACCCTACAGCTCTTTTTCTAAATCTCTTTGTCCCACTACTATACACTAAGGGAACATTAAACACTGAGCTGACTGCTCCATCCAACACTTCCTTCATTTTGTTTTATATATAGTCCTATATTGACACGTGTTGAACTATTATCCAACATTGATCTATCAGGATGCTTCTTAAAGGCGTCTGGCTTCTCAACCAAAGGGATATCAATGAGAATAGGCCTCCATTCCCCAGTGGCAAAGTAGACGAGCAGCTGTAGCTATTCTTGGGTTGACGGTCTCGGTTTTGCTCCAGCCACTCCTTAGACCCATACTCCTGGGCATCACCTGCATGGCTGCTCCAGGAAATGGAGTCATTACCACTTACACTATGCTTGACCTCAAGCTCGTCAGTTTGCACTTGGGCTGCTTGTTCTCATTTCTTATGTTTCATTCATTGAAGTTTACTTTTCTTCATTTTCTTTCATGGGCCTCAGGTTTTAAACATTTCTCAGTGAAATAGTACGTGTGTTGAACCTGCATATTGTGTCCTCTGACACAATTCTTTTTCCAAGTTGATTCAGATTTTGACCAGTAGCCCATAATTACCTGTGTTAGAACATTATGAAATCCCATACTTTCCATTTTGTTTATTTTCTTAACTCAGAAACAATGCCATAAAAGTATGTGATTGCTTAAGAACTAAATGTTGTTGGTGATGGCCAACATTTTTTCATTTAGTGCCTTCTCTCCCAGATCAATTTTGTGTTCAGTTAAGCTTTCCTGACAGCCTGACTTGGCTGCTGGACACAGTGGTGGATCTACTATCTTGAAGCTGTGATAGCTCCTCTGATATCACCAAGAATCAGTAAGAGCTATTCACATGATAAATTGGTGGCATTCTAATATATTAAAAAAGAAACTTTCATCAGAATTATGGGGACCTTGTAAGTATATAAATACTTATTACTTAAATGCCCAAATAGTTACATATAAAGAATATTACATAAGATAAAAATTTGAACCTTGCCTACTTCATTCTCAAATGTATTTTCATTTATTAACTATTGGAAATCTAAACATGTATTTCCCCTTTCTTTGTGGCATTTTAAATGACTTGTGAGCAAGCTTTAGGTTCTTTTTATTTGTTTTTTCTATTTGTTTGGCATCCCTTGATTCAGAATATAAATTTGCTTTTCTTCCACAGCAGTGCATTTTCATGTGCATCTTTCTTTACTGTTTCCCAATCTTACGATAGAGATGGGCATTGTAATGTGTTTAGATAGCCTGTTCTGATGGACATTGTATTTCTAATTCTGTTTTTAGTTTAATGATTAGTTCCCTAAGTGAAGAAGATAGACCAGTCATGGTTGTGTTTTCTGAAAAATAAAATGATATAGGAATTTGAGCGTTGAGTTGCTATATACATGAAAGACATTCTACCAACTGAATTATTCTATAGTTTGCTTTTTCAGAAATAAGAATCTAGACTTGGATGTCTACCAGCTACCCCTTTTAGTCATAATAACAATAATTCACATGTTCTAAGTGCTGATATGCAGCATGCCAGGATAAATATTTTACATATATTTTGTCCCTTTATGTCCTCCCAGCAGTCCAAAAAGAAAACGCTGTCATTGTAGTCACTTTTCAGAAATATGCCCACATTCACATGGACCAAGAAGAAGCAGGAGTGCAGGAGGACTAGCACAGTGCCAAGTCAAGGGCGGTGCTTTCATTGTTGCTATGCATGGGGGAATCTCTCAAAGGGTCTGCTCCCCCCTTGTCTCCTTATGTGTGCGGAATTTCAATAGGGGAGTAGGGAGGGATGAAAAGCTCTCTTGCATCTTAGATCTTAATCAGGTCCAGGTCATGTCCCCAAACAGGCTGGAAGGCACAGCAACCTTTCTGTTATAGTTTTGGGCTTCTGTGATGCATTCTTATAATTAATTTTTATCTTTCAGAGAAATGCTTCCCTCTGAGACAGTATATGCATGCCCTGTTTATCACCAAACATTTTACCCAATAGTTGGAAGAGTCCTTATCGGCAGTATTAATTCTAACTTAGTTGTCAAATGAGCCCTGTGCTTAGTGTTTAGTATGCTTTACCTATAAAAAAACATAATTGGATGATAATGAAAATTTCATTATTTATCAATTCAGCATTATGTCAGTAATGAGGACATTCATGTGTGATCAGCCATATACCATACACCATCACAGAGTATATTTATCAATACCATTGACTACTGAGATGAAGGGTGAATACAATCAGAAAGCATAGCTTTTCGTATACTTTCCCTTTAAATATGCTCAGGTGAAATTTTATTGTATGGGGAGAGAAAACCAAAACAAAACAAAAGCCTTCCTACATGAACTTTTAAATGTTAAAGATGAAGGTCATTCACACTGGAATTTACACTTCACACAAATGGCTTGTTTACAGTTGAAGTCCACTTACTTGCCAAATAGCAAACATTTGGTTCAAGGACAAAGGCCAGCTGGGTTTCTCAATTGTTTTAAAAGGTACAAATAAAAGAAACACAGACATTCCAATCTTCTTGGCCGCAAGCTTGGCTCTTGGGATTGAAGTCCTTTAGCACACAAAACTGACGTGAGTGTCTTTCCAGATCTGATTCTATATGCCCTACTCAAGGTTCAGCCATTGAATTAGAGTCTTCAGAGAAACATCAAGCTACTAGGATCTAACTGGCTTAATTAAGTGTCCTTCTACCTAACTTGGAAACTAATCTAAGCAACCTCTCTTTAGCTGACATATCATGCAGAGGTCTTTAATGTACCCTGTTTACCAGACTGCTCCGTGAGTGAGAGCTGGTCTAAAGCCTCATGGTGCAAATTCAAGGTCCTACCTAGTTCAACTGTCTTACCATTTGCTGTTTGAGCAAAAATTACACTACAAGGAAATGCAGTAGGGATTTGGTTAGCTGGGTATATTGAGTGGACAAAATGTAAAAAGAAAAAAAAAATACTGCCTTTGGTAGCAAGCAAGTGACCAAATTTCCTTGTTTGGCTGAACACAGAACATTCTGATGTGAGGGCTCCAAGCAGAACATAATCCCACAGTCAACAAGGACCCATTCTTCAGGACCTTGCACTGTTCTTCTCCTAGCAGTTCAAAAATTGGGAAAGAGGTGGAGAGTCACACATGGAAAGTTTTTACAAAATGGTACAGGTAGCAGAATGCTTTTAACCAAACCATGTTGGCCATAACTCACTACTGTGACCCTGACTAGGCTGAGAAATGTAGATGTGTGTTTAAGGAAAAAATATTTTCCTAAATGGAAGCCCTCTTAAGATCATGTTTAAGAACCTTTAAATCAGCATCTGAGAAAAGTAGTCATTCAATACATGTGAACTTATTTCTTTGAAAGTAACAGGATGTATCACAGGTTAGGAAGAATGTCGCAGAATGCAGGCCATCTAAGAAAGACCATTAGCTGTGGCCCTGTGGCAAGACCAGTTGATGAAGATGCCAGAAAAAAAAATTGAGAAACTCTTCCAGGGCATGAGGCTGCTTATTCTTTTCTGTTTTTGAACTTTCCTCGACTTTCAGTCTAGTTTGATGATGTCTAATTTGCATTTACCCTTCCAATAAAGCTTGCTTATTCCTAGCATCGCTTTGACTTATCTCCAGGTTTTACCTTCATCACAAACCTGGCTAAGCCATCACTGGGCAAGCCTATAAACTACATTTTACCATTTTCCACCTCCCAGGCACATCTTGCCGACTTAGAGCTTAAACCCATCAATTTATTCTTGGTGTGATTGTTAAAATGCCTCCCTCTTCCTACACCTTATGATTAGCTTAGCTGAATTCTAAAGAATTCCTCTAAGAATTATTTTTATGAAGGCCATCTGGTAAAATGAATTAATCTCTGAGGAATGTTAATCAGACTAATTGCTAATTAAATGTCCTCCTTGATTTTATTAGTTATAGATTGGGAAGTGTTTATGATGCACATTAATTTTTGTTGTGACCCTGAGAAAGCATTCATTTCCCTCTTTAGTTTGCATATGTGATATATGTGAGTGGTGATATTAAAAAGTATATTTTCCTGTTTTTCAAATACATTGGCTCTTGGTTGGATCAGCTCCCTATACCTAATCTTGAAATGTGGGGCCAGAATTTATTCAAATCTATTCTTAGTGCCTCAGCTACATGATTGCTCAAATACTTTGTGGTTTATGGAGCTTTGTAAATATTTTAATGTACAAAACAATTGCTAGTGGGTTTAACTCAATCATAAGTGACAAGGGGGTTTAATTTTATGTGCCAATAGATTGATAACAACTGCATGTAGTCTATTGTAGAGAAGGATCTTCAGACCACCATGTGTTTACTGCATCATTGGTTATAGACCAAAACTGATGCATGGAAGAAGAGCCAGAATGAATACAGATCATCTTTGCTGACATTGACAACTTGAGTCTAAAGCCAAAATACAATTTATCAAAACCAGACAAGCTTTAGGAAGAACCTCCTAGTTCTTTATTGAAATCTATAGTTAAATAGAAAAAAAAATGAAAGCCCACATTTTGCTTGTGTGAATTTTTCCTTTCTAGAAACAAGTGAGGACTTTTTGTTATAGTAATTTAGATGTTGTGATTTATTTCTTTCACATTTTTTTCTGAAGTCACCATTTAGTAAGTGGTGGATTCATTTTACAGCTATATAAGGTTATAAGGAATGGATCTATCTGACTTGTATCTTGAGTTCTTTTGTAACTCAAGCCTGAACAAAGTCTGCATATCAGACTTGTGTCCTGCAAATCTATGGAGCATGTTCATGAATATATAGAATTTGCTACTACAGACAGAAATTATCCTTAGAAATGGAATCTAGATTCCAGTCTTGCTTCACTGTCAATGAAACTCATGACTTTGGCTAAGTCATCTCATGGTCCGCAGTGACTTCACCTATAAAATAAAGCTTGAGACTCAGTTCCCAGCTAAAACAATGCTACTTGTTGGCGTTGACATTGTGCCATCCCACCAGGACACATTGCTTAATTTGCCTTTGCCACTCATTGAGTGCCATGGGCAGGACTTGGCAGATTGTCCCCCCTTTTCCCTTCTTGACAAATAGCCAAGTGCTTTGGCAGCTTGGAACTTTTATTGCTGACTTCCCTGCCATCGCTGACAGATGGATTTGACAGGACCATTGGCTCTCAGTCACAACCCACCCTTTTACTCTTAAAAGAAGTCCATAGTCATTTCAGGAATAAAGAGACAGCCTTCCACTTTTACAACACAAGTGATGCTTTATCTCTGTATCTGGCCATGCTGAAATGGCCAGTTTTGATGTTTACCTAATGATCTTTCACCTAAAACTTTATATAAGGATTTTTTAAACTATCATATATAAAATCTACAAATACTCTTAATTAATGGGCCTAAAAGTTGAATTATTTTGCAAACACATATTCTCTATCTTTCCCCACCTCACCCCTCTCTGTTACTCTTCCTCTCTCCCTCCTCCTTCCCTTCTTTCTCCCTCCCTCCATCACCCCTCCTTCCTTCCCTTTGTATTCTTCCTTCCCCCCTCCCCTCCCAGAGTTGTGCTACACAGATACAGTTTTACCTTATCAGGTACCCTAGAGAATTAAGTCAAAGGCGTTCTACCCTTTCTTTCTCTCTGCCTCCCAACCCCTGCCCCCCTTACTTCCCTACCTCCGCTCTCCATCTTAGGCTGGTCTGGAATCTGATCCTCCTGCCTTTCGCTATAAAGGTTGGGATTATAGGCATTCACCATGAGGCCAAGATTAAGACTAGGTAAACATAATATCTTATCACTTATTAACACTGAGAGGTCTTACTATGTAGTCCAGGTTAGCCTGGACATTATCTTGTAGCCCAGGATGGCTGTAAACTCATTACAATCTATCTGCCTTGACCTCTCAAGTGCTGGGGTTAGGTGGGCACTGCCATGCCCAGTGATCAACTGACTTCTTACAAGTAGTTCATGCTTGATGATTGAGACTTTCTGTTACTGTCTGACCAAATCCACGAACCTGAGTCTGTGTGTCATCTCGCATTCTATCTGATTGGTTTTAAGTCTTACTGATTCCTAACCCTATGGGTTTTTATCATCCTTCCTTTACTTACCAATGGACATTAGTGTACTCTCTCATCTGGGTCATTGCAACTGTCCCCACATTGCACTTTCCAGTCATAATTGCATCATATCCTTATCTACAGCCTAAGCTGTACTTGAACAGAGAGAGTCCAAGCATCACAGTCTGAAGTTAGGTCTTCTTTCCAACTCATCATTTGACTTTATTTTCAAGAGTACATGAGAGGGCTATGAAATTCTGTGTCTGTGCAGCACATGGCCAGGAGCAATCTCTGCAACAGTGCAGCTGCCTCAGAAAGAATTACCCCCTCGAAATACTCAGTCTTTCTAAATTGCTTCAAAATAACATCAATCAATGTACTATAAAGTTGGATCTTTTTAAAAGATTTTTTTTTGTGAAAAAGATTTACTTTTTCCTCCTTTAGCTTGGTATACTTTTAAAATATTCTAGGACATGAAGAGAGCCATAGCTTAAGTTCAAGTTCCTAACCAAATTCCATCTTTTTCCAGCAGTCTTTGATTTCACAGTGACTGTAACTAAAGATGCAGCTTAGGTCTTGTCTCCTCTCTGAGATTTGTTCACAACACCTTAGCCCAGTGAGTTCTTTGCCAAGTCCTAATGTCCTTTATGGAGTTCTTCATATTTAATGGGCAATTTCAATTCTGTGTACATTTTACCTGAACATGTTTCAATTTGCCAAAACACAACAAACTCTGTAACATATGGGCCCTCAGATGCCCTTGTTTAATTGATAGCCCAGGTGGCTGGTGCCCATCCTCTCCTTTTGTGCTGTTTTTTTAGTCTATGGGATAGGGTAGGTGAACGTGGATACTAACTACACACCCACAACATAGTATTAATGGTGTTCTAGTTTGATTCTGTTTGCTGTGATAACAACAACAACAAAATAAAACAAAACAAAAACCCCACTTTCACCAAAAGTATTTTGGGGGAGGAAAGGGTTATTTGGCATACCTTGCAGGTCACATGGACAGGAACTCAGACAAGGAACCTGAAAGCAAAACCTTTGATGCATGCTGACTTGCTCTCTGAGTTACTGATTTTCTCCTTTACTCACAGATTCATGCTTAGCTTCTGTAGGCAACCCAGGGATGCCTGAGCAGCGAACAGTGCATTGGACTGTCACCCTCCATATCAATTAACAACCAGGAGAATCCTTCAAACCCTGGCCCACAGAACAACCTGGTAATGACAGTTACTCATTTGAGACATTTACAAGGATTTTTAGACTGTGTCAAGCTGACAATTGATGCTATCTAGGACAAGCATTTACTCAAGTCTTAAGCATCTGCTAACATAATATCTTTAACCTCATTGACCCTTGTGGTCAGTGGGTAAGTATGTATTCCTTCCTTTTCATTGTAAACCTAAAAATTCGGCCAAAGGCAATAACCTGTTAAAGTTTAAAAGAATAGGTTCTTAGTTAGAACTGTTTACAGGGTATTGGAAAGATGGTTCAGTAGTGAACTGCACATACTGCTCTTGCACAAGACCCGGGTTTGGTTCCTACAACTTACATGGTGAATTAAGGCATCTGTAACTCCAGTTCCAGGGAATCTGATATCTTCTTTTTCATTCATTAGGTACTCAGCATACATGTGACACACACACATGCATGCAGACAGAGTGCTCATACATATTAAGTTTTCAAAAATCTAAAAGAAAAAGTCTACAAATTGTCAATCCCTAAAGATTGACATAGATAAGGCTAAAAGCACATGTGGGTTTCTCAGGGATTCCAACATTTATGACTCTCAATAATACACAAATCCATCTTTATATTTTTAAATTGCCCCCTTACTTACTCTCTAATTTTTAGATTTGAAGTAAGAGCAGGGTAGGTTGTTAAAAACAGCTCTGAAAGAAGAGGAATTAAATTCCATGCTGGTCTTGGTAGCCTTCATTGTGAAATATGTTACCATTTATGAGGTGCCCCATGAGAGAGGAGGTATTTGTTCCAGAATCTAATCAAGCCATGGCCTCTCTGTGGCCTGATTTATGAGGTATAATCATTTGCATCATTCATAGTTTGTCTTCCATTAATCAGAGCTAGTGTAGGTAACAATGGAACAGAGAATCTATTAGTGTGACATATGGTACCCTTCTCCAACTTTTGCATGTTTGAGAGGAAAGCTTCAGGGTTTGTCCCCAAGTGCTGGGATTAAAGGTGTCAGTCCCTACACCTTATTTTACTTTATTTAATTTTCATATGACACCAAAAACTTCTTAAAGAAAGATGACCTTAGTGGTCAATTGTCTGTATTTTTATTGTGGCTTTTGTTAAGAGTGGCTAGTCATGCAACAATATAACTCAAGGACAGAATCATGCATCAAACTTTGATAAAGTGAGGCAGTGTAGGCGGGTCCATATGTTCAGAGGCTTCCTGTGTCCTTCCTTGGGAGTGTGCTTTTCCTCTGGGAGTAGGAAGGAGACCTCTCATAAGAAGCAAGAGTGACTTCCCATGACCTTCCTACTTCACCTCTAGGAAGCAGTATAAGATGCCAAGTTGCTCTCTATTGGTGGCGTGTGTCCTGAACCCTTCCACGCTGATGTAGTAGTTGGATTGTTTTCTCTCCAGCCCATACTCCTGTCCTAGAACAGAAGAAGCTCACGAAAATAATAATATTTTGTGCTCCTATTATTTGTCAGGGATCAGGACATATTGAATGACACAAGACATGGTTATTGTTTTTGTGGAGTTTACAGACAATAATAATCAAACATAAAGAATAAATAATGTAATCTTACCAGGTGATGGAACAATTTTTCCTCTTTTAGAAATGGAGATAAGAATTATCAGAGAGGCTAAATGTTTGGACGTATGATCCAGGATGAGGAAATCAGTTTATAATATTTGATATGTTAATTAGCATGGGCCTTATTAAGAAGGTATTATTTACATAATCATTTATGTTGGGAGTTCATTGAATTTTTACTTTTATTTATTGGGAGTTATGCACACCATGACATGCACATGAACTTCAAAATACAACTCTGTGGAGTTGCTTTACTATTTCTATCTTGCCATGGGCCCTAGGGGTCAAACTCAGGTGGCCTGGTTGTGTAAAAAAGCAACTTTACCCACCAAACCATAACCACGCTTGTTAGGATTTATTAAGGCTTTGGGGTAGATTTAATCAGAAGTGTTAGAGAGAGAAATAATCTTAAGAAAAGAACAATAGTTCACACCTAGCAGGAGTAGAATTACCAAGAAGGAGTCTTAGTTAAACTCTTAAAACAGGTTCACAGAATTTACCAAGCAAATACCTTGAGGAAGAACATCTAAGGATTAGGAAAAGTAACTACAAAGATGTAGCCAGGAGGCCAATGTGTCTAGACTTCATGTGCTGGGAAGACTTCCACAGTGGGATGATGCTGGATCTGATCAGGTAGGAGGGGGCAACATATGGCCTTGACTTCTACTCTCAGCAAAGCAGAGAATGTTCAAGATTGTGAACAAAGAACTCACTGATGTATGGTTTAAATAGAGCAGATGTTTTCATCATTGCTGTTACTCACAATTCTTTTCAGTTGCAAGGCTTAGAATTATCCCTACAATTAATTCACAGCAACATGGTCAACAATGACCTAGTGGGGTCCTTGTGTGGATAAGCATGGACTGTGTCCCACAGCTGATTGGGACATCTTCCTGAGAGCTACACCAGTTGGTTCTCCATATGTAGACATTTCTCCAAACTTACGTAAATGCCCCAGATTATATGCAAACAAATTTTTATGTGACACTAATGTTATTCTATAGCTTTGTTATATTTATTAAAACCCTAAGGACATTTTTATGTTTAGGATAACAATTACACTGTTAGAAATTTTAATGAAATTTCTAGAATTCCAGGAAAATGTAGTCAAAGTTATATACTAATTGTAAATATGTATAATAGTGAAAAATAAGAAATCTTAAAACAGCAATATAGAAATAGTTAAATATCCACTGATGAGCCCAGAGAGATGATCAGCAGTTAATAGCATGAGCTGCTCTTGTAATTGTATTTCCTGTACTCGTGACAGACATCTCAAAATTCCCTGTAACTTCAGTTCCAGGATTATATGGTCCCTGTGGCCTCCATACACACCTGCGTTCTCATACATATGCTCACACCCATACACCTACACACACATAATTTTAAAAGATAATATTTAAAAATATAAATTCCAAAATACATTTATATAACATATAATACACATTGATCACACTTTTAATTACAATTTTAGGGTGTAGTTTTAAAAAGATAAAAATACAGAAAAATTCCAGAAGGAAATATCACATATACTAAAGAAGTCTATTTGAACATATAAAGTATTTTTCATTATTTTCTTATTCCACTTCAAATTATTTTGTAATTTCAATTTTCAAATCTATCATAAGAAAAAAGTTTAGAGAGGGTTTCAGTGTCACATTCAGCTTATAGTACAGTCACAAACCATATAATGATTTCCAGTTTATCAGTGGACTGCATGTATGATGGAGATCCCATAAGGATCCACTATAGATGTTACACCATAGGCATTGTAGTTTATGAAAGTATCACTACGTTGCTCACAGAATGATGAAACCACCTACCGCCCATTTCTCAGAATATTTTCTCCTCCTTAAACGACATCTGTACATAACAGAGGCTCTGTGAGCTTGTGAAGGTGGGCTGGTTTGTTGGTGAGTAATTTAGGGTGATTCTAGAAGTCTTGGATTCTCTACTGCTTAGCTGGTATCTTTGTGGGCTATGCTTTTACAGGTAGTTCAGTCTAAAAATGTTGAAACTTAAAAGGATTCATAGAGAGATTACTGTTGAGTATTTCACAACAAAATCTTAAGGGAATCCACAGCTCCTGCAAAATATGCACCCTACCCCACATCAGAGTTCACCTTCTCCTTCTGTCAGCTGGAGGCAGTTAGGGAACAGGCGAGGCTAGGAGCCTGATACAGATGCAGTTACTTTGCGAATTCCCCCTTAGACACATGAAAGAGAACATCTGTGGGTGAGATCTGTTCATGGGACCCAGGACGTACCACTCCAAAATGTGACAACACAGTATCTGAGAAAAATAGCAGAAGAAAAAACGTGATGAAGATTCTCTTTCCCTCTGACCTCAGAAGCAGGTCCTAGACTCCATGTGAGAAGTGAGGTCCCTACACCCCTAGGAAGAGAACACTCCTGTCTCTGAAGAGACAAGAAAGAATATGAAGGGTCCCAAGAGTCCTCTTGTTATTTGTCACTACACCTTATTCCCCCTTTCCAGGTGAATTTCTCTATGATTGTCAAGTCTTGGTCAAACCTACCATAAACCCATGCATGTTTGCTTGCTTCCTTAGGTCTTTACTTTCTTGTGAAGCCTCATAAAGGCAATGTAAACTGAGCTTCCATGTGTCTCTTTTACCAGTCTCTCTGGCTTGGCCACGAATCTCATGATGAGTGCACGATGGGACCCTTTCCTCCTCACACTGTGTCTAAGCCAGCTGCTCCTAGAAGCCCACTAACTCTCAGAAACCCTCCTGAACGTCAGGCCGACTTTGTCCTAGTCAGGCTCAGCGGGTGACCCGGGCTACAGAATGCCTTTGCTCAGGAGTAATGGGAGATGTAGACAGGTGTTTCCCTCTCAGAGAAGAATGGATCCAGGCAAGGTGGAGACAAGAGTTTGGGTGCGTTGAGAAGGAGGATGACGTGGACAATACAAGCACCCCCTTGCCAAAGCAGTGATAAATGTAGGACTACTTATTTTTATTCCCACTGAACTCAAGGTGATTTCAGAAGAGCACTATAAGGAAAACAATAGCATACGCACGTGAGTGTCCGCACGCACGCACGCGCGCACTCACGCACGCACGCACACACACGTGCTCGCGTGTGAGGAAGAGCTGTCTTCTGGAGAGGGAGGGTGACTTGTACCATGGGTGGAAATGGGAGACTGCCTTTGCCCTACTTACTAGTGGATTAATCAGATGAAACTCTGGGTTGGACCTCTTAAATCATCCTCTGCGATACCATTGACTCGGGTTTTATATGCACAGAAGGAACCCCAGGTTTAGAGGCAAAAAAATAAAATAAAATAAAACTACTCTACTCAGGAAGCTTCTGCCCTAACGTGATTCCTCAGATAAGCTAGAGAACCTTTGGCCCCTGGTTAGATTCTCCCACATACTGATACACACACACACACACACACACACACACACACACACACACAGAGTGTTGTGAGCACCCTTGTCACTTGCTGTTCCTTTGAAAATAGGGCCAAAATATTTCATCTTTAATCCTTTACAAGAACAAAAAGTTGTACTATCTTTTCCATAGATAAAGCACAGGCAAGCTTTTAAATATTTAATTGTATAAACTGGGTACAATAGCATGTGAGAGTGCTCATATGTTTGGAAAATGGGCTGCCTTTGAGTTTAGTTCTGCCATAGATTTCCAAATGTGTTCCAGTTATTTTCCAGAAGCACATATAAATAACTTATGAAATCTCTTTGTTAAAAATTTAAGTTGATTCATAATATAAAAACTTGGTTTTGTACAAAGTAACAATTATCTATCACAAATTTTCTCTTTAAAATTTAAGTACCTGTTGTCTTGAACACAATGAAGTCTACATGTTGGGTTATTAATGAACCATACCAAATACATTTGATGTGATTCATAAGTTGTAGTACAGTATTTATGCCTGTTTCATGAATATAAATTTCCTTCTGGAAACATACTATTTGTGAATATGTGTTAGTTAAAAGGAAATAGCTAATCTCACAGAGATGCCTTAAGCAAATTTATCTTTAAAGTTACAAAAGGAGAAGGAAATCACTTAGCTTTAGAAAATTCATGTCTGGTCTTTCAAACATAAGCTCTCTGTCACATTATTTGGTTTTAATATGTTCAGTTGCTTAAAATAGTACCAGATGGGACCATCTTCCTAATTGACTTTTTCTTCAAAGCTCATGTCATTTTCAGGACTTGAGCTTTCAGTGATCTCTTCCTAGTTATAGTAGTTTTTGTCATTGTGATGGAATGCCTTAAGGAAAAAAGGTCTTATTTTGGCTCACACTTTGAGAGATAGAGGCATTGTGAAGTTGATGGTGAAGAGAACCACGCATAGCTAATGCAGAGTGACTGTGAACTGGCTGGTTCTATTGCAGGAACTATCTGGAAGAGTTGGACAGGAAGCAGCCCAGTTTATAAAGCTCAGAGTACATTTCACATTCCTATGCCTGCCAAATAAATCTTATGTACAAATGGTTCCACAGCTTCCCCCAAACAGTATCACTGATTAGTGATCAAGCTTTCAAACACATGAGCCTATGGGGAACATTTTAAAATTGTAGCACTGTTCCTCAAGCTCCCATAGGCTCAGGATCACCTCATAATTCAAAAAATAAACATTTGATCCAACTTCAAAACTCACCATACTCTTAATAATCCCAACACTATAAAAGTCCAAAGTCTTTTCTGAGACTCAGGCCAAGGTCTTAACTCTGAGCCCCTGGGGAATCAAAAGTTTTACCCTTCTAATATGGAATGACAGAGTTGCCATTCCCAATTTCGTGAAGGAAAAATAGGATATCAAGGAAAGATTGGGCCAAAGCAAGACCAAAAGGCAGAAGAACAAACTCCAAACACAAACTCCATGTCTATTATTGGGGGCTCATGGTAACGTTATCTGGGATCCAAAAGATGTGGGTAACCCCATCCATTTTGCCTTGCTGGTTGTAGCATACACATACACAGTTTGGGGACACTTCTGTTCAATGCTCCTAAACAGTCATAAAATACTCCTCAAATCTCCAACATCATGGAGTCTCCACTGCCATTTAGGCTTCCTCTTCACAACTTTATGGAGTGGTCTCTTGGGATCTCCTTTTAGGGAATCTGGACCTCCACACATTGTCTGGCTCTAGTGTCTTTCTGGAACATCAGTGCACACCTACATTCCCCTGTGGTTTCACATTCCTGCAAAAATAGCACCGCATGGGTAATGCCAACTTTCACTTCTCAAACAAAATATCCTCTGGCTTCTTTTCACCAATAGCTGTAGTGGCCTTTGAATATCTGCCTGGGTGAACATGGAAGAATACATTTTTAGATGCCCATATTAGAAGAAGATACTATCAAACTTTCATTAAGTGAGAGCTTGTACTTTAGGCAACATTTTAATTGTCCGAGTAGACTGGGATTTTTCTTTTTAGTTGTGTTGATCTCTTTAACCACAACTTTGTTCACAGTTACTTCAAATTTACTCTCTATCTCTCATCTTACATCTTTCTGTGCCTTTCTGCTCTCTCCCACCGTGAATCTAGCAAAGGGCTGGGAGCGGTAGCCATGTATGGTCTGAAGACTGTATTTCTTTGAATGTCACACAACAAACAAATTAGTCTATTACTCTTGAATTCAGCTTTATTCCCATTTTTAAAATGTGAATAGAACACAGCCGGGTTTTGTGCCAGAATGTAACATGAATTGTCTTTGTTCAACCGCAGAAAACCTTTTCTATCTGCACTTTTATGGATATTCTTGTCATCTTCATCCATGCCTGTGACCCATAAAACTCTACATGCAACATTCTACAGTAAAGGTTCTCATCCTGTGGGTCATGAGCCTTTAGCAAACCTCTGTCTCCAAAATATTTACAGTATGATTCGTAACAGTAGCAACATTACCATTCCAAAGTAGCAATGGAATAATTATATGTTTGGGGATCACTACAACATGAGGAATTGTAATACAGAGTCTCAGCATTAGGAAGGCCGAGCACCACTGTTCTACAGTATCTCTAGTCCACAGCTCCAAACTCTTTCTCATTTGTTCTGAAAACCAGTTCCAACAATTATGAACCACATGGTCCAGTTTCTCACTGCAAAAAACTCACCGTTGGTATAGTTCTTTATTACATTATTCAATTTTTTCAAACACCTTAAAGGAGGAAGGATTTTTGTTGTAGCTCAAGATTTCAGGGGGCACTTTGATAGAAAAGGCACAGCAGAGTTCAAGGCAGTGGGAGTGGCATCCGGCTTGTGGGAAAACTGAAGTAGTTGGCTGCGTTGGGACTGCAAGAAAGAAACAGAAACCTATACCGGGAGCAGGCCCACCTAATGAACTCCTCTATGACCCCAAGTTTGCCAGATAGTTTCCATCTATAATAGTCCACAGCCTCCCCCAAATACTTCCATTAGCTGGGGACCTAGTGTTCAGACACGTGCCTATGGTCAACTTTTCACACTGTAACCACTAAAAGAAAAAAAAACTCTATCAATTTGTTCCTTATATGTGTGTATACACACAGGGGAGGGAAAGGAGTAAAGATAGAGTCTGGGGTGGGGAGGGCACTTCACACACATACATAAACTCCTCTAGGCTCTAGAGAAGCAAAGCAGACCCTCCTGGCCCCAACCTCTAGTTAAATTTAAAGTATCTTATTCCTAAAATAGTAATTAAAGAGCAAATTATATTTTTGAACTTGAATGGTCATGCCCCAAGCTTCCAGAGGAAGTTTATTCTATATTTTAGAGGGAAAAAATGAGGTCATAATTAATAGGTAACAGAAAAGTTCTTAATAAGTACAAATGCAAGCTATTGAAAACATATTTCTGATTGTATGGGAGGCTAGAAAAAAAAAAACCCTGAACTGACAGAGAAGAATCTTGTCTTTCAGGACTGTTAGCATGGGCCTCTTATATTTGTTGGGGTTTAAAAAGTATTTTAAATTTCTTTTGTGTGCTAAATAGGCAAAATCACATTTGCTGGTAATGTGGTGCGTGGTGTATTATTTAACAGAGCTGAATAAATCTATTGAAATCATTTGGGAAGGGCACATAATAAAACAATGCATGTTCCCTCAGCTTAATCATCCAAAGCTTCTATTTACTCTAGATTTCTAATTCCATGTACTCAGGAGTAGGAAGATTTTATGCTCTAAAAATCTGGTGCAAGTAAAATTTATCCTGGGGTACAAGACAGAGATTTGAATTTGGGCCTCATAGGACAAAATTAAAATGAAAATGTATACGGTGAATTCATGTGATTAATTTATAATTAATTTAGGTGAAAATGAGCTTTAAATATGGGTTTCTTAATACAAATGGTGTATTCCTGTTTTGCTAAGTAAAGAGGGTGTTCATAGCTTGATGTTCTTCATTAAAGAATATTTGACTTGAGTAATACTATTATTATTATTATTATCATTATTTTAGTCTCTCTCAGCTTGAATTTAAATGTGAAATGGCTTCCTCTCTATGCATTTTTGTAAGGAAGCTGTTTTAATTAGTGTTTCTATGGCTGTGACAAAAGCATCATGGCTGAAAGCAAGTTGGGGAAGAAAGGATTTGCTTTAGCTTATAACGATCAAGTCACAATCACGGAAGAACCTCAGAACAAGAACTCAAGGCAGTTCTGAAGCCATGGAGGAATGCAGCTTACAAGGCTGCACCCATGGCTTGCTCAGCTTGCTCTCTTATACCATCCTGGACTTCCTGTCCAGGGATGGCCCACCCACAATGGGATGGACTCTGCACATTAATCACTAATTTAGAAAATGTCCCACAGGCTTGTCCACGAGCCAACCTTACGGAGGCATTTTCTCAATTATGTTTCTCTTTTCTCAGATAACTCTAGCTTGTATCAAGTCGAAAAAAAAAAGCCAACCAAGACAGAAGCTTTCCCTCCAAGGCCTTTCTATGAGGAGTGAGTCTGTTTGTTGGAAGCGCAAGCACATGACCCTTTTTGCTTAATAATTAAGATTGACTCCTTCATAGAGTTCAAAGGATGGAAAGGTTCCTGGAAGGTTGAAGAGCCAAGCCTTGAAAAAGTCAATGGTAATAAAGAAGAATATTTAGCAAGGAGGGGCAAGAACCACAATCCAGTTTCTAACACAATTTCTATAGTTAAGTCAGAACCAGTAATATGTGATTAGGGTAGTTAAACCCAATGTGTAAATGCTTTTTAGATATGGGGAGTGCTGTGGTTTGGATGTAGGGGGGAGTCTTCCACTGACTCGTGTGTTTGACACCATGGTCCCAGCTAGAGAGGGTGTTTGAAAAGGTTATGAAACCTTTAGAAGATGGAGCTGTGCTGGAGAAAATAGGTCACTGGGGTAGGGCCTGTGGTTTTGTACTCTGGGTCCACTTCTTCCTCATCTTGTGCTTCCAGACTGTGACTGCAATGTGAGCAGCTGGCTTCCCACCCCAATGCTCTTCCTCCACTGCCATGATGAAATGAATTCCCTACAAGTGTAAGAAAAATAAAATAAAATCTTGTCAGGTATTAGGTCATAGCCAAGAGAAAGGCAGCTAGTAGAAGATGCCCTCGCCTCCTTCTCCTACTTCCCCTCCGTGATGAAGAGCATTCAAGCTTCATCGCTCCACATTATCTCTCTTTCCTTCAAACGAGACTGTCTCCTTGCATGTCAGCGAGTCCATAGATTTGCAATGCAGAGCTCAGAGGATAGGGGAGACAGCCTGCATTCCAGGCAACCTTGTGAGACAGGAATGCCCTCCAGTTTGGAGGAAATCAGTGCTGGGCAAAGAGATTGAGATAGTGTCTCAGGGAGGGAACAAGGCAGGAGGCAGGGTTGGTGTGTAAAGATACAGATGGGGAGTCTCAGGTGCATTCTGGGTTTGAGTCAGTTTTACTACTTATAAAGTACATGACTCTGTTCCACTTACTTGTCTTCTCTATGGCTCAGTTTCCTCATCGATTATAAAAAGAAACAAAACAGTCATTAAAAAGTCATTAGTGTCAATCAAAGTGTATAAAGTTCTGGGCATCAGCTAGCTGCCCCTGAGATCGCTGTTGTATATGGTATATTCCGTTACATGGTTTCAAAAACCATTAGTGATATGGCAATACATTTTAGGTTGATGATTTAGTTTATTTGCTTATGTTCCAAGACTAGGCACCATGGGTTACTTGAAGAGAGTTTCATAAGAAAATTACAGCAAGGTCAAGTGACATCGCATCCAAGACAAAATGCTCTGACAACACCATGCTGTTGTGAGCACTCAATAATCCTTCTACGCCACCTGAAAATAGGAACAGTTGAATTCTTTATCCCACTTCAAAACTGGCCAAGGGTCCTTGGTTTCCTAATATGTGTCTGCTTAACTATTGTTTTCTTTCTTAGTTTTAAGGTTGACCTCATGAATATGTCTGACAATTTTGAATGTAGATTTCAAATTTGACTAATACAGTCCTTGATTGAGTAACCGAAAAAGAAACAAAACAAAACACCTCCTCTCTTTTTTCTTTCTTTCTTTCTTTCTTTCTTTCTTTCTTTCTTTCTTTCTTTCTGTCATGTCCAGTTCTACTGGCCACTAGTACCATTTTGACCCATTAAAATAGACTTTTGTTTTTAATTTGTTTCTCAGTGCTAATGATAAAATAGTAAGATTTTGATGTCATACTGTGGCAACTGCCAGGTATTTCAAACTAAATGCCACAGTTACAACCTGTGGTTAGCTTTTGGACACAAAAAAAATTTCATTTATATCCCTGGGTGAGTTTATTCATTTAAATTAGGTTTGCAGCTGGTAGAATGAGTCAATGCTTTTTAATTTGCAAAATTCCCATTGAAAGTCGTTGTTTTCTAATTTCATGATAGTTAGTATCTATTGAGGGCTTTGGGGGAGGTAGGCACCCTAAAGAGCTTATCACATCTAGCTAGAGTTATTTGCAAGTAAACATACAACATGATTACAATATATTTATGGTTTAATTTATTATATGTATACAACTGGTAAATAAAATTGAGAAAATAAAATCATCCAAGCCTGTGTTTAAGCCTTTAAACTCTGACAAGAAACAACTTTGGTTGAAAATAAGAGAAAACTCTAGCACAAATTTACTTAAACAATGGGATATTTATAATCTCTCACAGCTGAGGGACATGGTAGACTCTAGAGAATCTTTGAACATATGCCTATAGTTTTTACCTTCCATCATCTGCGTTATAGAAGGCTTCCTATATACTGTATCTATGAAGCCAAGAAGGAGAGAGGTAACTCTGCAGAGAAGAAAGTCGGTGTTGGCTACATCCAAAGCAGTAACTTGTTTAGTATTTTAATTCATGTTTACATGCTACCCCCTTCTCTTTATTTTTCTCTCTCTACTGTAGATTAAGCTCCAGATCTTGATCTTGTTCATGCTAAGCAAACACTGCAGCACTGAGCTAGTCCCCCATCTCCAGTCCTCTTACGACTTTTGCTTTGAGACTGAGTCTCACCTAGTTGCTCAGGGTGGGCTTGAACTCTAACTTCTCCCATCTCAACCTCCTGGCTGGCTGGGATTGCAGGTCTGTGTCACCAGGCATAGCTTCCCAGCACAGACTCCTATTAGCACAATATATTGGGGAACACAGTTCCTTCATTCAAGCTGGTTTCCCAAGGGGTAGGAGAGACTATTGTTTTCCCAGACAGTAATACTTTTCTCTAGTCTGCTTTCTGCTCTTGGTATATGTGTGTGTATGTGTGTGTGTGTGTGTGTGTGTGTGTGTGTGTGTGTGTTTGTGTATTCTTTTTAGAAGTTTCATCAAGAGCTCAGTGGTATTTCAGAAGCCATGCTTTGTCAGAAGCAGATCTTGACCTCTCTGTATCCTGAATGGATCTGCCTGCCAGCCTAACCTTGTAGGGTCAGTTATCAGCATAAACCCACTCTTGCACCTCCACGGTCTCTTACTTTTTTGCACATTCTCCTTCTCCTTTCAACCTTAGCACTGCTTCTTTTAAAAGTCTGACTTTCAATGGGTCGTTTGACCTTGATGACTTTGAATGACACTGTGTGCATGTGCATATATATGTATGCCTGTGTCCCTATGAAGTTGGTAACAGTCTTGGATAAGTTAAGAAACCAAACACAACTATCTCCTTGAGTGAGAGAATTACTATTGAGCACAACTCAATTTTTTTTCCCTACCCTGTGTTCATCTTTGTTTCCTTGGTCTTTCTGAAACATCCATTACTTCTTAAACCCTGAACTCTTTCAACCGTCCCTATCAATACTGCGCAATTTCTAAGTTAGGAAGTCATAAAGCCATTAAACAGCACAGAAAACTCTTTGGCAGCTTTGAAAACCTCACCCAGTACTCTTGGTTCTCTTGAAAATGAAATTGGGTCAAGTTAGAATTTTAAGAATTTATTGTTCAGACAAAATAATAGGCCAGTAGTCTCAGGAGAATCTTTAGGGCCTGGGGCCAAAGACTCAGGCTAAACTGGGTAAGATGCTATAACACTTGAAATTTATTCAGTAGGAAAAGAAACCTGGAAGGTAGTAGTTTACAAATATTTTGGAGTAAATTTTCCTTTTTTTCATTTTTTTGAGACATGTTTTTTCTGTGCAGCCTTGGCTGTCCTGGACTTGCTTTGTAGACCAGGCTGGCCTCTAACTCCCTGAGCACTGAGATTAAAGGCAAATGCCACCATTCCTGGCTTGGAGTATATTTTCTTTGTTGTTTTTTGCTTTGTTTCTGTTTTTTAAGTCTTTTGAATGTCTCTGCAAAGTTTTAAAATAAAAATTATGTATTTATCATGTTCTATATATTGTAAAGTATTTATATACAGAGACATGGCCTAACCAAGCTAATTAATGTATGTATTTCCACACACATTTAGCATTTATTCCAGTGAGAACACTTTCAATTGGCTCTCGGTGATCCCAGCGAATACAAGATGCCATTAGGTGCAGCCACTGTGATTTCAGTGTTGTACGCACCACTTCACAAATTGGGAGAGTTCAGAATGGAAGCCTGGAATGGAGACTCCCCTTCATAACATCAGTTGTGGCACAGTTTACAGAGCATAAAGTAGCAAAATTTGGATATCTGTCACCTGGTCAGCGGTCATAAATACTTTGGTAGAGGGGGAAAAATCAACTTTTTAAAACCCCAAGAATTATTTTTTTACATGTTGAATCTTTTTAAAGGCTTGGTTTCCTCCTTGCTTTTTAATCATGTGTAGATGTAGGTGTCTTTGCAGGAGAAGTATGTGCATGTGAGTGCAGATGTCCTCGAGGCTTGGATGCACTGGAGGGGGACTTGCAGACCATTGTGAGTCAGCCAACATGGGTGCTGGGGACTCGACTTGAGACCCCTGAAAGAGCAATAAGTTCTTTGCTGCTGAGTCATCCCTCCAGCTCCAATAAAACAACTCTTTATGATGATTTGTCTAAAAGTACATTGGTTAGTTACCCTGAGCCACACTGAAGAAGATAGAACCACTGGCTTTGATATTTTGCTCCTGTTGATTTGCACTATTCTGCAAGGCAGGGTGATTTCAGTTTTGGCTACAAGTTGTTGACTTTGGGCAGAGTCTACTTTGTCTGTCTCTCAGTTGGGCATGGTAGCCCATGGCTCTAACAGCCCATGCCTGTTACAGTCCATGCCTGTTACACCCTATGCCTGTCACATCCCATGCCTGTTACAGCCCATGTCTATTAAAGCCCATGCCTGTTACAAATCCCAGGACATTAGGGGTCAAAACGGGAGGATCAGAAGTTTAAGACTAGCCTCTGCTACATAGCAAACTTCTTTTAAGGAACCAAACCAAATGAACACACAGCAGGTCCCTCAGTCTATGAGGTTAGCTAAGATATTTATCCCAGACATACATTTTTCTCACATGCCTTTCTCCTTTCCTTTCTCTCTCTCTCTCTCTCTCTCTCTCTCTCTCTCTCTCTCTCTCTCACATCACAAATTATGATATGATATTATAGTGTAATTTGATTTTACCTATTGTGTCATATAAGACATAAATATAGTCTTATTTTATTCATCCAGACATTTTTTTTACCACATCTCTCATATTTCCTTTTCTTATGGTAATGAGCTTCTCCCCTAGGGAATCTAGGGGAGTGCCTGTAGCACTCCCCGATGGCTCCCTACTTCTGCATGCCCTACCACCATGGTGGAATTACCTGTCATCCCATCCAAAAGTCCTGAGGCTTTCTCCCTTTTATCTGGGTATGGGTCAGATTCAGAGGACCCAACAATAACAGAAGAAACTGAATGCAGTGCACACTGGCACTTTCTGAGGATGTCTCATATATTCCTTTTTTTTTTTTTTAACTCAACAACACACCACGAGGTGGTGTTATTGTCACCTCTTCTTTAGAAGCAAGGAAGCCAGGGGGCTGGAGAGATGGCTCAATGCTTTGGAGGTCCTCTTCCAGAGGTCCTGAGTTCAATTCCCAGCAACCACATGGTGGCTCACAGCCATCTATAATCTCTGATGCCCTCCTCTGGCATTCAGGTGTACATGCAGATAGACCATTCATGTATATAAAATAAATAAAGTCATTTTTTAAAAAAAGGAAAAAAAATCAAGGAAGCCAGCGTTCACAGAGATCGAGCTGGTGCCTGGAGTCTTCTGACTTGTGACCAGGAAGAGTGAGCCTCCAGAATTCCGGCCCTTAAACACTCTGCCAAATGGCACATTCTATGAGTATGCACAGCTCCCCCCCCACCCTGTTTCCAAGCACTGATTGTAAACACACCGTTATGGTTCATTTTAAAGCAGGATGCTAATTTTTCAGTTTATGAGCACAGTGTTCACAATTTTCAATGATTCCCTTTGGAATGGTACACTCTGTATATCTGGAACATTTCATGGGGCATTCCCTGAAGCTTGTTAATATCAACAACTGGCTTTGTTGGCTCCTTCAAATAAACTCATTTAATCTATGATAGCTGGTCTCTAGAAAATATGGCATGAGCAGGAATGATACTGAGTTTAGGAATTTTCACAGTGATCAGAAAATCAAAAGAATTTTAAATGTGTATGTGCATTTCTTTCTGTTGTTCTGTATGTGGATGGTTAGATACATTCAAATATCATTTCCTCTGACTAAGGCACTCAGTATGCAGCATTGATAGCTTTACCTATTACACGTTAGGTGTCAGGCTTTGTGTTTTCTGATATTCCGGTTATGCTTTTAAAATAATTGGGCAGAGATGAAAGTATTGGCAGGTGGGTTGGAGCTTTGGCAATTTTCGCTGTAAGAAATCAATCGACAAAAGCACCAAAAAGCAAAATATATTACTCATTGGCTGGTAAGTTGTGTGTCCCGGAGGCTGTTGATCATGCTGGCTGCTGGCTGCATGCCTGCGGAAGGGCAGATGGAAGAGCTGGCTGCTAAATCGTTCCTAGCACTTGGAGCCCAGCATGACTAGGGACCCTGAGCAGGGCTGGGAAAATATTTCTGGAGTAACTTATCTTGCACTTAGCTGTGCATTTGAATCACCCAAATGAGATGTGTTTTGTTGAGACAACTTCTGAGCAAGGCAAACTTGTGCTTCCTGGCCAATGGAATTATTATATGCACTGGTTTCTATTGATGGAATTCTTGGAAAATTTAATTGAAAAACATTCAACTTTTTTTGATCCAAAGATAACGCATTGTCATTATGTCATACTGAGGGTATGACACAACAGCTATTGTGCTGCCCTGTGGCCTAATTTTATAACCGAAGAAGAACACATTTTATTATAGTTTCCCTGGCAGCATTGCTTAAAAAAGTTCAGGAACATATCCTGACCTTGTAGCTACAGAGGAAAAGAAGCCATTTTTGGAAAACCAGCTTGGATTCACCGTTCCTTCTTCATTGGCAAATATCATGGATTTAAGTCTTTCTTTCTTTCCTTCTTTCTCTCCTCTTTTCTTTTATTTATTTAACTCTCCAGTTAGTCTGTGCCTCCTCTGACAACTCTGACAATGTTTTTTTTGCGTCCCCTTGGGCAGACCCACATTACTGTGTTGATGCTAATGAGAGAGGAGTAGGATGCTGCTTGGTTTTGAGGTTTGGAAGAGAGAAGATGGGGGCATGGAACCCCAGGATGAGCAAAAGGAGCCTGTAGAAGCAGTCAAGTGGCCTGGACCTCTTTTCTGCAGACTGCCATGTCTCCCTCTCACTACAGAAGAGGCTGTCTGGACTCTGGCTATTCACCCAGTCGCCAGGCATTGCTCTACTCCCCGGCTGTGATGATCACTGCCAAGCCAGCTCTCTGACCACCGCTCCACAATTCCCCCTCCCCACCATTTTCCCTCCAGGAGGACTGTTCTCCCTTTGCTCTCCTGGGTTTCCTTTAGAATGCTCCTTCTGAGATCCCTCCTGATCTCTTCGGCGTCCTGCTGCATTGCTGCTTTGCAAAACAGAGCAAACATTCCTTGAGTAGGGAGTTAGTTATGGCTTGAGATTTTGATCTATCAATTTACAGCCTTGCTGCTCCTTCAGATGGTTATTTTCCTACTTATCACTGGGTGTGGGTGTGGGTGAGGGTGTGGGTGAGGGTGTGGGTGAGGGTGT
>OU015742.1:7936356-7950544 GCA_907169655.1 Acomys percivali | reverse complement strand
GTGAGGGTGTGGGTGAGGGTGTGGGTGAGGGTGTGGGTGTGGGTGTGGGTGGGGGGGAGATGCTTGTTCTACTTGTTTCATGTACATGTTTCATGGCGACTCACTGCACAGCGTCTGCTCTGTAAGGCACAGCCCACATAAGGCCCTGTGCCCACACTCACTCATATTTTGAAGAAGCAGCATAAAGCTATGCTAAGGTGATGACAAGTGGCTTGCATATTTTTCATTACACTATTTGTGTTTCTGTAACCAAGTTTCTTATTTTCTAGAAATAATTATATTCATTTTGACAGTATTATCAATTCATACTACATTTAATAGTAACTTTTAAATTTCATTCACTTTGTACCAAGGTGATATAGTGGGTAGTGATTTGTATGCCTGGAGTACTGCTCTCAAAAATCTGAGATGACCCCAAAAAAGTTGTTTTGGGGTATAAATAGGAGAAGAGTATGAAATTTGCTATAGACAGTTATGATTTTGAGCTTCATTGTAGCAAAATATTGTCCTGAAATTTCCACTGAAGAACTTATCTGTTTTAAATAATGGTTTTGACACCTGTTAAGGATTCCTGTAGCAATAAATATAGATAAGGGAGTTGGGAGCTTAATCCACTTATGCAAACATTTATTTAGCATATAAAAGTAGCATCTATAGAACTCTACATTATAAGCATCCCTAATATTGACTGACAGATACTTGATGAGCAAAAAGGATTGAAAAGAGAAAGAATGGATATACTCTAAATTAAGACATTCAGAGTAATTGACAGCTTGATATGCCTTTAACCTATAGGTAAAAAGTCTACTACATTGTAATATAAATCATTAGAAAAGTGTCGTGTAATTTATGAAATGATAGTTAACAGAGCCTTTTAGAAATGCATCTTCTGTGCAGATCAAAGCAGGGTGCACGTGCAGAACAGCTGGAAAATGACCTCTAGAGACGAAAACAGACTTTTTCACATTTTATGACTTTCAAGTCACTAACACTGTCTCACAGTCGCAGATCCTGGCGTAGCGCTACAGTGAGTGATGTGACTGTGGGAAGGAACTCCCAGGGTCAGTATTCCTGCAGCAGGGACTTATTCGAGCTTAAGGAAAGTTATAGGTAGACATAAGTGGACTTGTGCAAACATTAGAATTTTGGACGAGGGAGCTGAAGAGATCGCTCAGTAGTTAGCATGTGTGGCTGTTGTAGAAAACCTGGGTTCAGTTTCTAGCACCCATATCAGGTTATATACAATTGTCTTTAACTCCAAGTGAAGCCCTCTTTTGAATTTTATAAACGACTGCACATGTGTCATATACTCAGGCAGCCCCACACTTATACACATGAATGAATATAAATAGATCTTTTAAAAATTAATTTATTCAGATTACATCTCAAGGACAGTAAATAGATCTTTTTAAAGGTGCCCAGAAGATACATGCGAAGAGCACAGGTCAAAATGCAGCATGTATTTCTAGCCTTTTCTAGGAATTAGAGGGGCCGTTCTTTTACAATGCTAGGTGCTAAGGGTATTTGGTTGAATTGCAAACAGCAGAGGAGTAAATTACTTAAATGCTGTGAAAAGGTGAATTCTGATATTAACAGAAGTCAGGACAAGACAGGTAAAAATGGAAATATCATAGATGATTTAAAGAGGTAAAAACCTGCTGGTGGGAGACTATGTGTGCTGGTGTGGAAGTATGCTCAACACTCTCACTGGGACACAGCCGTGTGGGGAGCAGAGGGCTCTTTGAGTGAGTAGCGCACATTCTCAATGTATAATCTTGAACATCGTTTAACATCTTTCTCTTGTTTCTTGATCCACGCTTCTTGTGTGTTGCTACTGACCTCCCTTGGAGGGATACTATAAGACTTAAATCATTAATGATTATGAAGTGCTTTTGAAATAAGAAAGCACTGTTTCCCTTCTAACACAGACACATCTAGGGATTGCTTCATGCACTGTCTAGAGCCGTCAGATTCCCTTTTGGGGCCCCACATCAGCCTGGACTCCTGCTTACATCAGGAGGAATTATGGCTGTGGATTTGAAAGCACATCTTATTCTGCTTGGCTTATATGTGCTTCTGTTACAACATTGTTTTGACATTTTGTGTGTTCATTTGCTGGACAACTTTAAACCCTTTGAAGTCAAAGGAAACCAAAGTGTCTACTATAAGCATTTTTCCAAAGATGGTGCCATCCTGATTGAGGATACAAACTTGATTTCCTGAATGCAAGTCTTGGATTGGCATGGTCCTCTCACTTGTTTGAGCTTGTGTAAGAAGAGCAGTGATTGAGAAGGGCTCACTTGACACACTGTCTAATGCTTTAACCATCAGCTCTCTCTCTCTCTCTCTCTCTCTCTCTCTCTCTCTCTCTCTCTCTCTCCCTCCCTCCCTCTCTCCTTCCCTCCCTCCCTCCCTCTCTCTCTCTCTCTCTCTCTCCCTCTCTTGCTCTTGCTCTCTCCGTTGGTCTCTCTGCATTGACCCTCCTCCAACTATCTACAGGAAGAAAACAAACCAATGGATGCCATCTTCATAAACAGTGCTAGGATTGAGAAAGCAAGAATCCCATCTTTTATTTCAGTCCTTCCATGTTTGTTACTTATGAAGGCTCTTGGATCCTTTCTGGGCAGAAACCTAAGTCACTTTGTTAAGCATTCATTCTTCCTGAGAGGACTTGAACTTTTTACTTAAAAATCTAGTGTGAGGGAGATCAGCTGTGACATCTGTCATGTTACCAAGCTCCAAGATTGATTCCTGTGGTCTAGTTGGTTTGATGGAAAATCCTGTCTTCTCTTCCAGTCTACATATTCCCTTCAAATATGACTGTTATAGATCAAGTTGAGTACATGATTAACTACACTGCTTCCTGCTCATTTATCCATATGTAAAAAAGTGTGGAGAAAGAAATGATGGCAGCAATCTAAATACGTCTTTGAAGTTTTGGTTATTGAGGTACGCATGCTTCAAAAGACGTTAGTTGAGACTGAATTATTCAGAAGACAGCAAGCAGAAATACCTTATTTTTCACTCCAAATGCCAAGCAGCCTCAAAGATAAATAACTAAATGTAATCCTAATCAGTCTTCTTTGCCCAAATAATAGCCACATTCTTGCATTTTGGAAATTTCTAACCAGTCTTCCTATTGTCTTGGTCCTATGTTTTATTTATTTGCTTTTGAGAAGAGTCTTGCTGTGTAGCCCAATGTGGCTTATAATGTAGTACCTTGCCCAGGGTGGCCTCAAACTAACGATCCCCTTTCTCAACCTCTCAAGTGCTCAGTTATGGTATGGGCCGCCCCAGCTGGCTTATCCTACCCCCTTTCTCTTACTATATACTCTGACAGCTCGGGCTAACTGGAAATGGAGGCTGAACCACCCATGAGAAGAATTCATTTCTATGGGTATAGTTCTAGGTGATTGATCAGACCAGCCAAGGGTCTTTTATGCTTGTGGGGGCAAACTCTGATGGTTAAAAGGTGTTCAATAGAACAGGAAGTGGTCTGACTGCTCAAATGTAGCTACAACAGGGACCAATTTGATCAAAGCTCAGTGTCCCAGTTTGTTTTGTGCAGATCTTTTGTTCATATTTCTTCGGAGAATATTATTACTCTTGAAAACCCATTTTTGTTAATCAGACACAGAGGACTGACTTCTCAATGTGTCACTTTGTTCAACTATAATGCAATGGATTTAGTTTTGTAGCCACAATGTCACTTGTCTGTCTATTTACACTTGCTTGGTGTTAATGGATTCAAGATGTAAAATTAGTGACTAGAAAATTGGTGGCCATAGAAAAAAGGACTGCAACATTTAGTTATTTAATCTGACCTGTAATGGAGCCTAGAAAATTATTCTTATCCTTTGTGATAATTTCCTGTGTCTTAGTCAATTGGGCTTCAAGGATAAACCTACCAGCCTGGAACAAGAACTCAGGCAGTGAAGTGGCTGCTATACAAGCATGAGGGTCTGAGTTTGATGCTGAGACTCACATAAAAGCATCTCAGTGCAGTAGCACATGCTATAGTTCCAGAAGAGCCAAAGACAGGTAGATACAAGGGGTTCAATGGCCAGCCAGTCTAGCCTCGGCAGAGAGCCCCAGATCCTAGTGAGAGATCCTGTGTTAAGCAAATAAGGTGGAAGATTCACAAGGAATGATATTCAGAGTGGGTCTTTAGCCTCCATGTGAACATATTGACACATGCACCTACACTTAGATGGACATAAACACTCAGATGAGCACACACACACACACATACACACACACACACACACACACACACACACACACACACAGACATACACACATCAAAAATAAATAAGCTATCACAGCTGGGTAGATTATATAAAGCAAAGGCATTACTTGCTGCTCTCTGAGCTAAAAGCCTGATATCAGGGTCAACTTCTGATATGAGTAGTTTTCTAGGTTATGGATGACTGATTTGTTAACATACCTTTCTTAGAAAAAAGAAAGAAAAAGGAAAAGAAACAAGATTCTATTAGGTCTCTTGCATTAAGCACTAATCTCATTTTTGACAGACCTACTCTCTGACCTTGTTAAATTGAAACCCCTTCCCAAAGATTCCTCTTTTTAATACTTTCACACAGTGGGTGCAGCTTCAACAAGAAAGTTAAGGTATGAAGGGTCATTTCATTCATCACACCATATAGTTTTAGTGCATAGCTTGGATGCTGTGTGTTCTTCACAGATGATCCACTGTTTTAGGCCTGATCTCTATGGTGTCATTCGGATACAGTGAAACGTCGGAGAGACAGGACATAGTTGGGGGGGGGGGGTCCTTATGCCACTGAATGAATCTTCTTGATGTGGGTCATAGGATATTGGGCTCTTCTTTTTGTTCTCTTACTCATGATGTAAGTGGTTTTTCTCTGGCACATACTACTGCTATGAAATACTACTCACTTTAGACCCCAGATAACAGGTCCAGGTAATCTTGGACTAGAATCTTCAGAAAAGGGAGAGAAAGCAAACTATGTTATTGTTGCTGTTGTTCATAAGCTAATTACTTAAGGTTCTTCATTATAGTGGCAGAGAGTTGTCTAATATAATAAGTGGGGTCATGTAAGTCTCTTTATTCATTAAATATGCACTTAACATGCATTTATTAGATGCCACTCCTTATTCTAGATTCTTGTATTTATAAATAAACAAAATAGAGAGCAATCCCCTACCTATGTCTAAAATTATTCTGACCATGTTATAAGGCCATGAGTGCCATTTAAAAAGGAATCTCAGCCAGATCTCTGCCCTTTCACGTTTGATTTCAAAGTTGTGTGTCAGGGTAATTTCAGTGTGACTCTATTCAACAATTGGGGTGAACACAAATACACTGTGAAAACAGGAGCTTTAAGTGTGGCTATTAAGACTGAGGAGTGGAATTTTAAGTTTTAACTTAAAACCAAATAGCTTCAAAGTGCACATGCTGCCTGGTCTAAGAGGCTAAACTGTGTTTTTTTGTTGTTGGGGTTTTTTTTGCATTTTTCTTGCATGGAGCCTGCTGGACTTGGAGGCAGGGACCAGATTGCCATGTGTGTTGCCAGAGAAACAATGTGAAGGATGGGGTGATTGTGTTCTTCTGGCTGATAGAGTTAGTGGTTCTCATAGAGGACCTAGAGAAGAAAAACAGCATCTCTTGGAACACAGTTCATGTAAATGCATTATAGCCACACTGAGCTAGCATATGATGCCAGTGGCTAATTCGCTGTGTTTATGGTGCTTCTCTGCAGCTTTAGCTTCGTGACAACAACCTCAGGAAGGTCTGCCCCAAGTGCAATCCATGATTTCATGAGCCACAAGCGTCCACTGGGCATAAGTCTGCTCAAAGCCCAATGGACAAACCCAGTGTGGGCAGCTGAAGGCATAGCCAGGTGCTGGAGAGGAAATGGCTTAAATCAGAAGATCCTGGAACAGTTAATTTCTTCTTTTTGGCCTGCTACCTTGCAAACCTTTACAAGACCATTTCTTTCACAGAAGTTCACTCTTCTCTTGAGCCAATTTGCAGGTCTTTCAAGGTCATAGGTAATTTAAAACTTGAATGGAATGATTTTTTTAAGTCTTTGTCTTAAATAGGTCATTATTCTTGCTGTGACATAGTCATAGCATTGTTGGCTAAGAGATTATCTCTTGATTTGAGTACTTTCATCTGTCAAAGTTGCACTGAGGTAAATGGACTCTAAGGTCTCCCTCTCTCCCTCCCTCCATCCCTCCCTAAATAAAGTTTATACATCTTGGGGCTGGAGAGCTGTCATGTGGTTAAGGATGCTTGCTGCTGTTGTTAAGATCCTGAGTTAATACCCAGCATCCATATGGGGCAGCTCAAAATTCCTGGGACTCCAGCTTCAGGGCGCCTTGACTCACATGCACATAGCCACTGGTGCACATGTGCACACATACCAGCACATGCACATTTTACAATAATAATAAAAAAAAAAAACCTAAAACTTCATCCATCTTGGTCTCTATTTGTTAGAAATGAAGAGACAAACACTTAATATTTAGATTATAGCACAGTGGATTATTATAAATCTTGGTAGATGAGTGAGGGTGTCCAAATTTCAGGGGCTATGTTACACATTCATATTCAGGAATATATAAACATATGTTGTTGGTGTTAAAATATGAAATACATAGTTCGACTGACTACATTTTCTCATGGCACATTCTTAATTTCTTTTATGTCGTGATCAACATACTGAACACTGACACTCCTTGCCTCGTGTCATCATAATGTTGCCACTGAAATGTGTAAGGAAATGAGGCTGAAGCATCCATAGTGACTTCATCTTTTTCTGTGGGTTCTCACCTACAGGGGAGCTTAATGAAGCTGATGTTCAGAACTGTGCATTAGAGGTGCCCGTGAGCACATGAGGGACTGGCCTAAATCCCAGAGAACAGCCACTTTCTTGGGAATCCCACTTCTGTAATATCTAGAAAAGGTTTTACCATTAGATTTGGAGATTTGATCTGTTATAGCCATAGCTTAAGACTCAGATTTTCAGAAGGAAAACATGTCTATGGTGTGCTGGCATTACAGGACAATCTCTGTGCTGATGACAGATTCTGAGGTGTTAGATTAAGATTGAAGGAGACATTTAAATGCAGGGATAAAGGAGTCTGCCTCTCTCCATCAGTCAGCTGACATGCTTACATTGTCATTTTTAATGGCTTAATCTCCTGCTCAGGAAACAGCCACATATTCAGGTGTTTGTCTTGGTTTGAACTTTACTTAATTTTTTTCTAGAAAGTTCTCTGATATGTTTAGATCAGCAATTTGAATTCAATATTTCCATTTTTAAAGAAACTACCCTCTCCCTAGTATAGCACATTTTTTTTTCAGTTTTTCCCCCCTTTTTTAATGTATTTGCTTGGATTTCCTTCATATATGAAATGTAACTTGAGGGCCATATTTACTGTCTAAATACATAGGCCCACTGTGTCTATCTGGAGGATTTCGCCTGCTCTATGTCTCATCATCCATTAACAGTGGGATTTGTAGTTCTAACAATTTTCTTTCTTGGAATGCATACTTGGAATATATAATTAGTTAGTAGACCTTGTTATAGAGAAGAAAATGGTCAAAGCAAAAAGCTCTCTGAGCTGTGTTCCCTTCTTCTGAGGTTTCTTTGAGAGTCCTTCTCTCGGCTCATCTGTTTTATGTCAGCATCTGTACCACTTATCACTGTATTTCTCCCTTTGGCTGAGGATGGCTTCTGTGTGCTCTGAGTGAGAAGAAACTGAGCACTCACACCATGAGCTCCAAGTGTGGACGATGCTCTGTATAGAAGATCTTCAGCTGAATTCGAAATAGTAAGTGCAAAGAAAAGTCTAGTAAAACTGATTTTAGTTATCTTGTAAATTTATCTAACTTCTAGAGGAGAGAGGGGGAGAAATATTTTGTTCTCTCTTTTTTCATATTTCTTCCTTTGGCACCCACTAGCCCTCATTAAGGCTGCAGCCATCACTTGCTGGTCATGTTCACAGATGCAGCCTATATACACATGATGTTATGTTAGGGCAGGAGACGCTTGAGAAAAAGTTATAATGGCTTTACATTTGACTTTAAATTATGATTTTGGAAAATTGCAAATGTACTTCCCTAAATAGAGACAACTTCTGGTTCCTTCCTGGCAGTGAATAATGGGAAGAAGTGATGAGTGGAAGGGGGAAACCAGCATGATATTCAACATCCCCCTAACCTTTAATCACAAATGCAAATTGGGATTTACTCAGATGGGGACCTGAAACCCTTGATCTCACATTAGGTCACCTGAGCACTTAAACGTAATGCAGGTTTGAAGATGCACCCAATAAAATAACATAGTTGTGAATATATTTAGTTGTACTTTAACCTGGAATTTTTTAACTTTTAAAGATACATATGCCTGTGGGTAGTGTGATAAACTCTCCCTACACTATAAGCCCAAATATAACAATCTAGATATTTTCAAATAGTTTTCTTTTTAAAAATTATAGTAACGTTATTATACAAAACTTGCAAATGAAAAAAAAATCACATATGAAAAAATTAACCAGACTCAAAAATCTGTTTAACTCTGTGAGCCTCTGTACATTTAGAATAGGCATTTGGAATAGAGGCAGGGGTGGTTTGTATTAAGTTTTATACTTTCATCATTAAATATGTTTTATACCCATATCCACCACCAAACCCGAAAAATCCATGACAGAATTAGAGCTCGAAACAGAGTTATCTTTGCATCCTCTTTCGTAAGCTGTTCAGTGCCTCCTTCAGTCCCTCCTCATCCCCCTACACATAGCCTTTCTTTTTCTTTTTCATATTATACTGTAGCTAGATGTACATTTGTTTACACATACATATAATACACAAATATACATAATATTAGCTAGATTGCACATATAAGAGAGAACCTGTGGCTTTCACAAAATATTTTCATTAAAACCACTTAAACTTATAGCAAGTTCATCAATTATTTATCCTTCTTTTCTGAACAGCTTGATGGAATAACTTACCTTTTCTTTTCCCATTCACCCTATGCATTAATATGCATGAATTTATAGTTGTACCAACAAAGAGTGCACCTTTTGATGAAGGTAGCATCCACAATATTAGAGGAGTTTCACTGTAGGATCAGAGTTTGCACTGTTCTATTTCTCTAGGAAACCTCAACAGGGGCATTGTTGCTATTCTTCTCAAGAACCATATTTTATTCTTCAGCCTGGGCAGGGGTGAGGGGGACCGGGGTTTGAATGACACGTTTGCTTCTACTCTGTCATACAAAGGGGCAACTTTGACACAATCTAAAGGCAGAACTGTCTTCTTATAGATACTCTTACAAAAAGTGAGGTTTTCTTGTTGGGGTATTCCAATGTCAAGCAATGTCTTTGACAATCTTATAACTTTTTATTTGTTTTTGCTTCAGGTAAACTGCTCTGATGGGGGAAAAGGGGGTTAGAAGACAGCATTCACGGCCAGTGCATGACACTAGAACACTGGTGCAACTGGCACAACTGGAGGCAACATTTTACTAAAAATGTTCCAATCTGACTTGGAGGACAGTAGAGATGCATGGGTTGATAGACAGATAAGAAATCAGTGGTTCTCAACCTGTGCGTCAAGTTCCTTTTGAAAAATGTCTATTTCTGAAAATGTTCACTCTATGGTTCATAAGAGTAGCAAAATCACAGTTGTGAAGTAGCAATGAAAATATTTTTTATTGTTGGAGGTCACCACAACAGGATGAACTGTATTAAAGGGGTGCAGCATTAGGAAGGTGAAGAACCACTGTGATAGGGAGACAGACAGACAGACAGACAGACAGACAGACAGACATATGGTTGGGTCCTAGAATGCCTCTCAGAGGTGACACTATTAGGACATGACAGAAGCTCTAAGAGGGGCAACTAGGGGAAGGAAGTTAGGGCATTGGTCGCAATATTGGGCCCCAGTCTTTGCCTTTCTATTTTGCTTGCAGTCTGCTATAAAGAAGGCAGCTTCCTAGTCACGACTCACATTATGCTATACAGACTACAAAGCAACAGGGTGGACTGACCATGGACGGAAACCTTGCACTATAAGTAAGACAGATCATCCTGCCTTATACACCCATAGTATTTTGTCACAAGAACAGAAGGCTGACTAGCACATTTGTAGCCGCTTAACATAAGAGTCATCCAGACTAGAGTTCCAAGCACAAACTGCGTGGCAGCTGTAGCAATCCACACACAGTAGAAAATCAGCCTCCTGAGACACACAGACTGCTCAGAGCAGCTTGAAAGGGGAAACAGCCAGCAGAGCAGCCTAAACAAGACCGGGACAAGGCAGAACCACTTCCTGATAAAGTGGCGGCTTTTTAGGCCTCTTATTTTTTCCATTGTTTTCTTTCTTTGTATTTCATACACACTCTACAGAGGCACAGAAGTGAGTTGTCCCACTCCTTACAAGCCAGAGACTGCCAGGGAAGCCATCAGTCGTATGCCTGTATCATTTTATTTTCATTTAAGAACTATGTAACTCATGCTGGCCTTGAACTTACTGCATAGGCCTGATGCCTGTGATCTTGTGTGGGGGCTTTATACTTGTGATCTTCCAGCCTCGGGCTTCTGGGGTAATGAGATTTTTAAATTTGCTCACCATGCCTGGATATAATGATTTTGTTTCTCAAAAAAGAATGCAGTCTATTTGAGTTAAGAGTTTATCAAGGTGCAAAAGGAATATCAAAATCTCCCCAAACGATATCAGGAAGAACTAACTTAAAAGGAGTCTTTTTCTTAAGTAAAAAAATGTATCACTTTGCTGGTATTTAAAACGTGTTCCATATTTTATAATATGCTGCCCTACTGATAATACACCTTGTTAGAGGGCCTGCTGCTCAATGTATGCCCTTATATATGGCAAGTGAGAGTAAAATGATTCTTTTGAGAAAAAAATTGACATTATGATTTAAACTATAAATAAATACTTTGTTTCTATAATAAAAATCCTTAGTAAATTATATGTAACTCTAAGTAAAAACTTAAGCATAAAGATACATAATTTAGATATTGAAATATGAGACTTTTATTTTTAAAGGATACTGGTAAAGTAAGTCACTTTCTCAACTTGATAGATTATAAAGCAACCATTAGGGAGAACTGTGAAGATTATACTGAAACAGAGAAAATTGCTTTTACTTATGACACAAAATGAAAAATAATGGAGACAGTATCTGTATCATGATAAAAATTACATACAAATGATAAATAATAATAGTAATAATTTATCCAAATTAGAGACTGTGTGTGTGTAGGTGCTTTGGGGCTATAAGTTACTTACATTGTATAGCTACCATCAGAGCTTGCACTGTTTATAATTTTGCTTTACAAATAAGGGCTCTAGACACATGTTGGTTAGGTATTTGGTTGTATGGGCCGTAGCTTAGAGGGTTGACGGTTTAATACGGCTCATCCTACACCAAGTAGACTACTGTAGTGCAACTCTGATGTTGAACAACTGGATTAGTGACTCTCCTCAAAACATTCCTTACTTTGGATGTCACCTGCACTATGGCTAATTGGTGTCATAAACCCTAAAATTCTCTAGACATTCTAACCACTGATGATTTTAAGAAAAGCTATTTATAAATGATATAGTTAAGGATTTGCCAACTAAAGACTCTCACAACAACAGTGTGGAGTAGAGATTAACACTGTGTCCTCTCTTCCTGGAATCCAGGAGCATCGCTCTACTAATGTACCAGTGTGCATACCAATGGAGAGGTTACACTGAGCTTCACTGAGAACCTTTGAATTGAGGTCCACTTTTATAAGTATGATGGATAGAATCAAGGTCCAGCCTTAGTCTCTGTTCTATGTCTCCACTATAGATTTAGCATTGGCCTCTTTAGGGACCAAGCTTCCTGCAGCTACCTAATAGTCCTTCAGTTTATGGCATTAGGATAGCATAGGGCACTGCAAGGATTCCAAAGTATCATTCCAAGAGCAGAGAACAAAGATCGTATATTTTCTCTGCTGTACCACACATGTTTTTCAAGTACTAGAAATCCCTAATAAACAATGACCTGATGGCAAAACCATTGACTTCCAACCCTGTTCCAGTACTTTTAAAATTCTGATTCAAAACATTTCTGGATAATCAAATCTCCTAAGTCACCTGCTCTTCCTTCTCCCTCCTGTAACTCTGTGAACTCATTTGCCCATTCTTGGCATGTTCTATATTATAATTGGAAGCCACTGTGGCTTAGCCCAGTGTCAGGATTATACTCCTTGGACCCAAACCTTCTCTTCATATTTGCTAACTATCTGATCTTGAGGCAGTTATGAAAAAAAGTAAGAAAAGATTCATGATAACTTTGTGTTTTCATTTCTAAAATGGTGGGAATGGTGCCTACTTTCCATTGTTGCTGCAGAAATGCGCATTAAAATGGGGCTATCCATCCTGCCATACACATGTTAAGGACTCAGGAAATGTCCTCAAAAACCTGACCATGTGTGAAAGTTTTATAGGATTTTAAATGTTTGGTTTTTTTTTAAACTCTTTCTAGGCAGAGTTTCTGTGTGCAGCCATGGCTGTCCTGGACTCTCTTTGTAGAGCAGGCTGGCCTTGAACTCACAGAGTTCCACTTGCCTCTGCTTTCTAAGTGCTGGAATTAAAGGCATGAGCCACCGCATGCAGCTGATTTTAAGTCACTTTTTTCCCTAGACAAAAGTGGAAAGCATCAGGACTTCTAAGACTCTGTCCACCATATTGGCTCCGTCCCATGACTTATCCCAGAGCTGCAAGTAGAAGGATGATGGGTTGTGTTTCAGCCCCTGAGATGGAGAATGGACAGAAAGAGTCCAGGGCAGCATCAGGAGTGTTTCCAGCATGGTCTCTTACTGCAGCCTAATGAGATGTGTGCTTTGTCAGCTTTTCCACAAGGACAGGTGACCTGGGGCTTTCACTTAGAAAGAGCATAAAGTCGTTCATCAAGTTTAGGGATTCAATTTTAGAATCCACATAACTGACAGCCTTATTTTGCATCTAGTATTTTATCATCAATTTATTCTAACATGGTGTTTTGATCCCTGTACTGTTGCTGTGAAGAAACGCCATGACCAAGGCAACTCTTATGAAAGAAGGCACTTAATTCAGGGCTTTCTTATAGTTTCAGAGGTTTAGTCCACTATCATCATGGCAGGGAGCATGGCAGCAGGTGTGGCAGGCATAAAGGCATGGCAGGCATAGTGCCAGAGAAGTCGATGAGCAGAGAGAGAGAGAGAGAGAGAGAGAGAGAGAGAGAGAGAGAGAGAGAGAGAGAGAGACTCTGACTGGGTGTAGCATGGGCTTTTGAAACCTGAAAGCCCATCTATAGTGATAGACTTCCTTCTACAAGGCCACACCTACATAGACTTCCTTCTACAAGGCCACACCTACTCCATCCAACAAGGCCATGCCTCTTAATCTCCCTTACTCTTTCAAACAGTTTCACTCCTTGGTGACTAAGCATCCATTGTTGATTGAAGATCTCATATATAATATTGAATTATTATTCTAGTGAAATCAGCATTTACTCCTTAACTAGCTTTATACCAAAATAACCACACAGAGAGACAGGATCTATTTAATTAGCCTACAGCAGAATGCTGTGCAATAATTACTCCATCCTAAACCTCCATGCCAGTATAGTTTCCTCCCATTCTGTTTTCCCACTTATACATGCTTTTAAATCATCTCCTAGGCCTGGTTCATTTCTCCTGATGTTTCCTAGTCTTCTCCTCATGGCTCCATCCTCTCTTTTTTTTCCCATCTCCTTATTTTTCTCCTCCCCACTTTATAATTGCTTTTCACTCTATCCTACATCCGGCTCATTCCTCCTGGTTCTCCCCAGTTCTCTCCAAGTGCATTGCTCCTCTCCCTGTTTTTTTCTCCTCCTTTCACTCTATCAGGATGCCCCATCCTATTTTCTGTTATTGTTCAGCATTGGCTATTTTTTTTTAACACAAAGAACAAATGATGACATGTTTACACAAACTTAAAACTGGAGATGTTTAAAATAAACATCACAATGCAATGTCCCAATTGATCCAGAAAGTGGGGTAGAGAAATCGATATTTGAATGAGCAAGGGTAAACTGTACACAGTCCAGAAGAACACTATGCCAACAATCCATACACACACACACACACACACACACACACACACACACACACACACACA
>OU015742.1:7917968-7936346 GCA_907169655.1 Acomys percivali | reverse complement strand
ACACACACACACACACACACACACACACACACACACACACACACACAAGTGTGTGTATATATGTATATATGTATGTGTGTATATATATATATATATGAGCATCATTCTTATTCAAACAATCACACATGGATATCTATTAGTTTAACTGATGAGCTGGAACCCCCACTTTGCATGGCAGATGACATGTTCCATGTCTTTGGTCATCTAGAAGAACCTAGTATAATTAATAAAACTGTCTAAGGAACCTCTACAAATACAACCTAGACACATTTTTTCCCTGTGTACTTGGTTTCTTTCCTGCTCGGGAAACTGAATATGGTAGATCAAGTTATAAAGTTCTTTGAAAATATGTTGAGAATGTATACACATGCATTTATGTTTACCTATAGATTCTGTAATGTCCCTTTATGCACATATCTCACTAACAGCTCCTGGCTTTAACTGTAAGAGCATTTTAAAACTTCTTTGAGTTGATTATTGGTTATTAGAAGCTGTAAAGAAAATTACAGGCATGTCCAATGTCTGTCTATCATCTGTTATCTTCCTCTGGATGATACATTTTACAAGACCATAATACAGTATTGGCAAACTTTCATCTACTCTATTTGGGTTCCTATACCTCCACCTCTGTCCTCCACCCCCTGTCCCTTCCATCATCCCAGCACCAAGTAGAAGGGAAAGAAGGGTGGGAGGAGAGGGGACATAGATCTCTTTAGCTGCTTCTGGCTGAGTAGGGTCCTCAGGTTCTTTAGGGCAATACCAATCTCAGTCATCAGAGTATCCAGCAGTCCAGCTAACCAGCAAACTGCAAAAAACCCACCAGCCTCCTTCCTCCTCCAACCTTCTTTTACTCTTTCTGGGCTCTGATATTTATACCCTTTCCTAGTCCCCAGAAATCCACTAACTCAGCTCACAAAGACCATGCCTCTCTCCAAGCCGCAGGAGGCAATTTTCAGCTGTGGATAAACTAAAGCAGCCCCATATCCCACACTTGGGATTAAAACAAAAACATTTGGGTTTTTAAAGACACTAAAAACAAAGAAACTGTATGTATGTATGCATGTTTAGTTTTGTTTTAAACTATAAATAGTGGTCCATTATATGAATGTTGCACAGTTTGCTTGATCATTTAAGCAGGGGCGAAGTAAAAACTTTTTTTGTACATTTTGAACAAATAAATGAGACTCCTGTGAACATTTGCGTGTATGCATGTGAAGCTATAACTGTCAATTTTTGAGGATAAATGCTAGGAATGGCTCATAGGCTGTGTTCACCTGAAGTGTTTAAGGGGATCCTGAATTTTCAGAATGCATATATAGCATACAATTTTGTATACATTCGCATTACTTGGGAAGTGCAGTCATTTCTATATTATTTTCAGTGTTTTACACTGCTCTTTTTAGCATTGCTGGTTTTGTGAAATTTAAAATTTTACTTACTTTTATTTGTATGTACTGGTGGTTTTAGTAATTATATGGTAATAGTGTCTCAAAGTCTTAACTTATATTTACTTCATGAAGACTGGGTTTGCTTTTCTTTTTCATGCATAGTCAGCCTTCGCATCATAGAGCCTCTGTCCCACCACCCAATGGTGAGATTGAACCATGAACTTCATTCCTGCTAGACACTCACACTACTACCTGAGCTACATCCCTAGTTCACACATGGCCTTCTGTGTACCGGTTAGTATACCATGGATTTGCAGTGTGTTCTCAGGCCTACTCTGTTTGCGTCTATTCCATGTACAGATTTTTTTACTTGTCATTATTTCTTGAACAACACAAGATAACAATCATTTTACATAGGATCAATGTTGTATTTGGTGTTATAAACAATGAAGAATGACTTACTTACTCAGGAGGAGGTCCATGGGTTGTATTTAAACACTGTGCCTTTTCATAGACATAATATAGGCATCTGTGGACTTTGGTATCAGTATAGTCTTCCTGGAACCAATTAGTGAATTACTGAGGGAAAGCAATCTATTTGTCAGCCAAGTTTCTGCTTCAGAAAAAAAATCCCTGCTTATCTTTTGCCTGTTTCTTAACTGTTTACTTAGTTTGTATTTTACTGGTGCTTTTTAGAGTTGCTGTGTGTTCTACATGAGGCCTTTATTAAGATAGGTGTTTGCAAATATTTTTCCTAGTTTATATACTTTGTCTTCACTTAAAAAAAACAAGATCTTTCAAAGAATGAACACTTTAAATCATATGATGTCGAATTTATACATTTTATTCTCTTATAAATTATGATTTTTCTTGTTATAGCTAAGAACTATTTATGAGTATGATATCCTAATAATTTTCTCCTAGTTGTTTCTGCCTAGTGTTTTTCTAATTTCATGTTGTACATTTAAATCTATAATCAGACTGAGTTAATTTTGGGTAAGTTTAAGAGTCGACTGAGATAATTTGTTAAGTTCCCTCGTGGGCATCTAGTTGCTGTAGTGCCACTGATAGAGTGTGTCGCTTTTGCTCTGTTGGTTTGCTTTTTCTCATTATCATGCTCACATATTTGTGGTTCCACATTTGGGTCTGCTATTCTGTTTCACCAATATATGTGTCAGTCCTTCCACCAGGGCCACAGAGTGGGCCTTAATGTGGCTTTGCAGTAAGCCTTAAAGCCTGGTAGCAAAGTGCTCAGCAGTCCAGTCTTCCTTTCATGTCTTAGCCACTTTCTGTCTCTTGCTCCACAAATTTTGGAATAATGTTTTCTGTATTTAGAGTTTTTCTGATACTTTTATTGGAACTGTATGAACTTTAAATGTCATTTAAGAGAAGATAAACATCTTTGGTAGGTTGAGCCTTCGAATCTGTGAGAACAACATGTGCTCTTTTATTTAGATGTTCTTTGATGGTTCTGTCAGCATTTAAAAGTTTTCAGCACACGGTTTTATATATGTACTGTTAGAAATACATGTCGGTATATCAGTTTGAGTGCTTGTGAATGGAACTCTATATTCAGTTCTGGTCTCTCTGCATTTATTGATAGTGGAAATGCAGTTGATTTTTGTACATTGATCTTGTATCTTGTGTCTTGGACAAACTCACCTTTCCTGGGAATACTTTTTGGAGATGACTTCAGACTTTCATATGCAAATTTGGGCAGTTTTATTTGTGTCTTCTGATGTGACAGTCATTTGTTGCACTTCTTTGCCTTGTAACACTTGCTACAATCCATAAGAAATACATTCCTTACCTCTTTCATAGTGTATGGAAACCATATTTTCCATTCATTCTTTTACTACATTAGCTGTAGGGTTTTCATAGATGTATTATATTATGGGAAAGAAATTTCCCCCATCTATAGTTAACTTTATGAAACTATTTTTGAAAAATCATGAATGAATTGAATTCTGTCAGAATCTTCTTCAACAACAACATCAATCTGTATGATCATTTTCCTTTAGCCTACTAGTATATTGATTAGAGTGATCAGGTCAGAAGTACATTTCCTAACAATTGTTTAATTCATTGTAAGAAATGTGCAATCCTTTCACGATAAGTAAAGCCCCATGATGTGTGGTCAACCAAAGTTAGTGAGTAGAAAGAAGGCGAAATTAAACACATTATTATGATGGAATTTGGTTGTGTTGATTAAAGAGCAAGAGAAAAGTAAAAAGGAGAGAAAGAGAGAGAACACATACACAGAGGTTGGGAAGTAGAGAACTCATCGTAATATACAGCAAGGCTGATGCCAATTCTTTCCAACTGCATTAATGTCACCTGAATATTTTCTCCATTTTATGTCTAAAGCAAGGTTCTGCTGGCCCTGAGAAATCCTACACATTCAGATGCAGGAAGTAGAGCTATCTTTATTTAATGGCAACACATAAAATGGAATAATGTACAGTTAGAGCTATTTGTTGAGAGATCATGGAATCTCCAGGTCTCCAGTTCGGCAGCCTGTCAGAGAGGAGAAGGAACAGTAAGATGAAATCAAATACTCTGTAAATCTGTGCTTGGTGAAGACATTCCATTCAGAAGCTCTAAGAAAACTAAGAAAAAAGTTTCAAGTGACACGGTTGTAAAACACTGCTTTGACAAAACAATGCCAAGAGTTGGTGCAGAAACAGCCAATTGAGAGGGATGTGTTAACACATGAATCTCTACAAAGTAGAAAAACAGGAACATGCCCATGGCTGGCTTTGCTGTGGATCATTTGATGCTTCCTATGTAACTCTACTGGAAGGAGACACGGCCTCCTGTTCATCCCTGACCTGTCTGGCATGTTCAGATCATATTACTGCAAGAAGAACAGAAAGAAAATGTGGACCTGGCCAATTCATTTGGGAACGATAAAAGCTCAAATTCAGTGTAATACAAATAAATGCTGTAAAGATGGAGGGCAAGATGAATAATCATTATTATCTGGTCTTTTTATAGCACTTTATATTTTACAAATGGCTTCACAGTTGGTTATAATGGACTTGGATTGGGGGAGGGAGATGCCTCTTCAGTGGAAATGTTGTAGGCTACAAGAAATAACAGTTAAGATACTCATTACTATTGCTGCATTTATGTTTTATTGTCTGAATTTTTACATAAACTATCCTCTTGAACTTCTTTTGTACAGTATTTTTGGTAACTTTTGATAATTAGCAGTAGAATTTTCATAAGCATCTTTAAATTTCTTGGGTTTTAAATTTCCAGGACTGGACCCAGCACTATGTCAGCATTATATTGCATAAAACAAATGTGACGGTGGAACTGAGCTAAAAACTACACATGGTTATACAACAGTGCCCTTAGCAATTTACTGTCTTAGGCATTATGAGTCCATTTTCTATTTCTTCTTCTTGTCCCTTCACCCAGGGCACCAGACAAGACTTTCTTTGTGTTGCCTGGCCGTCCAGTTTCTACAGTGTCCCTACCATGATGTCCCTTGCCTCATTTTCTTGTGAATTCATCTGTACTGAAATATGCTCATTTTTAATATTTAATATGGATTCAGCTCCATCCCACTGATTTGCCCTGTGTAAAGACTGTCTAGTTTGTTACGTTTCCGGAGTGAGAGAAGTAATTTCCCGTGGCTCCTATCGTCTTGCTTTTATTTACTTTATCTCTTACCTCTATCAGCCAATAAAAAATGATTTTTTTTAAATTAATTTTCCAAGAATGGAATTCAAGAATTTCTAGAGTTGTATTTAACTGCCATTAATGACAGAGCTGTGAATAACATAAAGGATTTAACAATCTTCTCTCCAGACCCTTAGAAACATGTGTACCTCTCTAACCTGTTTCTTTTTTATTCATTAATTTATTTTAAAAAGTTTATTCCCTTTACATCCCAATTGCAGCTCTCTCCTTCGTTTTCCTCCTGGTCCCACCCTCTATAGCTCCTCCCTCCCATTCCCCTGCCCTAATCCTTTCCCCTAGTCCTCAGAGATGGGTCAGCCCTTTCTTGCTACCAACTGCCCACAGCCTATCAAGTCTCATCAGCACTGCCTGCATCCTCTTCCTCTGTTTCATGGTAAGCCACCCAACCAGGAGGAAGTGACCAAAGTGCAGGCAACGGAGTCCGAGACAGGGACAGGCCCTACTTCCCTTAATAGGGGACCTATACAGAGACTGAGCTGCCTATCAGCTACGTCTGAGTGGGGGCCTAGGTCCTCTCCATGCATGGTCCTTGTTTGCGGCACAGTCTCTGTTGGTCTCCCTGGGCCCAGCTTTGTTGGCTCTATCGGTCTTCTTGTGGAGCTCCTGTCCCCTCCAAGTCCTTCAATCTCCCTATTCATTCACAGGACTCACTGCGCTCTGCCTAAGGTTTGGTTTGGCTGTGAGACACAGCTTCTGCTTCGATGCCCTGCTGGGTGGAGTTTTTCAGGTGATGACTATGGTAGGCGCCAGTCCTGTTCCCTCTCTTTAACTGCTCCCAGTGTCTATTCTATTTGCCCTTCTAAATGTGGGTTAAGCATCCAGAAGAACACACATTTGGCCTCCCATTAGAGTTTTTTTAAACCAATATAAGAAGCCCCTACAAGGGTCCCTGTGCCAAGTGGAAGCTTCTGAAGACTACCATCAAGATAAAAGCTCAGTATGGGAAGTGGGACACACCACTGTACGGCCTTGGAAAGGCGCAGGTCCAGTTTATTTTCTACAATCTTCCAAGTGTAGAAAAGGAAGATCTCATATGAGTCATGAGACAAAAGTTTCAAAGTTCCAAAGTTTTATCTGTTCACAGCAGTTTTCCTGACAAAGGCAGAAGGAAATTCAACAGTGCATTTGTTGGAAAGACTCACATTTTCTTCTGATTAAGAATATGCTGAGACTAGCTTTTTAGGGCAACTTTATAATTGTACCACACATCAGTTTTTAAATAACTAGGAAAAAATGTTCCATACTGAATTATTCTTTGAGGATCAGAAATTCAAGGCAGATGTTTTAAATCAAAGTTGGTGTTTTGTAGTGAACACAGTTATATTTCTAAGCAATGAAAAAATATATGTAAAGATAATGAAGTAAGAAAGAAAGAAAAACAAAAACATGTATGTTTTTTATTAATAAGACCCAGGCTGACAACCCAGGTCTCAAGATCGCAAAGCTTTTATTTGACAATACTGTGTGGGAAGTAATGTTTGTACCCAGTAAGACCTCTGGCCTAATGTGAAATTTTAGTTACAGAAAAACAAACAAACAACAACAAACCCAGAGCATAATAAAACAAGAAAGCAAACAAAAATCTCTTTTTATTTATTTAACAAGACAAGTTCCATCCCTCTAAAAATATAGATAATTGATTAACATTAAAATTTTTAACATGGTTGCAATTAAAAGGAAACAAAGCAATCTAAAGTTATGTTTCCAATAACATCAAAATGCCAAAACTACTAAACAAAAACCTTAGTACACTGAACACAAGAGACGATATTGAGATTTAAAGGCTCCAAAGTAACAGTTAACCCAACTGCTTGAACATCTTCACTAAAAACTGGCTTAAGGATGTCTATCTAATATGGTACCACAAGTTCATATGGAAGATTAGCAGGAGGGGGCTGGTCATGTTTGTTGTTGTTGTTGTTTGTTTTTGTTTTAATTTTTATTTCTTGTGGGGGTTTTGTTTCTGTTTAATTCCGAATTTGAACAGAAAATTCATCATTCCACTCCTGAAATAACACATTGATAGGGATATTTTTTTAATTGTTAAAGTCACATAAAACTTTAAGAAAAAAGATTCATCTGTATTCTCAGTTCCATCTTTCTACTTAAGCAGTGTTATCTGAGCAGAGAAATTACTATGAGACTGTTTCACACATGATATTTCTAGGTATACACATTGTATTCTTTTTCCTGTTCTTTTGCTTTGGTATTTTTGTTTGTTTTGTTAATTTTCAAGCAAGGGTCACTATGTAGCCAGGGCTGACCTTAACCTTGTGATCCTCCTGAGTGCTGGGACCATAGGCATGTGTCACCATGTCTCTGTCAATCCTTTTGTTATTTCTGTTAAAACTGGGCATATTATCTCTTTAGTTTGATATCCAAAATCTACTATTTATCTTGTTTAAGTTACAAAGAAATTGCACATATCATTGGCAGCATATTTCTGGGCATAAACTTTTTCTTCCTTTGGCTGATGCCATTGCAGTGACTTTCCTCGGGAGAATAAAAACATAGCCTCTTTATCATATTATTCTGAGACGATATCAATTTACAGTGCTACCAGTATTTATTGGCATAAAAATTTCCCTTTAGAAGAGCAAATTTTCTAATACTTTGACAGAAAAGCCATAGCCAGCAACACTTCAAGGATCAGTGCGTATAATGACTGACGGATGAGTGACATAGACAGCCCTTATTCCTTCCATAGGCGCCTATTGCCATGTGTCTGCTTAGGAGGGGATCTTTCAAACTATGTGTAGTTTCTTAAATGTTTTTCTATTTCCTCCCAAGAAAGCTCTTGGTTATGAAACTATAAAAGGAAAGGCTACTTCCACAATATGCTATAAATCTAAGGAAGTGGAGATTTTCTATTATTAATTACTAACTGTTATTCTTGTACATCATCATGCTATAAGATACAGCAGACGTAATTTTGTCTTTCGCTCAAGTAATGAATTGTAATGACAAGATAAAAATCATCATAAACTGAGCCTCATATTATTTGGCACTTTCAGTGATTCCTATTCCTAACATATTTTATTTATAGCAAAGAGGTGGCTTTGTTCTTTTGTCAAGAAATACTTTTGCAGTTCTAACTTTTCTTCCAGATAGTTTATCATTAATAGGTTTTATTCTTTTATTTTTAAAATTATTATATAATTCAATCACTTCCCCCTTCCCTTTCCTCCCTCTACGTCCTTCCATACATCCCTCCTTGCCTTCTTTCAAATTCATGGCCTCTTTTTTACTGATTGCCATTATATACTTATGCGCATATGTGGACTTATATATTACTAAATACATAAATATACCCTGCTCAGTCTGCCTTATCTTACTCATATATTGTTTTTCAAGGGTGATCATTTGGTACTGGCTAACCAATTAGTGTGCTCTTCTTGGGGAAGACTTTTCTTCTGCTCTCAGCATTCCTTAGTTGCTTATAGTTCTTTGTGTAGGTTTAAGACCTAGTAGGCTTTTGCCTGGCCCACTTTCCATGTCTATTGGTGTTGTCTTGGTCCAGCTCATGTATAGGTAGTCAGACTGGTGGGATTATATTGGTCTCACTTCTGACATTACAAAGAGACATTCTCACAGCAAATTCTCTGATACATGAACCAGTAACATTCTTTAAAATGTAGAGAAGAGACATGGCTTAGTGGTTAGGATTGCTTAATGCATTTCTGGAGAACTAAAGTTTGGTTGCTAGCACTCACATGAGGTAGCCCACAGGCACCTGTCACTGCAACTTCAGGGGGATCTAACACCCACTTCTGGCCTCTTTGGGCATCTGTACACACATGGCATACACTTACACACAAACACACACACACACACACAGTGCCGAACATTGTCCCTTTATGAAAAGATTTTCATAAGGAAAAGAAACCAAATCAAATGAGTCTCCACAATACATTATTAAATCCAATGATTCATCACTTAGGCCCCTGTTGGAAAGGCTCAGGCCTGTGTAGTAAATAAGAAAACCTGAAGAAATTAGAACCTCTGCTGGTGACCAGGCTATACACTGAGATACTGAAAGCACTTTCTACAATTCCATCTGGGTCATTTGCAATACTGTTTCTTATTCAAGTATACAGCTGTTCTGAAAAGGAGTAAAAACCCACACATGCTGCCACATACCACAAATCCCTATACTTTCTTGAACTGTTGACCAAGCAATATCTATTTTGTATTCCATCAAACACATAACCCTACTGAGATGCAGCCATTGATTCTAAGCTCAAATTGCAGTTGCTAGGTTCCCCCTGAAGTTGTCAGTACTGTAATATGTTTTCATTAAAGGTTGATATATATCTTGTGGCTAGATTGTGGGAAGAGCCACTTTCCTGTGTCAGACAGTAGCAGGGAGTCCATCGTTTGCCAGTTTAACTGACCTTGTTATCTTCTAGTATTTATTTGTCTTCACATATCTTAATGTACGTTAGCAGAATATATGTTATGAGATATGTCATTATAACAAATCATATTTAATAAAGACCAAAGTTAAAGTCTGTTTTTATTTGCTTAATCGTAGAGATGACAACATATCAGAATAAAACTTTAGAATTACTACCCAATGAATGAACAAATCCTAGCTGTAAAAAATTAGAGCCTTTGGCCTAAATAATTATTATTTTGACAAGAAATAAAAATGATTATGTTACAAAGTGGGAATATGAAGTAATCACATGGAAATGTAGAAATAATTATATTTACACATGCTGTATAGTTTCACGTTGACTTGTCTTGCCGAGAAGTAGGTTTTTGGTATCAGGCTCCTCACAGCTCAGTGGTGATGAACAAGTGTTGTGTGTTTTATGTAACCATCTATAGTCAGCATTCTCAATTGGTAGCTCTTTTTATACCTTTGGCAAAAATTAGACTCCAAGGAAACATGTCATGTTTCATCTACGCTTAAGAGTCTTCATTTGTGTATGTTTTCTATTTGCATATATCTTAGCCTGTGTGCTTAAATTACAAAGAAATTCCACAGTTCAAATGAGCATAAAGTTGTTTGGCAAACTGAGATTACATAGCTACAAAGCTCTTCGTGGATGGTATCTATAAATAGAGGTGTCTGATGTGGAAAGCTTTCTGAACAATATAAGCAGGCTTCTTTTCAAAGAGACTGGAAAGGAGGAAGGCCTACAGGGTTGATGTAAAGGATTGTAATTGGAATTGGGTCCTGATAATTAGGTCCCAGTAGACTGAGTTCGACTTTCTTTTTCCTAAAACAAACAAATCATAAATGAGTGTAGGATGTCATTTCTGCAAGAATGAAAATAGAAATGGAATTTTAAATAAAGATTGTGAAGCAAAATGAAGCATTTTAATTCTCGCACCTGGAATCTTTCTTTAATGAAATGCAAATGAATTCTAAAAAAATCTCTGACCTCTGTTTTGCTGATTGCAGCCTAAAATTACTCATTTGGTTTTTAGAAAAAAGAGAAAATGCGTACCAAGATGAAAGCATTTAGTACATGTACCTTGGAATTTCATAATAAAGTTGGATAGGTGACTAGAACTGATGATTCTATATTTCCAATATAAAGAAAAAGTTAAAAGCAAAACCAAGGATAGAGCAGTCTGTATAAACAAGGGATGCAGACAATCATTTCATTCACTCTTCACAAGTGAGCACTTGTATCGTGTTTGCTTATTGTCCACACTTCTAAATTTGTGGAAGACACAAAGCTGTAACCTTCTCTTCAATTTGATAAATACCTAAGATTTTTAAAATTAGCACTTGTGAAACAGGGCCAAATTTTAGGGGTGACTCAGATAGATGTTTAGATGAAATTAGGCAAGTGTGTTAGCCTATTAAGAGGTAAGGACCTTCAAACTGGCTTTGAGATTTTTATGTGTCATTATATCTGGTTTGGACTAGTTGTTATAAACATATACAATAGCCAAGATTATGATTGACCTAAATGAACGTATTTATAAAACATCTAACCCTTAAAGACTGAGAGACTATACTACAAGTTTCAGTTATGATAAAGATGAGTATACATATTTGTTTATCCTTGCATTCTTTCTTAAAATGTGTTAAACTTTTAAATACTTATTTATTTACTTCTGTATGTCTGTGTGTGGGGAGGTGCACACCTGCCATGGCATATATGTGGAGGTCACAAGACAGCCTGTGTGAATCAATTCTCTCCTTCTAATATGTGGATTGTGGAGACTGAACTCAACTTATCAGGTTTGGTGGCTAGTACCTTCATCCACTGAACCAACTTATAAACTCTCCCATAAGGAAACTGAAAATATTTATGTTAATAACATTTAGACTCTATCTTGGTGAGTCTAAAATTCTGAATGTAACTCAATATATATCTTATCTTGTGATTATCAACTTAAAATATCTATCTAGGCCTAAAAATATCTTAAGCCCTAAACAGCTAAGCTTAATTGTAAAACTAAACTATTTAGTCTTCAACCCCATCAGTGACTTGAGAAGGAATAAAATTAATTGCCTGAATAAACAGGAAGTGCAGGTTAGCAGCTTCCAAGGTGAAAAAAATGACAGAGATAGTTTGCTGCCTGAACAGTTACCCCAAACTCTCTCTAACGTTGGAGCATCATCTTCACTCTTATGGCTCAGTATATCTTCTTCAAGGTTGCCAAATACAAATAGCCAAAACACTATATATGTAACATTTATATATAATTCCTGATTGTTTTGTGGTTTTTCTTTCTGTATGGAGTGTGTGTGTGTGTGTGTGTGTGTGTGTGTGTGTGTGTGTAATAATATAAATGTATATATAAAAATTAATTTAAAAAATAAAATTTAGACTCTATTCTGTTAATTTTGACTAGATTTAGAAAATCAGGACACAAACAAATGAATGAACAAAAAAACAAACACAAGCTAGAATAGTAACCAAGAAATTTAACAAACCTTACAATAAACTTCATAAAGTGAGAATTTGAATTTCATGGAGTAGAGTACAAATGATAATGGTTTAGCCGTGTTATCTCTATTTTAGCTCTAAGTACTAGTACTACATAGTAACAGTTGTTGTTAGGGTCAGTGGTACACACAACAGATATGCACGATAAATGTTTGCAGATCAGTTTCACCCACCAGTCACCTAGATTGATAGACAACTTCTGAATCACCTTCTCAACTTTCTAAATACTTCATCCCAGTCTTAATTCACTAAAATCAAAAATGGGAGCCAAGCAATTTAGCATTTTGTGTCTATTGATTTTTATTTAATTGTTTTGATGTAGGCACTTGGTCATGTAGGCTTTCCTCTTAGGACTACCTTCATTGTAACTCATAAACTTGAGCATGTTTTCTTGTCATTTTCATTCAATTCTAGCAAATTGTTTACTTGCTTCTTGGTTTCCTCCATGACAAGTTATCATTCAATACAGTGCTGTTTCATCTCCCTTAGCTTATGCACTTCCTATAGTTTTTTATTGTACTTGGTATATAACATTATTCCATTGTAGGAAAATTTAATACACAATGCTATTTCAATTTTCCTATGTTTGTTAAAACTTGCTTAATATCATGTCCTAATATGAACTACTTTAGAGAAAGTTCCATAGCTGCTGAGGGTGCATTCTTTAGTGTTTGATGGAATGGTCAATAGATGTCCATTAGATCGTTTGATGTAAGTTGTCATCTAAGCCAAATGTTAGACTGTTAGACTGTTTAATTGTTGTGCAGGTAATCTGCCTATGACTGAGAATGGGGCGCTGAAGTCACTGTCATTGTGTTGGGGTCAGTCTATGGTTTTACATCTAGTAGACTTTTTTTTAAAAATGGAATTTGATGCATCTGTGTTTTGTGTATGTATGTTTAGAACTGTAGTACCATGTTGGTGTATTGTCATATTGATGAGTATGGAGTGATCTTCGTTATCTCTTTTGACTAGTTTCAGTGTCAGGTTAGCACTGGACATGCTTGTGTCCTAGATCAATTTGCTTAGATTACCTTTACCCTGACTTTTATGCTTGGGTGGTGTCATTCATTGATGGTAAGTAATGTGTCTTGGAGGTCATGTATAGAGGGGTCCTATTTTCTTATGCAATCAGCTATTTTTTCTCTTTCTTATAGGGCAATTGAGACCAATAATACTCAGGGTTATTATTGAAAGATGTGTATTAATTTCTGGTTTTCTTAAATTTTATATTGTTTTCTTAGACCTCTTCTGTTTAATTCTATCAGTATATTTAGTTTATTCCCATGACCTCTGAGTTGTGTTTATGCTTCTCTTTAGACTAAAGTATTCCTTCTAATATCTCATATAGAGTTGGCTTAGTGATCATATTTTTCTTTAATCTATTTTTCTCATGGGATATTTTTATTTCTTCAATGTTAAAAGCTAGTTTTTCAGAGTATAACAATCTGTGTTGACAGTTATCTTTCTGCAGTGCACCTCCCCATCACTTTCTGCCTTTAATGGTTCCTGTCAAATAATCAGGCGTCAGTCTTTGTAAGTGATCTGGCCTTTCAAATGCAGATTTCAATCCAATTTTTATTATGTTTTTAATGTTTTAGTTATAATATATGATATGGGGTTTTCTTTTCTTTCTTTCTTTTTTCTGGTGCTATTTATTTTAGAGTTTGGTAGGACTGTTGTACCTGGATAGCATTTTTTCTCTAGGTGCAGAAATCTTTTTTATTATTATATTGAAAACATATTCTATGCCTTTAGTGTGATAATTTTCTCCCTGGCTGGCTGTCCTGGATCCTGAAACTCCCTCTGTAGATCACACTGGCTTTGAGATCAGAGATCCACTGACTCTGCCTCCTGAATACTGGGATTAAAAGCATGCCCCACCATCACCGCCCAGCTTCTTCAGTGTTCTTAATCCAAAACTTATTTACTTTTCATGGTATTCTAAACCTTTCCCTTGTTCCATTCACAGGTTTATTATAATTTCACCATTGACTTTTACTGATTAATCCAATTCCTCTACCTTGTCCTTAATCCCAAATACTTTGCTGTACACATGACCCATTTGATTGATGAGGCTTCCCCCTGAGAATTTTATTTGGCTCGTAATTTTTATTTCTAATGCCATTTCATTCTGCCTTCCCTTCTGTAATTCTGTCTCTTCAATGAGTTCTAGTTTCTTATCTTGTATTGACTTTTTAATTTCATTCAAATCTTTTTTTTTTTGGTCTTCTTTGAGTTGCTTAAATATGGTTATAATCACACTTCTTTATTATTTGAAATCATTGTCATTATTATGGGATTAGTAGTTTTTAATGGAGACTGATTGTCTTGTTTTTTTTTTTTCCTATTGTTTCTGATTTAGCACAACTATTTTCTGAATTTGAGTTAATGGTTGAGTTGGGCAGTGGACCAGGGCTGATGGCCTGGGGCAGCTTTTTTTGTCAGCCCCAGGATCAAGAGGCCCTGCAAAAGGAAGGGCAGGAGTTTAAAGGTCCAGAGACAGTTGCCTGTAGGCACTAGGCAACAGAGGAGGAGAATTCTGCTGACTCATCAGACATGGATTGCTCTTGTCTAAACTGAGAGGTGGAAGCCTGAAGAAGTTTGGGCCAAGTGGTCTAGACCTGAGGAGCTCTTAACTGTCCATGACAGGAGCTGAGTTGACCAGGAACCACACTTTTTTCTCATTTGACATTTTAATTTTTCTTTCATATTCATATATAGAACTTTTGATTGGATTGCAATGTCATGTTGCGACTAGGTCACATTTAATCAATCCATTTTACCTGTTTTGCAGGATATTAAAATGCTTTTTTACTCATTGTAACAAACAATATTTCAGAGAAAATACTTTTATACAGGTCCAAGGTTTGAACTACACAAATGTTTAATGATAAATACACTTAGGGCTCACAAAAAGTACCATAACTTTAATTATATCCATAAAATACAAAGTATTATCTAAAATGATTGATAAATATATACCCAGTATTTATTGAGGGTCCACTATATATATTTGTGTGTATATATATGTATAAGATTATAATATATGCATATATGCTCATCTCATTTGCTGTTTTCTTATTGTTGCTCATATATACATTTTCCTAATTTCTGATATAACTGAAAACTTATCAATTTGTTCTGGTAGTTTCTTCCTATGAACTCCCTTTTCTGCATGTGGCTCCTGTTTTTTTTCTTTTTATTAATGTATTCATGCTACATCTCAATTGTTATCCCATCTTTTGTATCCTCCCATTTCTCCCTCCCTCCCATTTTTCCCTTACTCCCCTCCTCTATGACTGTGACTGAAGGGGACCTCCTCCACCTGTATATGCTCATAGGGTAGCAAGTCTCTTCTTGGTAGCCTGCTATCCTTCCTCTGAGTGCCACCAGGCCTCCCCATCCAGGGGACGTGGTCAAATATGGGGCACCAGAGTTCGTGTGAAAGTCAGTCCCCACTCTCCACTCAATTGTGGAGAATGCCCTGTCCATTGGCTAGATCTGGGTAGGGGTTCGAAGTTTACTGCACGTATTGACCTTGGCTGGTGCCATAGTTTGAGCAGGACCCCTGGGCCCACATCTGCCCCTCATAATGTTCTTCTTGTAGGTTTCTAGGACCTCTGGATCCTTCTATTTCCCCATTCTCCCATGCTTCTCTCACCTAGAGTCCCAATAGGATGTCCTCCCCTCTGACCACTTTCCTGGTTAGTGAAGACTTTCATGGGACATTCCCCTTGGACTAGCGTCCAGATATAAGTGAGTATATACCATTTGACTCTTTTTGCTTCTGGGTTAACTCACTCATTATGATCACACTATGGAATACTACTCAACTATTAAAAACAAGCAATTCCTGAAATTTGTGGACAAATGGATTGAACTAGAAATGACTCCTGTTTTATTCCTAAAGAGTTAATGTCTTTTTCTTATTGTATAGTGTTTCTTTACATATGTAATCTAATGTGTTTAAAGTTTTATTTGGCATCCTGTACAGTACAGAGAATGATCTATGATAGCTATGCTTTAAGTTTTGAATAAATAAGTTTACTAAGAATATAGCAAGTGAAAGGAAAAAAATATAGCAAGTAGCATATAGAAGAATCAGGTAAATAGTAAAATTGTGATCAAATACAACATGCAGTAAAGATACCTAGAATAGCTCAATAGTGACATTATCAATGATGGCACCATCAAATTAATGAAGAGCTTAGAGACACTCAGTAGATATCAACTGGGGAAGCCCTGTTGAGGCATTCACCTGGAGTTCCAAAGAAGAAACCTGTGTGGAACCAGGCATGGCACACACCTTTAGTCCTAGCACTGGAAGAGCCAGAGGCAGATGGATCTCTGTGAGTTTGAGGCCAGCCTGGTCTATAAAGGAGTCCAGTACAGCCAAGGATACACAGAGAAACCCTGTATCCAAGGAAAACAAAAAACAAACAATCAAACAAACCTGTGTTAAGCAAAGTGTACCCTAGTGTGAGACTTCCAAAGAAAGGAACAAATAATTGTAGATAAATAACATTGTCAAATTGGGTGCTTGAGATCATCCAGCAGGAAAAAACTGAGGAACTATGGCTGATACAGTCATGTTTGAGTTCTTAATGGAGAGTTCTTGGTAGAACAGAGCATTCTCTTCACAGATGAGCCTCTCCCCTGCCACACCCCAGTGTAGGCATTTTTCAATTATGGGATAAACCATGACAACATTGGTTGGAGGCATTTTACCTTCCCACTGTTTTCAAGAACACAGTATTGTACTTTTTGTCTTTTTTCTTGTTCTCTTTCTTCCAGTCATAGTTTGCAGTAGGGATCGTTCATCCCAGATTAGGGGTCTTGAAGGGCAGTTCACATAAACATATTTGATCTGAAGCCAGAGGGAAGGGGCATTCTCACCTCCAGAGCCCGCTTTTCTGTGATACATTCCTTGCCTACGTGTTTTTCCAAGACTTGACTGACTCTTCCAGCTTTGTCCATGGAATCATAATGTCTTAACTTTTAGTGAGAGAAAAAAAAAAAAAGATACCTAATGTATTCAGACGCTCGTGTCTTATTTAAAATGCCTTTCTCAATAAAACAATAAAATTATGCTATCCTATATTGAAGATATGTTACATTTTACTATGTATTTTGCCTTCCTTGACCGTCCTTGTTTCTAAACAGGCATGACACATCATTTTCTTTGGGCACACTGGCCTAACTCTGCTCCAACTTGAAATTCTTTTAAGACTCAGTCATAATAATTTCAGTATCTGGAAGGGCCTTGTCTGTTTTATTCATCACCTTAAGTCTTAATGAAATATTTTCTACTTTTATCTCTCAGATATGGGATGATTAAATATGGTTATCAGGTTAGGTTTTTATAAGTGTGATTCTGAGTTTATAAATTAACATGATGAAATTTGAGACTTTTTGAAATTGAGCCCTCTGACCTATGAATATTGTATTATTATGTTTATTTTATATTTCCTTTATAAAATCATGAATAATTTCCTGGTTTATTTTAATATCTCCACTTCTATATGTTTATAATATACATATATTATTAATATATTATTATTTTCAATTTCTTAATTTATCCTGTGCTGGTACATATTGGTTTTGGTTAATTGGTTGATTGGTTGGTTGATTTACGAAAATTGAAGATTCAGGCCTTCGACATTTTTGGAAAATGCATGATCAGCATTCCCTTTCTCCCATTATTTCTAACCTTTGTTCTTCATAGAACTTCTTGAATAGGTTTAAAAGTCATACTTATGCAGCCTGTATATTCATATAAAAAGAATTTATATAAGCTGTGTATATTTTTCCATAGTCCTCAAATTCTTTTCCATGCCTTCCAACTATACTGTACAAGTTTCAACCAGAATGATGCTTAATTTTTCACATAATAAGTTTTTACTTAAGATTTTTTGTGAACCCTGGCTTTCCTTAGGTTAGCTTTGTATGAGCCTAGGTATCTTTTCTTTATATAATCCATCTTTGGACACTTTATTTCAAAAGGAATCATGTATTATTATTTCTTAGTGATGAAGAAAATGATAATTCTAGTATCATTCCTTCATATACCCATTTTCTTCCATTTGCATATATCAACATTTGTGTGTACAAACTACATTTATAACTGTTAGCAATCTAAGTTGAGATTAGGCAAGGATTTTAACTACTCTCATCTTCTGAAAATATGAAGAGAAAATTCACAAAAGTGCATATTGCTTGTGGTAGTTTGAATAGTAATGGACCCCATATGGTCATTGATTTGAATAAGCATGAACCTAGGGAGTGGCACTACTAGGAGGTGTGGCTTGTTGGAGGAGGTGTGGCCTTGTTGGAGGAGGTGTGGCCTTGTTGGAGGAGGT
>OU015742.1:7905765-7917958 GCA_907169655.1 Acomys percivali | reverse complement strand
AGGAGGTGTGGCCTTGTTGGAGGAGGTGTGGCCTTGTTGGAGGAGGTCTGACTCAGGGGGTGGGATTTGAGGTTTCAAATGCCCAAGCTAGGCCCAGTGTCTCTTTCTCTTCCTACTGTGTGCATATCAGAATGTAAAGCTCTTCATTCCTTCTCCAGAACCATGTGCACCTGTGTGCTGTCATGCTTCCTGCCATGATGATAATGGACTAAATCTACTAGCCTATAAGCCAGCCCCAATTGAAAATTTTCATTTATAAGAGTTGAAGAGTTGTCATGGTCATTATGTCTCTTCACCGCAATGGAAATCCTAACTAAGACACTTGCCTTGACTGGATTAGTTTTATATATAAAATATATGGCTCTGATCTCACTGAAGTACAGAGTAGAGATCGTGCAATTGTTTATCAATGTGGGTGGGTTCATTTGGCCAAAGTTCTTCACATTTTAAGTGGCATATTTTTATTAAGATCATAAGTCATCATTGTATAAGAGCCCCACAATTTCTGCCTTCACTTATGTACTCTCATGTGTTGTAAAATATCCCTGCATTCTACTCTTCAAGTGAGTGTTGCAGCTGTCTTTGTAAATCATTCATCTTGATGCCACTGCATTATCTAAGTCAGAAAGTCCATCCATCAAGTGCTACCCAATTTATCATTATTTTAAATCTGTCCATTTTCTCAGTAACATAGCACTAAAGTCATAAGGATTCCTGCTCAAGGTTTAATTGAAAGAGTGCCAAGGAAGACTCAGGTTCTTCAGCTGTCTGGTAGCGTAGGAAGGAAACTGCGAACTGTGAATCAGGAATGAGAACAACCCTGGGAAATACCTCATTGTGCCAAGATTCATTCATTATGCAATCAGGATTTGAGCCTAATGGTAACTTGCGCAGTTATAAAGATGACTACTCAATTCAAAGAGGACTGAGCCTCTCAGAGCTTTGAGTTAACTGGAACCAGCCTTCTGAAATTTTTCCTTCAATTCTTTTAATTCCTTTAAATAAAAATGAATCAAGATTTAGAAGTTATCAAAACAAAGAAGAAAGGACATTAGCTCTTTTTGCATGCCATTGCGTTGCATTCCTCTCGATTTTAGTTTATTTAACTCTCATAACTCTATAAGCCCACATCACGCCAATTTTATAAATAAAAAATTGTGTCCTAGATGGTATAAGAGAATTTCCTATGGCTATGCTCCTAGTTACCATTCAGCTTAGGCCTTCTATTGCCCAAAGCCTTTGTCCTACCTTTCAATGGACAGTTATGGTTGGCATATGTACCACATCTCCTTGTCTTGGTGTATTCTCAGTGCTCCTTGACTTTTTGAAAATTATCTAATGCAGTGGTCCTCAACCTGTGGGCGCCATACCCTTTGGGAGCCAAGCAACCCTTTTCAAGAGTTCTCTAAGACCATCAGAAAACTCAGAGAATAACATTATGATTTGTAACAGTAGCAAAATTACAGTTGTGAAGTAGCATTAAAAAAAATTATGGTTGATGGCCATCACAACCATAGCTTGAGAACCTCCTAATGGCAAGATTTATCAACGGGAAACTCATGCATGCCAGATAATCCTTACCAGATACCTTGGGAATGTCTAACTGTCCTCAAGAACTTGTGCCTAGGAGCCAGAGACAGATGATATTGTTAGCAGGTGTCACTGTCACTTGCTTCAGGAGTTTTCTGTTTGTGGAGACATGATGAGTGGGAGGTAGATTTGCAAAATGCTGCCTAGTACAAGGACTCTTTTGAGATGTTTGAACATAGGAAAGCTAGTAATATGAGGGCTGCGAGGAGAGCAAGAAGGACTGAATGGAAGGAAGAAGTTGTGATCTTTCAGTGATATGGAACTGGTGAGGAGATGTCCTGAGGTAGAACAAAGGGGCAGGTTGGGGCTGGAGACAAACAGCTGGTAGGGACTTGAGAGCAACTTCAGTAACCCAGGCCTGAGGAGGTAATGCCAGGCTACTGTGGTAATTAATGGGGAAGGGAGAATGTTACAGAAGATTTCAATGACAAGTTGAGGTTTATGAATGACTAAATGTAGCATAGTAATGATTCTGATAATAATGTCTCACATTCACATGTTATGCTGTACAGTTTTTTTTAATTCTAATGAAGCATACAGTGTGATTATTATCCAGTATCCCTTTGCTTTAAAGGGGTAATTTCTGTCTAGAAGAATAAATAAGAATAACCAGCCATTTCCCTCTAATCACAAGTTTATTTCCCAACAATATTTGTTGGGGTGATCTTAATATACTCTGTGAGGGTGTATATCTGTATTTGATTGGCTTTAATAAAGATCTGACAGACAATATCTAGATAGAAAAGGAAAGGAAGGACTTCTGTGCTGAGAGTGGGTCTCTGGGGGGAGAAGGGAGACCTGGGAAGGTTCGCCAGTGTGACACAGGGAAAGGTAGACATGCTAGGGCTTGAAAGAGAGGAAAAGAACAAGCCATGTGGTAGGACGTGAGCTAGGATTAGTTGAATTAGAGTAGCTGAGAGTCTGTACAGCTATAGTGCCTAAGCTATTTATATGTATAAAATACAGATAGATATGTACTATACACGTGTGTGTGTGTGTGTGTGTGTGTGTGTGTGTGTGTATGTGTCTTTAATTATCCTCTGGCAGATCCAAGAAAGTCCTGTTATAAATATTAGTGATACACGATCACTCAATACTTTATGTATGTATGTATATATATATGTGTGTGTGTGTGTGTGTGTGTGTGTGTGTGTGTATGTACATAAATGTATACATGTGTATTATATAACAGTTAATATATATGTATACATATATACATGTAATATATACTCACATATGTATGTATACATATACTAATACATATAATAGTTTTTCTCAATGTATATGTTATTATTAGAAATTTTGAGACAAATAAAATCAAATAGAATTATAAAAAATAAAAGAAATTTTATTAAATTTAATTATACATGAGTTCATCTTTAGTATCACTTGCATAATTTTAATACTCTGGGAAAATTCAGTATAACCCGTTCCAGCTAAAACACTACAAAGATGGCTGTAAGCTGGGCATGGGGGGTGCATGCCTTTAATCTCAGCACTCAGGAGGCAAAGGCAGGCGGATTGCTATGAGGGTGAGGCCAGCCTGGTCTACAAAGAGAGTCCAGAACAGGCAAGGCTACAGAGAAACCCTATCTTGAAAAAGAAACAAACAAAAAGCTGGATGTAAGCTGAGTCTTAGTTTGTGGTACTCAGCTGGCAATGAGATGTTTTTTCTAAATCACTAAAAGTTCTAAAGAAATGACTATAAGCCTAAAGCCAAAAGTTCAAAGGAAACTCATTGTAAATGTCAAATGCTCATAATCCTGACTGTAGAGGTAAGATGATATGTGATGTGCTACAGATGATGCTCTGATAGGCAATGACACATTGCCATTACATAATATTCACTGTGGAGGCAGCATCTTCACATATGTATGATCTTCCTAATGGGCCCCAAATACATGTGAATTTAAACCAAACAGTATTGTCAGAATTTGATCATCTTTGTTTTTCAACTACCAGCAAATGAAGGTGATTTTGGGGGGTGGAGTTTAAGTTAGTGTTTCCTGTGGATCATTGATGAATCTCACACAAGACTGATAAATTAGATGGAATCGATATAGAGTCACTCTAAGGAGGGTGCTCTGATGATCAAATTATAAGAAGCTAGAAGCGGGCTGCATGAACTGCATGATGGGAAATCCAGGTGAGATGTTCTTAGCTGGGAATGGAAATCTCCAGTGAGGGAAACGGGGAAGCTTTAGATCCTTAGACAAAGATCTGCTCAGCAATTTTATCAACTCTGGTTCCACAAGAGCCTCTGACTGCCGCTAGAAGGTTAGGGGAAGGGGAGGAACACACCGAGAAAGAGGAGGAAACAACATGCCAGCCAGTCTACTCTGTGTCCTTTCCTACTATCAAGTTTTCCAAAAGAACAGTTTTGAGAATGGTAAGAGAGATGCTGAGCTAAAGTCTTGTGACAATTTCTTGTGTTACTGGAGTCCTGTTCAGACAGTCCTTTCCTATGTTTTACCTATGTTTTCCTTTAACAGTTACAAACTTTAAATTTTGCATTAAGGTATTTGATCTGTTTTGACTTGGTGAGAAATATACATCTATTTTGATTCTTTTCCATCCGTATATCCAGCTTTTCCAGCAGCATTTGTTGGGGAAGCCATGATGTTTGTGTTTTTCACCCCCGTGCATGCTTTAACACTTTGCTCAAGGTTGGGTGACAGTAGCTGTGTGGGTTTATTTCTGGGTCTCTATTCTGTTCTACTAGTCTATATGTCTGTTGTATGGATACCATATTTTGGTTGCTATGACTTTGTCATATAATCTGATATGAAATATCATATCTCTAGTTTAGGGTTGCTTTAACTATTCAGGTCTTTTGTGATTCTGTATGGATGTCACAATTGTTTTTCTGCTTCTGCGTTGAATGCAATCAAAATTTTGATACACAAAATATGTTACATACACACAATGGAATTTCATTTGACCATAAAAAAGAAGGAAATAAGAACAGGAAAATGGTTTGAACTATAAATTACTATGTTAAGGAAAATAGGCCAAATGTAGAAATAAAAACCTCACATTTCCTCTCAAGGGCAGAACCTAGGTTTAAGTTGGTGTATGTGTGTGTGTGTGTGTGTGTGTGTGTGTGTGTGTGTGTGTGTGTGTGAGTGATTGATTTAAGTTGGTGTGTGGGGGAGGAGTAGAAAGGGAGTTATGTGTAAGAAGGATCTTACAATAGAGGAGTAAGGCAGAAGAGAATGAAAGAACACATGGGGCAAGAAAACAAAAGGGAGAAACATGCTGAATGGGATATTATAAGACAAAAATATAATTGCTTTTTGGTTAAGTACAATAAATACCTAATGCTGAATAAACTACATTTATTTTCCTCCAATGTAAGTGAGCAGAGCCTAGCACAAAGCAGGCACTCAAAGAGGATTCATTTTAAGAACAAGTGTGCACATGAATGAGTGACAGCTTGCGAGCTCCTCAGTCAGTTGAGGAAGAGAGAGAGAGAGAGATTGAAGTTCTGGATGCTCAGGCAATGGGATTTGAAAGCAATGCTATCCTTGCTTTCCCTGTAGGGACCTAAAGAAGGTATTTGATCCCTTGAATGGACCAGTAGTTGTTACATACATGCACACATAAACACGCACATGCATATGTGGGGTTAATCAAGGACTACACACTGTGTAGTAAGATTCCAGAGAAGACTAGGAAAACTGGCTGGCCAAGAGCAGAGAGATTGTTCAGAGAGCTTCAAAAGTCTCCCAGACTGAGAGAAAAGAAAGAAAAAGAAAAGAAATATCAATTCACTCATGTCCTGAGTTGATGGGTGACAGTTAGGTGAGATGGAACTCCCAAAACGGTCCGCAGATTCCTGTGTTTTGTTTTGTTTTGTTTTGTTTTTAACATCCTGACTGCAGTTTCCCCCCCACACCTCCCAGTCCCCCCCACCTCCCACCTCTACCCCATACACCACCAACCCCCGGGGTTTCTCTTCAGAAAAGGGCAGGCCTCCCATAGATAGCAACGAGGATGGCATATTACTTTGCAGTGTAAGACAAGGCACCTCCTCTCCTATTAAGGCTGGATGAGGCAAACCAGTAGTAGGAACGGGTCCCAACGGCAGGCAGCAGAGTCATAAACACATACAGATTTAAAAAAAAAAATGAACCCAAACATATTTAAGAACATAACCGGGAAGCATGAAATTTGTAATTTTTACAAGTGGATGAATTTTCCTAAGACTTTTTATAGGGCAAGAGGCTGCCTGGTTAATGCTTATGGGATGTGAGAAGATACTGTGCCTTCAGTTGATGATTCAGGTAGGTTCAGTTGCTCCCAAGGTCCCTCAGGATGGCAGTGGATCTCAGACCCAGGCTGAAATAACCAGAGCACAGAGCACAGAGCACAGAGCACAGAGCACAGAGCACTGGTCACATTTGTTTTCCAGTCTTGTAAGCCAGCAGTCCTTTTGAATTTAATATTATTAAGGGGCAAAATGCACGAGGCTCGTCGCATCTTGCTGGCTCTCAATAACATCAAACAATTGGATTTCCTTGTCCCTGTTATTTCTTTTTAGGTCTGTGCATGCAGACCCGCATCATTGATCTACAGGAAAGCTTGTGTTCTTGGTTGTCATGGTGCACTTCCCAGAAACAAAATATGATGTATGTTCTCTTTTGAAAACAATTGATAAATTCCACATTGACAGAAACATTTCATTGTCCAAGTCATTTGTCTGTTTGCCATAAATAGGGTACATGTTTTTGCAATCCAAGTCCATTCCTTTTAGTGGCTTTTTCTTTTATTAATACTTTTCAACTTTTATTTGGATCTCAAAAAAAATGGCCATTAATTAACTCAGGGAGAAACCCAGCCATTTTTTTTTCTGGGAAATGGGAAATTTGGTAAATGGTTTGTATGTCTGCTTTGTCAAAACATTTATTTTTAAAAACTGCATCAGAACATTTAATGACATGTTATTAGTTCCATGTGCTCAGTCCCATTTAGCATGGTAGACTCGTGGACTGTGCGACCTTCTTGCTGATGTATCACCTTAGCCCTAGTGCCAGGACCTCAACTCAGTTCTTGATAGCCTATATAACGTCCGTGATGAACTATCACTGGCTATTTATATTCCCCCATTCCCCCTCAGGCAAGATTCAAGACAGATCCAAGCTCACAAGTTTCAAGTTTATGAAGATAAACCATGCCTTTGATTAAAAATATTTCTAATCAACTAAATGAAACTTATTAATGTTGAGGGCCTCTTGACAATAAAGTCTGCATCTTGCAAACCATCACGTAGCCTGAGGCACTAATTATCATTTACCAATTCACTAAGCCAATAAATGTTTATTGAACTCCCACCGTATGCTAGGGACATTGTTAAATGCTGAGGTAGGGCCTACACTTGTGAAAAATCTGTAGTTATTTATGTCTTTGAAGTCCTAACTAATAAATATACCACTATAATATGGTATAAAGATTTCTTAGCCCACATGCCTCTTGCTGAAAATATAGAATAAACCAGATACATTCAGCATCCATTCTTTCTGGTGTCTTGGCAACTGAGAAAGGATCCCTTCCCAAACTGAGCTAGTGTTCGTGTTGGATCTTAATTAAGTGAAACAAGACTTATTTGATGAGTTCCCATGAAGACGTGGTACTGTCTCATGGAACACTATTAGGAGACTGAATCACAGTGTAGTAGAGACAGAGAGCATTGGAGCCACAGAGATGATTCTGAGGGTTTCATAATCAATAGGGTTTTGAGGGTCCCACCTGAGGCGTAATATTTCCAAGCCCTTGCACTGGATGGGAGGAACATTGGTGTAGGAAAGGTGATGCAGTGTGTGATAAGACTACAATGTGATAAGACTTGTGTGACAAGTCAAGCCCATGCAAACTAAGGCAAGACTTTCTTAAGTTGTATTTAATTTAACACGAAATAACTTTGACCTCTGAAAGAATGGGGTCAGTGAGTTTTGAAATATGTTGATTATTCTTTGGACCTGAACCATGGAAAACAGTTTTCTGTAAATATAGTGTATTCATTTGTATTTAGCAAGAAGTAAATGAAATTCTTTCAAAATGGTATCCCCAACAAAGCCTATGGCATCATCATATTCAAACTGTAGGAATGAGTGACATTATTGCATGATTCAGTGTGATCTGGTTTTATTTGAGCAAGTTCTGGGGACAGATGTGTCTGCTTTCCTATGCGTTCTTGACATCAGTGTCTGAGGACCTCCAGGAGACCTGTCTGAACATCCTCTTGAGGATGAATGCAATCACTGACATGAATGATTAGCTCTCCCGTAGACAGCCCCATTAATAACTGCCAAGTTATTATGGCTGCATTTGTTTCCCATTGGTTATTCTTGGTCCTTATCCATTAAACAGAAACCCACTCTTACTTAAATTTATGTCTTAGAGTGGAGGTGGATCCAGCCAACTGCTCTTGAATCTGTGTAATCCTGAAATGATTTCGTTAAGTAAACTTCCATGAATCCTCAGGAGCCCCTTTTCCTGGAAACACCAAAGAGAAACTTCCCTTAATTGAGCATAAAATAACATTTCATAGACTTGGGTGTTCTATAAATGACAGACTATTCTTCTAGGTTACTGGGTCATGGGAGCCAGGGGCTTTAGCTGTTATTGAAAACTGATCCCTGAGGGGCTGAACCTATTCTGTTTCAGCCCAACACTGACAACCATTAATATGCCAGGATTCCAGAAGTGAGTTCCATGTGTGAGAACATGACAGCTGTTGGGAAATGATCAGGAAAGTGGGCCTCATTGATCAATCATCTTTTCTTTTGTGACATCCCAGTAAAGGTGATAGTCATCATTACTGGAAACCACCTTTGCCCTGAGCTGTCTCATACTTGATCTGAAACATTTAAAGTACCAGTTCAAATGAAACATAATATATTAACTAATTTTCTCCTATAGGCTCAAGTTCTGCTCTGTGTGCCTTTCAGAATTTTCAAGTCAGGAGAAATCCTAAAGTTTTGCAAAAATAGCTTCACTCTCCAAATAAACAAAGGCAAGACCCATAGAAATAACTTAGAGGCCAGGGACAAAGCCTGTCTAGCCTGTCCAGGACTCTTGGGAAGGTTCATGGTTTCAATGAAGTCACAGAAAGTACTGAGAAATTTCAGACCCTGACATCAGTGACTGATGCTGAAGTGCTGCACTCAGGGCTGATGGCAATTTCACAGAGACTGTAACAGTTAGCCAGTTAGTCATAGTTTCAGACCCCTTGAAGTGCACTCACTCTTCTTGACTGGAGTGGTGACAGTTGCTAGGAACAAAACACACGTGTTCCTTCCAGAGGAGGCTGCATGCCCCGTACACTAGTTTTTCTCTCCTTGGACAATGAAAGCAGTGCTTCAGGCATATTGACCAAATCATTGGAAAGTCAATTACTATTGAGTTACAGTTGAATGAAATAGTTTTTTTCCTCATAGCCTCTATTCTTTTAAAGTTCTTGTAACATGTGATCCCTGGCTGACTTGTCCATGATTCCTGGCACAACAAAATCTTCATTTTGAAACCCTTTTCTTCCTCCCCGGATTTCCCCCTTACTCTCTTCCTAAATAAGAAAATCATTAAAGGGAAATAAAAATGCATCCAGCACGATGAGATGGGAACAAGTCAGACGGACTGTCAGTCAAGCCTGTTTCCTAAGCAATCCAACCTCACAGTCAGTGTGATGCAGACAAGCACAACCCGGCAGAAAGAAATGCAGGCTTGAGAATGTAGAATGCAGCGTATCTCATAAAAAAAAAAAAAAAAAAAAAAAAAAAAGGTTATGAGAAGGAAAACTGTTGGCTGAGAGGGGAAAAGTTAATGCCAGCAAGGCGCAAACTTCAGCTCACATGGTTTTCTGCTGTATCTGAAAAGGCCACCTAAAACGGGTCTGATATGACACCCCCAAACTTTCCCTCTCACTTCCCTCCCAGTCTCCTTCCCCGCATGCTCTCCTGCTCCCACTGTTGTGTTTATCTTCCTCCTTCTTCTCATTCTCGCTTTTCTTTCTTCTCTTCCTTTTTCTTCATGACTCTCCATTACACTTTTTCTTTTCTCTGCTTCTTCCTTACATTTCTCTCTTAATCTCATTTTTCTTTTCTTTTAATATCTCCCTCCACTATCTTTGAAAAAAATTTTTTTCAAATTTTCCTTTGTTCCACTTTCTGTCCCATGTTCTGGAGATATGAAAGGTCAGCATGGAGAAATTCAGCAATCAGTGCTGTATCGTGATCACGAATAAAATGCAGGCCGTTTGAACTGTGGTTGTGCAAGGGGAAGCTCATTTCAGAAAGGAGTGAGCAGTGAGGACTGGGGGCCTTACGGGGTGAGAGAGCCTATCCTTAGGCGGAAGCAGAGCTTCTCACAGAAGGAAGTAGAAAGCACTGGCTTCCTCAAAATGGAGTTGGGAGCAGGGCACAGTTCAGTGAAGCAAATCCTTACCTAGGGAGGGACCAGGAATGGGGGTGGAAGCATTAACACCCAGGTGTCTCCTTCAAGTGCAGGCTTGTTAGACTGAAGGTATAAAAGTAATCAGGGTCCACACCTACATGATACCTAAAGATGAGCGATGCATAAAGTGTGAGTGCTCCTGAAGGGAGGTGCAGTTGATCACAGAATACAGACTCATTTAACAACCAGAAGATCCAGGATCAAGCTTACCTGGGGTTCAGACGGTGAAAGAGAGAAGAGCAAGGTTCCAGGGCACAGAACATGAACCCCAGTAGGCAGGAAACAGCCATCCTTTCATAGTCTCTCAGCAGAAATCCTGGGAGCCTATTCCATTTCAGAATTAGAATTTCTGTTAGAAAAGTAAATTGTTATGCATTTTCCACTAGCATTCTCATTCTGTAGAAATCTTGTCACCACATACATATGGAAAAACACATGAATATTTTTTACTAATTGGGTTAAATACTGTAAAATAGCTTTATTCAGTTTATATTTGGTTTTGCCACCCAGTTAGATTAAAAACAAAACAAAACCCTTTCTGTTTGCAGAGCCTATAAACTTCCCAGTTAATGATAAGATATCAAGAACACACCCATGCTCTCCTGAGCCCCGGGGAAAGCAGATGAAGCAATAACATCAATTATCCCTTGCGTTTACAGTGGTTGGAAGTATAAGCATTCCTTTCAGACTGTGCAATGTCAGTGCTGCCAGGATGCCTCCAGTTCTTTGTTTTGAAAAATCAGAGTAAATGATGGGAAAAAATCAAAACAAAGTGAGGATGGGAAAGAAAGCATAGAAGCCAGGGAGAGTCAGAAATTTGTTTAAGGAATGGGCTAAGATAAAGAATAAAGTTGGGTTGTGGTGACATATGCCTTTAATCCCAGCACTCCGGAAGCAGAGGCAGGTGGATCTTTGTGAGTTCAAGGCCAGCTTGGTCTACAAAGTGAGTCTAGGACAGCCACGGCTACATAGAGAAATCTGTCTTGAAAAACAAACAAACAAACAAAAATAAATAAATAATTCTTACTGTGGAGGAGAAACAAGGCTAAGCTCTGGAGAAGTTCCTCTCTAGAGCCAGGCTGCACTTGCAGTGATGGAGGGAGAAAGTATAGAGCAGTGGTCACACTGTGGGTAATGCTGCATGGAAGCAGCCTTTTGAGAATTTAAGAGAAGAAAATACGATTGCTTTAATTTCTTTTTATTTTAAGAGCTAAATTATATTGACTGTGTCATTTGGTACCAGGAATAGAACATGAGGTCACTGCCTTTAAGAGGATTATGGATTTTTTTTTAAAAGGGGTGCTGTAGAGATGCACAAAGCAAGCAAACACAAAAACCTATATATTATAACATTTTTCTTAAAAAGACAAACAAGTAGAAATAGTAATAAAATACACTAGAAAGGCATATTATTTTTATTATTGTCATTGTTATCACAAAAGGTCTGTTTCAGATGAGAGATAAATGTGCTGACATGAACACTACCCTGGGGAACTGAAGATAGAGTCCCATTTCTTGTTAAGCCAGGGAATCTGCCCTCATAATGAGAATTCTTGGAATTTAAAAGATTTATCAAAAATGGCTCATGCTCAGCCATTTGAAATGGCTGTGGATTGAGTGCTGAAACAGGTCCTATTTCCTGACGGCATCAGTCCTGAGCTTTCAAGAGAGCCTGGGGTGGTCAGGACTGCCTGACAGTAATTAAGGGCACGTAGGTATCTGTTTACTAACCATGCCAAAAGTCTTAACATTTTTATTATCTTCATACCCGTGAGCATTCAAAGAACAGCTCTGTGTCCCTAGGGATTACATCAGTGTTTCAGTCTCAGCCTATTGGCCTAGGACCGTCTAAGGAGCCGTAAGTCAGATATTTGGAAAAGCACAGTAAAGGAGCTAGCCAAAACTCCCACACCACAACATCCCTGTCCTGGGGTCATCATACCCATGACGTCTTTTCCTCCAGTTTTGAGGCAAGGTTCTTTACAAAGTCAAAGGCAGCTAGCACCCAACACAGATCTCACCAGGGGCCCATGGTTCCACCACTGAGCCCAAAAGTATAGTATATTATACATCTAGTGTACATGAAATATAGTCATGTATGGGTACATACACACACACACACACACACACACACACACACACACACACACAC
>OU015742.1:7878284-7888766 GCA_907169655.1 Acomys percivali | reverse complement strand
AGAGAGAGAGAGAGAGACAGAGAGAGAGAAGGAAGAGAAGGAAGGAAGGAAGGAAGGAAGGAAGGAAGGAAGGAAGGAAGGAAGGAAGGAAGAAGGAAGGAAGGAAGGAAGGAAGGAAGGAAGGAAGGAAGGAAGGACGAAAATCCAGAAGCAAAAACACTTCTCATTTAAGTTGGTAGGGTGTATCAGGTAGATGAGTTACAGCAAACCTGGACCTCAGATGCTGTGGACCTCAGATGCTCTCAGCTGACATTCTTAGCTTAAGCTGGGCTTGGAAGAAACTGGAATATGTTTTTATTTTCCAAAATAATTTAGATAATAGTCTCCAGCATGCTGGCTCACATACAGCAATGTCAATAAATGGGTATGTAGAGGCTAAGATAGCTCAAGATCATTCATCTCTGGACAAGCAGCATCCCAATCTATGCAGAATAATTATTTTTAAATCAATTAATAGGTTTGTAAAATCGTTTTTGTGGCCTTTTTCTAGGAACTTCAGATAGCATCAATTGTATTGTGTTGATAAGATACAGCTGGAATCTGTGCCCCGCCCTCCTCATTCCATCTGGAATAGCCTATACTCTTCTGACTGTATCAGTCTATTGTCAATGGGGGTGGGGTTGGCGAACAGGGAAAGACAGTCAGTAGTGCTGTGAGTGTTAGATAGAAAAAGCTAAGGCTGCTGTTCATTTCCTCTGACACACAAGTGTCTGTCTGTCTGTCTGTCTGTCTGTCTGTCTGTCTGTCTGTCTGTCTCTCTCTCTCTCTCTCTCTCTGTCTCTCTCTGTCTCTCTCTCTCCCCCTGTGTGTGTGTGTGTGTGTGTCTGTGTGTCTGTGTGTCTGTGTGTGTGTGATGAAAAGGCTTACTATCCGTAATAAATGTTTCCCAATTTTGAGTGAACATCATCACAAAAGATCTAAGTGTCTTCTTGCTTCCTGTTCTGATGTCCTTGGTGCTCCCATGGCTTCAGGCAGCCAGGGAGGCTGCTGCAGTGCAAACCTCCAAAGCCAAACACCACTTTGTTCCTAAGAGAAAAAGCAGATCTTTACCTAAAACCCCTAGCAGTCTTCTGCCTGGCTTCATTATCTACAGCTGTGCCCCGGGTCACCCAAGTGCCATAGACTGGCTATTTCTTTTAAGGCTAGATACGTTACGACCTCTAAATAAACAGAGTTCTATTAGGCTGAAAGGGGGGAATAACATATGAGACGAACAGTGTCGTTGCCACACTTCTTGCAGGGTTTTCAGTGTCCCCTTGCACCCTCTCAGGGGGCTTGTGCCAGCACACAGTGTCGACTCACCCTGGTGCATTTGTGAGGCTTCAGGGAAATGAAAGGTTGTTCTTCAAAGCAAGGTGGCAAGGGGCATTTACTGTGCAACACACTTACGTTCCTCTGATGTTCTCCAAAAAGAAAAAGAAAAGAAAACATGAAATAAAATAAACACTCTGGCCCCACATGTTTCCATTTGTGAAGACAAGATCTAGCCTGGGATACTGTTCAGGCCTATTATTGGCTTGCTTTCCTCGAGGGTGTTCTAAGCAGTGTTCTCTCCGTACTTAGTTACCTCCCCGGGACTTATACAATGCCAGATGTGGTTTGTCCTTTTCACCTGTGCTGTCTAGTTAAGCAGGGTTAGAGATGAGCAGTCCAAAGAACGAGTATTCCCTTTTCCTCTGCAGAAGCAGCATTTTCAGTGAAGGGAAGGCTATCAGTAGTCTAAGCTGTTGTTTCTAAGCCAAGGTTGACTACATAATGCCATTCCAGATTTAGGTCCTGTCATCGCTGGCTTTTCTTGCTCTAAGAAATGAATATTTAGCAGTCATCTTACATTGCCATAAATGGGCTGTTTCAACTTAAAAGACATCAGAAGAAAGACTAGCTAAGGTGGAGTTCAGTAAGATGACAGCCCTTTGCTAAACAGCTCTTCTTCCTTGTCATGATGTCACTTATCCCACGCTATGGCCACATGATCAGCAGTTGTGGAAGCCACCCATGCTGGGGGAACAGCAGGAATGGCCTTAGGAGCACCAATAGACTCCCTTCTCAGAAAATCTGCTTGAAAAGAAGATGAGAGCTTGGGGCTGCAGAAATGGTTGAATGGTTAAGGGTACATTCTGCCTAAAGTTGGTCTCCAGCACCCACATCAGGAGGAGCACCACTTCCTGTAACTCTGGCTCCAGCAGATCCATGTTGCCTTTTGTCTTCCAAAGGAACTCATATACATGTGACATGTGCACACATCCACCTCCCCTGCTACTGACACACAACAGAGAGAGAGACAGAGACAGAGACAGAGACAGAGACAGAGACAGAGACAGACAGAGAGACAGAGAGAAAGCTTAGAAGTTGGGAATGTGAAAAGAAAGTAAGGTTTCATTCAACTGGCTCTTCTCCCTATGGCTTATAATAATCCTGAGTTTTCTTATAAATTCAAACAACAAACTCATTTAAATTAATTATAAAATATAAAGACTTGTTTTTTTAGTTGTGGGTGTGCTTTTCCAGACTGTGCTAGCCAGGCAGCTATCCCACAGTAATCTCCTGGATAGAGAACAGGTCATTTATAGGAAGAGTTGATGTCCTGGTGGTTTCTTCCTTGGCTTAGCTCCTGCCCAGATTCCTCTTGCTTTTTAAAAGTGTTGACTGATGTGGTGGCTGAACTATCCCTCCTGGAAGTCCCATCCACACACACTGATGAGTCTTCAAATTCATGTTATTTGGGAGTGAACTCTGGGGGCCATCTACCTGGCTCCTCTGTCCTCAGTACCTAGCTGTGTGACTCCTCTCGGATAGGAAGTTAATTTGATGGAAATTTGTCGTATATGGAAGCCAGTAAGAAGGATTAGGATAAAAAGAAGGAAGGAAGAGGTTTCTGCAAGCAGCAGGCAGTGCTTTGGGGAAAGCAGGTGAGCTCCTTGGCTCTTTCTCTTCCATCCATTCATTTTGGATACCTTCAGGTAGGGTCTCTTTGGCTGTTTTATTTTATTTCGAATAAAGTAAAACTTTTTCCCATGTTCAGCCGAACCACAGTGGCGGCATGGTTAGGAGTATTAGAAACTTCATTGGTAGTCTCCAGGTTTTACCAGGGAGTAACAACTAGGTATAATTCAGGCTTTATGATCATGCTCCAAGAGTCAGAAAAGAGAATTAACAACGGCCTTGTGGCTGCTGAGCTCAGTATCTGCTTGCACTCTTTGTTAGCTTTGGTAAGGCTGCAGTAATGGAGTGAGGGGCACGGTGACCCAGGTAGATCTGGAGAGCATCATGTCCTCAAAGCAGAAGCAAAACCAGCTGCAGCCGAGCAGCCATCTTTCATGGGCATTCTAACAGAAATGTGTGAATTGATTAAAAATTATCAACATCCTGTCCATGACCACAGCCCTTTATTCAAGTCACAGGACATGAGTGCTTAGCAGTCCAAGCTCAGAGCCAAAGGTCATGAATTATCTCATGTGCACCCAACTAGCTACACGGGGCTAGGAAAGCTGCTGGACATCTGTGTGGCTCCTGTATCTGAGTACTGGGGATCATAGTACTTAGGATTGCTGTGAGAATTGAGTTGTTTAATGCTTGTAAAGTACACACAATAGTAATAAGAATATAGTGGCTATTGCCATTAATAAATTACCAAGCGAGAATAACCAAGGGCTTGGCCGCTGAGAATAGATAATATTAGGAAAGTAGCAATTATATGATCCACTAGGTAGAGCTTGAAAGCTGAATGAGAGTGCCGCCAGGAGGCTGGAAGCCTTGTGAGAAGGGCCTGGGCTCACACTGAAGCTCTGCTCAGCACTGACACTGGCTGTCCTGCAGGCCGGAAACCAACCAGGACTTCATGAGATGCCCAGATGCTCCAAGCCTGCGTATTTTCTCTAAAGGCATTTCTTAAAAAAACTCTTTGAATTGGGAATGTTTGCCTGTGTTCTGCTATGACATTTTGAAGCTGTCTTTCCCCTCTGCCCCTTTCATCACCCCCAGCCCCTTGAGGCATTTTCTGGGTCTTGGTAACCTTTGACAAGAAAAATGCAGTTCAGCCTCTCAGCAGTGGTCTAAGCCACACAGATATTAGGGGTCAAGGGAGCTCAATTACGTTTCTTCGGAGGACTTGAATGGGCAGTAGTCCTGTGCGGATGGCTGATTGAAGTTTCTGCCAAAGCAGGGGGGAGTTCAAAGGTCAGCCTGGCCATGTATATCCCTTGCACTTTATAAGGAGGAAGTACACTGATTGACAGGAATCAGAATGATAATAAATGCAAAGAAATTGCCCTTCAGTTACATAATTGAAAATCATAAATATTTTAAATTATAAAATTGTGAAAATCTTCTTTATTAATGTTCTGGGAATGTCTTAACTCTCCAAGGCTGGGGATTCATAGGATGGCTGAATATAAAATCATATAAAAATCATGTTCTTAAGATGAAATAGTTATCGAGTTTACTTCAAAAGGCTCCAGAGTTGAAAAGCCTGAGTATGTGCACTGTCTTAGCATGAAGCCCAACAGAATGAGTTCAGTACAGTCCTTCTAGGGGCAGGAGATACAATTATAAAAACAGAAGCACAAACAATAAATATGAAAACAGAACTAACTTGACAGTGTGTGTTTGTCCTTCTTTGCTGTGCACACCCTTTCTCCCACAGGAAGAATTTGATGTCATTGAGCAAAACTTTCAATTTTTTCTTTTGAGAAAGATTTTCTAATATACTTAGGTATATCAGCACTTGAACTTTTAATTCTCTATATGCATGCTAAATATGAGATGCTTGACTATGTCAAGAGAAATGCAAGAGCAATTGTAAACCAATGATAATGACCCTGTTGTCACACATTTCCTGTTACTCTAACAGAATGCTATGACCTAGTAACTTACAAAGACATGTATTTCCCCTCAGGCTTCCAGAGACTTGGAAACCTCACGCTGGGTGGTTGCATGTGTAGCGTCCTCATGCCAGTTTACGACAAGATGGGATAAGTAAGAGATGAGGGATATGCAGAAGGGACAGAATTCAAGGGGTAGCCACTTTGTAGCAAGCCACGATCAAAGGAACAAAAGCACTTGTGTGAGAGAGACATTAAGCTCTCTTAAACTCATCACTTCTCGAAGGTCCCACCTCCCAACTGTCACAGTGACAGTCAATATCAACAGGAGCTTTGGAAAGGAAAACCCACATTTACACAACCACAGATCCTAAGCCAGGCCACAATGTTTGGGAAAGTTGCACACTGAAGCAAAAGGTAAGCAATACTGCTTCTAGAATGTTCCATAATTTAGTCCTCAGAATGTTTGCATATTTAAGTGTATGCTTGTGTGTGTAAGAGATAGAGAGATATAGTTAGGCACTTTCAGTTCTTTAATATTGGAAATGGAAATGTTTCTTGATAGTTTTAAAAGATGTTTCCTAGACTTTTCAGTTAAGTGTGATTGTGTGTCAAAGATCTGAACCAGAGTGTCTACATGGTGGTGTCCTGGCATTTGAATAGGCAACACTTCTTTGTTTCCCTTTTCTCTTCTTGTCTGGATTTACCCCATTGTGGAGGAGATGGACATATTAATATGGAAGGCACAGTCTACAGTGTCAGACAGAAACAAGGAGTCTAGACCATTAATGAATTTATATGGTATAAAATGAACATGTGCTCTTTTAAGACACATGTTACCTGCAACGGTGCCCAGAAGGAGATGAATGAAGCAAGAGAGAAATGGAATCAGAGATAGTTTTTCTCCTTAAATACTAACTTCTAGCTATTCTCAGATGTGATAATTGTTTTATGGATGTAGATATTTAGAAACTTAGAGGAAGGTCCAGTTTTTACCACAATAACACATATTTCAGTATTATAGTTAACTAATTATTTTTTCCTAGTTAGTTGAATTAATCCTTGAAAGTATTACACGTGTATTAGGTACAACCCTGATAAGATAGATTTACTATTAATCTAGGGCATTGTTTGTTCTGTAATTGGGTATCTTGATAAAACTGTTTAATAGAATTTTGTTTTGTACAAAATTATTTAACTCATTAATGTTTACTTCATTTTTTCCCAATAACTTGTATTTTATATTATTTATTACACTTGATGGAGAATCTAATGGGCAAATTCATTTTGATACTGTGGAGATAAAAAGACATTTTAAAGAAAATATAGATTCACACATCAATAGATAAATGTTTAAGAATCTGTATGAGGGAGTGGGAGGCAAGCAATAATTACAGGATAACTGCACATGCCAAAATGTACAATTTCTCACTTGCTCCAGGCTCTGGTGCAAGAGGTGAGCTTGATGTATCTCGGTTATTACAGAACATGCCCTCACTTGCTTGTAAAATTCTGTTAAAGGTCTGGCCGCTGAAAGGCCTCCTTTGCTGGATCACACTTCTTCTGCGATGTACGTCATGGGCTGCAGATCACGCTCAGACTTGCAGGTGTCATCTTTTTCCCAGGCCCTGCTGTCCTGTCCCCTGGGTGATCTCAGTATCCACATGGTCCTTAAGCTTATGCTTCTAAAAGACAGAAACTCTACAAGAAAGACATCCATAACACATTAACAGGAGTAATTATGCAGTCATAACTCACATTTCTCCAGTTATCTCATGTGTTTTCTGTGTGTTTGTTTAATTAGAATCCAAAGAGGGTCCATGTGCTACATGTGGTTAGCATGTCTTAAGTTAGTCTCCCTCTCTCAAATTTGGATTGAGATACAGGTTACATATGAAGACAGAACATTAAGGTACTGATCCAAATACCCTTATCAAAATGCAGACATGCCTTATTTCCTCATACATCTTTATTGATAAACATGAAGTGATCTTTACTCTTTACGTTTATCTCCTTTTCCCCTCTCTCTTATTGGCTTCTCTTCTTTGTTGCTTTATTTGTTGGATAAATCAAATCATTTAGAATACCTCATATTTGAAACCTTTAACTACATCCTTCTTGTATTTAACCCGTTCTTCTGTTTCCTGAGCTGCCCAGGGCTCATAGCTTATATTCAGGACATACATTTCTAAGGACAGATGTGATGTTGCCAAGTATACAGTATGCATGTGTTTACCCAAGCACAGACACACACCACTTGTAACAATCCTAAAGCGGTGTATTCTGTCAATACTTCTCTATGTACTGGTTACATTACTTCTACTAAAATTTTCCTTTCATCAGTTATCAGTTTATTCAGAATTACAGCTCAATAAGAAAGGCAGGGGAACGACCTCATACTTTCTGTTTGTCAATTTTTGAAATAATGAGTCAGTTCTTAATATTTGCCAGAGGTAACCAATAATTTTACTTTTACATATCACTAAGAAATATATGAATAAACTTACTGTTCTTTGGGATACGGTTGTCCATTACATTTGCTCTCCTTTCAGTACTCCAATTGTGCTACCATTGGCTAACAGAACACTATCCAAAGTATTAGCTCATAGGTCACAGACATGACAACAATAGCGCTCAGCAGGTTCCTTGCTCTCTGTTGTACTAATATAGTTAAAGCTTATCATATGCATTTCATGCTCCAGACTTAAGCTTTTTCTCCAAGGGGTTTATTAAAGGAGAAATTTGTACTCTTGTACTCGTGATATGTGACTAACCAACAGTAGAAAATAAGAGATCACCCAAACGCTCACAATATAGGAGACAGTAGGAAGAGCTTCCATGTCTCCCAATGAGCAGTGTTTTATTATCTAGTAGAGGACTGAGGCTTGGTGGGGACACTCATACTTAGTCCTGCCAGAGAAACAGGAGTTCACACCATTCTCCAGATGGGCAGAATACTGGGGTTTAAGAAGGCTGTGGATGAGTGGATAGGGTAGAGAGTAAGGGATTGGCTTACACTGTTGTCAAATCTGGGTCTACAAGCTGAGGTAGTCTGGCAGGCTGGAAACCCAGTGCAGAGTGGAGTGGCTATTATAGCTCTCTCTGTCTGAAGGCAGACATGCTTCATCCTCAGGGAAGTCCTGTTCTCAATGAAGGCTCATCACTTAGGCAGGACAACGCAGTTCATTCAGTGTCTCATGATCTCAATGTTTATCTCACTTAATCATTGCCTTCATTAGACATCTTAGAATAATAGCAACCAAATCTGTTATAGCCATACTGCTGCATAATTTAACCATCACACACACATACACACACACACACACACACACACACACACACACACACACACACACACACACACACGATCTCAGAAAATTAAGTATTAGCCATTACAAAGAGTGAAATCTGGAAGGTAAATATGTTTAAGAAGAATTCTCTAAAATATCAATATAGAGTTGCCATGGGACTAAGCTGTTGTGTTCATACAGATAACAAAGATAACAGAAATCTACATGTAAACTTGGACATGAAATTCATAGCAGTATTGTTCCTTGTATCAAAAACTAGATGTGATCAAAATGCCCATCAACTGATGAATACAGAGAACATGGTGTATTTCATCAGGGAAATATTATTTGGCCATAAGATTGATGATGTACTGGTACATGCTACCATATGGGCAAATTCTGAACATATTGTACTCAGTGTAAGAAGCCAGATACAAAAAGACACATTCTACTTGACTTCATTTATATGAAATGCCAAGAGTAGGCAAATCCATAGAATGGGAAACAAATTAGTGGCTCTCAAGGGCTGGAGGAAGCAGAACTGGAGCATGTTACTCACGGGCACAGGGTTTCCTCTTTGAACTTTTATGGACTGAGATAGTAGTGCTTTTTGTACCACTTTAACATGAAGATCCACTGACTTGTTCACTTCAAAATGACTAAGATGGTGGGGTTTTATGGCATATGAATTTTATTTCATTTTTAAGAGATACTAATAATCAGTCACAGTAGTAAGTTAGTTAAAAATAATAATAAGGCCTTGTGTCTACCTTCAGCATCTTACCCTGAACACAGGGCTGAACATAGGGAACTCAAAGGTTAGCAGGGGACTATTTATGGTTCTCTCCTTCTTAAACCTTCCTGGCCTGACTTACCGTCCCTTCTCTTGGAGTGAGAGGTCTAGGTCTGCCACAGCCTTAGCATCCTCTCTCCAGCCAGGAATTCCCCTTCTTTCAGAATGCTTTTCTCTTATATGTGCTAGCTCGTCGCCTACAGTCTAGTTTACACGGTATGGTTTCTGAGAAACTCCTCCACTCTGATCTTTCTGGTTGGTCCGTTAACATACCAGCATCTGCTCTTGGGTTACCTTGCCACTTCCTGCTTGTCTCTTGCCAGGTCACTTGAGTGAACTGCTTGGGAATCACCAATATGACATCAGCACTTAGTTCTGGCCCGCACTAACACACCAGTGAGCAAAGGTTGAATGAATGCAGAAAAGCCAACTCAATCCCCTTGTGCATCTGTCTCCCTCTAAGTTACCATCTTGTCCCCACAGAGAGTTTGAGGACATCCTCATTTACATTTGCACTGCCTGCAGCATCATGTCGAGCTGAGATGAGTGAATGATGACTATACACAGTGCCAGTGTCCGTCCAGCATTGTTTTATTGGGCTGTTAGGTCATGTCCAATTTGCTCATTCAAATACTTCATCATCTTCTGCCAGGCCTATAAATGTCACAGGGTAACAACCCTTGGCCTTCTGCTTCATTGCTAAGCATGCCACCTCAATGGCCTTCTTTAACAACAGAATCTTCAGTATGGATTAATCATCTTACAATAATATGTTTGTGCTTTTTATTAGAGTCCTTGGGGAATGTCTTTTCCTGATGAAATGTTATCTTACAGAGTGATAAAATAAAATTGGGCTTTGTTCTTTAATTAAAAGAGGATGAGAACTTTTACTTAAAACATTTTTAATGCTTTCGAAATTCAATGTTAATGGCAGACGTGTATCATTTTGCACATAGTCAATCTCTGCCACGCTTGGCAATTGAACCTCAAGAGCAAATCTGATTGCTGGTGGAACGACTTTGTAGAATACAAGCAAACTGTCCAAAATAAACAAAGCCCGTGTTTATTTTTAATCGATAGCAGCTGAATACAGGGAGTTGTCTCTAGCTTGAGGCACAGATCAAGCTCATTAAGTATCTTGGGCCTCTTATAAATCATGGGATCTGTCGAATCTTGCATTAAACCAAACAAGAACATGGTTCAAGAATTCCTCCCTGGCAACAAGCAGAGGCAGAGACTGTTGGCACAGACGATGGTGGCAGAAGATTGGGCAAGGCTTTTCTACCCCTTAGGTACTTGTGGGCCCACACAGTTGTCTGTGTAGGTGATTTGCCTATTCAGAGAGGAAGGCTTGGAGCCAAATTACCTGAGTCTGCTCCTGGCTTCTGGACTGCAATGCTGTGTTGTAGATGTTGCCAGCACCTTATCTTTACCTCTTGGCCTGCCTGGGATTGTACCTCCCAGATGCTGAACTGTCTAAGGACTTCCTCAGTCTTAGGTCTAGGGGCACTGTGGCTAACACACATTCAGCTTATGAGGAATGGGAGCAGGTGAATAAATACCCATGCCACACAGACTG
>OU015742.1:7835477-7878274 GCA_907169655.1 Acomys percivali | reverse complement strand
TCTGGAAAAAAGGAGCACTGTTTTCTCATGGCAGGTCTTATTCGTTCCTATACTGGCTTCCCTCTCCCGTCTCGTCTCTTTTGTGCCTCGCTTTTCTTTCTTTATAGCAGTCTCTGGAATCCCCTTTTCCAAAAATCATAGACCTGGTGTCTTCTTTTGAAGGAGTATAACCAGAGACATGTGGATCTCTGGGCCTTTTACTCCTAGAAAGTAGTGGTGGCTAGCGAGGTAATGTGAATGTGGTGCCCACAGCCAAACATTAGGCAGAGAGTGAGCCCAGAATGGAGATCTCCATCAGGATCCCTCCCCCTGGACCTTGAGGAACCCAGTGGAAGATGGAAGAGGAAGAACTGCAGGAGCCAGAGGGCCTAGGACAACAGAAGAACACAGCCCATGGAGTCAACTAAGCAGGGCTCATAGGGCCTCACACTGCAGCAGCAGTCACAGAGCCTGCTGGGTCTGCACTGCGTTGTTGTGTAGCTTGGTGTTCTTGTGAGACTTCTAGCAGTGGGAGTCAGCGTATCTCTGACTCTTTCGCTCACTTTTCCAACATGTTTTCTCCTACTGGGTTACCTCTGCCAGCCTTGATATGAGTGTTTGTGCCTAGTCTTACTGTAACTTGTTATGCTGTGCTTGGTTCATATCCCTGGAAGGCCTGATCCTTTTTTGAAGGGAAACAGAGGAGGAGTAGATCTGAGGGAGGAGGAAGTGGAGCATGGGGGTGGGGGGGAAGCTGGGAGGAGAGGAGGGAGAGCAATGTATAGTATGAGAAAAGAGTAAAATTTTAGCTGGGCAGTGGTGGCGCACGCCTTTAATCCCAGCACTTGGGAGGCAGAGGCAGGCGGATCATTGTAAGTTCGAGGCTAGCCTGGTCTACAGAGTTAGTCCAGGACAGCTGAGGCTGCACAGAGAAACCTTGTCTTAAACAAAAACAAAAACAAAAAGAGTAAAAATTTAAAAATAGATAAAGAAGACATATTACACCTAGAGGTGACTGCCTAGCCAATTCCTTTTAGGTACCAGTGTCTGCACTTTACTTTCCTCAGCCACAAAATGGGCTTGGTGACAATAATGTCTATCTTCTGGGCTTGCTTTAAACTTTAAATGAATAGTACAGCTAGCCCATGATATCTGGGGGTTCTGTATGCCAATATACAATTAACCAGGCACTGAAAATATTTGGAGGAAACGTGTGCCTGTACTGAACAAATGCAGCCGGGATTTTCTCATTGTTATTCTTTGCAGCTGAAGAGAGCTAGTTGTGATGTTTGCATCATATGAAGTATTAGATGTAACCACTGAAGGGTGAAGAGTGATGGAAAGATGCTATGCAGGTTATATATAAATGTATGTGTTCCCATCATATGTAAGGGAATTAAACTTGTGTGGTGGTTGGTACCCTAGAGGAATTCTGGAACCATCCCCTTGCAAATACTAAGAGGCAACTGAGCATTGCCTTATGCATGCCAATAGCTTTGCAAAACTCACCGATGGGCGTTAGCATCACAGAAAATCAGACTCGGGAAGAAGTTTGCAGAGTGGCTGGTGGTACACCTTCACTTTCTGTATGAAATTATTTCTATACTGCTAATCAGTTATAGCAAAGCCTCCACCTCCCTAGCCTAGTTCCCTCCATGCTGCATAATCCGACTCCAACACAGCCTTTTAACAAATATGCTGTTAAGACACTGAACCCGGTGTGATCATTTCTTTTTACTGATTGAAAAAAAAACAAAAACTCTAAGCCAAGCCAAGCAGGAAATCTCCAGGGCTTATGTACTATCTCAGGCATGCCATGAATTTGAAGCCAGAAAAAAAAAAAAAATGTTTGAGGAATTTAAAAAAAATAAAAAAGCCCACTTTATGGAGAATGTATGATGTGGATTCCATTTTTCTCCTCTGTGGAGTCCTTCCTAAACCCTGGCATAAGTCCTGCCATCAGCAGATGACAGGCCCTGGCTGTTCAGAACAGGAAGTCCTCAGAGTATTTGACAAGTGTTTATCTGATTGCAGCTCACAGCCTTAGTATTTGCTTGCTTTTGGAGGTTTATAGTAGACATGAGAAAGCATCTTTCTAGGGCATCCCTTTGCGTTTTAAAATCTTCCTCTCTCTCTCTTTTTTTTAAACCCACTCTTCCTTGCATGCCGCATCTGCTCTTCTTATTTTGACCTTAAACAAGAAGGGGCCAAGCACATGAAAATGCCAGAAGTGCATCAGAGGGAAGTCTGCTCGGCACGAAAGCGCTCCTTGCCACTGAGCCACTGAGATCTGTGGAGTACACCACATTAAAGATGACCCTCTAGCCTGAGCCCTCCAGAGCCCTCGGCTTTCAGAGGCAGCATCGTGCTGTTGTATAAACACAGAAACCATCACTCGGAGCCGAGAGCTCCACAATGCCCAGACTAGTAAACATTTGTCTTGGAGTCCTGTTCCTATTTATCTTTGAGGATGTGCGGCAGAAGAAGTCTGGGGAGATTCTCCTAACAGGTGAGGCGGGTTGGTTTGGGAAAGTGGGATCCTTTTATCTCTCCTGCTGCACAGGAAACCCGTCAGATTCACAGCGACTGTTTGCACCAGATCATTAAGTTGGGTTTTATTTTTTGTTTCTTCAATCCCTAGAAGACTAGTATTGATGCACTGGGGCTCTTTTATTCCTTAATTTCTTTAACTACCTGATTAAAATTGATAAAAATCAATTTATATATTTTTAGTTTTATAAACTTAACTATAAAAATACTTGGAAAAAAACACACCAAAATTGACCAGACTCAATGTCTATACAACTCAGTGAACTTCTTTCTCTATAGTTAGAACAGACATTCAGAATGGATGCCATGCAATTTCATATGAAATCTTACACTTCCTTGGTTTTCGTGTGCTCTTTGTTTTTGTATTATTTGTCTTATTGATTTTCAATTTTTTTTGTCTGTTTTGATTTTCTTTCTTTTGTCTTTTTGATGTTTCACTGTTTTTACCTTATAGGGTTTTTTTCCCCCCCTTTGAGAGAAAAAAAAAACCCTTGAAGTTGGAAGTTGGATGGGTCAGAAGACAGGGAGGATCTGGGAAGACTTGGAGAGGAGAGATGTGATCAAAATATGCTTCATAAAAAACTGTGAACAAAAGTAAAAACTAACTCAATAAAACATGTTTATCAATGTGGAAAGCTGCAGCCATTGCTGCACCACCCCTGGCCCTAGGGCTGGACTGCACACGAGCAGGAAGAGTGATGTGCATGGGAAGCAGCCTTCTTTCTTTTTTCTTTTTTTTTTTTTTAATTTAATTTAATTTTATTTTTTTGACATTTTTTTATTAATTTATTCATATTACATCTCAATTGTTAGCCCATCCCTTGTATCCTTCCTTTCTTTCCTCCCTCCCGCTTCCCCCTCTACTCCCTTCCCCTATGTCTGTGACTGAGGGGGACCTCCTCCCCCTGTATATGCTCCTAGGGTATCAAGTCTCTTCTTGGTGGCTTATTATCTTTCCTCTGAGTGCCACCAGGCCTCCCCATCCAAGGGGTACGCCCCATGAAAAACTTTACCTACCAGGAAAGTGGGTCAGAGGGGAGAAAATCCTATTGAGACTTTAGGGGTGAGAAGCCTGGGAGAATGAGGAAATAGAAGGATCCAGAGGGTCCTGGAAAACTACAGGCGGGTCTGGGCTCTGGGGTCCTCCTCAAACTATGGCAGCAGCTTTCTTTCATTTCTCTGCTTTTTAGTGTAGATGTGACAGAGGTTTTGCCTCCACTTCCCTGCTGGGATGGAACATATTCTGGAATTCTGTGCTACAATAAACTCTTTCTCCCCTAAAATTCAGTTTACCTTTTCAATATAGAATATATTTTATATACTTATACATGACCAAACCACAAAGAAAAAAAAATCCAGACAGAATTAGAACAGAAATACAATTAGCTTACTATTTACTTATAACTTGTGTTCCTCACCAGCACTGGTCCCTCCCTTATCCCTTGTATTTAGCTTTCTCCTCTTATTTTCTTTATGCTATACATGCTTATTGCTGCTTTATTCACTATGGCAAAGAGTGGGAATCAACCAAGTTGTCTATCAACAGATGAGATGATAATGAAAATTTATATGTATATACAATGGGATACTAGTCAGTTCTAAGGAAAAGTCAAGTTAAACATTTTGTAGGAAAATGGATGAACTAGAATATATACTATTGAGTAAGGTCACACAATCTCAGAAAGAAAAACATTGCATGTTTTCTGTCATGTGTGGAATTTATGTTTTATGGTTATTACTACTCTGATGCTCCCATGGAAGCCAGTTTGAGTTTCCTTCATATAAATCAAGTGTGCACAAATTGAAGTTTTGGATATAAAATAACCAGTGTGTGGGACTCTGTGATTCATGATGCCCATCTGAAAGTTCTCTTCGACCATTTTAGTAGTTAAATTACAAAGATTGAACATCAAGATTGCCTGATTCCACTTTTCTAATCCCTGGCCTTGTGCATTAAGATGTAGGTACAGTTTTTATTTTGGAATTCAGTTTTCCTCTTGAACAGTGACTATCTGCTTATCCAGAAGTTACAATGATGTATTTTAGGATTCTCCTAAGCTACAGACTCAGGCTGTGGCTTTGGAACCATGGACTAGCAATAAAGAGCAAAGATGGTTTGGGATATTAGTTTAATGGGCACTAACTTAGGTATTGTGCCTTGTCCGAGGCTGGGTTTTCTGATAGTAGACGTACAGACTGTCTAAGGAAAGATAGCTAATTTGAAGGTGGTGCTAGGATGTAGTGATAAGAATATATGGAAATGATCATAAGAACTGCAGGAAGCCATTTGCTGCTTTATTCACTAAGGCAAAGAATGGGAATCAACCAAGTTGTCTATCAACAGATGAAATGATACTGAAAATGTCTATGCAGGGTCCAGTTGGAACAGGCTGGTAAAGAATATCTCTTTTTGATTATGATATTGCTGTTGTCTAATATGACACAACCATCAACTTCCTTTGGCCATTTATGAACTGCTACAGTCATTGGCCTTCCCTGAGTAGACACTGGTGTGTTAGGACAGTGAATCAAGGGGCTGTGATTTTATCATGAATACTGCCCATTACATACCAAACTAGAACAATAAATAAGACTGGTTGATCTGAGGAAGAAACCCTAGTAAGAAATTAGCTGCCATCATTAGACTGACCAATGTATCATGATCTGGGTCAGTTTCTTTTATTTATGCTATTTTGTTTTCTTTTCCTTTCCCTTATCCCCTTAAAAAATCTTTCATTTGTATAGGTGATCATGTTTCTGTATGTGACTGTGTGTGGAAGTATGAGTATACAAGTGTGCACATGCCACAGTGCAGATGTGCAGCTCATAAGACAAACTTGGATGTTGGACTTCACCTTCCACTCTGTTTGAGACAGGGTCTCTTGTTGGTTTGGATGTTGTAATGACCTCTGAGCTTCCAGTGATCCTCCTGTCCTAGCCTCCCATCTCTTGCAGGAATGCTGGGATTATAGGCACATGCCGTTGAATCCAGCTGTTTGCATTTCTGGGGATTCAAACTGAGCTCATGATGGTTTTGTGACAAGTGTTTACGTACTGCATCTCTCTAGCCCTCTTTTTTGTTTTAAACGTTCTTTTGAAGGATTCATAAGATGGCTGAATTCGTAAAGTGTTTGCTTGACTGCAACAGTTAACTTTCATTCACCTGCTGTAATTGTTGTCTTGAGGCTTACTGCCTCTATCTGCTAACCTAGGCCTAGTCCTGGAAGCTTCTAGCTTCAGTACTATCTAATCTGAGCCTAGAATGTTCTCAGCCTCTGAGACTTGCTGACAAATAAGTTTGTCCTTTCTAGCTCTTTCTGAACTCTGGCTGGCCAGTTCAACTCAGTTCTCTGGCTCAAACTCCTCTCCAAGCTGACTGATTCCATCTGGCTTCTCTCAGATTCTGATGGAATTGCTCTGCTTAGCCTCACAAACAAACTCTAGCATCCTGTTCTAGTCTTCTGGCTCCTTCTGGCTTATCCCATCTTTACCTGTGTCTGGCTTGTTCTCTCTACAACCTGTCTTTGTAGAACTCTCCTGTTAAAAACTGCTTCTGAATTTCATGAATTGAGCTACCAAGAACTCAATTCCACTGCACTGCCTCTCAACTCACTGACTCCACCAAATTGCCTGAACAGAACTGACTAGAACTCAGAGATGTGCAGTCCTCATGTACCGCCACACCTGGACCTAAGCTTTTCTTTACCTGAAACCTGCTCTATACTAGGCTAGCCTTGAACTCAGAGATCTGCTTGCCTCAATCTCCTAGTATTAAAGATGTGTCTGTTTTCCAGCCAGATTATATAGATCTAGAAGGTCTTTGGATGTGATCTCTTGCCAGAGCAGCCATGTTCTGAATTAAAATTCCTCTGCATTTCCATCACCAGCACTTATATAATAAAGCTGGCCATGGCTACTGCAGGCCTGTAAGCTCAGCACTGGAAAGCAGGGACAAGAGGACACCTGGATCCTGCTGTCCAGATAGTCTCACCAGTTGCTGGGCTTCAGGTCCAGGGAGAGACTCTGTCTCAAAAAGTAAGATGCAGAGTGATTGAGGAATACAACCAGTTTTGACCTCTGACCTTCACACACATATGCATATGTACATGCACCAGCACACACACATGAACATGGACACTTGAATATGTATACACACATACACCATATACACACAAAAATATCTTTTTTTATTCAAGATCTTCTATAGCATTTTTGGAAATAAATAGGTAAATGTGATTGGGAAGTGTGATACTTGTAAGTAAGTGAAGTTCCTGACATGAGCCAATGTACTAAGAAAAAATTTCAGCAGAACCCATGTCTCACTCTTGTTCTCTACCCAAGCTACTTGTCTGCAGCTCTAGCACTCCGGGCTGGGAGATGGAGCTCCAGAAAGAAGAGATTTCACAGCAGCATTGGCTTATGAATTCAGTGTATGTGATAATTAGACTCTCTGTCCCTTAGGGAGTTATCCCTGGGATGTTGGATGGATATTTGTGGTCCAATCAGGAGTGCTCCTGAATCACTTTCCCCAACAATCTGCACTGTTGATTTGTTTCTGCCCTACAACTTTCAGCTCCAACCAACAGTCAAGATCAAGGAAACACTAATGCGTAGGAATAAAAGTAGATGGAATTAAAAAAGAAAATCTACCGTACCTCACAGCCATGCCAAACTCTGCTACAGTGCAAGCAACTTTTGGACTGAATTCTGTCACACATGTAAACACTCATTAAGAGAACTGTTTATCCTGGCTTATCTGGTATATTTCTTGATATCTCTGCATCTGTGGGAATTCCTACAGATAACACTTTACAAAATAAGTTCATTTTGTGCAGCCCAGTGAGTCAACCATCCAACACATGACTGTGGTAGCTCTGGATCTGCCTTGGCTCCTGAGGTCTGAGCAGCAGGCATAGGATCTCACAGATTCTCCATATAAGGAGAAGCAGGACCGTACAATCTTTCCTGGCAGTCACAAGACTTGTACATTCTTCATTTCACCATTAAAGGTTTATTTCTAACACATTTGCTTATTAACTAATCCCTTGCTATTGTGTACTAACAGTTGACAGAGACACCTTGGAAGGTGGTTATTGATTAATTAATTGCTTCTACAATATATACTTAACAAACATACTAAATGTTTAAATGCCTTAGAAACTAAATTACAAGCCAGACAATATTCTGAAACAGAAACTCTTTGGAAGGCATGAGCTTCTTTTTCTGGCAAAATATGGCGTTAATTTTAATTTTATATTATTGTTAGTTTGATATTTTGGTAAATAGAATTTTAATATTCTTCACATATAGATTCAGTGCTTCGACTGGGCATGGTGACACACAACTTTAATCCTAGCACTAGGGAGACTTAGGAAGGCATATCTCTGTGAGTTTGAGGCCAGCCTGGTCTACAGACCAGTCAGCAAGTTCCAGAACAGTCAGACCTACACAGAGAGAACCTGCCTCAAAGAAAACAAACAAACAATGACAGCACAGAATCAGAAATCAGAGCTTTTGCTTAGTTGAATGACTGACTTTGGGAATTTGCCAGAATTGACTTTTCTGGCTAATAAGAAAAAAAAATTAAAATTTAAAAAATCAGATTTTGAAAATACTGTTCCATATCCCCTCTTGCTATAACCCCTTCTCAGGTAAATTCTTAACATCTGTATTCCATTACAAAGATATAACAACAGTTTCTACTATATCCTTTAAAGCTATGCTTCGTCATATAGATAAAACTGGTTGAATGGTTTCAGAAAAATCACATATAAATCCTTATACATAATGATTAGTCTAGTAAACTGGTTTCAAAATTAGCCTCATATTGCTTAGATAGTCTGCCACACCTCATCTAAAAATTGTGATAATTTTATGATTTGCATAGAATTAAATTTTAGGTTCTGCCGGAAGTTTGAGATATAAATACTTAACCTAAAGGGAAACACCCTTTTCTTCGCACAAATTTACTCTTGAATTTTCAAAGCCGTAGACTTCCCTTGTCACTTGGAGAAACTACATCCTGCTCTAAAAGGCAGGCACAGAAGGCTGGAGCTTGGGTGCCACAAGGGATCATGGGAGTGGCTACTGGCTGTGGCTGCCTCCCAGCAGTTGCTGACTCCTAGCTGGTGCATCTCTAGCCTCTGAATCCACTGCCTACAGTTCCACAGACATTCTCGGTGGCTCTTAATATTTTTTAATCTCTGCCTTTTTTGTTTGTCGGGTTTTTTTTTTTTTTTTTTTTTTTTTTTAGTTTCTGCCTTTTGCCTTGCTTGTAATCCTTACTACCTAGCGAACCATGGTAAAAGCTCAAAAAGTTCAGATGCTAAATTGACGGTAATTAGTTTCTCATTATTTTTCCAAAAGGTGTGATTACTTTTGTAAAAATAACTGTAAATAATATTAGTGGTTGCTAGCAGTTGGACCTTCCAAATGACCTATACTTTTATTTATGTTAACGAGACACATGAGAACCTGGAGAGCAGACGATAAGGAAGCTCCAAGGGATTTAAATTTGTTTGTGGGTTAAAAACAATAACAACAATAACAAGAGAAAATGGCTATCACAATGCTACCAGCCTCCCTCAATCTGCAAGTGTGTGTCCCACCAAACAAAGCATCCTGAGAAGAGAGTGTCAGTGAAAAGCCAACAAATTCAATTCTGTATGCGGAGAGTTGTACCCCTCCACCAGATAACCGACGGGACATTCCATGTGCAAAGTGGACACCAGCACCTGAATAAATAATCTTTAAGATAATCGTGGCCAGGGCTGGGCACCACCATGGGGAAATTGCAATTTAAACAATATCCTTTTTTCTTTCCTGATTTAACCATCCATCCTATAAATCACTCTGTTGTTATCCTTTTGGTGTAGGTGTTTGTTAATGGGTTTGGTGTACACAAATGTTCCATTCACCCCAATAAAACAGCAGCCAGCAATATTATGAGAGTAAAGTCACTTTCTCCACTGAACTATAGGCTTCTCAAAGGTGGTGTGTGAGTGTGTGTGTGTGTGTGTGTGTGTGTGTGTGTGTATACACATAGTACACTTGCAAACACTACCATGATGTCTGGTTTCTGCATGCCAGTGAACCATTGAACTAAAGATGGGAAGCTAACTCATTTAATATAGATACTTAATATCCTTTACATGTTGCTTCTTGATTATGCCTTTTTTGGTAATTAATTATAAGCAAGAATTAACATATAGAGGCTAAGGAATATGGCATAACATTGTAAGATAAAGAAAACCTTTGTCTAAAATTATTTCCCTCTTGAATATTTTATCTGATGTTATCTCAAGACAAATTCTGTGTTTTATTCGGAAAATGACAGTTTTATGGAATTCTAGCACAGAACATTACACTATTTATATTTTTCAAGATTCCTCAGAACTGGGGAGATGGCCCAGCAGGTATAAAAGTTTGCTGACAAGCCTAAAGAACTGAGTTTGATTCTTTGGACCTACGTGGGAGAAGGTGAAAACTGACTCCCATAAGTTGTTATCTGACCTCCACACACAATGGTAGGTCTGTCCAGTACCAATAAATTAAATTAATTAACTAATCAATAGAATACATTTTTTAAAGCCTTTGAGACTCTCAAGGAAAAATTCCTGGCCTCTGAAAGCAGAAAATGGCCCCTGTGGGATCTCCCATGTTCCTTCTGGGAAGCCTAGGAATTATTTTATCTAGTGACTTTGCTAGTGGGCCTAGCCTATGTAATTAAGAACTAAATATAGCTCCTTGTTCTTTCTACAACTAGATTTCTTATCTGGACAAATGACCCATTTATGATAGCTCATAAAATACCATAGACAAGTCATTACATACTTAAGATCCCTCTAATAAAATGTACCCAAAGATGACTATCACATCTGCACTGCTAATAATTTTCCAAGAATATTGCTTAACATAAATAACAGAAAATAGAACATATTACAATTCCGGAGCAGAGAAATAGAATAAAGCCCTACAATTATAGATAAATACACTCCTCTATTTCCAACTGGTGAACATGTCTGCATCTTTCCTCTGCCATTTCTATTTCAGGATGGGAATAGCAGAGTCACCATCTCATCAGCATAATATTGGTCTTTTAAGCTTGTGCATTCACTGCAGAATGCAAAATGTCATCGTATTTCTTTAAATACAAAACTTCAGTGTGCATAAATGTGTGTGTATATATGACATGAAAGGGGGCCTATTTGAGAAGAGAAAGAAGAACAGCCAGAAGATATGGGAAATCAAGATGGGCAGTAAGGGGAGCCAACATCCAAATGCGTTATGTATGCATGTGTGCATCTGTATGTTTATATTTGAAAATTATATATGAATTTATAATTATACATTTAAAATTACGTATAGGAAGATCCCACAGTAAAGACCACCATTTTAGCAGAGAATGTATAAAAATTAAAAAAAAAAAAAACACAACGCTTTTTTGGGGAGGGATGCAAATGTTGATGGGCACTCAAGGTGAGTGAAAACTGTGTCTGAGACTGCAGTTTTGAGAGCACAGGAGCAGCCTGATAAGGAATAGACCATATCTGAAGGCGGCAGAGGCTCCTCTTTTCCTCCTTACTGTCTGTTCAGGCTGCTGACTAGCAGCTGGCAAGCTTATGAGGACAGTGAAGGGTGCCTCATCAGCGTGGCCCTCGCCTTAGAGGGTGACCACAAGGGCAGCCTGGAAGTAGCTGTAGAGAGAAGAGGAGGAAATGGGGATTCCACCCAGTTAAACACAGCAACGGAGGGAAAGGGGCCTGTAACTGGGAAGGAGGTTAAACAGAGCTGTGAGTTCCAAGAAGCCTTAATCAGTTTCCTTTAAAAAGTCTAAATCAACTGGTGATTAGGATAATGAACACATTCTTGGAAGCCTGTCAGACCACTGAATCATAGTCCTCAGCCTGGAAATGGCTCTCGGAAAACCAGCCCTTGAGCCTTTCTCTAAACCCAAGGAAATTCACTTGCAATTCTGGCAAAAAAAGCGTGCTCTCACCTTCTGTCTTCGTTCGCAAACAGAAGCACTAAACAAAGTGACTTTCTCATTGATATAACACATCTACATGTGTGCATACATGTGCTTTCTCCCAGGCAACCAGCCTAAGCTAAAGGGTCTCCTTACTGTAGTAACTAGAAGCACTGTTGGGCAGCTGGACCAAGCATTACTTGAAGTTACACTTATCACCGGAATTTGGAGGCAAGCATCTCTCCTCAAAATGTTCTTAGTCATTTTCAATATAAGAATCTCTATTGGTATGAAGATTCATGGAGTGGAAGGACCAATCTTGTATAAGAATTCTTTTTGCTGAGTAGTCCACTTCCAATCACAGTTTAAGCCCAGGAGCAGCATCACTGGTGTTACCTGAGAAATATCTCAGTGCAAATTGCAGAAACATGTTGACTATATGTCTAAATTGTAGACATGGCATGGAGAAATAAAAGTCATATATGTCCCTCTGGAAATAGAGGACACGGAGTGAAAGCAGGGTGTGTTTACACATGGCCTTACCATGAGAATGCCCCAGTGTGGGAGAAAACCATGGACTTCATCACCTGGTTTCTTCCTGGGTGGTCACTAATTTCTGGAAGGCTTTCTCCAGCTATCAATGGTCTGAATGAGATGGCCAGGGTCGCTCACCTGTCTTCCTGTGGTTAGAATAAATGCAGCTGTGTATTGAGCTCGAAGTGCCTTGGTCATCTGGTCACTTGTTTCAATAAACACCCTCAGCTGATAACATTAGCATCATATAGACTCTCACTGAAGGTGTCAATTCCTCTCCGCCACCCTAGATTCACGGAACCAGTTTGTGCGTCAGCCAACTGCCCAGGTCTAGGTAAACACTGAAGTTTGAGAGGCAGCAGCTCCTGTTCCCTTCTTTACATCTCCATCCCTGGAAAAGGCAAATGAACCTATGTTGAGCCCTAGGGTGCCTGGGATAACTAGAACAAACAGCTGTAGGACGCAGCTGCAAACTTTGAATATCTGTATATATTTTTCTTTTTCTCTTTATTTATTCTTCTCTCATAAAATACATCCCAAATGGAGACTCTCCTCCATCCGTTCCTCCCACTCTCCCCACTTCCTCCCTCCCCCAGATCCACTCCTCCCCTTTTTCCCTTCCGAAAAGAGCAGGCCTCCCAATGATATGAACAGAACGCAGCACAACGAGATGCAACAAGACTAGGCACAAACCATAGCCTCAAGGCTAGATGAAGCAACCCAGTAGGAGGAAAGGGTCTCAAGAGCAGAAAAACCGTGAAACTAAATATAAAATGATATGAAGTGTGGCCAAAGAGGTCACCTACTGCTTTTGCAGCTTGGTATTAGCTAAAGATCCCATGAGGAAATATTGGCTTAGAAAAGAACGCATTTGATACATGCTGGGAAACTTAGGACAGCTTTTAGGAGCTTTTAGAAAATAAAAATTACCTGTGGAGATATGCTTAATATTTGGCCACTTATTATCACCAAAAGCCTTCTGCAGGTACGGTCTGAATAGCAATAAGCAATATTTATTGCTAATTTAATCATCATGTGGTTGAAGGATGTATCACATTTTAGAGAAAAAGTGGAAACGGAGACACAGAGAAAGAGGAAGAACCATGGGTTGGAGTCCGGCTGCAATAAGCTTTTGTTTGTCTGAGCTAGACGTCCAACCTGCTGTCCATGTGCTTGATTTTGCTTGTTCTCTAATATACATTTGTGATATTTCTATTAAAAACAAAATCCTGCCCTTTGTGAAATTACACTTCCTTGGAGTGAAAGTCTAGCAGAAATCGTGGTGACTACAGGTGTGTCTACCTGTCAATCAGAAATGTCTCCATCCCCTGCCCTTTCTGTTCAGTTACCCATCAAGACAATACTTCCTCACATTGGCAACCAGAATCACAGTCAGGCACACAGACTCAGTTTATTCCCAAGGGGTGGGACATAACTTAGTCTTAGCTCGTGTTTAGTGAGTTATTGCTTGTCAGCTTCTTCAACACTGGGCCTGCGTATTTCCCTGTGCAGGAGTCCTCATGAGCCCTCTGGACATAGTGAGTGGTCAGCTGCAAGCTCCCTTTCATGTGTTTTCATGGTAATGCTGGCTGGATTCATAAAGCAATCCCAACGTAGAAATAACCCACACCTTCCTCCTGAACTGGCAGAACCCTCTTAGGGTCTAGCTGTACCCCATAGTGTTCTTTTTATTCATTTTGAAAACAGGCTCCATTTGGTAAGACTCGTATACCAGTTGACAGCCCACAAAGTACAACCATGTTTAGGGACCTGAGGAGCAATTCTTGAACTTGAAAAATATGACGACAATGAATTTCCTTTTCCTCTTCCGTTCTTGCTTTCCTTTACAGGAGCCATCATACAGTGTGCGTCTCTTAGACATCACTTTCTTAGTCATTATCCTCTAATTAATTCCCTTGTTAAATATAAAGTGTGCATTAGGCTTGACTAATGTCTTCCTTTGTGTCTTAGGAAAGAGGAATTTATTACCTTTACATATTGACTCAAGCTGCATAACTACAACTCATTTATTTAAAGCCCTTCCTTTTCACAAGCCATACTGGAGTTTAGGCCCCAAGCAACTGCCAAGGGTCTCACCTGCCTCTCATCAGTATGATGTGGAGTCAGGTGTTTGCACATATAATTGGCTGGAGAACTGACTGGATTCACATGGAAACCCATCTTTTCCTTTGTGTGGCATTTTCCTGTTCACACCACGGAACTGTAGAGGGGCTGAAGTAGAATCGCCCAATTTGTGGAGGGAACATGCTGACATTTTAAGGGACAGAAGAGAGGTGTCAAAAAAATCTGCAGGCGCAGAATCTACATATGTGTTGGCAAACTGGCAATCTGCTCCTCTCCAATTATGTGGGTCCCCTGAGGAATTAGTAACACAGACAAGGACTTCAGCTCTTCCCAGGGGAGAGCTCTTGCCTCCAAGGGCACAGGGCACAAGATGCAATTATGTGATACAACAGTGATGGGACCAGTTAGAACATGGCTCCCAAAGTGTGGCCCTGGGAGCCAGCAGCAGCAGCAGCAGCCCTGGGAACTTGTTATAAATACACTTTCGTACTCTAGACCTTCTGGATTATAGGCTCTGGTCTAGGCCTCCTGGGGATTTGTGTTCAGTTATGAATCTACTAGAACTGGCATGGTAAGACACAACTGAATTACGTCACCCATAATATTGAGGCAGGAGGATTAAACATTTGAGGTCAGGAGCTGGAGAAATGGCTCAGTGCTTAAGTGGTTAAGTGGCTGCTCTTCCAGAGAACCTGGGTTCAATTCCCAATATCCACATGGCAGCTCACAACTGTCTGTAACTTTAGTTCCAAGGGATCTGATACCTTCATACCTATGCACATAAAATACAGTTAAATTAAAAAGAATTTAACTTGAGGCCAGCCTGGACTGCATAGCATGACTCCATGTCTAGCCATATCAACATTAACATCAGTAATAAAAAAATATCATTATATCCTGGTAAATAGCACCTGAAATGTTTTCACTTCTCGGTGGCACTATCAAAGAATTCTTAGATCTCAAGACCCCAAACTGTTCCACATGAACTCTTCTCTCCTTCCTTTGATCTCAGTGTCTCTATCCCACAATACCCAGTGCTTAGATTTTTGAGCCAGAGGATCAGTGTGTGCATCTGAGATCTTCTCCTCTGCTGCTGTGGGACTCTGGGAGGGGACTCATCCCTTCTGGGAGCAGTGATTGTAATAATGCCTGTTAAAGCTCACTTTTTTTTTTTTTTTAATGCAAAAGGGCAAAGCCTACCTGTATTATTCCGTGCAGTGTTGCTATAATGAAATAAGTGGAGCACTTCACAAACAAAAGATTTGTTTAGCTCACAGTTCAGGAAGTTTGAGGATGTAGGCATGACACCTGCTAGGCACTGGGGAGGAGCCTCTTGTTCCTCCATCACATAACACAGCATCATGGTCAAAGGTCAAAGGGAGAGATCCTATGGCAAGACAAGAAGCTAGAGATACTCAGGGACCAGGTTTATTGCTCTTACAATGGCAAGTGCTCATGGGAATGAACCTGGCCATGAAATCGTTTTATTAATCCCTTTCAGGGCAGTGTTCCGGTGACCTAATAGCCTCCCAGTAGGGCCTATCATTTCATGCCTTCCAGTAGGGCCTACCAGTTAAAGGTTCTCTGGCCTCTCATCATGGCCACAGTGATCACCAAGTTTTTAGGACATGACCTCTGGAGGACACCCTGAAACCATAGCCAAACAATGGCACTATTTTTCTCAGAAACTCAGGCTCCCTTAGGTTGGGGGCTCTGTTTTTTGATTGTTTGTTTGTTTGTTTTGTTTTGTTTTTGCTTGCTTGTTTGTTTCTTTTTTCTGGAACTCAGCTTACCAATCACTAACAAAAAGAATCTTTTCCAAAATAACATCCAGGTTATTTAATGGTACAAATCACTGCTCTCTGCCACAGAGGTAAATAACATTAATAAATGCCTTAGAATAGCTTCCCAGAAGCAGAGCGTAGCATACTCTGAAAAGGTATTAGGGGAAAGGGATTTAGTAGGAAATGGTTCTCTGAGTAGGGACTGAGCGTGAAAAGGGTAGGAGATGTCAGGAAAGAATCCCAAATGACTGTCCAGGCATCACTGATGCCCTCTGGACAGCGCAGGTGGTAATTCAGCATTGTCCCCATACAGAAGGGGGTCCAGGAGCATATATAAGCCTCCCATGAGTCATGAATCAATCATTACTAATTTGCTGCTTCTCATTGGAGGGAGGACAGTTGATTCAGAGACTACTTGCTCCTTATGTGAACAGTAAAATGGGTAGCAGCATGCTGGGCTTGACCTCTGCCAACTCGGGGAGGTACACATAGGAGAACGAGAGTGACAACGTTTGACATTCTAGAGCCAGGAGAATGATTCAGTTGGCATAACGCCTGGTGCACAACCATGGAGGTCTGAGTTTAGATCCCAGAACCCATGTGGGGGCACTGAGTCTATATCACCAGACCCAGACAGAGGAGAGGGAGGGAGGAAAAAGTGGGTAACTGAGTGCCGGTGAGGAGCCAGTCTAACTTAATTGGTGAGCTCTAGGTTCAGTGAGAAACCCAGTCCCACCTTGACCCCTGACCTTATGTGAGAATACACGTACCCGTATACACGTGTATGAGACACACATCCTCACTGAGATACTGAACATGTCTTTTCTGGGCATACTAAGGACAATTCTGAGGTTCCTGCATCTAGAGAGCCAACCCAAGGGCCTGAGTTTTTGCAGCCAGGACTCTTGACTTTGGTCTTTCATTTTTGTGTGCATGGGGCTTTTCTGATCATGCACCTCTTCTTCAATCAGGAAACTGTGCTCCGAAGGCCCAGTTAGGCATAGCAGTGGCTGCAAGCTGTGGCCTTTCAGCCTCAAGTGGGTAATTTACTTCTCAGGGATCTAAAATGATTGACTCTTGTCTCAACTGACCCTGGGCGCTGCACCAGCTTTACCAAAGGGCATCCTCAGCCACTCTTTCCCTCTGGGTATCACCCCTGGGTGCTGATACATGTACTTAAGCATGAGGAGACTGAAGACCTTTACAGAACCGTAATTGAACAAGGTCATTTGAAAGTCACCTTTTGGGGGACATTGTGTTTCAGTAGGAGCTTCCAGCATGAAATGCAGGTGAGCTGTTGTCAGCCAGGGAGGGTTCGCTGTGCTTGGGTTCGTTGCTTTCTTTTGCTGTTATGTAGAGTTTACAGAGCGAACATTACGGAACAGAAGGAACATTCTTTGCGGTTCAGCAGGTTTATGGAGACCTGTTCCCATTTTCACATATGCAGAATTTTCAGTGAAACATTTCTACCAGTCATAAGAGAAAGCTCGAGCAGAAAGCAAGTTCTTCCCTTGGCTGGTTTCAACATTGTGCATCCTAATAAATTCATAGTGAAACTAATCCAGCTGTCTTCTTGCATAATGTAAAGTTTGGAACGGGACTGCTACTATTCATGGCTACATAATACTTTGTTTTATACTGCGTGGAGTTGTATCGTTATAACCCTGAAAGCGTCTGGCAATAAATGACTTTATGACAGCTATTTCGAAGGTATAATGGAGAAAACAAAAAGAAATCGAGTTATTGCTTATAATCATGGTGCCTGGATGAGCTCTGCCAGTGCACTCAGAGCGCTGGGCTGTCTCTTCCTGTGTGATTTTTATCCACACTTTGTTATAAGTGACCATGGACTTCAAATTACTCAGCTGTTTAATGGAATGTGCACCATGCTGGCACTTATATTTTTAAGAGCAGCGGGTTTTTGTTTAAGGGACAGTGTCCTTTTGACGATGTAGTCATGTATGTGGCAGGAAGAAGTAGAATCGACTCTATTTTTAAACAGATATTGCAATGAAAACAAACTTAAGAACTTTTGTGGTATTTGCAAAATTGTAAATGTGCTTTCCTCTTTACTCAGTGGTTAATTGGGCTTCCCCACCACAGCACAGTTACTGCTAAGTGTATTTGTTACTGGGCTCTTTATTTTTCTATAGAAAAAAAATACATGTTCAACAGTATGGCTGAGAGAAGTCAGCCCATTCTGTAGAAGTATATGCACCCATTATAAACCTGAGCTAGTAGCTCTGCACACACCAACATTTAAATATCCTCAAGGCCTGGAATATAAACATTGTAATTCACGAACACAAAACTGTATGTATATTCCATTCATTATCTACTCAGCAAATGTTTATTGGGTTCTAAGCATTATATAACAATAAGAAAAATAGGCCTTTGGCCTTGGTGCCGTGATGAGCCTCTGAATCCATTGGAGGTGTGGTGAGAGGCAATTTAATGAATTAGGAAAGAAAAGGACCTAGTGAGTACAAATGAACGGGGAGGAAGAACACCCACCACAGTATCTGTAGCCACGCCTCAGGGAATTGCTGGTGTAATAAGAAAAAGACAGGGAAAGCCTGGCCTAAGGGGGTCGGGAAGGGGCGGCACACCCCTTTAATCCCAGCACTCAGGAGGAAGAGGCATGTGGATTGCTGTGAGTTTGTGGCTAGCCTGGTCTACAGATAGAGTTCCAGGACAACCAGGGTAACAAAGAGAAACTTCTTCTCAAAAAACAAAACAAAACAAAACAAAAACAAAATCAAACCAAAACAAAAAGGAAAAGGTAGGGGTATGGCTGACAGACAGAGTATCTACAGGTGTCTGCCCACACCTGTCTTGTTTGCGGACACTGTGGCATTTTAACACAGGAACCAGCTACAAACACCGGAAAGAGTGGTAGAAACCTTGAAGAAGCCGGAGCAGAGGACTTGCTAGGTGTTAGATATGTACCATTCTGGACAGGACAGAATGAAAAACTTATGTCCAACAGAGTGAAGAAGTGATTCAGAAGTATTGCTCTCTGTATATGAGGGAGTTTGGGGAAACAAGCATTTCCCCTTCCACCTTAATCAAGTGTGTGCCCAGCGGGTGGTCTCCAGGCCACATGTTTTATAGTTCCCAAGCATGAACTTCATAGGGGCAATACCATGTCAATATCAAAAGGTTGTCCATACGTGCTGTAGAGACCTGCTTCTGAGAATCATCTCAATAAATTAAACATAGTGATTTCAGTAAAATCCTGAACGATAAGAAAACATGTTATACTTTGACCTCTGGAACGTTCTTTTTGTTAGTAGGTACGTAGAGAAACAAGACTATGTGTCCTGCAAGTGACAGCGTCCGCAAATCAGTGTCCTGCAATACATAATTAAAAACACCTAAACAGAAGATGTATCATGCAGCGTTATCTGCTGGAAAATAATGAGAAATCTACCTAAACCCAAATGAACCATAAAATATGTATGTTGCCTCAGAAACTGAAAGATCTCCACGGTTGGAAACACTCTGTAGTTAATTCATACCAACCGGTCACTGACACCAGAACTCCCCATCTGCTCATCCTTGTGGCTAAACAGCGTCCTTCACTACTTAAGCCAATGCTCCTTCCCTTGGGATTGAGAGTGGGTCAGGCCTGTCAAAAGGCAAGGCTGCTTCCCAAGCTTGCACGGTTTGACCATGAATAAGAATGAGAGAAAAAAAAAATCCTTCTGTTCTCATCAAGGGTCAGCGAAAATAAGGTACTGAGTACAAGGTCCAAGTACAAGTACTCTCAGCATCAATGAGGGGCAGTGCCAGGGTCAACGGAGAAGGCCGAGGGGTTCCTGTTAGAGAGAAGAGCCAAAAAGAGCATGGGAAGCAAAGACTATAGACTTCTCCATTCCTGAGCTTTCATAAGTGTGCAAAGCTGGCCTGGCATAAGGAAGTGGATTCCAGTGGATAGTCCAATCTACAACCTCACAAATGAAGTCTTTTCTTCATGCCAAGGCAAGTGGTTCATTGTTTTTCTCCAAAAAGAGCAAACATATTCTTGTTTAGGAAACTTAACTGGAAACCAAATTCCAGGTTTCTGATCAAACCTCATTAGCAAAGAATCTTTTTGCCTTTGGAGTTTGCTGGTAGGGGATTCTAGAGTGTTATAAATTGGGCTGCTGATGTCATTTCCAAAATTCTATAGGTCACTGCTGAGTTAAATGTATTTCAAACAAACTAAATAAATTGGTCTGGGTCTGAATAAAATCTCACATTTCTGTATGGTGGGGAGTTCTGAGAGAGATAGTTATACTAAATGCAACTTTGAAATAAAGACATCTTAGGCTTTTCATTTTTGGTGTCCTCAAAATTGTAAATTTATTATGGCAAAGAACACAGAACATGTATATACTGCAAAAATCCCTTGGTTCAACTCTCTCTCTCTCTCTCTCTCTCTCTCTCTCTCTCTCTCTCTCTCTCCTCTGACTTTTCTCTCTCCTTTCTCATCCCTCTCAATAAAGTGTGATTAATGGTAGAAATTTGGTTTACATGAATTATGTTCAAAGTTATTTTATGTAGCATAAATTTTGCATGCCATTATATTTCCATCTCTGCTTTATCATTGCCTCTTTGAGCTAACATAATAATATTACCAAAGTCACCCCCCATTACATTACCATTTCCCTTCCCATTTAACTCAGCAATGTCATTTGCGGATGAAGCCATCTTTCCTTGTTAAAACAGACAAGGCATTTCGTACACTCAAACTTAGTTGTACAGTTGCATGATTGATTCCAAGAGAGGACGGGAAGCCAGGCAAATAACAGTCACCCTTGCCTGCTTCGTGTGCTTAGTATGTTCTTCCTTCTGCCAGATCTGGTGGGAAAACTACTCATATAACTGGACTCGAAAGTTAGGTGGAGGGCAGTTAGTTCAGATGAATTCCCCAGGAAGCAGACTCTGAGACACAGTGAGCGTGCCAGACAGCTGCTAACAAATACTTCAGGGGAAAGAGGAAAGATTCTGCAGCAGCCTAAGGGTTGAAGTAGATTGCAGGACCAGTGCCAGGTCCTGCTGATCCCATGAGGAGCTTTGATGCAAGAAGGGCCCTTCACTATTACACTGCGGAAACCATGATGGCCAGCCCTTTGTTCCCTTCATTGGTCTGTCACTAGTGTGCCCCAACAGGCTCAAGGTTCTGTCATTTTACAGCTACGCCAGTCCCTGAAAAGTCTTTTCATGACAGACTGTCTTCTGAAAGTACTCAAGAGCAGTGGTCCTCAAGGAGCAGGAATTTGTCCCTTAAGGAAGAGTTAGTAATCTAAGTATTTATTGTCATGACAGGACAAGTGCCCCTGGCATCTAGTGGGATGAGTCCACGGAACAGTCCAGACATGCACCTGATAGCCTCCAAGAACAAATAATGACAGAATCCAAAATATCAATAGTGCTGAGATAAGGAGTCAGTATGCACTCCACAACCACCTGCCAAGCATCACTGTGTCCACTCTTGAGGTCACCATTACGAAGACATAACTTGTTGGACACAGTGTTGCCTTCCTTTTCCCTCTTAGTGTTCTCATAACCTTTGAGGTAGGTCTCACGGTTTCCTTTTGCCCATGAGGAAGGTGGCCTTCAGAGCAGTTAAGCGAACTGTTCCCGCCATGAAATGGAGACAGACAAAATGTTGGATATAAAGTGCCTGCTTGGAGGAGCAGTTGTTGTGTCTTTTTCTTTTCCCACGAAGTTCAGAACATGCCACCCCAAATACACCCCTCTGTCTTGCTTACTGTTCTGATTTGGAGACAAAGGAATGAGAGAGCACAAGAGCAAAAGACGCTGGAGACAGGATTCCTTTTGTGTTGGAAAGAGTATTTTTTTTCATACACTATATTCTGATTACAATTTCTCCTCCCCCGACTCCTCCCAGATGATCCTGACTCCTCAATCCACACCCTTTCCTTCTATTAATAGACTACAAACAAGCATCTAAAAAATTCTAGTAAAACAATATAAAATTAGTTAAGATAAAATAAAAGCAAACAAACAGGAATAGGGAGAAACAAACAAACCAGCATAAGAAAAAGAGCCAACAGCAACAACAACAAAAGAAACATAGATGCAAAGACACTTACATTTGCACACAAAGAAATCCCATAGGAACCTAACCCATAGGAACCTAACGCCAGGGGCCATCATATATACTCAAAGGACCTGTATGGGAAAAAAGAAAAAAAGAAATAAGAAAGGAAAGGAAAAGAAAAAAAAAGAATCCCAGACAAAGCATTATGCAACACGGAACCTCAAAAAGTAACACTGCGTTTATTTTCTGTTGGCTTTCTATTTCTGGGCATGCCGTCTGTCCTTAAGAGAAGTTTGTATAAGCAGTGGGACTCCATTGGAGAAAACTGCTTTTCTTTGTGAGTCGTTATCAATTGGAGAGAACTGCTGGGTAAGGAATGGGCTTTGTGTCTACTTCCCCTCCCAGCTCTGGGACCCCATCAGGTTTAGACCCGTGCAGGCCCTGTGCATGCTGCCACAGTCTCTGTGAGTTTACATGCCAGTCCTGCTGTGTTTAGAAGGCCTTATTTTCTTTGTGTACCCCATCCCCCACTGGCTTTTGCAATCTTTCTGTCTCCCCTTCCTGAGCTCTGAGGGGCAAGGAATTGATGGAGACATCTCATTTAGGACTGAGCGTGCCAAGGGCTCTCATCCTCTCACATTGTCCAGCTATGTGTATTCTGTATTTTCTACCAATCTGCTGCAGGAGGAAGCTTCTCTGATGATGGCTGAGCAAGACAGTGATCTATAAGTATAGCAGACGTTAGGAGACGTTTTATTGCTACATTACTGTAGCACAACAGTCATATTTTGTTTTCTCCTATGTCCGTGGTCTATCTAGATTCTTGGCCACTTGAGCAGAGTCAAGTATGGCTTCTAGATCATGGAGTGGGCCTCAACTTAAATTAGCTAATGATTGTATACTCTCACAAGCTTTGTGCCCCTATTGCGGCAGTATATTCTGCAGGCAGGTCAGTCACCATTGTGTCCAGAAGTGTGTAGCTGGTTAGTGTTTACTTTTCTCTTCTGATGCTAGTACCGTGAAAGCTAGTCAGTAGGGGTGAAGGCTCTAGGTGGGCATCAACTTGACTTCTCCACATTTAGTGAGTTGTATTTTTATTGTCTTTAGCAATAGGGACATACTGTCAGTTTGTGGAGAGCGTCCAAGAGTCTTGACAACACTCTGGGTTATTGGGAATATCAATGGAGCCCCTTTGGCCAACAGCTCAAATAGATGGAACCCATTCCTGAAAGTACAACTGTCTAGTTGGGGCTAAGGTGAAGGTATCCTCCTTACGTCAAAGAGAGGAAGTTGAGCGCAACAGACATCTGTACAAACAGTCCTTGTTACATGACCCTGTTTTTTCTAGCCTTACTCAGCTACCCTTAGAAAAGGCCTTGCCTTCTCACTTATTCTTTGGCTCCCTATTCTTTGTCTAATTCAAAACACATACTAAGTGTTTTCGATTCCTTATGAAAACTTCAATGCTATAAAAATCTTGATATATATATATATATATATATATATATATACACCCTATGGATAATGCTTTTGACAGTCTAGCTGAAGAACTCTAAGAGTGTGGCAGTCAAATCTTGCTTCCTCTACCATTTGATGCCTTGCTGCAACCTTTCTCAAACGTTTTTCTCCAAACATAAGAAGAATGAAGCTCAGATCAGTTTGCTACTGAATAATTTCTGGGTCTTGAGCTATAAACTTAAACTGCTCCGTCCCACTCAAAAGGCAGAGAGCAGTGTAAGTGTCCTGACACAAATGATAAAAATGGCCCCAATTCTTCTTTGGTTTGTGTTTTGCCACAGAATATTCCAGGACTCTGAATCCTTAGAGTACACTGGCATCTAGGAGGTTGAAAGCTGGTGGTCATCTGGGGGAATGATGTAAAAAAACTCTGATAATTTCAAAATCTATTTTATACTATTGTTCCATGTCAACTGAATCTTTCAGAAACATTATTTAGATGTTATTTGCACCCAAAGAACCCTAAGGAGATTCTGGGAGTGTGGCTCAGTCATAGAGTTCTTCCCTAGTGCATAAAAGTTTCCATCTCAGCACTGCACAGAAAAAGAAAGGAGAAAATAAGCCAGGAAGCAAATTATTTGTTCAAAATAAGTAAAATATATTATATTTATTTAATATTAATTAATATTTATTATATTTAAAATATAATCATGTCATTTTCCCCTTCTCTTTCTTTCCTCAAACCCTCTCATATCTCCTTTCTCCAAATCTTCCCATATCCCCTGCATCCCTCACTCTCAAACTGATAAACTCTCTCTTTTATTAATATATACATATATGTATATATGAACATAAATATATGAATACACCTGCTGATTCCCTTTAGTGTTACTTGTATATATGAATTCAGGGCTGAACTGTACTGTGCAACCAATTAGGAGGCTTATCCTTGGGAAAGATTACAGCAGTCATCAGTTGCCTGTGGTTCTTTCTCTAGAGGTGGGGCACTGAGGGATTTCCCCTTCCCACATTACCATGATTATTGGTGTTGTCCTTGTTCAGGTCTGGTTGAGACAGTCATATTGAGGTACCATGGGTCCAGCTCCCCTATCATTTCTAAGAGACACAGTCTCCCAGTGGACCTTCTGGTCCTCTGCCTTTTATAAAACTCCATCTCATCTTCCTTGATGTTCCCTGAGCTTCAGGTGCAGGAGTTCTGTTGTAGATGTATCCTGTGGGGCTGGGCACCCCATGATCGGGTTGGTCTCCGCATTGTGACCAGTTGTGGTTTTCAGTAATGGCCTCTGCTGCAAAGAGACGTTTCCCTGATGAAAGTGGGAGCCACATTTATCTGTGTGTAAAAAATAAGTTTTAGAATGCAGTTAGGTATTATCCTGGTCTAGTAAAGAGGAAGTGGTAGGTTCTTCTCTACGATCCAGGGCCTCACTAGGTCTAAGTTAGTCAGGTAAGTTATAAGTTTTTTACAACTGAAATCATGAAGATCAGAAATAGTTGGTTACTTTACTCAGAAGTGTATCCACACCTGAGCCGCATTCCACAGTTAGAAAAACCCCATCTAAATTATAATGTACATCTGTACTTGTGTATTCATTTTCAAAATGAGAATCTTTACTGTCAGCGCAGTATGTTGTGATGTAATACTTCAGTCAGTGTTTAGTACTGTCTCCCCAAACAAAAGTATATGCACTTTATAAGTTTATAATAAAATTTCCTGATGTAATTTGCATATTAGAACAAAATATATAACATTCTTATAAAATCTAAGGAGCCACTTGTTTTTCACTGAGTGAATTTTGGTGAATTTTTACCAAAAAAGTGTGCTTGCAACAAGGCTACAGTTATAGTTACATCATGACATGGATGGTGACTGTTGCATGGAATTTCCAGCTTTCACACCACTAACGCAGAGGCAGGAAGAACTGCTTGCTGAGCAGCTATTAACATGTGATGCCTCCATCAGACATCTGTGAGAGAACCATGAGGGCTCAATAGAAAAATGCAGCCAACTGATTGCAAAGGATAATTTCTGATCATTTGGTTGTCTTTGCTTGAGTGTAATCCATGTCATTACTGACTACATCTTTCTGTTTGTTTCTTTGAGACAGGGTCTCTCATTCTGTAGCCTTGACTTTTGCTATGCAGCTGTGGCTGGTATCAAACTCACAGAGATCCAGCTGTTTCTGCCCTACAGCCAGGCACCTCCACACTCAGGTTTTTGTAATTTCCTAATAATAGTGACTGAGCAATTGTCTTCCTAGGTTCCTAAAAACTTAATGGCTGGGTTTTCTGAGTTGATCTAAACACTTGAACTCACAGATCTGAGAGTCACTTCATAAACGGAAGCAAACAGATGTCTAGATAGATAATGTTGAGCAAAGCTGTTCTTCTAAAACTATTTTTGTGTGTTTTATTCACAGGCATTTCCCTGCATTTCAACAGGCATTTATGGTAAGTCATTTAACATTTGATGATGTTTGTAATTTTGTTGTTGTTAAATCGGTGGGGTTGGAAGGTAATGGTTAACTGGAAAAATTCAAGATTCTTCCATGAATATATTTTCTGTGACTTAGAGAAACTGAAAATGCAGGTCAGATTCCACTAAGGAGTCCCGGAGGGTAATTCAGTTTGCTTGGCGTTCTTGAATTTGGTTACACTGGACATGCAAATGAAATGATTTGACACATGGTATCTTTAAGTCTTTTGTTACATAAAACATTTTGTTCTAGCAAGGATGACTTCTAAAACTTGTTTTCTTTATTAAACTCAATTTTTTCTCTAAGTAAATGTATAATGTACACAAAGCCTGGCATTGTTGTTTTACTGGAACTTACAAAAAATATTAAAATACACAAGCATATATATCTGTATCTTAAGCTTATATGATATCCACAAAAGTCACTGTTAATAAAAACAAATACGTTTAATAATCTGCAAATGTTTTCTCTTCTGGTGTTGATGGATTTTTTTAAGTAGTGAAAGATGAACTTGTTTCCTAATCTGGTATTCCTTTAAAGGCCTTCGTGAGAATAAACTGAAAAATGTCCCAGCTAATAAAATGAGTGGATGAAGACTTGGTGATATGTTTAAACATTTAAGGGAGGACTTAACACCTCTTCTCATTGCACTTTAGAAACCAGGATGTTCATGCTGTGGAAATGGGCAGGTATGGGCTAGCTCTCCTAAGCCATTTGTACAGTTCCTTTGTGCCACTCCCTCCTCACAAATACCCTGTTAGAAATCACAAGTATTTGCTTAAGGGAAGCATTGTTTGCAGGTGGTAATGTACCCAGTTCCAACCTTCAGTGTGTGGAGAATCTGGCCAGGTGACACCACAGACATGGTTCTCATTGCAAGGATGTTCTTTCATCGCAGTCTCGACTTTCCTCAACAATGAAAAGCACAGGACTGCCTAAACCACTACAACGGGCTCTTTGTCTATTACCATGTCAAGCCATCGATGGATGCCTTTTCTTTCTGAAAATATTGTGGTTATAATAGGCTATCCTGTGAAGCAGGGAGTAATGGGAGTGATTAGAAAGAAGAAACAGAAAAGTAAAGGAAAATAAGAACAGACTGTTAAAATAGACCCCAGAATGGACAGGGAATGCCAGGTCCCATCTAAAGTAGATCATGGTCACTGTTCATCCCATAAGGACAAAAACCCATTCTTAGAGAGGGAATAGGGCTGAAAATTTAACAACTGGCTCAGTCCTCCCTTGGGAAAATAAGGAACTAGTGAAGACATCCTTTGGCATTCATCCATCCTGACATATCCTCCATAACTCTAATCTAACAAATCTCAGAGCATAGGGCTAACAAGCTTCAATGCTCCATTTTTCCTATAATACACTCCTTTATCACACGCATGCATACACGCATGCATGCACGCATGCGCGCATACACGTGTGTACACACACACACACACACACACACACACACACACACACGACAAATTATATGTTATCTGCACTATCTCCACCCTTGTTTTCTACCCCATACCACAAGAAGAAGCATGCTATGCATATCTGAAGAGGTTGCGTTTCCATCTCCCAGAAGCCTTAAGTGTCCAGCCCTTAGATCGCTGCACCTCCTGAAACTTTTGAGCATTTCTTCATGGCATATAAATGCTTCCTCGTGTTACTCCATACAGTTTTTCAGATAAGTTTTAAACCTACAGACAATGTGGATTCTTATTATCATTATTGTTTTGTGGTGTAAAATGTCAAACCAAGGGGTCTTGCACTTGCTAGGCAGGTGTTCTTCCACTGAACTGGCTTCTGGAGTCACAGTGTCCTGGTGCATAGACTTTGTACACCCTGTACCCCGCAGGACACCGTGTCTATGATTAGCAAATATTTGTTGTTGTTAATGATAGTAATAACATCACACAAATTGTTGCCTAACTGAAGATATAGAAAAATAATTTTTTGATTGGAAAAATAACAGAGAAGGCTAATCCGTTGTCATTTTCTTTTTACATTTTCCCCAAGGTATACCAAACATAAACATTATACATATTTATCTGATATTCTAGAATGTTTTCCTATATGAATACATTGAGCAATGTTCAAGCCAGGCTGTATACATCCGTCACCTAAAGCATGTTTATGATCAAAACCTTCAAAGTCATTTCTCCTTGCTTTTTCAAAGTAAGCAATGCTTTGTGATAATCACTCTGCCCAAATGGTGTTTTCTTGGTTGGTAAACACCACCAATTTAGGGAAAAGAGACATTTGTAAAAAGCTTTCTCACGACGGAATTGGTGTTTGCGGGCACCATAGGCCAAATGATTACACAGAACTTGCTCATTCAAGAGCCCAGCTGAACAGCCATTTCACTTACCAGAAATCCTGTGTGGTTTGTTCCAGCTCCTGGGACTGTGCTCAGTGGAGGACATACAGGCCCGTGGGCTGGCGTATTGTGACTTCTGGCGTGCCTCACCCCGCAGGCTTCTCCAGAAGCTATCATTTATCAGTCACTTGCTTATTTTGAGTTTAGCATCACTTTTCGACTTTTGGCCTGCAAAAGAGCTGCCACTCTGCTCTCTCCATTTTGAATACAGGGAGTGCATGTTTTTAAAACGTTCAGTGAAGGTCAAGACACTCTAGTGCCTGTATTACACCACAGCATTCTCACTTGACAGAAACTTGACTATCATATTCCAAGAGCGTCTGCAGGGCATGACCAAACCCAGCACTCAGGGACACATGGCTCCAGCCGAAGCCACCCCTACCTCATTCCTTTTTCCTACTTCTCAGTCTTGTGGAGGCAAGCTCTAGCTCTGGAGTGGCCCAGAACCAGCCTACCCTGTGATGCAACCTGATTTAAGGAAGCTCAGATCCTGCCTCCTTTGAAGTTTCTCAGGAGGAGAGAGCAGACTTTATTTACCACAGGGCCTTTTAGGGGGGGATGAGGGGGGTGCTGCCTGACTGCCCCTGCAGATGGTTTTCCATACAGCTGCCCAGGCCCCAGACCTCCTGCTGACTTTCCGGATGAAAAGCCTCATTTAGGAAGGCACCAAAGAAAAGCCAGTGTTGCCTTTAGAAAAACAAATCCAGGTGAGGCTAACCCTCCAGATTCCTGCTAAACACTTGAACTGGCCTCCACATTAGTCTCAGAGGGACGATTCTGAACTTCTCTGATGGACTTCTCAGACCCTATGCGGGCTTTCTGCCCTCTGAGCCCCATTTGGATACTCGGGTGCTAATAAGTTTAACAACAACAAAAGACTAGACATGATACAGAGCAAAGGAATTTTTACTAGAAGCAAATGGCAAAAATAATTTTAGTCCGTTTTATGAGAGTCACTAGAGTTAACTGATATAAAGTCCAGGCAGAAACCTATTTCCATTGAGTGCTGGAAAATTGAGTAAATAGTCTCTCAGGAGAAACAGGAAAACATACAGATGGGATACTTTTAGAGAGGAAGGAATTTTACACAATGAGTTACTGGCTGAAAACCGAAAGAGCACCATCAGACCAACATCGCTTAGCTGAGGTAGCTCCCATATGTAATAAACTGATTGTACCTGCTAGAATGCAAGGCCTACTCTTTTCAAAATCCCTTACCAAATGTTGCTAGCTCAATCTTTCTAACACAGTCCTGCCTTGACATTCAAATTCATTTTTCTCCTTCTAATTAGCACAAAGGAAAGCAGGGTGATAAACGTCTGTGTGTTAAACGTCTGTGTGTATGGTCAATATATTTTATTGGTACAACTCTTTAAATGTGCTGGAAGAGGGTGAGGACACTCTTAGATGACCAGGCTGGGGGCATGCCTGTCTCTGTGCACTTTAAATGCTGGCAGATTGGAGAAGGTGTGGCCACCACTACTGTATAATTCTGACCTTGCAGGCATGAATAGCCCTCTCTGGAAATGTGTTTGGGAACCAAAGGCGGGGGGATGACTAAAGTATGTGCACTTGCTTTCATCTCTGCCCCCTCTCCTCTTCTAGATTTTTTTTTCTCTTCCCTTTGATATTTCCATTTGCTTTGAAAACTTCTTTTTAGGTGGTCTAATAATGATGTGTCTCCCTTTCATAAAAACCTGCCTTCTGGCCTGCTAGGATTTTTATTCTTGTCAAGTTATATCCTCTATAGGAAACATTATCGCTCTTGGCAATCCTTGAGTTAACCACTGGTCCACAAAGCAAAATGACATTAGAATCAGTGTAACTTACTTCCCTTGAGAGAACATGGCGCTGCTGCCAAACCCATCTCAATTACAAGACATCTGAATGTTGTTCTAGGAGCTGACCATCACAAGGAAATAGGGAGAGCGAGCATGAGAGAGCAAAATCCCAGCTATTAAAGTGCTTCTAGCCCTCTGAGGCCTTTTTATCTGGATAGACAATTTCAGCCAATATATTCAGATACAACATGGTACAGATTTCTTGCTTGTGTTCTTTAAGCAACAGTTAAAGTTGAAAAAGATATCAAAGAAACCCAAAGCAAAGCACTAGCCTTGTGTGAGAAAAAAAAAAAAAAAACCTCAAGTATCTAACAAAAGTGCTTGGTAGTTTACCTTATAAAAAGGCAGTAAGAATGCACAGGCAGGGCTTCCTCAGGAACTCCGCTGAAAATGTTCAGGCCTTGGAAACTTGATTCTGTGGGTACTGAGGACACATTGGGGAAACTGGCCTAGTGTGCTGTTTGAACTGATGTTAGTAATAAATGCTTCAAAATGACTAGAGTTACATTGTATGTATGTATGTATGTATGTATGTATGTATGTATTCTTTCTGAGGTTTAGGTATGTGTTCCCTTGTAATTTTGCCAAGGTAAAAAAAAAAATCTGACAAGGACTTAAAAGGAAACCATGAGTTTTGAACCAGCCCTTCCTTAGATGCCATTAATAGTGATTATGTTGCATTTTGTTTTTTAAAAAAGCGTTACTTCTAGAAAAAACATTAAGACTGTTAAAGATCCAGGAAAATGACACTAGCAAATTGCAGAGCCTGTGCATTTCACAGTATATCTAGGTATATGTTTCAGACACTTTGAGAACTACAGCATTATCAAGAATCAGCCCCTGAAAGATCTTCTTGGGAGAATTTAAGAACTGTCCTCACTTCACTGAACTTATTCTTTGATGGAGCAGTGTAAAGCAGCTATGTTTGCCAGGTAGAAGTGGTAATGCTCAGTCCTCACTGTCAAAGTGCCTGGATTGCAAATCATTTAAGCAACACATCTCTGTGAATGTCTGTAAGGGTATGTGCATAGAGGTCTAACCACCTTGAATGTCTACACTCTGGCCCACAGGCTCGTGTCCCAGACTAAAGGAGGAACAACAGTCCCAACATTACAAGGAATTTTTTTAATCTTGTGAGAATGTGGGTTGTATGTTTCAAGTAATCAGATAGAAAGCTATTTCAAATTTCTGCATACCTACACATTTTCTTTCCCTATTTTGAATGGTGCGCATTCACCTTGTTTCATGGGCATACTTCAATCTAATGGGCAAGTTTCAATAAACATAGTTGAGCTCTCTTGAGAGGAGATTTTCAAAATAATTCTGACAGTTCTTGGAGAAGTCAAAGTATGTTTATTTCTTCAGGACAGTGATTTTCATGTCAAGTCCAGTTTTAGTCAATGATTCTATTTTTAAAATGTATCTTGGAATCCATTTGAAACACAGTTTTTAGTTAGGGTGAAACACACACACAAAGAGAGACAGAGAGAGAGAGAGAGAGAGAGAGAGAGAGAGAGAGAGAGAGAGAGACAGAGACAGAGAGAGAGAGATAGAGAGACAGAGAGAGAGAGGGAGAGAGAGAGAGAGAGTGACAGAGACAGAGACAGAAAGACAGAGAGAGAGAGAGAGAGAGAGTCTAGAGGGCAGTAGCTTAGTGACTGTAAGTGCATTTTCCCCCTCCTTGACAAAAGAAACCAAGCAAGCATTCTGCTAGTGAGAGGATTTGTCCTGCTCTGTCATTTAAACCTCCAGGAATATGCTATGGGGGCAATTAGTTACTATGGTAACATTGTTTTCATTGACTTATCTGGCCTGAGGTCAACTATCTTTTCCTTCTATCTATCTATCTATCTATCTATCTATCTATCTATCATCTATCTATTTACCTATCTATCATTATGAATCTGTATCTATCAAGAGAGATAGCAGACCCAGTACCACAGTGTCCTTGAATGGAAAATCATCACTTCAAGTGCCTTCCATTTAAGGGAAGTCTTTCTGTGACCAACCTTAGACAGAGGACGAAAAGTTTCATCTCTCTTAGAATGTACTTGCTTGACTACAATTCTGTCACATAAGGAAAAATGAGATATTCATCTTGATGAATTTCTAGGTTTCACCACTCACAGGGGCATGATAAGTCAATGAACCATGACAGACACCTCTGGTTAATTTAGAAACAGTGTCACCTAGAGTCACTGCTTATTTTGTTAGAATAGTTAATAATTTTAATAGCATCAACTTTATTAAAGTGTCATTATTACCTCTAGTGCTTAGATTATCAAAAGAAGAGAATTTTTAAGGCATCTAAACTTTTAGACATTCAGATCTTGCCTGAAGTGCATTTACACTCCTTGCCTCCTTGGAAAAGGTTCAAAGATATCAGTTGGTACTACAATCAATATGCTGAGTATACATTAGTAACAGTGCTGAGGATACATTAGTAACAACACAGTTTTCTATATTGTAGTTCTGAACCATGTCCACTGAAGTCCTTGAAAGAACCAATTTTAATTTATCTCTGTGATACCCTATTCCCTGGGGCTACATAAAGTATAAACCTACCTACACGGATCCTGAAAAGCAGAAGCAATGTCCACTGAATTGAGCAACTCTAGGAAATCAGAGTTGAGAGGCAGAATCTGATGATAGAGGAAATATTGTTACAAGAGTCAACTGTGATATAATAAGACTATTTCACTGTATAGTCAATTCTTAAAATGTTTACAACTAAATGAACAATGTTTTATACTTCTCTCCCCTTTCAGCCATGATTAGAAAAGAGTTCCCTGCAAGTAACTACACATTGTACTGAAATTAACAAACTTGGTGTGAAGTCACATCATCTCCATGACATGTTCTTTGAGTCCATTTCTAAATGTTGTAAATGATTCTGACTTGACCTAACTTTCTTGGGTCTATCTTCTAATCAAGTGCATTTCTGTAAAGCCAACTTTCCCTTTATTGAAGATTCCTTTCTTTTCATTGAGACTTAGATTTTGAAGCTGAGCTCTGAGTTCTGTATTTGTTAAGTCCCAGCACCTAGAATGGTATGATGCACAGAGGTCTTACTATTTTATTTCACCAACTAAGACCTAAATAGGAAGCTGTGAAACAGTGAGTAAGGCTACCTACACATTCTTTCTATTCCAGAGACACAATCCAACATTCAGAAAACATTGGTATCTACTACACATTAATTTCTGTTTGTGGAATGATTCATTTTTGATTTGACAATGATAGCTAAAATGCCAGTTAATATTTGCAAAAAAAAATTTATTAAACTATAGCCCGCCAACATAGATGTTTCCCCTTTAAAGTGCTTTTAGTTTAGTCAGTGAACTATGCAAACCTTATCATAGTCCAATTTTAGAAAATGTTTATTAGACCCCAGCATGCCCCATATTAGGCATCAAACCATCTGTTTTCTCTCTCCAAGCCTTAGGCAACTTATCTATTCAAATTCTCCTTCTGACATACCTAAGATAAAAGAAATAAGAAAATGCATGGTATTTTATAACTATTTTATTTTTCATTTATCATAATATAGGGCCCATCCGCATTGTCACATATGTCACTTATTCTTTCGTTTGTATTTGTATGCTGTTGTGTGTATATACCACATTTTGGTTAGTTGTGTATCAGTGACTGGTAGACAGAACTTCAATTGAGAAAATACTCCATGAAACAATCCACACTCGCAGTATTGGGTTCCAGGGCCTTTTTTGCACCTCTTTTAAATCATTCTTTTCTTGATAGCTCTAGGGTCCACTGGTCTATATGGTCTGTGTCATTGTGTGTAACCCAATGCTATGTGCCAGTACAGTAGTTTTCTCTCAGGGGTCTACAGAACACTGGGGGGAATAAAAAAGCCCTGGATCAAAGTGGCCTTGGGTATGAATTTCAGAATCCCATTGATTTACATTTACATGCTAACACCCTTTATTATTAGCTATGTGGCCTCGGGAGATTAATTAATCTCTCTATGCCTCAGTAATCTCAGCTGTCAAGTGGAATTGCCAATGCCTATAATGTGGATTTGTTGTAAAGACTAAAGTATAAGAAACAATGACAGTATTTGTCCTAAGGTCAAACACACAGATGTGCACTGGGCAATTTTGATTGCTGATGATGTCAGTGTTTACATTATTTTTGTTCTTACACTGGACTCAGAACCCCTTGTTGTGACTGTGTTCAGCACTACAGCCTATAGTCTGAAGAATGCCAACACTGGTACTTGGTTGTCGACCATCCGAAAAAATCCTTAAACTCTAACTAGAGCTCCCTTGCTACAAAAACCTCTCCATTTTGATATTTTGCTGCTGCCTGTGGTTTCTTTGAATAGCCATTAGCTTTATTCAGCCACCTTTTGCTGTTACTTGGAAGGCCTATGAGTCCATCTGCCTGGAAATGAGACCAGTGATCCCATCATGCCATACTTTCTGCGTCACATGCAGCAGTTCCCATGGCACTAAATTGTTTCCTAAAGAAGACAACTTGCTGAAGCTCTCCAAGCCTCCCTACAGTTTATCTAAGCCGCAGAAGTGATACAGAAATATTTTTGTCTTGTTTGTAAGTGAATTAAACATGTAGTAAGAGATAAAGCAGTAGGAGTTATTTATGGTCTTGAAAGTAAATTGCTGTTGTAGAGCAGCAGATCCCGTGAGTAAAACTAAGTCATATTTCTCTACAGTTGTTTTAAATATTCTTTCTTAGGCAACATTGGGGGATGTTATCCTAATGTTTGACTTAGAGAGAGGAAAAAACCCACTATTTGTTTTGGTTTTCCCAAATTCCCAGAACAAAAAAGAAAAAAAAAGTATAGTTTTTCTTTCTAAGTCCACAGAGCTTTGGCATTCCAAGCCACATGAGAAATCATACTGGACCCAGCTTTTCCTAGCTTGGAAAAATGGGACCCAGAGATCCTGAGTCTGCCCAAGCAACATCCAGGCCATTAATCTAAGAACTAAGAGTGCAGCCAGTCTAGGCAACAGGTCGGAGGGGCAAGTACAGAGGATTAGGAATCCAGTGGATCTGAGATTTCAGATTTCTGGAATGAGCTATACACTGATTCCATTTTCAAACTTCAGTTCCTCATCTCTTTCTTTTTTTAATGTGAAGGTTTTTGTTTGTTTGTTTGTTGTTTTTAAGTTGAGAGTAATTTTATATATATTCTGTGTTTACATAGTTCTGCTATTTCCTCTTCCAACTCCTCCCGTGTCCACCCTCCCTCATGTTAATATTGCTCATATGTTCACATGTTTACAGATGACCACTTGGGCCTGGATAACTAATGGGCTGGGGGATTGTCCCTGCAGAAAACTTACTCTCTTTTGAGGCAGCCATTGACTCATTGTAGCTGGTAATCTAGGTGTGGGACTTCGTGAAATCCTTCTGTGGGAAGGAGAGAAAGGAGCTGGGTTGAAGCTTTTGCTGACCTGCACGGAGTCCCAAAGACTGGTGGTCAGTATGAGCTGAGTGCTCAACTTCTCTAGCCCCGGCTCTCACCGTTCCCACCTTTCCCCAAGCTGCTGTTTCTAGCCAAATCATGCTTATAAGAATCACCCCATATCAGGCTATTGGCGTCACTACTTTTAACCTGTGACAGATGAATTAACGTAGAAGGTACCTGTGCATCCGTCTTCCTTTGCGTCACCTCAGCACTTCTGCCACTTCAGTATCAGAGTGAGCGTTAAAGAGAAAGCTGGCACGTATCTATTTTCATAGTACTAGAGTGTAGCGTACGCAAGGGAGGATTTTTATTGTTGTCCTGTTGAAATTGCTCCTGTATTTGACCACTTCCCCTTGGTGGGAAGACATGGTGGCACTCAGAGAAAAATAAAAAAATAAACAGGCTAGCAAGATGAGACTTGATAGCCTATGACCATATAGTGGGGGAGGAGGCCCCCCTTAGTCTTAGACCTAGGGGAAAGGAGTAGGGTGAAAGCAGGAGGAAGCAAGGAACAGGAGGATACAAGTGATGGGATAACAATTTAGATGTAATCTGAATAAATTAATAAAATAAATTTTTTTAAAAGTCAAAATATTATAACATATTAAAAAAAAGAAAAAGAAATTGCTCCTATATTCTGAAGCTTGAGTATATTATAATCTTCTTCTTAAAATGCTTCATATTATTTACTGTTTAGCCAGTGTTTCATCCCCCCTCTAATAAATCTTCTTGTATGGTTAACCCTCAGGAAGATGCTCATCCTGTGGTTTATGGTAGTGCTGGCTCACTGCCAAAGCTCCAGTCTAAAAAGTCAGGCAGGCATTCAACCAGCCTTGTAAATGGCAGTGCTTGCATATAATTATAGGAACCTGGGAGGATGATCACCAGCAGCCTGAGGGCTCCAGGTTTCTGCAAATTCTGGATCCTTCAGCAAAGCCAGCAAGATCTGCCTGCACTGCCCCAGAGAAAGGTTAGCATCCTAAATTACAGCTTTGGATTCTTTCTTCAACTTCACAAATATCTTGTCTTCTCATCCATAGTGAGGAAAGAAATGCACAGCACTGCTGTTTCCCTGTGTTACGTGCAGACGGAATTGAGGCCTCTTCAGCCTTTCCATCCTTCATAAAACAGTGAAAATATGCATCAGTGCCAGCATCAAATGGTGATGTTTTCCAGGGGGAGGGGATGTGTTGAAGGAGGCTGCCATAGGAAGTATCCTGATGTGGCCCCAGTGCCAACAGACCTCACCCTAAAGCACTGCTCATCACCAGGTATGATGTAGGAAATGCAGTGTGGGAAGGTGAAGAGCATCAGGAGGAGGTGAAAATGTCCAGGAGCTGAGTGAACGGGCTGCAAGCTGATAGCTGGTCAGATATTCTGAAAACACACACACACACACATACACAAACACACACACACATACACACAGACTAGTGAAAGGATACACTGAGACATGTGGGCTCATCTGCCCCAAGAAATATTCTTGTTTTCCTGGTCTTTCCACTTGGCATTCTTTTTCCGTCCTTTTTCCACATCCCAACTACATCTCTCCAGAGAGGGTGGCTATCTGAGATGTAGCCACAGGGCTCCTATGAGGGTCTGCTTTGCTCACTTCTCCATCTTTATTTACCACAGGGCCACCATAGCTCTACTAGTCTCCATACAGCTTTCTTTCCAGGCATGAATCCCACTGCTTCAGGGTGATACCCTGTTGGATATGGTGCTCTTGGCCTTTTCTATCTCAGTGTCATGTCTTGTCTGGAGAAGCACCATTTTTAGGAAGTCACCAGTATTGAACATAATTACTTAAGAAATTAAAAAAAACAAATCGGATATTCTCAGTGATGCTGTTATTATTGTTGTTGTTGTGAAGTCAGGTGGGAAAAGGAGGAATTATAAGAAAAATCAGCTTTGTTCCCTTCATTATATCATAAAAGGTGAATAAAGGTTGGCCCAGACATATGTAAAAACCTTTGTATTTATCCAAGGGAGATGACAGTACGTTCTTTCTTCATTCTTAATCCTATTCAGTTCCTTAGCCACTTTTTAATTTTTTTTTTAAATACCCTGGCATGGGCAATTGGACTTACCATTTGCAACGCAGACTTACCAAATTTCCATTCTTGCTTCTTAGAAGGTACAGGTAGGTGTGTCCCCAGTAGTAGAACCATGCTTTCCTCAGCCCCATCCAAGGCTCTGAGCACAGTTTCGTGGGATAAGCCAAAACCATCAGCAAAGGATTTGAACCCTCCAATGGTTCCATCTTCTTCCTGAGTTCTTCAACACTTTGCCCACAGATGCTGGCATCCTCTCAGTGAGCCTTAGTTCTGTTGAGTACCTCTGCAGCCCTCAGAGTCCTCATTGTCCCCTCTTTGTGGGGACCAACACAAGCATGACCCTGAGAGGACCGACTTCCCTAAATACTCCAAGTGGAGCCTGCTGTACTGCCTGTGACACTCCTTCACATCTGGTGTTATACCCAACAATTTAGGTGAATCTGGGTGGCTGCTTTACAGATGTTAACATTTGGATTTGCTTACTCTAGTCCCCAGTGTTTGATAAATGATAGTCGGTATATTCTTGTTAAATTGAATGCATAAATTTTCCTGTAAAGAATAAAAGGATCTTCCTCTATATTCTGTCTTGTAATTTGAATCACTTTTGAGCTTGTTCTGACAACAAAATTACAAGGCATAGTATTATCTTGTGCGACTGTGGATTTCATTTCCAGTAATCAAATGCGAAACCTTCAGGAGATGACAGCATGTGAGGTAAAGCTCTCATATGCCATCCTGGCTTTCTCTGTCCTTCCCTTATAGAACATACAACCAAATAAGTGAGATTTTTTTCTTGCCATGAAGACACAATACTTTGATATTTTATTTGTCTTCCTTGCAGCCACCCTACAGTAATATCTCTACAAAGGGCCATCTTTTAAAGGGATCATCTTAGACTCTTGAAAGGCTTCAAGAAAATCATCAAATTGCCAAGTGGGTTTCTTCATCCAAATTCACCTGTTAAATGTGTTCACTGCTTTCTCTCCAATCCCCAAACATGGAAATGGGCATGTACACTGTGAAGTCTTGTTGAGCTGGGACCATGTATTTTTCCCTGTCCCTTCACATTTAGTATGATACCTGCTAAGTGACACAAACTAAATAAGTTCCCAATGGCACTAAATTGGGTCATCTTGTACCCTCTACTTAGCCGCAGCTAGCTATTGATTGGTGGGTTCATGTGCACCACTCACTAGCACTGAGAATTATTGGTATGTAATATGAATAAATTATATTAAATTTAAAAGTAAATAAAATATATAAATAAAGAGATATATTTGGAATATGTGTCACAATTTTATCAAAGGTAGTATGAGACAGGGTAAGGTTTAGAGGAGAATATTTATCATTAAAGATATATACATACACACACACATATATCAAATGTAATAAAGCAGTATAAATGATTACATAAAATATAACAAAACATCTCTCCCCCATAAGTAAACTGTCAGTATGTCTCTAAGAAGCAGCTACTCCTGATTTTTTTATGTATTAAAATTTTCAATCCTTTTTGTATGTTTTATGTGGGAAAACCTTCCCATTTCCAGATTATAAAATTCATCCACTATCTTCTATGACTGAGTTATAGTTTAAATATGCAACAAATGTATGTTTATGTCAAATCATTTATATATGTATATATGCATATATTTATATACACACATATCATAAATACAGACATTTATATATCTATCATGAATACTCTGTCATATCTCTTATATGTGTATAAATGTATATGTACTCATATTAAATATATATTATGTATTAATATAGAAATTCAAATATATATCTAAATAATCATTCTCCATTTCTTTCCCAAATAAAGCCTAGGTTTTTATTTCTTTAGTATTCACAATTATACAATAATACAAAAAATTTACTTCATATGTAACTTTCAAGATCAGATATTCATTTTTAATTTTGCAATTGAATGATTTTGTTCATTTTCTATTCTTTACAAGATAATGAGAATAACTTTTTTCCCAGTGCACAAAACATGACATGTTTCATCACCATTGCCACACAAATAAGCAAACCATGCAATCTAAGAATAAGTTAGCACTGGAGCCCTTTGACAGTGATAGCTTAGGTATTTGTGATATAATGAAATTTATTAGAATTATATTGACCAGTATAAATTTTTAAATGATCATCTAAGAGAACAAAGATGGTATAACTCCTGTCATTTTCTACTAGCCCATGATTACCATACTCTGACCATCCCAGAAGGAGTCAAAGGTATATTTTCCTTTAGTCCTTTTTGTATAAATTGTGGAAATAAACCTTTCATGCCTTTCGTTAATACCACTCAAATTCAACCCCAAAGTACAGAGCATTGTAAACCCACAGAAATCAAAGCAAACTTCAGAGTGGCTTTACCCCCTGTGGAGCTTGCCACATCAGCCCATCTTCTAAAGGGTGACAAGCAAAAAACTCAAGTCACCTTCAATCTTTTCTTCATCTTTAAGACACTCTTAAGAATGGATTCCTTCCCTCCTATGCCTAATCCAGTGTGCCCAGGGCTGTCAGATCTGCAGAAGGGCACTTGTTTGCCAGGCAGTGTGAGCGACTAGCTGTAATTGGCAATCCATTTCTCCATTTCCATTGTACAGCCGTTCCTGACAAATTAATCACAATCAAATGCTGGCTGCAGCAAGGGGCACCCTACGCAGCAGCGAAGAAAAATGAGGCCTCGTGCTGGTCTGACAGCCAAATCTTTCAACTCAGCCGTTAGTCTGAACAAGGGGACACTGTGGCTGGCCTGGCACCACCATCACCCGTAAACAGACTGCTAGCTTGGCATCTGTGGATTTGGCTGATCCATTAAAGGCTTGCTTGAGGCCCACCCAGTAGCTGACCAGTCAGTGCTGTGGAAGAGGGGGAAGGGCTTCATCCACGTGTAGAAAAAGTGCTGGCGAGCTTGTCCTGGGCTTGAGTTCAGTTTCTGCTTGCCTTTGTGTTTGTTGCTTACATATCCATAGTTTGTCAGCTGGGCAAGGCAATACCTAGCCATTTTTACTCACTTAAAGATTGTGGCTGGGATGCCTTTGCCCACCCAGAATCTAAGACACTGAAAATATCTTTTAAAATGTTCTTTGTGGTTTTGCGACAGTCCCTCATAAAGTTCATAAGCTTTAGTTATAGGTTATGCTCTTATTCTTCCACACTTGTTTTTGCCATAATTTTAATGAGTGTTTAATTCTTTGGTAATTTTGTATATGTGTACAATGTGTTCAGAGAAAATATACCCCTCCCCCTCTGGCCGGAGCTCCCCCATCCTCTCTTTTTAAATGACTCTATGAGTACAATTAGGAGTGTCCACCTACGCACGTGTGTAGGACATTCTGACGGAGCGTGGACAATCCACCAGGGGTCGCGCTCCTGAAAACCACCGATTCTCCCTCCCACGCAGTCACCATCTGCCAATACTGCCTCAGCTAGGGGCGAACCTTTCCCTTTCTCACGCTGAAATGTTGACTGGCTGAATCCTATAGAAGCCTTGTACAGACAACTATAGCCACCGTGAGTTCATTAGTGTAGCAGCTCTGCTATGTCCAGGAGACACACTATCATAACCTTCCTCCCTATCCCTGACAGTGATGATCTCTGTCCCTCTTTTTAGTGATATTCTTGAGCCTTGATGGTAGAAGAATGTGATGTAGATGTTCTATTAGGAGTGAGCATCCATAATAGTTATTCTGTACATTTGGCCAGCTATGATTCTCTGTATTAGAAAAAAAAGAGGTTTATCTGATGAGAGCTAAGCGCTGTATTGATTTATGGATATAAGGATAGGTATTTGGAAGGCAGTTTGTTACTGTGTCCATTTAGCAAATAATAGCAGATTTTCCCAGGAGCATATAACCTCCCCCGCCTCAGATCCTTCAGCAGATTTACCATATCAGACATAATTTCCTTTCTGTGGAGTGGGTCTTAAGTACAATTAGCTCTCTGTTGGTGACCCCATGATATTTATGCCACTGTTGACTGAGTGCCATGTTGATAATTACTAGACCTGGATAAGATTGCCGATGACTTTTCTCCCCTCGCCAACCTGCATAGCCCCTTCCAGGACTCTGAATGCAAGCCAGCAGGAAGCCTCCTGGTCAGTACTAACCTTCTTCCTGTCCTGTGAACCAGGTGTGCGGTGTCTTCCGTCATCAAGTTCTGTTCAAATGAAAAGTTTTCTTCATTTAATACTATACACAGTTTTGGGCAATCTCTAGGGCCCTTTGATCAATTGCTGGAAAGGAGTATAGGACATTTGGCTCTAGGTTTTTAGGTTGATAACCTATGGTGTTGGGGAGCAGAATTACCCTCCCCTCATCCTCTATGTAGAATGGGATTCTATCAAGTTATAAGATAGGAAAACCATAAAATGTAAGGGTTAACAATAAGTTAATCAAAAGTAAAAGAGAGTGACACGGCAGAGGAGGACAGAGAAATCCTATTTTGAAATGCTTTTAGTTCTTAGAAGACAACTGAGCTATTTAACAAAGTGTCATGATGCTGTATGGCAGGTGGAGGAGTCCATCCTCTCGGCTCGGGACCTGCTATTTAGCTGAATTGCATCAGGCAAGAACAATAGCATCGCTTCTCTTCTAACCAAGTTTACCTTAACTGCTCGTAACCGTGGGCAATAGCTTTCACAGCTCTGCCATCTGGCTTTCACAACACTCAGAGCCAGGGTCTTGTGAGTAGGTGGTGGAATGTTTTAATTCCTGGAAAAGCTGTCATTGATCAGACTATAGAGCTGAGCAGTTCCATTTTCTCTACATTTTCCATTTCACCTCTCCCTGATAACTAAGTATAATAAAGTATAATTAAAACATTGGCTTTCATGAAATTTTAAAACCGTATTTAAAACTTTTCTCATCTCTGAAACTAGCTTGGAAATCCACTTCACTCTCTATAGACTTAGGACTTGGGTTCCAGAATAAGATAGAGTATTTCCCAACACTGAATTGAGTACATCATCACTTGTCAAAAGCCACCTTGAATACGCCAGTCAAGGCCAACTGTTTCATCAGCAATTGTCCTAAGGATTGGTTGCTGTATTGGAGGAAAAAATAAACTGAATGTCCATCATGAGTTTCCCCCGTCTGTTCCTCCCCTACACACACACACACACACACACACACACACACACACACACACACACA
>OU015742.1:7813028-7834309 GCA_907169655.1 Acomys percivali | reverse complement strand
GGGAAGCTGTGAAGGGAAAATCAAATTCATTTTCCATTTTTCTTTTTCATTTAAAATATATCTGATTTGGAATGCCTCTTATGCTGGATATAAGAATTAATGAGAATAATTGTGATTATCTTGCATTTACCATATGTTTTCTGAGATCCTAGTCCTGAAGTTATTTTCTGTTTCTTGTGATATTATAAGTGGTGCTAGGATTTCATAGAGATTTTAAAGCTTGCCTATTCTTTATTTCAGACGCTGCCATTCTGAGAAGATAAAATCATGTAATTATAGAAGTTAAAGTTCAAAGCACCTTTTGTTGCTCAAATCAGCCAAACTGAATTGGCCATCATCTCTTTATTCTTTTTGATGGCTCCTTGTGCAATCAGACACAATCTTCCAAGGATGAGCATTGGTGTCATTTAACTGGCCCCTATAGATGCTAAACAGATGCTATGTCCTAGGGGGAAGATGAAGCCATTGGGTTTCAAACCTACACGGAGAATGAAAAGACCCATAAACTTGGAAATGAAGGCTATCTAAGTGTGACTCCAATACTATCCACCATGACCTCAAGCCAGAATATCACATCACCTTATTAAGATAGCAAAATATATTACCAGATTTCTCTGCCTCTTCCTGGAATGCCTCATTCCTTAGGTCTTTTCTCCATCTTACAGCTAATACACTAAGGTATTCAGCCATCTGAAAGCATGATTTCATTTCCTTTTAGTAAGTATCAGATCCCTAGGACAGTCTGGTACCCTGTAGTGATTCATGCCTCTGAAGTTGTATCGACAAGGAAACATACCATACCATGGATTCTGCCTTTTCCATGGAAATTTCCCTCTCATAATGAGACCATGGCCTCATTTCTCTGGTCAACTCAGGCTGATGTTTGGATTCCCCCAGGGAAGTTAACTTCAGTTTTGTAAAACCACTGAAATACATATGGAAAGTCATCATCAGTGATAAAGGCCAGGGCACGAACCGAGATACATATACTGTTCCTTTTAAATACCAGCACTCTTCTTGCCTAACAGCATTGAACCTGGCAACATTATGCCTACAAAGATTATAAGGTTCCTTTGGACAGATAAAGGTAATAAACAGTTCTAGAAGGATCTACCATTTACTCAGTTGGTGCTCACTAAATGTTACCTGGGGTTAACACTGGTGACATTCATCTAGATCTTTCAAAGATCCTTGGATAGTTTTAGACTTCCTGTCTCACTGTGTATAGTACCTCTTCTGAACCTCACACCTCTGACCAGGAAGAAAGATGGTAGCTTTGGTTCAGTTTGTGGGGATGTGCTTCTTCACCTGTGTCTGGCCATCTGTCTTCAGCCCCTCAGTAGTCTATGCTGTGTGGCATCAGTGTACCCTCAGACCTAAAGCCAATGTGTAGAATCTTGAAAAGTAATTAGGAGTTCTAATTCCAAAAAGTTCCTGATAGGGAGAGTAAGGACAAGAATAGTACATGAAGGAAACTTGTAGATAAGAGGAAGTCAAGAAAAAGTGCTTCTCATTATTGTCAGGATTAATTTTCACTTTTATTTACGTGTGTGTGTGTGTGTGTGTGTGTGTGTGTGCGCGCGCGTATGGGTATGGGTATGAGGGCACCCAAGATCCTCTGGAAGTAGAGTTGCAAGCATTTGTGAGCCATCCAACATGGGTTCTACAGTTCAAATGTGGGCCTTCTGGAAGAGCAGCAGGCAGTCTTACAAACTGACTCATCTCTTTATTTCATAAGAACACGATATCTGAAAAGTCGAGCTAGTATTTAGACTGCAAAAAGCTTAATTTTTTTTAATCATGAAAATTTACAGTGAGAATAAAATCCCTCTTGCGTGCCTTGCTTCTTCATTGCTTTCTATATATTCTCCTTACAATCCTCCCAAGCCTCTCATGTCTACCGGTCTCCTCACACTTACTTCTGTTGTTCTGATGTGAGTGGAAGTTCAAGTGCAATAAGGACGTGAGGATTCAGAGTGGAGAAGGGATGTGGACCATCAGTACAGGTCAGAAGCTCAGCTCCAGGGTCCACATATGACCCAGGATGATTTCCCACCTGTCCATTTACAGACATCCCATGGATCTTTCCAAGGAAGCTAAATGCTCCCCATTGTGCACTAGTAATTAACCAAGAGAATTTCATTTGCACTCTGAAATTTCTAAAGGTTTCCAGTGGCCTACCAAGTGTTTGAGCCTATCTGGAAGCTAGGCAAGGGTGTAGGAAGTGGAGTGTGAGGTTAGTGAGGGTCTGTAGCAGCTAGGAGACAGAGAGACTTAATCTTCTCCAAGGCAGGTTTCTTCTCCTGGGAGCCTACGTACAATGGGGATCCTTAGGCTGGGATGGCTACATTTATTCTGATGGCAAGCATCTGTGTTTCAGTTTGCCAGCATTTATACCACACAAAGCTTGCTGACCAGTGTTTCAGTGATTTTTACAGTGATCCATCTCTAGGCAGAAAAGCCTTATGTGTGATCTAGGAGTCCCCCATGGTCATTCATCTATAAAAGCCTAGGACAGGTCAGGAGACCAGACTAGCTCTGTGCTTACACCCCTCTAGCCTGAGAGATTGAGACACAAATATTAGCTCCCATCAAGTAATAGGTTTGTGAAGCTTCAGTGTAGACAGACCACTTACGTTAGAGCTGACCCTCAGAAAGTATAAACAGGTTGGTAATTTCTGGCATCTGTCCTGCAACCACTTGAACCCAAGAGAGATGTTCACAGAGCTTTAAGAGGACTCCAGGTATGATGTCACGAGACCCTAGAATATGTAGGACTGAAGTCAGCAACTCTTAAACATTTTAGTTATGAATCCATATCTCTTTACCGGTTCAAGCCAGTTTGTGCCGGCTCCTTTGCCACTTACAGCCTTACTACTTCGAAGTATGCAGAGTCCCCTTCTGAAGATCCTTCATGTATATATTATTATATTGTTTTCCAGGTGTGGGGATCCTACTGTGATCAAATAATTTTGAAAATCCATTTTTTTTCACTAATGTTTTGACTGTGTAACTGTTTTGGTTCTTTAATGAAGTTCCATTGTGTTTATATAGGAAGTCTCTGTTGCCTTTCTTTGCTTATTTCATTTGCTTCCTTATTAAATACCTACTATGTGTTTGTCTATTTCCAAATATAAGGTTCTGACTCTTGGCTTTTAATCTGCTTTCTGAAACAATACCATGCCTTTTATGAGCTGTTTATCAGAACAGAGACAACATATTTTCTAATTGCATGGTTTCCTTTAAACACTCTTATGGGAACAGAGATGGGGGGTATCAACAAATTGCTAGGATTCCCTTACACGGAGTTCATGAGTGTGCCTGAGTTAGAACTTACTGTGAGGCAAGGCTGGCGTTTCAACTAAAGTGGAGAATTAGTGTGTTACTCAGGGCTCTCTAGAAGAACAGAACTGATAGAATGAATATATGTATGTATGCATGTATCCAACATGTAAATAATATACATTAAAAGGGAATGTATTAGTCTGCTTTCCAAGCTGTGGTCTGGCTAGTCCAACAATGCTGTCTCAAAGCTGAATGGTCAAGAGTCTTCTAGTGGTTCAGTCCATAAGGCTGGATGTCTCATCTGCTCCATGGTCGATGTTAGAATCTTAAAGAAGTATATCCTAATGCCTCAGCAGTAGAGGGGATGACCTTGACAACAAGAGTAAGGAAAAGCAGGCAAAAGGCAAAAGCTTCTTTCTGTCCAGTGTTATGTGGGATGCCTCTAGAAGGTATAGGTCAGATTCAGGGTAGATCTCCCCACCTCAAAGGACCCTCTCTCTCCCTCCCCCACCCTCTCTCCCTCTCTCTGTCTCTCTCTCCCTCCCCCACCCTCTCTCCCTCTCTCTGTCTCTATCTCCCTCCCCCACCCCTCTCTCTTTCTGTGTGAATGTTGTACTCATTCCAGTGTGTAAGTGGAGGCTAGAGGACAACTTGGGGGAGTCAGTTCTTTACTTCCATCTAGTGATCAGCTTGTGAGTCTTGGCAGCACCTGCCTTTACCCACAACCATCTTACTGGCCCCAATAATATACCCTCTAATAAATAAAACCATTAATATAAATTTGAGAACAATAATAATATTTTGTGGGTGGAAAGATTTATCAGAAGATTTTAGACTTGTCTATCATATACAGGTAAATGGGGGAAACAGAATTCATTATTAGAATTCTAACCTGTTAAAACCATTTAAGGAAAACCATTTTAAGGAAAAAGGAAGGGATCTCATTAAAATGGAAGACAAATGTAAATAGAATGGTCATACAGAATAAATATGAATGACCAATAAGCTCATGAAAGGACCTCTGATTTTTAAGAAAACAAAAAGACATTTTTACATTCCATGCACTTCACTGGCCACTAAACAAAACGTCTGGAAGATTAGCAGTAACAGTGTTGGGAAAAGTGTACACAAAGCCCCATTATCTGAGATAATGCAGAACATAGTGTGCATTTCAATTTACCAGTTAGGGAAAATTAATATAAACTATTAAGGTTCAAAGTTTGAATTCCCGTCAAGCCAAAAAAAAATTCCTAATTTGGGAAATCTTTCTTATGGAAATACACGTTAATAGTAATACTTGGTATTAACATGGAAGATAACACTTTCTGTGCCTGAGATAAGATGCTCCTGAAGCAAAGCAACTCGAGGATGAAGGATTTATTTTGGCTTGCAGTTGGAGGGTCATCATGGTTCACTATGGTGGAAAGGCCTGGCATCTGGAGCTTGAGGCAGCTGCCCAGGTTGGCCTCTGCAGTCAGGAACAGAGAATAGTAAATGCTCATTCGGCCAGCATTCTCCTTTTTAAGCAGCCCAGGATGCAAGTCCAGGAAATGTTATGGTGCTTTGGTAGGGTGGGCTTTCCCACCTCAGTTAACCTAACCATACTAATCTCTCACAAGCATGCCCAGAAACTAACATAATCTATATCATCCCCCACAGATATACTCACAGGCTTCCCTCCTACATGCGTCTAGATCATGTCAAGTTGAGAATATTAACCATTACAGATTCCTAACAGTACACTAGCAGTCATATTGCAGCTTTGATATTAATGATAAACATAGAAAATGATCAATGAATAAGTTCTTATGGACAGCAAAACTGTTGCAAAAGTTTTAGGGCCTACAGAACATGAGTTTTGTTACAGAATTTTTTTGTTAGTATGAATATTATTTTATTATTATTTCAACTTTTTATTGATTCTTTTTTTGCATTTTACTTATTTATTTTTTAAATATATTTTACTAATTTATTCATATTACTTCTCAATTGTTATCCCATCCCTTGTATCCTCCCATTCCTCCCTCCCTCCCATTTTCCCCTTACTTCCTTCCCCTATGACTGTGCCTGAGGGGTACTTCCTTCCCCTGTATATGCTCATAGGGTATCAAATTAAGGGACCAGTCTTCTCTATGCATCTTGATTTAGAAAGATGTCTCTGATATGCTTTCAACCTGAAAAGCAAACACAAATGCATAGAGAAGTTTTTAAACAAAGGTACAATTGTTGGTTACATAAAGGAAATAAAGGTGAAGAATTTGGGCAGTATGTTCCCCTTGTTGGCCTAAGGATTGCTTGATATGCAATTGTGATACAAATAAGCAGGCATATTCTGTAAGAACGAACCTTAAGGAAATTTCCCTCCTGTGTGTGCATTTTCTCTTCCTCAAAGCTGTTCTACAGATTGATCATGTAGGCCCCATTCAAGTCTATAAACAGAAAACAAACATGTATCTTACCGAATACTTTATTCTTTATTCCTGTAAATCAAACTCCAGAACAAAACAATATTTGTGCCATCAATCTTAACCACTTTAGGCGTTTTCATTTTACTCTTTTTGAAAGCGTTCACATTCTTAATAGTACAAGATGTTTTACTGCTCCAGTGAGAGCTGTTTCTTGGCTTTGATTAATTTTCTTGATCCTGCTTTGGCCATACTATGTTGTGAGGGTTTGGTACACAGGCGACTGTATCCTTCACTCAACCACTTCGTGGCCCTGACTGTATGTCCTGGAGAGTACCATTTCGTTGTGTCTCAGCTCCTGCTTCCTCAACTGGAAAGTGAAGCAAGCAGTGTGCACTGTTCACCTCAGTATCAGGGAGCTCAGTATCGGAAGTGAAAAGCTCTTCGCATCTAAGAATGACGTTAACGGCCTCTTCCTGGATGATTCGTCAGGCTGCATTTTACCTTTCCTTTACTGAAATCACGTCAAACTCAATTTAATTCAGATTAAGAAAATGGTTTTGAATCAATATGTGGTACAACTGAGATCAAATAGGAAGAAAACATATTTGAAAAAGACAACTCTTCCCTCAAGCAGGCCTATCTTTGGAGAACGGAACACTTTTCTCCGACAATGTGTTGTCCTACCCAGAACAGTATCTTATAATGGTACTTGGTTTTTTAGTAGTATATTTCCCCAGATGTCCTTAGTGAATAGCACAGTCTCCAAAAACTCCCACACAAACTCAACATTTTTTTTTCTCTCAAAGGCCTGTCTGCATTTCCACTCTATGAGGGATACTCTCCGAGTGTCTAATCTGCAGCAATCAAAATGTCTTCACTTTGCTGTACCAGCCCTTTGGGTGGTAGCTACTTCCACTTGAATATCTGCACTCCAAGGTGCCCTCCATTCATCAATCCTTCAAAATCTCTCTAACCCCTTCTATTGCATTCTGTCCTAAAAATAACCATTAGAATTTCTGTTTGCCTTGCTTGGTCCTGATTGGCATAGCACTCAAAATAAGGGAGTAGGTAGTTTGCTGGTTGCCATGGGCTACCTGGACTTTGCATTTGACTGGGTTGGGGTTTTTGTTTGTTTGTTTGTTTTTGTTTTTTATCCTACTAAGTCAACATTTTCAAAATAAGCTAGCTCTGCCTGTCTCAGAACAATCTATAAAAGTGTGGTAGAGAGTGAGGGGCTACGTGGAAGAGATGGGGGCGATATCCTTTTCTTCACTTCTAATAGCTGTTCTTTATTTTTCCTATTATGCGTTCGCATGCGCTTCATGCTGCTAAAAGGCTGTTACCCTTACTTCTTGACTTGCTTTGCTTTTGAGCACTATAATAAGGCAGCATACCTTTTTTGATTAGAGGTATATTTTTAACATGCACCAGGAATATATTCTCCCTGTTAGGAATAATGATGCATTTTATTTGTATTTTCCTTAGCACATTCGCTTAACATTCTACTTAACATTAGTGCTTGTGTTATATATTTCATCCCTACAGCACTGTCTTCTCCATGAAGGTAAAATGATATAATTCTGTACCATTGACTATCACTGAACTACAAGCCCTCAGAATGAGTCCTTACTCGTTGGACGGATTAATGTGCACAAGTTAATAACTGCCCCCCCCAGCCTATTGTATTTCAATACAAGAATAATGATGCCTGGCTTATATAAGCTGCATGAGAAATTGACACTTCAGTAGAATCATCAATCTCTTTCTTATTAGTTGTTTTGTAAAGCATCCGTTTTTGTGCTTTGCTGCACTTCTACCCACTTATCCTTTAGTCAGTGTCGGGTTAATTGACTTAGGTACTCTGGTTACTATTGTTAAACAAATAACCACCAATAAATGTGGGGCTTAAGTAATAACCAGTGCATTTTCCTTTATTGCTTTGCATCTTATTTATGTCTTTATAATCTAAACGCAACTGTTCTATATAAAACTAACAAAAGGATAGGCCTCTTTGGGTATACTTGCTATGTAAAAAATACACTTTTTCAAAACTCCTGTGCTGTAATTAAATTGATTACTATCATTCGTGCCCTTTATTGAAATACTCCTTCGTGTTTTTTCCTTATATTACGTGAACAAATAAAAATAACAGACTCTACCTAAATGGTGTTGGAACGCTGCTAGTGGGAAATGAAATGTCAGTGAGTGGGGCATGATGTCTGGCTTCCAGGTGTAAGCCCTTTCTTGCCAATTTGAGCCAATATGTTAAAAGTCTCCAGCTAGAAAGCACCAAGATGAAATGAGGACTAATCTTGGGAAATGACTGGGGAGGATGCTTGTGAGATGTAAAGGCATGGCTCTCATGGGAGCAGGATGCGCATTCACGGGTAGTTAATTAAGGTCTCTGGATATCTAATAATAATGCAAGACCTCCATGTGTTGTTTCAATCCTGAAAAGAAAAGACCACCCAAAATTAGTTCTAGATGAGGAGCGTATTTCAAAATGAAGGTTTTACTGTAAAGCAGTTGCAAATAATGTGCAATGAAATGTGATGAGAACACCTGACATTAGTATTGCATGCAGATTCTTCAGAGCATGCCATAACCTCATCCATCTAAAATCCTCAAAAATTGTAAGGTTTTTCCTGTAATGTAGGAAAGGCAAATACTATCTGTGCTATATTTGGATACATAGACAAGGCGGCATTACAGCCACGCCCTCCTGGATACATAAGGACACGTATTTCTGTAGTTGAGGCTTTGACTTTTTGTGGCTAAAAAGCCATGCTCCTCTTACTGTCAAGTTTAGTTAAAAAGGATAACATTTGTTAAATGACAAGAACTTCTCTTTGTAATGTATTTATGTATGAAACAGACTGATGTTTGTCATAAGAGTAATGTGGCACTGAGGTAAACTTCTACAGGTCAACATCAGTAATCCACAGTGAATGTGGCAAAAGAAAAAAAAAATGATGGTTACCACAGTAGCCCTTCCCCCAAAATAACTTTCTGTAATGTGAAAATAAAATTAAAAGTCGCTGTTTTATAATGGTACGGAGGCAACTGTGAATTCTGCATTGCCTTAAAAGATTATTTTTATGTATTAACTACAACAAGGTATGTATTTATAAAGTAGTGAGAGATGAATATATGTATATAGGTTTTTGCTAAGGAATAGTCCTGATGCACATTTATGCATTGAGAAAACTCTTGATCTAATCCAAACTTCCACTAAAATTTCATAGAAAATGTTACTGAAAGCCTTGTCACAACAATGGCTGGTTAATATATCACGTGTCGACATCAATAGAGAGAGAACGGAACACAAAGGGCTGGCTTGAGAAGATTTGTAAGCCCTCTAGCTTGGATTCAGAAAAACAAATGTTGATATCAATTAATAGTGTCTGCTAAAGAGGAGTTGAAGGCTACAAAAGAACCACCTGGGTGATTATCTGTGATCACTTTGTCCATTTTGTTCTACTAAAACGTAGAAGAAAATCATACAATGTACACATTATAGTCTATAGCTATGGCAACTTATAGACATGATTGTGGTTTAAGCTAAGACATTAATTAAAAATACATGTAAAACTACTAAATTCTACTTAAAAATAAGGGACATTTTCAGAACACGTGAATATCAGAACAGGTGCTGTGTTCTGTATATTTCCTACCCAATTTCTCCTAGCAGAAGCAACTTGTTCTGAGTAACAATAGTGCCTGCCTGGTATATTGGCATGGTCTGGTACTTTGTATTTGGTTGTGAATTATTTTGCCCTCTGAAGTCTGCTTGCTGCCTTTTATGAGCAGAGACTCAAGTACTCCAAAATGATGTTTGTAATCCTTGCCTCCAAATTATCCCTGATTGGCTGAATCAATGCTTGGGCAGGGCAAAACTGAGGTAGGCATGGCCAACACTTGAAGGCTTTGAGGAAAAAAGGATCACAGCAGAGAAACAGGTAGCGGAGCAGAAGGGAGCAAAGCCACCGTGTATTAGCGTGGAGAGAAGCACATGGCATGATCGGCATGCATGGAGGAAAGCAGCCTACTTGAGGAACATGTGCAGGGATTTATGGATTATGGATGAGAAGTAGCCCAGATAGGGATGATTAGAGCAATTGGCACAGGATGTGGGACCGGGAGATAGAGGGTAGCTTAGGAGGTTAACCTCTGCCCCGCCCCAGATGAAATAAGACTTATTTAAGAAAACAACAGGTGACTATGTCTTCTATTGATTATGATAGTGGGTTAGATAATACTGCTGTTATAATTGCAGACTTTTAATAGTAAACACTATTAGTCTTATTTAGATTTACTACAACTGCCTGGCACTTCCATTCGAGTGAATTTTATTGAAAAATTCACTAAATACATGAGCTATCTAAACTTTCTCGTTGCACATTTTTAAAGAATTTCAGGAAAAAAGTAAAATATTTATTTCATTTGTATGCCACTCCTTCCTTGGATCTCACATGTCCTAGCAAAACACTTTCACTCAGTGTTGTCCCAGTCAGAGCTCAATTATTTTAATGCATTAAAAAAATAGTTTAGCACACTTTTCTCCCAGCCCAGTACTCGAAAACTGTTTTCTTTTCTGAAAAATGTTTTCTCCCTGCCCCCTTCCACTCTCTCTCTCTGATCTTGTGAACTCTGTCCACTAGTAATTATCTTTCTAAACCCTATCTAGAGATCCCCTCTGCCATCTCTGATAACTAATTTCTCTGTCTCCAGGTCAGCTTGCTCTCTGCTTTCATTATTGCTCTTCTTGATGAGTCTATTTTTCACTAGGGCTCCTCAAGGATGGGATACTTAGTCATCCTTTAATCTTCGGCACCTAGAACTGTGAGCGGTAGATGGCAAATGGCCATGGACCTGGTTAGAAGCTTCCCATGCCCCTCCCGCGAGACACTACGCACCCTGGAGAATCTGCTTCTTTAACCCTCCAGCCTCAACATAATCCTCTGCTGGAAGCTGGGGCATACTTTCCCTTTTTTTGATATCCTCCTGCTCATTTTTCTAGAAATTGTGTCATTTCTGTCTCCTGTGTAGAGGTGCTCATAAACACAGACTACTAAAGTGCATGATTTGTGCTACTCACATGCACAGGTGTGGGGAGGGAGGGAGGGAGAAGTGGCATAGAGATGTGTGTATGTACTTTAACATAGGACTCTTTTACTGAGGTGTTTTGTTATCCATACCTTAGCATGAAGAGATCTTAGAAGAATTATGGCATTAGTTTTCTATTCTTCTCACTCCCCTTCTCCGCTCCTCCCACGTCATCTGGCTGTGTATGTCAGGACAGGACGGTCTGGCACTCACCATTGTTCCGCCTCAGCCTCTGTGATTACAGGCACATGCAGTCATGCTAGCTCCCTCTTCTCCTATGGATTACTTAAACTATAAATTATATCACGTGTTGATTTGTTATTGTTGTGGTGGTGGCCTTATTTGCCAATTCAATCATATTTCAGCCTTTTTAGATGGCCTATGTTAGAAAGAAGAATTAACATTGTCATCCACTCAAAAAAGAATCCCCCCGAAGTTGTCATATAAGGTGAAGAGTGGCATTGTATCTGCACCTTTCTATCTGGGTTGAGAGCTTTATGTACCCAGGCTATGAAACAGGGCTTGGCAGTCCTAGCATAGAATTCATACAAAATTGGGTATTATATAACATTTTTAAATGAATGTGCATCTTCCTGGGCTTTTGGGGGACAGAGCCCGCTTAGGGCCATGTGTCACATGTAGCCAGACAGATCTCTTGGCTGGTGAGTAAAGGAAACTCACCTTCAGGTTGAGAAGAACAGATGAAAATGGACTGGGGATGAAGATAAATGGCTGTTCACCAACATAGAAAGGCCTCCCAGGACTTGTGTGCAGTGAATGTATCCATAGCTTTCAAGTTCCCACCTTAGGTTCAGTGGCTGCTCTCCCCTTCCATCTGCCTTACTTTTCATTGATTCTGTCTTAGTCACCTTTCTATTGCTGTGATAAGATACCAAGACCGAGGCAACTTCAGAAAAAGAGTTTATTTGGGCCTATGGACAGCCATCATAGGGCGGAACATGGAAGCACACAGGCAGGAATGGCACCTGAACAGTAGTTGAGAACTCACATCTTGAGACACAACTGCATGGCAGAGAGAACTGGGAATGGCATGGGTTTTTGAACCTCAAACTCTTTCCCCAGTGATACATCTCCAACAAGGCCACACCTCCTGATCCTTCCTACACAGGGTCACTTACGGGGGACCATGTATTCAAACAGAAGAGCCTATGAGGGCCAGGGTGAATGTGCTGGTGTGAATAAGACCATCAAACAAAGATGCCTTTGACAGCCACTCCTTTGTTTCATGATACACAGGAATATTTACCGAGTGCACTGTTCTAGGTACCATAGGTGCAGTGAGGAACAAGTCACATAACCGCGGATCTCATGGGGTTTTCACCATTCTAAGGAAGGACAGAGAGCAAACAGTGTACTGCCTAGTTTATGTAGGCTGCTCTACATAATTGAACAGAATAGCATCATAGGGGATAAAAATCTACAAGTTGAAGGTAATGGTAAAGTGCTATTTTAAAGATTTCCTCAAACCTATTGACCAGAACAAATAAAGTTCTGAGCATTTTGCATAGGTCTTTGCCCTTAGATATTTATTCTCTCATTCTTTCACTCATTCATTCACCATGTACACTTTAATCTATTTAGATTAGTCCCTGGTAGCATTATAACTCAGTGAATGGCAAGTCTTGTAAAGCGTCCTAAAGATAGAGTTATATGGAATTAGTCAAATCAACTAATGATTCAGTAAATGATTCAAGTACTATGTTGAGAATTCTCCCTAAATACAGACGTTGGTATGAAGCAGTGGAGGATAAGACAGCACAGGGTGATGTGATTCACTTAGAGCCTTATAGTAAGTTAGTGCTGGCATATTTATGAGCTGGATCAGTAGCTAACAAAACGTGCAAAATTCTTAAGCTCTTTATAATGCAGTATAGCCTCTGGGCATATTGTTGGTACTCATGTGCTCATATTCGTCCCTGTCCCTTCCTTCTGCGTTACTTCTAGGTCATACAAATTCCTAGATGTGTTTTTTTTTCCTCCCCCTGACAGACTTAGTGTGAAAATCTTTGAAACAAAAGGACTTGGAGAAGAACAAAGAGATGGTGCTATAAATACAAAGCGCATTTTAATTTAGTTAAGCTCACTCTGTAAGCAGCCCTCCCGAATTATTTAGCCTTAGAATATTTCAGAGTTAGATTACAGAAGCTCTTAAAGGTGCTCTAAGGCATCTCTGGAGCCTATAGAAATTGGAATTAAACCTTGACTATCAAACAAGAGCATTTCTTAAAGGATCAACAAGGCTTCACAGATGTAGTACTAATTTGCAGCCATTTGTGGAATGTTTGTACTAAATGACGAGTACAAAGCCAAACTCCATGGTAGATGCTGTCAATGCAACCCTCCATTTTTACATTTGCCATTTCTCAAAAGTCATCCACTTTCCTCTTTCTTTGAAGACACTCCTGGCTTCTATTATTTACTCTCTTGAAGACCAGGAGTAACTATGATGCAAAGATTCTGTTTTGTACCCTGATGGATACATAAGCTACACTGGATCCATGGATGCTAGGATTTGGGAACTATCTCTTTTGCAAAGGCAGGATAATTCCTAAATGTGTGGCCCAAACTATTACCCAAAGAACTCTATTGGGACTTGGTCTCAACTGCTCAGAGCAGTAACCGATATTGTCATCCAAATAAATTCATTTGGATTTGTCCTCTATATTCAAATCTCTATTTTAATGTCATCTTCTGGGAGAGGCAAAACCAGATAGGAACTTAGTAGTTTATCTCAGTTTACCCTCTACCACCTCTTTACTGTCATCACAATTTTATAGATAAGGAAAGTGGAGAGCAGAGAAATTAATTTTTCTCCTGGTTTATTCCAAATATCTTTATTGTGAAGGAACTTGTCAAGATGTGATCTTGTAGGAATATGCTGCCATGTGTTTAATAAATTTGTCAGTAGGAGAATAAATCAAATAGTTATTGATTCAAATTGGTGCAGACATGGTAAGAAATATGAGGAGATAGAGATTTGTTTGTTCTTTATATAGATTCATTTTCTCTTACCAAGTGCCAAGGCTCTCCTCACTTCTGTGTACACAGTGGCAAGTGAGAAGAATATTTCCCCCATACTCACACTCAATCAGAAAGAGGGAAGAAGGGATTGTTTATTTAAATCAATGAAATAACTTAGTGTTTAGCATTGTTGGCATCTTAACTATCAGTGAAATGATTACTCTGATATTGTTCCATTGCAGATCTCTGAAGGTCTCACAGTAGACCAGTGGTTTGCATCTTGCTTCAAATTATTTGAGAACTATGGTCATGTCCTGGCTAGTTTATGTCAACTTGGCACAGGCTGAAGTCATCTGAATGGAAGGAAACCCAATTATAAAAATGCCTCCATAAGAACACACTTTACACTGACCTGCAGGGTATTTTCTTAATTATTGATTGTTATACGAGGACTCAGCCCATTGTGCGTGGCACCATCCCTGTTAGTCCTAAGTTCTGTAAGAAAGCAGGTTAAGCAAGCCATGGGGAGCAAACGCCAGAAAGCAACACCCCTCTGTGGCCTCTGCATCAGTTCCTGCCTCCAGGTTCCTGCCCTGTTTGAGGTCCTGTCCTTATGTCCTTTGATGATGAACAGTGATATGAAAATGTAAGCCAAATAAACGCCTTCCTCTCCAACATCCTTTTGGTCATGTTGTTTCACTGCAGCAATAGAAACCCTAACTAAGACAGGTGATATTATCTCTGAAACACTTGGGCTCTGAAAAAGAAAGTCTGTAGACAAAATGAGAGATACTCAGTAGCATCTTAAACTTGGGAATCCTAGTATGTGTCCTCAGGCAGGGATGCTGGCACAGATGGGATACAAGGATGGAAGAGGGAGACAGTGATTGGATGGTAATTACTTCAGAAGTGCAGACCATAAGAAAGTGCAGGGTTAGAGATGGGTGATGCCAGCGTAGCTGTGAAAGCCACCCAAACAGCATTTTCAGAGGACTAAGTGGCATATAAAGAAGAGATCGTGCTTTACACACCAGCCCTAGATAGCTCATTGGGATGTTATTTCTAATAGTGATGTGACAAGCACTCACTCTGTGAAAAGCCCTTTCCTAAAGATTTTCCATAAAATTTTATTTCTTCCTCCAAACAATATGAAGCCAGTTTGTTTTCACACTCCCCAGAAGCACAGACAAAGAAAGCAGCTTGCCCTAGAATGCACAGGGAGGATCCTTACAGGATTGGGGATTCTCAGATCTTTGCCATGTGTATCACAACTCCAGTGACAGCTTGACTAATGTAATGAGGTAATGAAGAAAAAGACCAAAAAAAAAAAAAAAAGCTGGGATTGGGTGGGCGTGGCTTGTTGATAGAAAAACCTCAGCACCCTGGAAGCTTACTGTGCTTGTTACATAGTTAACAGGGAGTCAGGGCTATTATTACATACAGACAAATGGGCAAGCAAGATATTATACTCCCATGAATAAGCTAATCTCAGTAGAAGCAGCCACTGAGAGGGGAAAATGTCTTCATGTCCTAAATATTTGTGGGAAAAATCTATGCTGGACATTTCCCATACACAATATCACATAGGCCAAGGAAAGGCTTGGCATCCCTCTAGCCGCACCTCAGGAGGTGGGGGCTCTGCCATATTACTATGTGTCTGAGACTACGGACCCTGACGTGTCTGTGCCCATGTCAACACTGTACATTGACTCAGGGCATCTCTTACTCAAGACTCTTTCTGTGTCCCACAATTCTTCACATTTTTTTCAGAAGTAAGTCTTTTTCTAGAAACAACACTGGGGGCTTTCCTTCCTTACTATATCTTTCTTTATTTTTCTTCCCCTCATTATGAAAGAGAGGCCTGAGATGCCATCTCCTCTAGCCTTCCAAGAGAAACTAATGATTTGTCTTCTCCATGTGTATTGCATAAAAGAGGATGTCTCATTCACAAGGCCTCGTCACTGTGTTGTAGAGATGCCACAGTGCTTCTCTGCTTATGTCCAGCATGGCTCCTCTCCTTTCCTGTCTGTGCCTTATATCTGAAGCTCAGAGCTCTCTCCCAGTGATAGTGACCTAGGCATCTCCCATCCTCTAGTCTTTTCTGGGCATACTTCATCCCACAGTGACACTTTTCTTTACCCCATCTGTCATCCAAGACTGTTCTATCACCTATAGCTTCTGCACACACGATTTCTGAGTGCTTACTCTTCTCCTTAGACCGCGCTTTCTCCTTTTCACATTTTCACAGTTCTTATCTGTCTCTACTTAGGCCTTAGCATCTCATGATGCCTTGACTTTGGGCATGCTTCCTTTCCACACTTACCCATAATATCTTAATATTTCATAATTTATATTTTCTCCCTTCGTCTATCTTGGCTTCTATGTCTGGTGGTGTTAACAAGGTTAAACTATATGCCTTATTTCAAATGTGTGACTAATTTCTTTTTCTTTATTTGTTGATCGTTTAAATCCGTAACCACAGAGAAATGCCACTATCCACATTTCAGAATTACCTCCAATAAGTATAAAGATAACAGAATAGCCATAGTTGGCACCCTGCACATCCTTATTCTTGTTCCTTACATGACTTTGGTTCCAGGCAGTAGTCCTAGTAACTCCTAATTGGTCACTGCAACCTGCGATGCCTGTAATCTCATTATCCCCTGATCAACTCAAACAAGGCTAGGTGGGGGAAAGAGTTCTTGGTATACCTGCCTGAGTGCTCAGTGTTTTCTGTGATTTCGTCCATTTGAGCCCCAGCTTTACAGGTAGAGTTGTGGCCATTTGTTTCCCTATAACTCCAAAGCTGCAGTAGTTAGCTAATGCAGGCCCTGAAAGAGCTAATATTTCATGTCTACTCAAAGCCTACACCTTTGGGTCTTCACCCTCTAATAAAACCTCCACACTAATCTTACTTCTTGTCAGGCCTACTTTGTACATTACTTAATTTCTCTCTAAAATGAGATAAATGAGACTTTGTCATGGGACTTTTAATTTCCTTCCTGTCCTCCATCACATTTCATGTTGTATTTTTATCCATTCCCTTTTTGCTTTCTGTCTAAAAGAATAACCATCCCCAGCTTTGCCTCATAGCCAACAGCCCTGCTTTTGCACTCACTTCTAAATGCCTGCTCCTTTTTGAGGCTGCTGCTCTTTCAAGTGTCTCTTTCTTTTTTAACCCTTTCTAAGCCGAATGTTTCCCTCTACATGAGGTCTTTTTATTTAAAAGCCAAACTAGACCATTGCTTCACTCTGTATCCTTATCAATCTCTCCCCATTGCCTTCCCCACGCAACTGGACTATGGAGAATGCAGGGCCACTGGCACTTTCCCCACCAGGCGGACTCTTACAGCTTCCATGGGCTGCTTTCTTCTCACTGGTACATTCTGAAAAAGGTTCTCTCAAAACATGTATCAAGGTCTAGCTACCTGGGCATGATCATATATTCATAATATTCTTAATCCTCTCTGACCCACCCCAATTTGCTACAGCTCCTAGTGCACTGATGCTGCCCTTTTCCTCTTGAAGTGTGCTTCTCTGCGTCTCTCTTATCCTGCACTTTCTGGTTCTCTCTTGACCTTTCCCCTTACTTCTTTCTATAACTTCCTCTTACCTAATTGCTGATTTTATGAATTATGCCTTTCTCTAGCTTTGGCCTTTCAGGAGTATTCATTTTATATATGTTCCTCTGTTCTAAAATCTGTTTGATCTTGTTTTCCTTCTATTTCCTGTAATCCCCCCCCCATTAATAAAAAAAAAACATTATTGAAAACTTGAACCCCCCAGCTGCTTCTAACCGGATCTTTCCCCTTGTCCCCACATGTAATTAATTGCAAACTATTGTCGCTTCTTTATTTCAGATCACATATGCTTGGGATGCTCTGCTTTTCCCTTTCCTGCCACCAGAAAAGTTTATCGTGTTTCTTATTTCTTTGTTACTTGCTTTATTACGTTTTCTTATATCCCAATCTTCTTTTCCATGACTATATAGTTTCTATAGCAAAGTTCATGCCTTAAGCATGTGGGCCTCTGTTCCTTGGCTCATAGCATCTCTGTGTAATCTCCCTCTATTTCCTATTGAGACCCTGCTATACTCTGAGTTTTGTCATAAATATTTCTTCCAGAAAGTTTCATTGATCCACTATTCACTGCTCACCATCCCTAATCTGCCAATGGTCTTTCTTTTCATTGGCTTTGCAGTATACCTGTCATGCCTCTAGTCTGTCGTCTTGCCATGAGAAGGAAGAATGACATGAATATAGACTTTCCTGAGTCCATGTCTGCATGGGCTGACCCAGGGTTATGGACTTCCTATTGTGTAGCCCTTGGCTAGTGAGATGCAATGTTTTGGGTTTCATCTTATTCATGTTTGGAACTGGAATAGTAAGGCCAAAGGAGGTATTTGTGGAATGGAAAAAAAAATTCTGAATAGTCTATAAGATTCTGAGGAATACAGAGTATAACAAAGAATAGTTTTTTTTTTTTTTTTTTTTTTGAGAAGGTTGGTGGTATAAAAATAAAGACTAACCATCAATATTCTCTATTGCTTTTAAAATATGCCCAGCAGGATCTGGAGAAGAATAAACTTGGATTGAGCGCCAGCCGACCTTATTTATTATTTATCAGGAAGGGGCTTGCTGAAGACATGAAGGACAATAGACACCAACAGGCTGACATTACATCTCACTGTTTACAGTGGCCATAGCTACCCTTGGTTCCGTTTCCTGAACTTCACCTTGCCTTGCTGGCCATAAGCTTGAGCGCACTCTGCCTTGGCATGTGTTCTCAAAAACTGCAGCTGGTGGTCTTTGGTTACCTCCGTAAGCTTCAAACTAGGCTGACTACAGGAAGCGCATCCACATCCCTTTGCACTTCCTCGACTTGCTTACCTCCCTAGCTCTCAGTTTGCTCCTGGCTCTCCACAGTGCTACCCACTGGCTCATTCATCAGATTTGTGAGTCTTTCAGTAAGATACTCCTTCCTCAAAGGTTGAGCGTCACTTTTATAGGAACTAAAGGAAGAACAATTATCTTATGGATTTTCTCATTTTCCTTCTTTTATTTTTGTAACAATAGAAATATGTCTGTGTTTTTTATGGAGCATGTCTTTGTAATTCTGACTGACCATGTCAAATCTTGGTTTAACCACTTATTAACCAGTTTTGTGAGTTTAGGCAAATGTATGTCTTTGTGAAACTCTGTTTGCTGTACTATATAGAATGGGCTTAGTAATTCTATTTTATCTTAAATTATTGTGCTAGAAGGACTGAAGTGATTTCAGTGATTAAAAACCATTAAAACAATAATAACCACATAGTAATGTTACTAGCTGTTAATGTTAACTCTTTACCATAAGTCTTTTTTTTTATTTTTTAGTTTTTTTATTTTTTTATTTTTTATTTTTAATTAATTTATTCTTGTTACATCTCTATGGTTATCCCATCCCTTGTATCCTCCCATTCTCCCCTCCCTCCCATTTTCCCCTTATTCCCCTCCCCTATGACTGTTCCTCAGAGGGATTACCTCCCTCTGTATATGCTCATAGGGTATCAAGTCTCTTCTCAGTGACCTGCTGTCCTTCCTCTGAGTGCCACTAGGTCTCCCCCGCCAGGGGACATAGTCAGATGTGAGCTACCATAAGTCTTATATCAATCATCTTCATGGTTGATTTATACTGCAGCTTCCAGGTTGCATTTTTATTTTTCATATGTCTTTTTTTGTGTTTTTAGAAAGTTCTTTTATAGTTTCATTATATATATGTATATATAATATATATTTATATACTTTGACCATATTTTTATCCATTTTTCATTCATACCCCTTCTTTCTCCCACCAAACCCTTTCTTCTTCCTAACAAATCCTCCTCTGAGTTTAACAGTTTTTGTTTGTTTGTGGCTTCCTGTTTAGAGTTTCCTGAATGGGCACAGGAGGTAAGTTACTTACTTAAGCAAGTGACTAGCAGCTGCCACTGATGAATATGGCTCTCCCTATCCTGGTAACCACTAGCTTCCTATCACTCTTTAGGGAGAGGTATGGATTTATGAGTCCCTCCCACACCCATAATGAAATATGATGAGCCCAGTTGTGTGTAATCCTTGTGCAGGTAGCCACTGCAGATGAGAATTCATGTGTATAAAAGTGATGTTATATCCAGAATCTTTTGTGTCATTTTTTTTTCCATCACTGGATCTTGGGTCTTAAATTTTTTTCTACCTCTTCTTCTGTGACATACACTGAGTTTTGGTGAGGATACCATAGATGTCCCATATCACACTGAGCATTCAACAGTGCCTTGTCCTCAGCACTTCCACAGTTAGGTTTCTCTGCATTAACTATTGCTCACTATAAATAGAAGCCTCTGTCATCAATACTGATATGTAAAAAGAAATATGAATATTTAGGATGAAGTTTGTCACCTTATCAATATAGCAGAGCAATAGTTGTAGATGTCCCCACCCAGCCTAGGACCTCCTCAGTCATAGGCTTTTGAACAAACTTACAGTACCACTCATGAATTCCTCCCCTAAAACTGTTTATCAAAAAGCAATTAGCTATACCCATAATGATTATGGCACTATTGCACCAGTGGACCTGTCTCTCCTGGCAGGTCGATAGTATAACTTTCAGGACCCACAGCTGGGTATGATTGCTGAGGACGTTCCCAGCAGCCTGCATAGTACTTCTTGGCGCTATCAAAAACTAGTTAGTAAAGAAGTTTCCTGCACAATTCCAGCTTGCTTGCTCTATGTCCTCCAAGAATAAAACCATATCATCTAAGTGCAGTGGACAACCAAGAGCAATGACTATATCCTATAATATTTGAGGGAGCCCCTAGGGCCTCCTAAGCCAACAACTCATAAGGAAGTATCTAACACCTGGCACTGGAATTTTTGTTTAATAGTCTTTGTACGCTGGGAACAGCATTATCCAGCCACACTGGACATCTCTATTCAAATTATTTTTTTAAGGATTTATTTATTTTATTATGCACACAGTGTTCTGTCTGCATTTAGTTCCTGCATGCCAGAAGAGGGCACCAGATCTCATTATAAATGGTTGTGAGCCACCATGTGGTTGCTGAGAATTGAACTCATGACCTTTGGAAAATCAGCCAGTGCTCTTAACCTCTGTGCCATCTCTCCAGCCCTATTCAAATTATTTTTTTGTTAGGCTTTTTAATTAGTGTATAAAATAGTGTGATCCCATGTAGCTTTGTTATATATACCGGATATTATCTTAGCACAGCCTTGCAGGATACTCTGTCAGAGAAGTAGACATAGAACTCCAGTATTATGTGCATCATTCTGGCAAGAGAGCCCCAAATCACTTGCTATCTGTGTGTCAAGGATAAGTCTCCTGTATGTATCAGCTTGTGCTGTGACCAGTAGTAGGAGGAATGGGAACATGTTCTTGCCAACATAGGAGTGCAATCGTTGCTGAAGAGCTCACTGGGCTCTCTCTCTCTCTCTCTCTCTCTCTCTCTCTCTCTCTCTCTCTCTC
>OU015742.1:7783599-7801419 GCA_907169655.1 Acomys percivali | reverse complement strand
ACACACACACACACACACACACACACACACACACACACACACACACACACCTTCTACCAAGGTCTAACTAATAAAACAAAATTGCCTTATTAACATCTATTTACCTTCCACTCACTTTTTAATAAATGAAACATTGTATGTTTTGGCATTCAGAAAGGTATCTAGAAAAAAAAATATAAGCATAAATCTTCTTCAAAGTTCTTATGTAAAGTTGTAGAACCATATTTGACCTTGAAATTCCAGTATACTTATGCCTTAGCTGTTCTCTGGTTGAATATATAGCTTCCAATCGGGTTTTCAGGCTTCTTGTGCTCGGTGACATTCTTGTACCTGTGAGATTTCCCATCCCTCCCAAACTTGTGACATCATCAAGTAAAGGAGTATGAAAAGTGCAGACTATACCACGCAGATCTGAAGAGGAGAATGTGAGTGGCACAACTGAGTTTTCAGAGCAAGCTGGCAGAGACTGTATTAGAGACGTGGGATCTGGAAAAACAGAGACCAATATGGCTCACACAGATTTCAGTTTTCCCTCAGGAGCTTCTTTCTCAGTGGGTCTGAGTCTGAAAACTCCTCTCTTTTTATCCCAGAGTTTCTGCTAAGCCCCTCCCAACTCCTCTTTTGATCTTTTGATTTGGGATGAAGAGCTTGTTATCTGTTTGGCATTTTTATGCTAAGAATTCAGTAAATAAAGACAGATTTCAAAGATGGAAAAGATGCAGGGAGAAATACAAGCCACTTCTGAGCTGGGCAACCTCAAAGGGGAGATTCTATTTTTCTACACAATGAGCAACTCCCCAAACATGATGGCTAAGAGAAAATAGTATGTATATTTTGTTCTGAAGTCTGTGGGTTGGCTATGGTTTGACTGGCTGGAGCTGGATTTAGCTGGCCTTGCTGGATTCCAGACTTTTATGGCAGCGTGGGGCTCCAGTCTGCCTCTGTGTCTCATTGTACGTACTAGGCTGGAAGGGCAGTGACTGCCAAAGATATAGTTTTTATATGCCAGCAAGAACATCGAGCTTATATCTACTCATAGACTACTGGCCAAAAGCTATCACTTGGCCAACTCAGCATCAGGAAGAAGAGAAATAGATGCCACCTAAAGGAACAATGTTGCCAAGTCAGAGAGCCAGGAGACCAGAGGACTCAGGAGAATTTTTTATCTAGCACCATCAGAAGCTAGTCCATCCAGTGTGGATGTTATAGATGTCCATGTAAGCTCAACATTGTCCCTTCAATTCAACGCTGAAATCTTAGGAATGCCCTACTCAATCACTTTCAGAATGTCTTTGAAAATAATTTTCAGGGTGGTATTCTCCAGTATCCCTTGATTACAGCAGACAATATATTTTCGTCTCTAAAACTCACTTCAGTCTCTGCCCAGTCAACAAAGGGGTATCTGCTCTTGCAATTGTGTATAAGAGTAGAAACCTGGCCAACTAAACCAGACCTTTGAAAGCAAGTTTTACCAGCTATCAGCAAAATATCTCAGGTGGGACACAGCCATGGTCTGTGTCAAGATTGAAACCTGAAGAAAATGGAGTCTTTATGTTCAGCATCCTCTGTGCGGAGGTTGGAAGCTGAGAGGCTTTTAGAAGATAAGCAAAATTTTAAGTTCAATTTACAGACACAGACCTTCAAGAAATCTGATTAATCATCGAAGAGCAAAAGCCAATAACTAGGGGTTGACTGTGTACCTTGCTTTCTCCCCTACTGAGGTGGTCAGGGACCGCACCACAGGAACACAGAGGACGGCGCTGAGCATGCCTGCTTCTTGAGACTCTGGGTTGTGTAGGTGTAGGTTAGAACACACAAAACTCTACTAGAACAGAAGAGGATTACATACCCTGGAGTCAGTGACGAACAGCTACTAGTTCAAGAGTCCCCTGTTGTATCCCCCAAACAATCATTCTTCAGTTGGTGTTTGTTGGTCCTGCCAAGGTCCCTTGTGTGGAGGATCTGGGCCAATGGGTACCAGAGAGCAGCATGGAGCCCATTCCCTGCCCCTAGTGAAGGGGCCCCATTTGAGGGTCGCTGCAGGATGCTACATATCCTCACAGCATGATGGAGCAGAAGTTGGGGAATGGGAAGGGAGGATGGGATAGGATTCTGCATCATAAAGCTGTCTCTCTACCTTCCCCCAGCCCCACTCCTCCCCTTCCCCCCCCCACCCCCGCACAAAACAAAAGCAACCTACAAGGACACATAGGGCCAGGAAAGGGCTCTCTGGGACAAGGTGAAGTTTGAGTTTGGGTCTTTGGAGCAGCGGGCGCTGGTAGGGACCTCTGGCATGGTCCCTATGTAGTAAACATTACGGAGAAAAGACGATGCTGTCAGGACCTTGCGCTGTGGAACTCCATGCTTCAAATGGCATCAAACAGTTTCACCTCCCAGTACACTCCCATCAGTCTTTTCTACTCAGCTGTGGTCTTCTCAGTGGGCTCCTGAGTACCCTTGGAGGAAAAGTATGCTTTAACAACAGAGACATTTAAAGAAATGCCATTCCAGGAGAGTCTGTGAGATCTGTCAGCTCCTTCCTCGGGAGACTTATCCAGGGATAGGAAAAACAGCTTGCATAGAATAGAATTTGCTTCATGAGCCATTTCTCTGGTCATTATTGTAATTCCTTAGGCAAAAGATGATTTTTTAAAAGACCCTTAGAAATAGATACTAGAATGAATAACTTTTAAAAGTTGATGAAGCTTGCCAAAATTATAACCTGTGTCCCATAAAAAAAAAAAATGTTCTTCCTTCATAACCCTCTTGCGGAGCAGAAGAAAGGCAACTTGAAAGGAAGACGTCATGTTTCACCGGTTTTTACATAGATGAGAGGTAGGACAGCCCATGTTGGAGGCAGAATATTATAGGAGTTACAGTGTGTCATTTGCTTCTGACACATGATGTCAAGTGAAATGAAATGATGGGTCAGAGGAGATGAAGGTAGACAGTACAAAATCCCCCATCTCCCTCTTTATAGTACAACTAATTTTAGAGCCACTGTTGGAGAAATCCACACTAAGTGTAATAAACCACAAGGGGGTGGCAGGCCACGGAGATGCCTGCAGTGGGTAAGTCGCAGCCATTCTACTGAAAGCCAGTGGCCACCAGAGCAACGTTACTTGAGCAGTGAAAGGGCCTCATTCCATCAAAATGGCCATCTTTTCTAACTTTCCCAGGTATGAGAGAAGGAAATCTGCAAGAAAGATTTACCTGATGGAATGGGGTAGGGGTGCGGGTAGGAGGTGGAGGGAGGCCCTTGAGGAAGAAGGCAGCATGTGGCTTCTGGTTCTGTGAGGTGAGACAGCATGTAGTTACTGCTCTGCCACAAACAGCCTGATACACAAGCCCCAAACTTGATTTCCTTTCTTTGGAATTTGAAGTGCTGAGCACCTGGCCCAGAGTCCCTAGCACAGAGACTTCATGGCATATGCTATCCATCTCACAGAGTGAGCTGGGAAGGGTAGATATGGATAATGAGAGTAAAGTGGAGTCACGTCATGCAAACACAGTCTTTTGGATGGGCCCTGCCCCTCTGTAAGTTCTCTCCTATAAATGGAAGGGATTATGTATATCTTCAAGAGAAATTTGAGTTTATGCTGTTTCATGAAGTCTTCAGAGTTCAAGGGCAAAATAGAGGGTATGTGTAATCTTATCTCATCCTATATAGATATGAAATTTATAAAAATAAACAGTCAAATAGATCAAGTTTGCTAGTTTTGCTATTGTGCCCATGACAGAGTAATCAAGCTATTCTAAGACGCAATGAAACACACACACTGTTCCTCCTGTACACACAGAAGGCTGAGCCTTGCCTACCAGAAGGAGAGCATCTTCCATCATGGCATATCGGACAGTCCAAAGTCAAGCCAGTGTTCAGGAGGGAGACTGAGGCAAGATGCTGTATGCAGGGCAAATGGGGTTCCTGCTATGGTTTTCAAACTCATTAAATACTTTATTAGGTCCACACACTTAGTTTTGTTTTTTTTTTTTTAATATTTGACTTGTCCCTTTAAACAATAGCTAAAACCGTTTTGTAACACCTCCCTTCTGCCTCTGTAGCAGCCTTTTGCGCTCCCAGAGGAAACTAATGCCACCTTCTTTAGCATTCTGCTGCTGTGCTCTCTGCAGTCACAGGGGCCAGTATCACTCTTATTACTTTACCTGTTTTATCTTTTGTGAAACGCAGCCTTAGCCAGAATTGTCTGAGTGGCCGCTCCAGCAATTGCTGGACGGTGAGGTTCTTTCAGCTCATTTCTCTCAAGTAATTTGATTTCATCTGCTGCCAGAATTGCTTCTATGGGCTGGAGAAGGCCTGGGGAGGCATCGCGAAAAGCAGCTCCAACATAAGAGCCGTAGTGGATGGCCCCCTACGACCACATGCCTTTCATACCCTTCATCATCCCTGTCTCCCAGTCTCCCCCTTCCTACCCAGGAAGAGGATGCAAGTGTGAGCGTGTGTAGGGATTAATAAAAATCGAAAAAAGAAACTTGCTATTTTTACCTACTTTCATTTCAGCTCAAAGGTATATACTTCATGCCATTGTACCCACCATGAATGGTTGCACTAAAAGAGAAAAAGAAAACAGTGATTAATTCTAAACTCTTATGTGAAATATGAGTTTGCGCCCATAGTCAGTGGTGGTGTGTTGATGGCAACATTTCTGTCTACCCAGGGACTCAGCTTTCCCTCTCACTTAGGATAACCACAAGTCTCCATTAACGCGCCAAGTCCTGTATTCAGCACTTAATATGTTTTGAGTTTGTGTGTGGCAAATAATAATAATAACAAGGATCATAAATAAATAAATAAATAAATAAATATTGCCATGATTTCCCCACTAAGGACTTGGCAGAGAGAGAGCACTCAGATTCTATGTAAATTTATAGCATATAGCTGAAGGGAATTTTATTTTGGTTAATTACTTCTGGGAAATTTATGATAAATAAGTTATGGCTTTAAAAAATCTAAGTGTGTATGCTAGGAGTACTGCTTTTTATATTTGTAGTATCATACCTCTGAACCAGATGCTTCCCTATCAGGTAGAAGTATCTGGCCTGAAGACCCTGACTAAGTTGCCCAGGTATGTACTGGTAGACAAATTGCCTTCTTAATAATGACAAGAAGGGCATCTGTGCTTTAAGCAGTGGGAGGCCTGATTCCTGTGGGACATTGTGGTGGTATGTCCTTAAGTGTTCCTGTGAATGGCTTGATTACACTGTTACAGACACAATAGCAAACTGTGAGATTTTATTTCTTTGTTGATTTGTTTCTGTTCATTTTCATTCTTGCAAATTCCATACCTAGGTCCACCGGAGGGTTTAGGTGAAATGCTAGCGAGAGAGGCTCTGGGCGGACCATGAATAACATATGGAGTTAAAAGGCTCACGAACAGCTTAATTATACTTTGTATTATGCTGTTTAATTTTTATTTATGTTTTATAAAAAGGGCATGTTTGAAATATTGATTTAAGATATTACCATATTCCTTTCTGAAATATGGTAAGCAGAAATGAAAGGCAGACTGTCCTTTTCAAAGTTAATCTGTTGTTTTTAACTCCAGAAATGATGAGCTGCCAGAGTAAGTCCTATCTCACCCTAAGTGAGTCCTATTAGAGGAACATGCCAGAAGTTTAGTGGGGCATGTTTTAAATTTTATATCAAGGGGACAAGTTAGTTTCTACTTTGGAACTTATTGGAAAAGGTAAAGCTATCAGGCTGCAGTCAATATTAGCAAAGAAAATTAATTTGGTTAATACAGTTTTCTACAGAAAAGTTAAAACCAGATTCACTGTATTTGTGTTGAAAATATCCTAAGTCTTTGACAATACTAGCAAATGGTCCAGAGATGTTGTAGAATCATCCATGAGTTGCCATTTCTGTATCCTCCTACAGTGAACTTTGATGCAGGTAATATCACTTTAGCTCTGGAGGCAGAAGGAAAAGTTCCATCTAATGTGACATATGGTGTACTATGGATGGAAACACTGCAAACACAACTGACTGTTTCATTTCTTCTCTCTTTTATTTCAAATGTTTTTAGCTCCGAGAAAGGGGGATTGCCTGCTTTGCACCGAGAAAGGGGGATTGTCTTATCTTCAAGTTATAGAAAGCCCTGGATGGCTGAAAGCTATCTGTAAAGTCTTTACATATAGTCAATGTAGAGCTGCAAAGGGCATCATGACACATGGGTCCTTTTCTCAACTTTCTGAGACAGGGTCTTGCTACATACCATAATCTGGGCTTGAATATGAGACTCCTGACTTGAGACTCATGAGACTCCCAAATGTCAGAACTATATGCATTTCCCACCGTGCTTGATCACTAGTTTGTTATTTTAAACATTCATATGGTTCTGGTGGGCGTGTAAATTGTCAGCTGTCTTGAAAATCTCCGCAGAAAGACTGATCAATGTCAAACTGACAAGAACAGCAATCCCACTTCACAGGAACAAGCAATGGTGTGCACCAAAACATTGCATCATCCATCATAGCCCCAACCAGATCAGCTCAATTGCCCACACACTGTGTCGGGTTGTTTTGTGTTCATATAATGAAATGGAATATGGCAATGTACTAGAATGAGCTATTATTATATGCAAAAGCTGGAAGAAGTCACCGAAGGGCAAGGATGAACAAAATATAGACCACACAGATATATATTAATTTATATCATCAAAAGTCAGAATAGCTGTTATCTCAAGACAGTTAAAGACTCAGAAAAGGCAATTTGTAGAGTATAGGAAATGATTTTTCTTGTCAGTTTGGTAATATTATATGTATGTGTGTGTGTGTGTGTACACATTACATATATGTATAAATAAATGGGTAAAAATTCAGCAAGCATTTTAACACACAAGTAAGTAACAATCAAAATAAAAATCAGTTACATATTGTGTAAGTCAGCTTCTGTGCTTACAACACATATTAACTTTAATAATCCAACCTTCCAAGAAGAAAACTAAACTTGAGAATGTCAGCAGAATCACAGATTCTCTATACACCTGGGCGCACACACCCATAACTCCCTGCCTGACTGGCCCTAAATTATTAATGTCTTGTTCAGCCTCAGTGACCCTCATCCTTGGAAGAGATTTTCTAAGTCTTCTCATTCAGTCACTGTTCTGAAGCCTAGTTGAAGCCTCCTGTTTGGGTAGCCATAAGCGGAGTTGTGAAGAAAAGCCCCCTGGTGAGAATATACTTTGACCTCAGGAGGCAAATCTTGCTGTTCCAGCCTAAAATCTATCCATGTACATTCATAACCCTTGGACGCTTGCAGTTAAGAGGACAAAGAATTGCCCTCTTGCTACCTGCCTTGCACAGTGTGATTTTCTTGTATGTGCAAGCCCAAGAAAAGCAGACACATTCTCACAGGGTTTTTTTTTGATACCTTTTCACCTTTTCATCTTTCAACCAGGAGCCATGTTTTCGTCTATGTAAAAGCTCAGTGTTATTATTACCTTTCCCGGGTGAAAACAGATGTGTAGATACAATTACTTTGAGTACCTTCTCTGCATCTCCTACCCTCCCACACTGGAAGCCCAAACACCATGTGCTCACAAGGGTCAGCCTTTCCTGCCAACTATACCAAGACCATAAGTCCACAATCCTTCTATTTGTTCAGCATCTATTTACTGAACATCTTTTGTGCACTATTAATGTGTCAAATATCCAATGAAAGCAAAGGACTGCCTTCTCAGTGAGGATTATAAATCACATATTTACAGAAACAAATGTAGAATTGCATATGCTGACTCTATAATGGGAAGGCAAGTGGCGCTATGAAAACATTAAATAGGGGAGCTGTGATGGGATGAATAAAAATGGCCTCTATAGGCTGATATATTTAAATGCTTAGTCACCAGGGAATAGAATACTCTGAAATGAAAGGATTAGAAAGATTATTACGTGTAGGCTTATTGGAGGACTTTTATCACTGGGGGTGGCCTTTGAGGTTTTAAAAAGCCCATTCCAGGCCAACCTCTCTTCTTTCTGCTTACAAATCAGGATGTAATGCTCAGCTACTGCTCCAGAACCTTCCTGCATGCCACCATGCTCGCCACCATGATACTAGAATAAACATCTATGAAACTTTAAACAAGCCCTCAATTAAATGAGAGTTGCTATTGTGGTTTATTTACCAGTATGGCTTAATAATGCTTACTATTAGGCCTGTAATTATTATTACGACAATATTTTCTAACCCACTAGCAATCAATCAAGACACAGATGCCTGCTATATTTTAAAATAGCCTTAGTTAACCTGGGGCAGGGCAGATATTAATCCCCTAAACTACTTCTCATAGTGGGGCAGGTATGGAATACCTGTCCCAATCCCATGCCATCTGGTTCTAACAATTTCTCTCAAGCTACCTCCCATCCGTAATCCCATATACTTGCTAGTGTTCTTCATCTGGGCCAAATCTCCTTCCATGCCAGACACGTGCCTTTCCTCCACCTAACCCATGGTGATACAACCGTCTTCTCCTCTCTTCTCCTCAGGTATCTCTTCCCAAGATTTTCTCTGTCTCCTCCAGCCCTGGAATCTTAGCCACACCTATCCCATTTGCCTTGCCCAGGTGTGATGGCCTCTTATTGGTCAAATAGGTTAGGCTCTAGGCAAGGTAATGGTAGGTCACAAAGACAGCAAGCAGTACTTAGCATCAAAATGTATCAGACCAACCTCCAACAAGTTGCCTTGGTCATGGTGCCTCTTCATAGCAATAACACAGTGATTAAGACAGAGTTGTTGCTAGGGATTCAGGTATTGCTGTGACAGGCATAACCATGCTGCTTTTTGGACTATTGGACAAATAGGGAAGACTTTGTGATTTTTGGCTACAACAGCAACTGGTCACTTTAAGCAGGGCTCAATGGGCTAGCTTAGTAGGAACATAGAAGACAGTGCTAAGGGTCTAGCTCAAAGGAAAACCAGGGAATGTAATGGAGATAAGGCCAATGCTCAAGGAAGTAAAATGGTTAAACAAAACCTTGATGCTACATGAAATAAAGGGTGGGTCGAAATTCCTGGCAAAGGGCCCTTGGGGCTCTTGGCCTGGGGTAGCTTCCTTGGAAGTGACTGCAGAAGTGGTTGGACAGATGGAGGGTGAATGATCTGAATTTGGAGAGTTTGCCCAGAGCCATTGGCTGGCTCAAAGATGAAATTGAGTAACTTGATTGGTCACCCAAAGCCATATAACCTGTCTCTTCCTGAATAAACCAGCTGCTTGCCCTCAGTTTGCTTCCACCAGACTCCCTGTGTTTGTGTACTAACTCCACTCCGATCACCCCCTCAGCCTGAAACCCCTACCCTCACCCACAGGCTGGACCCTCAGGAGGAAGAGCAACAGCATGGTAACTTCAGAGCAAGATCCCACCCAATTAAGCTTCTAACTTGTGAAAAGGAATTAAAAGAAAGCTTAAGCAGTGAAGGAAACCATCAGTAACAGAAAGCTGATACAAAGGTATATGAACAAGGGGCCCAAGTCCCAGCCCTAGTAGTAAGCAGCAGTTAGCACCAGGCATAGTGGTGTATATCATTAATCCTAGCACTCAGCAGGTAAATCCTGAAAGATCTTTATGTTCAAGGCAAGCCTGGTCTACAGAGCAAGTTTCAGGACAGCCAAGCTCAAGCAGTAAAGGAAACCGTTGAAAACAGAAAGCTGGCGAAGATGTAATTGAACTAGGGTGCCATGTTCCAGCCACAGCAAGAACAGAATTAGCAGCCCTGGCCACTTGGTTCTTGTCAGTCAAAGATATAAGAAAGGGTTTACAGATTCTCTCTGCTTGGCCAAAGAAAGCCGGTGAGGCCAGGCATCTTTCAGGGGTGTCCCACATGGAGCCCCAAAGAGGCCACTGCATAAAGCTGTGAAGATGAATCCTAGAATGTGCTGGAGACCCCAAGATGCTAGAGATGCCAGAGTCATGGGATACTCGACAAGGAAAGCTGCAGAATGGGTGTGGACCTAGTGGTCCAAGAGAAAGAAGAAAGGTGTAATCAACAAAACTGAAGAGTTGAATATCTAAAGAGCCCTTTGACATGAGACATGGAGATGGAGAATTTGGAGTTTGCCTTGCTGAGTTTCCTTCATGCTTTGGTCCAGCATTTCCTCCCTATACTCTCTTTCCTCCCTTTGGAATAACAACATATATTCTGTGTCATTCTATGTTGGAAGTATGTGATCTGCCTTATGATTTTTATTTTATAGGGGGTTAAAGTTAAGAAATTGCCATGAGTCTGAGAAGAGACTTTGAATTTATGATAGACTATTGGGACTTTTGAAATGAGACTGAATGCATCTTTACATTGTGATGTGGCTGCAAGTCATTGGAACCAGGGAGTGGAATCTTGTGGCTTGAATGAGAGTGGATCCCATAGGCTCATATATTTGAATGCTAAATCACTAGGGTTTTGAACTTGAGTTAGAAAAGATTAGTGTGGCCTTACTTGAGGAGGTGTGTCACTGGGGGTGGGCCTTGAGGTTTCCAAAGTCCATCACTGGCCAGAATCTCTCTGCATGCTATTGGTAGATTAGGATGTAGCTCTCAGGTCCTTCTCCAGCACCAAGCCTGCCCTCCTGCTGCCTTGTGCCCTACCATGATGATAATGGACTGTAAGCAAATCCCCAGTTAAATGACGTGCCTTGGTTGTGGTGTCCCTTCACAGCAATAAAACACTCACTAAGGCAAATGGTAACTGAGTGGAAGACAAGTAAAATTGAATGTAAGCCCAGGAAAAAAAAAAAAAAAAAAGGAAAATGTCTTTTCAGGAAGAGAAAATTACCCTGTAAATGTCACAGAGGATGCTAGAGACGTAGAGGCGTTGAGGGTAAAAGTATTTACTAACCCACAGGTAGGGAGAGAATTTACTCAAATACCGCAAGGAGGCAATGGATAAGTCCTCAGAGAGGTAAAATTGTGAGGGATTAGGCATCTTTTATGGTAGTTGTAAGGAAAGTTATTTGGTCTTATCTCCTGAATCATGGGGTTCATACCAATGGAGACTGGGCATCCCACTATCTAGCTGAGTAGTAAAGTTGACACTTTAATCTATTTTCTTGAGACTGGCCATTTGTGAAGGTGCCGTGGGTGACTTGGAGTCAGATCCAGATGTCAGTGTAAGTGCCAACAAACTTCAGTGCTCTTCATACAACAGATGAGATGACCTACATTTCAGAACCAAATACAGAAGTTCTGTCTCCAAATATCAGCTGTTATGGCTTTCCAGAACCTGGAAAATCCTGAGTACTTAAAACCTTATTCTTGAGGGTCCAAACCTTCTCCTTAATACTTCATATTTAATTAATCTCCTATTAATTATCCTCATTCTCATTAATATAGCATTACTGACTTTTGTTGAATGGAAAATAATAGGGTGATATATGATTGTGAGAAGGACCAGACATTGTAGAACTCATGGTCTCCGTTAACAACTTCCTGCCACTGTGAAAGTTTTTATCAAAGAAACTTTATGTCCATTAACCTCATCAATAACCCCAACTCTAATTCTCACTCTACCTTGTGCCCTATGGATAGCCATTTCTATATTCTCTTATTAATATATGATTAGGAGTTTTATTCTTTTTAGCTACTTGATGCCTGTACATTTATTCTTTTCTATGATCAGAAAAAGCATCAAACTCAAAAGATGCATTAATTGGAGCTCATTGGGCCATGGTTCAAACTCTTACATATATAGTCACATTAGCCATTAGCCTCTTATCTATCCTACTAATAATGCCTTTTCTACTTTATCCTCACTAATTAATGCTCAAGAAGATGTATGACCTGTTTTACCCACTGGACCCCTAGCCCTAATAGAATTCCTTTCCACATTAGCAGAAACCAACTGAACACCTTTGACTTAAGGAGAATTAGAATGAGTTTAGGGACTCAATGTTTAATATGTTGCAGTCTCCTTTGTGTTGTTTTTATCATACCAAACTATGCTGTTATAATAAATACCATAATAGCAATCATTATCCTAAAAGATTTCACAACCCACACTCCCCAGAAATCTTTACCTCAATTATTATAGTGAATAACATCTCTCTTTACCATAATATACTTATTAATATGAGAATCACTTTCCCTATTTTGAAATGATCAACTTATACAACTATTTAAAATTTACCATTAGCACTATGCTCTGAGGAAGGACAGCAGGTCACCGAGAAGAGACTTGATACTCTATGAGCATATACAGGGGGAGGTAATCCCTCTCAGAAACAGTCATAGGGGAGGGGAATAAGGGGAAAATGAGAGGGAGGGGAGAATGGGAGGATACAAGAGATGGGATAACCATTGAGATGTAACAAGAATAAATTAATTTTAAAAATCTATTTAAAACAAACAAACAAACAAAAATCTCTCCATCCATCTCAGAATCCCCCTCATATATTAGATACACATTTGACAACAGAATTACTTTGATACAATAATTAACTGTGGTCTGAATACCCTTGTTTATGAAACTATAACTAGAGCCCTGGCTTGAGAATTAAAAGATTGTGTCCTGCCACATCCTACAGTAAATAGGACCAGTTAATAAAGCTATCAGGTTTATATCCTCCCAAATGTCAGTTTTTTATCATTTCCATACTAACAAATTTTTTTTGGTTTGTACTACCATTAATAGCCATCATTTTTTTTCAGGAACCTGACCACCATATTCAGCTCTCACCTATTTCCAAATTCTGATTCTCATTCATAAACCTTACCCACTGTCAACAGAAAAGGAAAACAGACAACAGCATCAATACTTGTGTAATCGCCAAGATAATTAGCTCCTAAATTCAGGACAATGAATATTTAAAAATAATATTGTGGATTAAATAATATTGTAACAGTAATTCTTCTTATAAAAAGCAGGCTTTTCTCCATACCACTTCTGAATATCAGAAGCCATCCAAAGCATTTTCTTAATGGAAAATATGCTACTTTATCATAAGAAAGAATTCATACCTGTTACTGTTTTATCCCAACTTCATTATGTACTAACTGTTGTTCAATTTTCATATGTTCAGTTTCATTCATCCTAATCAGTAGCTGAAATAGTGCCCATCCAAACTCAAACATGTAGAATTCTAGCCTACCTTTCATTGCTCATTTAGCATGAGTACTAGACATAATCACATCTACCCATCGCCATGATATTTATCCTGTTAAGTCATACACTACTATATTGGCTGGTTTTGTGTGTCAACTTGACACAAGTTAGATTCATCAGAGAAAAAGGAGCCTCAGTTGAGAAAATGCCTCCATGAGATCCAGCTGTTAGGCATTTTCTCAATTAGTAATCAATGGGAGATGCCAAGCTCATGGTGGGCGGTGCCATCCCTGCGCTGGTGGACCTGGTTTCTACAGGAAAGCAGGCTGAGGAAGGCATGGAAAAGAAGCCAGTAAGCAGAAATCCTCCATGGCCTCTGCATCAGCTCCCGCCTCCAGGTTCCTGCCCTCCTTGAGTTCTTGTCCTGACTTCTGCCAATAATGGACTATGATCTAAAAATGTAAGCCGAATAATCCCCTTCTTCCCCAACTTGATTTTCAGTCCAGGTGTTTTGTGGCAACAATAGAAACTCTAAGGCACTTACTATCTCAGTATTCTTAATTCTACATATTAATTATAAGGTTTCAACATCATTACTTACCTACGACACAAAGTACCTAGATTAGTTTTAACCACTCTACCAATTTTAGGGGGCAGCTTCCTTCAAGAAATTCACTCAAAAGTACTGTGGGCAGTCTACTCAATAAGACTTGGTGATGTTGTCTTAAGAGAGCTAGAGCTGGTCACCTAATTACTGTTTTCGTAAAGCTTTAGGAAGAGTAGGGGCCCTGGTTAGAGCAGGTCCAGATAGAATCCTGGCAGGGTGGGTAGACTTTTGTGTTGTGATAGTACGAATGGGTTTATTGTTGGCTATGCTTTCCTCCTTGGTATTTAGCTGACTCCAAACTAACCTTTTCCTTTTTGCTGATTAGTGCAGGTGACAATGCTCAGGGATTGCTCATGGGCACTTAGTAGGAACCCTGAGCGCCTTTAATTGTCCTCTACCATGCCTTCCATCTGAGTGGATGAGTCAGGGCCTTGCTGACCACAGCGGGTATTTCTCCTGCCTCCCTCCGCCTCATCCCCCTGCATGTGGGACACTTCTGGATAAGGTTGAAGTCTGACTTCTTTGGCTAGTCATTTGCACTCAGTCTATGTTACTGGACCCCCTTTTCTCAGCGAGGTTCTCACTCCATCTGATCTGGTAACCCCAGATGTTGTAAGGAATGTCACATAGCCCTCAGGGAAGACTACAGGCCAGACCCTTTCATGATAAGGAACTTGTTCAACAAGCTGGGGAATTCCTGGAAGTGCTCCACCTTATTCTGAAGAGATCCTAGCCTCCAGCAAATGACCTTTAATCATACGTAAAGTCATCCCCTCACACATAGGATAATTAAGAACTGTTTCTTGTGATAGGGCCCAATGGTACTGACTGTAAATGAGGCATTGTACCACTGTATGCAGATAAAGTATCCCGTAACGCTTAGCCCTAGGGAATCAGACACGTTCACCCTGCAAACCCTTCCGCAGTGCCCAACGTTTACAAAGGAAGGCTGGCTGGCTGGCTGGCTGGCTGGCTGGGGGCATATTCTTGTGCTCACTCTCTTGTTTGCCATTTCTCCACTATGATCATCTGACACTCCATTTATTCCAGGAAGGGGGGATGGGGACCGTCTGAGACTTCATTTATTCTGGAAGTGGGAGGGTGACCACTGCTGACACCTGAACTGCTGCTACCTTTGCAGCTGCTGGGCCTTGTTCTACCACTGCTGTTAGCTTGGTGCTGACCTCCAGTGAGACTGGGAAGGTTGCCTAGGGCTCAGGCTATGGGCCTCACCCTAAAGTGCTCTAGCCTCCCCTGAGTAAGAAACAGGTCCTTGGGACCTTTGATCCCAAGGTCCATCTGTTGTCTGGAGACAAGCAGTGCCTGGACTGGGCCTCAAATATGCCCCTGGTTCATGTACATTCCCCACATCCTTCTAATGAAGAAGACAGACACTTTCTGGAGCTGCAAGGCTCATTTAGAGTGGTCCCATCATGCCCTGAGGCCCAGTGATCTATGGAGTGCCAGAGACAAACTATCGGCTATCCTTCTAGCCATTTTATCCTTATTAGTTTAGACCTCTGGTGTTTAGTTGTCAAACACCCAGGGCAATTTTAGCAGTCTGAAAGTGGAAGTAATCATTTTTTAGTTTTATCTTTTATGTAACTTTTAAACAAAACTTAGACAGAACAATTATATGTTTACAATGGGTCTTGGTGAAGACTCCTGCTTTAGGTATTTACGAGCCTGATAACTAGCAGGAAATATAATTAATTTGATAAAATATAAACTCTGAATCTTTACAGCCAATTCTGATAATGTTACTAAAAGCAGATCAATATCTCAGGAGCATCTGTGCCAGCGAAGTGACATGTACACATTTACGCAGACGCGCGCATGCGCGCGCACACACACACACACACACACACACACACACACACAAATCACACACACAATCACACTCACAGGCATATGCACAAGACATCTTAATGTGCACACGCTCACATGAATATATACACAAACACTAAATAAATAAACAAATGAAAATTGTAAACAAACCTTGGTTTACTGGGTTTGTATCAGTTTGCTAGATTTTGATATTGGGAACTTTAACAGCCTTGAAACATGTTATTCTTTCCTTCTCTGATATCATGTGACATAGCAACATTACACACAGATTCGCTAACCTATTACAAGAGTTGGGTGTAAACTGTTTATGACGAAGAGTAACAAACTAAGATCCAGATTCACAGGTTGTTAAACTAAAAGGTTATTGTTTGCTATTGGTTTTTGGCAGGCTTTATTGTTGCCAAGGTTCTTAAAGGCTTTTTTGCATTTATTTTGGTCTCACAAGGGTATGAGAATTATAGAATGTTACATATCAGCAAAAGATGGCCATAATATAAAGAAAAGTTTTAATGATCTTGTCTGAGAGATGGAAAGAAAGTATACGGGGAACCAAAAAGTCTTTGTTAGCCCTGCAGTTGTAGTTGGCATCTATTTCCCTGAAGAACTGGTATACATTTTTTTTCTAAGAGAATCAAGGGAGGGGGACAAGGAAAAGGAGAAGGGATAAAACAGAGAGAAGGGGAAGGAGGATCAGAGGAGGTAGAATGTGGGGTTTTCTGATGACAGGCTGGACCCAGATATCTGTAAAGGTTGTGGCAGAACAAGTCAGTCTCTGCAATGGAGCCCTGACTTAGAATGTCATGGAGGGATTAGTGTGATTGCTCCAAGAGCTCTATAAAGGTCAGTTGTTTATAAATAATGACAACAACAACAACAAAAACCTACTTCTCAGATTCTAAGAACAGAATGTAGAAAACATTCCAGAAGGAGGGTACCAACCCGCTGTGGGTGACCAGTGATGCTTCATCCACCCAGTAGGTGATGGAGCTCAGGTCTGTCTATAAGTGACCCGGGCAACACTACCTGGGCCAAGCTTAAGAACAGAGGCTCTCTGGCCCACAGAAGTGAGACCCAACTTCTCTCTAGAGCCACCTGGTTGTTGATCTAGAACACCCAGCATGTAGTGAAGGAAGACTCAGATTGTAACTTGGGCCGCAGATAATTTGATCTCTCATAAGGAAGGACTTACTGTCTTGTAACCTGGCCAACTAGAAGTCTCAAGATCAGGAAGCCTGACCTCATGGACAGGCAGTGACAAATACCAGACACATACTCTTCCCTCCTACTCTGGGGAGTCATGGTGATAAATGCCCCACATCAAAATGTCAGGCAGAAATAGGGCATAGTGGTGCATACCTTTAATCCCAGCACTCAGGAGGTGGAGGCCGGTGAATCTCTGTGAGTTCAAGGCCAGCCTGATCTATAAAGTAAGTCCAGGATAGCCAAGGCTACACAGAGAAACCTTGTCTTGAAAAAGCAAAAGCAACGACAAAAACACCCATGTCAGGCACGGACAGAAATGATGGACATAAATGAGCTACAGGAGCTCTGGAATTCCAGTGGTGGGGTGGGGTGGAGTGGGGTGGTGGGGTGGGGAGAGGTAGAGTTAGCATTACAGGTGGAGTGGGAAATGATAGCTGCGAATGAAAAACACACACAGACTTTGTTCCTCCCCTCTCTGTCTTCTGTGTTCCCTCCACCCATATAAAATTGCCAGGCTTGAACCACTGGGACTCTTTGCCCATGCCATAAAACAACAGCAGGAGTAGCGTGTCCCCCTCCAAGGCAGTGCCAGTGTCCCATTTTCAGTCAAGGACCTCAGCATGAGCCCACCATGGTAGGCAGGATGAGGTGACAGCCTAGGGGTGTTCTTTTCCCGTTTTCATCACAAGCACCTATCTTGGCCCAACAGCCAGCAGAAACTTGGAAATTTTCTGTGCCCTCACCCCACAATTTCAGCCAGGCTTTATTCTGGGAATAATGTGGAGGGAAGGGCAGGAACTCTAAAGAAAGTAAATGTTTGCATGGGCATACTAACCACACCCCACCCTTTTCCCTGGAGGGAGAATGAAAAGGAAGGAATAATAGAGACCCCTCTCCTCCTCAGAGAGACACAGCAGGGAAGCAAGAATGAAGACAGAAAGATAAAGCTTAGGGACTTAATTCACACTGAAGTTGAAGCAAATGTGTGATTTTACAGAGTTGGGGGTGGGGTTTACATTTATGGGTTAAAGCTTTCAGGAAAACAATGGAGAAGAAGAAGAAGAAGAAGAAGAAGAAGAAGAAGAAGAAGAAGAAGAAGAAGAAGAAGAAGAAG
>OU015742.1:7768480-7783589 GCA_907169655.1 Acomys percivali | reverse complement strand
AGAAGAAGAAGAAGAAGAAGAAGAAGAAGAAGAAGAAGAAGAAGAAGCCAGAAACACCAGCAGTTAAAGAAAAGCCAAAAAAGGAACATACCTGACTGTACACTGTAGTCACCTTTGTCCTCCAAAGACGCTCCTTTAACCCCCTTAGTTGGGCCACCCATTTGCCATGCGAAGTGTCCTGAGCAAGCCCAGTTCAACCAGCTATAAACCACTGGAACAAGACACAGACACAGAGGAAAGAGATCAGGACAGTGAGATGGCATGGTGGGGTCCAGTACTTGCAGCCAAACCTCATGATTCAAGTGCAATCCCTTAAACCCACAGTCATCCTCTGACATCCAGACATGCAGAACTGTATGTAACATGCATGTGCACACATACACGAAAGGGGAGGGAGAGAGTGGAGGGAGGGAGAGAGAGAGAGAGAGACAGAGACAGAGACAGAAACAGAAACACAAGGACAGGGACAGAAAGAAAATTATTAAGTGCACTGCCAGTTCTGGAGGGGCTGTCATGGCTGAGAAGGGTTGGAAGGCCTTCATAGTAGTAAAACAGGTTGTTACTTGGTCTCATTTTGTGGGCCATTTGGTTAAGGTCAATATTTAAATATGTGCCTTGGCGTCTTACTTTCTTCTTGAGTAGTAAAGTTTATAGGCTAATTTGTTTTTCTTGACACTGGCCATTTGTACAAGGGCCATAACTCACTAGGAGTCAGACTGTAGATGGATGCAGAGTGAGTCCTACATCACCATGGAGTAAGCTCCACATAGTCAGGCCTAGTTATTAACGCATGGGAATTATGTTTATCATTCTCAGTCTTTTACTTCTACACAAATTGCATGCCCAAGTAAGGGAACACAGTACAAAGCAGCCAGTGAGGCTTTAGCTTAACTAACTTAAACTAAGCTCAACTCTTAAAGGGATCACAGGTAGCAATGTAGCAAGACATGAGCCTAGAGACACAGAGCAGAGTCAGAGCCTCCGTGAGGAGTGTTGACGCTGAGTGGCCAGGACTAGCATGAGTAGAGAGGAGGCATGAAATGCTTGTAAAGGGGCATGGCTTGGCAAGTAAGCAGAGAAAACAGGCTTTGAGAGTTTCACTCTTTAACCACAGATGGAAAATGGTGCATTGAGGTTCAGTGTGTGAGCTAAGGAGGCGGCGTCTGGAGTGGGATGGAGGAGGTTGATTTTGAAGATGAACAGGTCAAGTACATGATGACTGGGCCTTGGGTCGGTCATAGTTTCAGGTGTTGGAATCAGCCCAGGGGATACAGAGACCCCTGAGATCATGATGAAAAGCATAACACTGTGCCAGAGGCTTTGATGTATGTGAGAGGGACCAAGAGGTCACGGATAATTGAGAACTGCCCTTGGTTGCCATGGTTCTATAAGAACTTGTCTAATTTCATCTGTGGGCAACTGTGTCTTCTCAAGGTGAGTGTTAATGCAGATGGCCATTGCAACTGAATGTGATGACAGTATTTATAGATATACTTAGCCCTACAATTTTATGTTTTGAGTAATTACTAACTAGGTCTTAAAGTTGGAGGAGAATTTCTCGAGAATAAGTGGAGAAAGATAAGACAAGTCTGAAAAGGGCTCCTGAGGCCACTAGAAGGGTAATGCAGAGAGGTGCTTGTGACACTGCTGGGTTGTGGCGTCAAGAAAGAGTGCGTTGCTGTTTCCAGTGGTGGCACACGAGAAAGATGTCTGAGCCCGGGGTCCTGAACAGGTTGGAGAAGCCATAGAAGACTAAAGCAGCGCAACTAAGCATCAGGTCCAGCTGTTCATTTGAGGACCAATAAGAGCTCACCTGAGATGAATAGGAAAAGGAAGTAGAGTTCATGTTCTGGAGGGGCACGGTTTTCAGGCGTCGATCACCAGCAGGAAGAGTGGAAACACGCAGCGGTGACCCAGAGAAAGGTGCTGCCGTAGCCAGCCAGGCAAGACAAGGGCCGGTTGTGTTTTTGTGCTGGGACATGTCAAGGAAAGTGTGTCTACAGATGTCAGTGTTCAACTCAGCAAAGAAGGACTGTGGTTAATGCCATAGTGGCAAAATCATACCCTACTTCCTTTTTGCAGCCTCATGCATACATGCTCTTTTTTTTTTTTTTTTTTTTTTTTTTTTTTTAAATCTCCCTATCACTTTCCCTGCCTGTTCTGTCATTTGCTTGCTACTGCCTGTTTACTGGTGAGGACAGTGTTGTCTTGAATGGCTACTTTGCATGTCCATGCCATAAGCTTCTGTCATTTCTTTCCTAGTACCTGTTATCTGTGTATTTGTAGCCTACTGGACTTTTCTTGCTGTTTTGTGGTTGCATATTTATTCACTTATTTCCTTCCCTAAACTTTGGACTATTATTGGACAGGATCTTGTTGAAAATGCAAAGATAACAACTTGGGTTTTGGCTCAATAATAATCGACTAATTTACCAGTTTTCCAACAGCTTCTTTTATAATTTTAAAAGTTTTATATTATAAAATATTCATTTAGAGAAAATGAACACTAAATATTACAGAAGGATTTACAAGTGCTTAAAACATTGTGGCCTTTTTCATATCACAGAGGTTCCTATTTGTTTATAAATTAAAATACACGTATCTTGGCCCTGTCATTTGCCTCCAGGTTCCTATGTAATTTCTAGCAAAGCCATCAGAAAACCTAGTCAGAAAAGCAATATTTGTTCTTGAATGCTTGTAAATGAGGGCACTACAATGGTTGCCCATCTTTCCCACTCATTCTTTGTAGGCCACTGAGAGCTGATCCATCAGTGTAAACATATTCCCGTGTATTTGCCACCAGAGGAACTCTCCACACAGCAATGACTCTCTTTGTCAGGCCAGACAATGCTATAAGAGACTCTAAATAGTATCTCCGAAATGCTGATAGGACCTGAGTTTTAGGATGACTGTTGGTGGATAAGAGTGTCTTTAGAGATCATTAAAGTACTCTGGGGACAGCAATGTGCAACTCAATAAACAATCAATTGTATACTTGTAGATAATTTTTAAATATGAAAAACATAGGGGAAAAGGAGGCATACTGGAACATGGGAATCCAGAAAGGTCTAATAGAAGAGAGATTGAAGACTTATAGAAAGGCAATAATACTTAGTGATGAAGAAGCCAGTGCAGAGCTTAAAAAGTATTTCAATAAAATACTCACACTTGTCCCCACTTGGCAACAGAGAAACGTGAGTCTGTTAGATTTCTCCTTCTTCCACTTCTGTTTGCAGATTGTATAATGATTCTGATGGTTCTGTGTTAAGGATGTGTTCAGGTCACATTAGCTAAAAAGTTGTACTGGATGTGCTTGTGGCATTCCGAGTATGTGCCCGCACTGAGGTGCAGCCACTCAGACTGCTGTGGTGAAATCAAACCCACATCAGAAGGTCAGTGTAGTTGATGGGATTCTCATCCCATCCGTCCTCTCTAGTGTCCCCAAGTAGAGCTGGGATCACCGACATCTAATACTGCTAACAGATTTCTTCACTGTAACTATTTGGTATGTTATCTTCCTTGCCTTGTGGCAGTTTGCTGATAGAATAGTGACCTAACGATTCTGCACCTACTACACATTTTCTCTGAGCCACATTTACTGGCTCTTTAAGCAGAAGAGGCAGCTGACCTAAACCAAACTCAATGCAACTTTGGGAAGTTGTTCTTTCTTTCTTTCTTTTTTCTTTCTATCTCTTTTTTGTTTTGTTATGTTTCATGATGCTTCCTTTGGATATTATTTTTTTTCCCTTTCCCTCTTTACCCAGAGACCTTTTAAAATATATATAATTTTTTTTTGTTTATATATTATGGTTTTTAGTTTTTGTAGGATTTCTGAGTTTACCAGTATGCGTGTTTGGGGGCTTTTTCTTTGGCTCTTTGTTTTTCTGAGTTTGTTTGTTTTGTCCTATTCAGGTATGTTTGTCTTTGTATTTTATTATTATTATTATTATTATTATTATTATTATTATTATTATTATTATTATTATTATTTAGATATCTATTTGTTTTCTAATGAGAGAGAGGCAAAAAAGGACATGTATGTGGGTAAGTGGGTAGGTGGATCTGGGAGGAGTGTGGAGGTGAAGTTGGAGGGGACTGTAATCAGTATATTAGTATGAGGAAAAAACTCTATTTTAAATTTTTATAAAGGCTGAGGAGGATAGGATGTTTTGATCTGAGCAATACTGAGAATAGAGAAATTACATTATAAACTATTAAATATATGTGAATATTTTTAGTTGATATCGCTATTTAATGTTTTATTTTTTTTGTAACTGGGACAAAGCTGGTCTTATTAATGCCATGTTATTGATCCAAAGTTTCACATCACTGTAAAATTTGCCACCACCAGGCTTATTTCACTTGCTTGTTCAATGGAACGCTATGTAATGAGGTTAACCCTTCGACCCTGGCCGACTTCTGCACCTCTTTCTTGTCTTATTCATTTGCTTTCTTATGCTCTTCATTTAGGTTTTCCCAATGAGCCTGCTGCAGTCATTGCCCTGGGTACGATCAAGGAATGGCTGGCCAAGAACCATCAGGAGGTAAGAGGACCGACACCATGGGCATTCCAGAGTGTGTGATTTGATCCTACGTTAAAACAGCAGCAGAAAAGCTGCATCAATTTCAACTAGCCCTGGTCCTTATGCCATTGACGTCTGGCTTTTCTTCATTTGGGGCACCATGGGCTTAAATATTTTTCCATAACCATTTGGCTAAGGTAGACATAATGACCAGTTTGGTGGAGACGATGAGCTAGGAGAGGAAATACGTTACCCCATACTCTGCTCTTTCTGTTTTTTGGGCAGTATGGGTTGTGTGTGAGGACGTTGGGATGGGTTTGCTGATGATTCTTCACTCTTCCTAGGCTGTTTTCCTCATCAATGGATTACGCTAAAGTAATGTCTGTTACGCAGCTCTGTCGTTATTTATAACTAGGCCCCTTCCTAATGTGATTTCTAGGTGTGGGACTGTAATAGCGCTGCATAATTGCTAATTGGACTGTATGGTCGGGTGTGTTTGCTTATTTGTTTGTTTTAAGTGAAATGGAATGCTTCCATCGGAGCATGTATCTCATCTCTATTTCTACTCATTCAATAAGGTCTATGGAAAATGCTGGGACATGCAGAGTGATAAGCCAGATAATTAGTCATTGAAATAAAGCAGCAATACAGCTAAAGCAGGAAGCTGTACACTCCAGGGGTTTGTCTATTCACCCATCAAAACAGCAAGGGGATTTTATACAGTGCACAGCCTTGTGCATTGTTCCTTTCTCTGATTGTTCTGATTTTCCTCTTTAGATGGTAACTTAATTATTATAGTGAGTTTTGCTTCCATTTATGATTGTGAATTTAGCTTTCTCTTTGGGTAGGGGAAAGAATATTTGGAAATGGCTGACTATGGAAAAAAAAAAGGCTATGAAAGTTTCCTATTGAGATTTGTTGTTGTCCATACTTTAAAAAAAAAACTGCAGTGTCATTTTCTAGTTGCTACAATTTCAACATTCATTAACCAGATATGAATATTGTTAGTCACTAGTAGAAGTGAAGGCCATATAGCCAAATATGTACATTTTGCTGTCTTCTCTTCCCTCCCTGCAAAATTGAAATGTGTGTGTACCACAACTTCAATTTAGATGATACTTGCCTCAAAGAAGGAAAAAGAAAGCAAGGCACTAATATATCTAGCTTGTAAACATGGTTTATCTTCCCAGCAGTCTTCTGGGGGTATTTATGGTAGAAAATGCCAGCATCACCCTCTTCTAGCAACAGAAAATTAGATCAGATTCTCAAGACTGCAAAGTCACAGGGATTGGTCTCTCATCTCATGTCTGCCGCAATTCCTCACTCCACTGCCACTAGAGCCAGGGAAAGTAGTGGACTTCCTTTGAAGACACTGTCCACATATGTCCTTGACATAGAAAATATTCCTTAGCATAATACTGCAAGTATACTGTGTCTAACTCAAGAATATACAGGCTAAAGAAAGTTCATGTTTGTCGCCTTGGCCCATGATACAAGTACCCATAAAGAGCTCCCATTGAGGAGCTAATGATGAAGAGGAAAACATGCTCTTCGTATGTACATCTCATTGACAAATTATCATAGCACATTGATCTCAGTAAAGTCTAAAGAGTTAACTTCTGGAGAAAAAAAAAATCTTAGTGTCACCTACTGAATTCTCTTGCCTAGTCTGTCTCTGAGCCAATCTTTTGATTTCATATTCTTTCCTTGTATACATCATGGGCATTGTAGAAAATTTAGGTCATTTTGATTGGGTAGCATGTTAGTCATGACGACTTTAAATATATCTTGTGCTGGTTACCTTTTAAGAACCCCTTGTTCTAATATGTACTAAAGAGTGTCAGCAAGTTAATTTGGACACATTAGGTTTTACTGAATAAATAAATTATAAGTGGTGATAGATAAGAGCTATGCAAACTGATTATTCAATAGGATTTTGATTTAGGGTTTGCTCTGCTTAACAAAACAAGCTAGGTTAAAGACCTGTGAAAGACTATTACTTCCAATTCACCTGTCTTTTTGTTGCACTATCATTTTGACATCTTGAGTGGTTCAGTGAGTTATTCATTACTCTGTTCATTTGACAAATATTTACTGAAACCCAGGAAGCAAGAGGCACTTTTCTACCAGGGACAAAACACTGAAATACAAACAAATAATCCTCATCTTTTGATTTTATTAGTATACAGAGAGAGAACCAAATTAAACAAATAAAGAGATAACACAGTCCAAAGAGTTCTTTAGGAAATCAAGTATCATAACTATATAACAGATTATGAGGAGATATGATTTTAGGAGCCACCAAGACTCTTCAGAGGCTATAGCCTTGGAAGAAAGATTTTTATCATGAGAAGGAGTAAGGTTAAGTTACACAGAGCTCTTGCAGTGAAAATATCCCACAAGGAGGGAACAAGAAGACAAAAGCAGAATGGGGCATGAATGTACCACAAGCAGTGGTAAGGCAGGGGGTGATAGTTATTGATGGAAGAATGTCAAGAGACAAATTTGGAGGCACAGCAGAAATTGAATAATAGATGCTGTGGTCAATACGGAGATGTTTGACCATATTCTTAGTTTAGTATAGTGTTCCTGAAAGGTTTGGGGTAAGGGGGGAACATGATCTATTTACTCTTTAAACAATAAATGTTGCTACTTTTTGGGAAATCTCCTTTATAAATATCTGAGAAGGATGAAGGGGTTTCAATTGAGAGACTCTTGCAGCAAATCTAGATAAAACATGGGAGTTTGGAGAGACTATGTTAGTATAAAAGGAAGTAGCAAGGATGAGGTTTAAGACACACTTTAAAGTAAGTTTGGAGGGTTGTTTTTTGGTGAGTTGACTAGTTTATTCCACAGTTACAAAGCCTCCCCAAGTCTCAGTGTTATAAAACAGCAATGGTTCATTTGTTGTTCACATTATTTGTATGTCTAGAGTCATCAGAGGACATTGGATTCATCAGGAGCCCAGGCTGACAGCAATATCATCTCATCATCAGAAATGCATAAACACAGGGATTTTGTGTATAGCTGTTCTTTTTCATAATTTTCCCAATGAAAGGCACCCAAAGACTATGTTCTAGGAAACAGGAAAATGAAGTTCTTACACAATAGGAAAAGTTGAATATCAGCAAAATTAGGGATATCTATTATAAAGGTGAATCCAACATGGTATCTGATGTGAAATGGGACATATGTAGAGAGTCAAGAATAAGAACTGACTATTTGGCTAATGCACCCAGGTAAACTTTTTCTGTATTTACTGAGATGAAGAGAAACATTACAAGGCATAGTTACATAAAAGTATATGGAAAGTAAAAGTGATATTGCAGATAATCAAATATGGGCTTATTTTAAAAATCCAACCATTTATCCAGTATATAAGCTGGTTTTTCATGCCTACAGCTCAATATGAAACCAACAGAGACAAGGTGAAGCAACGGTCTAGTCTTAGTGTGAGATGCATCAAAAGAAGTGCTCACACAGCTCAAGTAGAGGAGGATTGCCATAGAACTGAACTGTAGTGGACAAAAAGGAAGTCTTAGCAGTTCAAGACGAGGCCTTTGAGCAGTTTCGCCAGGTGCCTGGAGTTCCAAACTAAACATACAGTGTATATATATATATATATATATATATATATATAAAACCATGGCATTCTTTATTGTTCTACTCATTCAGATATTTCTCTACTGTTACTTCATGATCATATTATCAGTATTATTGTTGTTTACTTAAATTTGCCTGATTACACATGGCCACGTTGAAACCTGATCTGTGCACTCACAGGTCAGCCAGCTCTGCATGAGGCTTGGTAGGAAGGGTGCATGCCCTGAGACTCTTGGTTGATCAAATCCCCTGGAAGTTTCCTGAAAAACAAAAGCAAAAATAAAAGACAGGGATAATACGGTGTGGCTCTCCCATCAGTGGCCTTGGTGCCTTCCTCCCAATGGGCCTATGTCTCAGTTGCACCTTCTCTTAAGGCTCAGCTGTCACACAGTAAATGACTGATGTCACGTGATCTATGAGCTTTTGTCATTTGTCATTTACTAACCCTCTTATTTCTGAACCTTTAGGGTGGGAACTTTTCTTTTCTGAACACAGTGGTCAGCTGGATTCTATGTAATTTCCCAAATCGCTGGCAGCTGCCATTGAAACAGCCCTTCCATACCCAGAGGTGCCCTATGGGAGTCCTTTGGTCTATACTCTGTCCCCATCACCCATTAGCTTTGTTTTCCCCACTATGAGTGGTAAAGGAATGGCTTTGACGACAGGTTTAGGAGCACCGCAGAACCTGCAGGAGGAAGCCTGGGTAAAGAAAGAGAAACCTAGAAGGCAACGTTAACGTGCAGAATAAGAAGACGGAGGTCACATCAGAGATGAGCCAGGGGTGTAAGCTATGCCACAGCGGCTTCAGCTAAAATAAATGTTCAATTTTGCTAAGTTCACAAAACTGAAGGGAAAGACTGTGAGTTGGCTATTAAAAACTGACAGCAGCTAGAATGATGACCTTTCTGTAAGCACTCCATTTTTCTCAAGGATTAGTTTTATTACAGAGATAGGAAAGTAAAATAAAGGAATATTATGGAAGTGAGCAGTGGGAATGTGGCCCAGGCCTCTATCTTGAGGTGTATGCTGTGGAGTATCATATACAGCTTCACGCATTCCTTATTTTTTACGCAACTAAAAATATAATTTCATGTGAAATCATGATTTCTCCACTCCAGGGCTCTGAGCAGCCCCTGTTCATATCTGGAAGTTAGCCTAAGAAATGTTTTTACGTTGCCTGTTGTATCGTTGTACACCAGGGACTCATCTGGCATTTGGTTATTGGTCTCTGGAGCAGCATGCCTAGTTGTAATTTTTCCATAGAAAGCAGAGCAGGATGTCTTTCACTCTAAAAGCTTCAAAGGGCCTGACACGCTGAGATATTTCCAGTTTATTGGGGGGTCACATTCAATATTTCAAATTCCCTATGGGAGCACGCATTTTATAGCCTGCGATGGATGTGTTAACTCATCAAGAAAGCCTTCCTAGGAGATAAAGCATGAACAATATAGTCTGAGATAGACCAGTAGCTTTTAGGGTGACTCACACATGACCACCTTGAAGTTCTAATCAGGTCTCAATTGCGCAGTGGGAAGCAACAGACAGGCAAATGCTTAGAATTCCAGAAAGCTGTAGTGAAAGCCATGGTTATGCACAATGATCTAGCTGGGAGGCCAGGTCATACTTCACCTGAGGCCAACCATAGGTTCATCTGTGCAGACCACGGGATATGGATCGTCTCTCTAGCTGCTCCGTGGAGACTTCCTGATGTTCTTCCTCAGAATATTACCTCTCTCCCAGCAAACATGGATCCTGTTCTGGAATGAGCAAGTCACAGGACAAAACCTTCGCTTCAGTTAGTTGGCACCTAGCCAGAGCTGAAAATGAACACCACAGGAGGCATCCACTTTTGCCTTTTTAAACCCAAAGTTGGTTTTCTTGCATGCTGGAGGACAGGTAGGCTTTGTTGTATCATGTACATATTTTGGAGGCTCTGCCAGACACATACTTCTTAATTATGTAGTTTACACAAACGAATTGTTATTGAAAATGTTAAGTATCATCTCTATGTCATTCCAGTTGTTTATTCTGTGTCTTCTGAGGGAAGTGCAACACCTGTGATGTTACTTTTTGTCACTTTAAGGAGCATACCTACAGATGTGGCTTGATGAGCCGAGATGTTGTACAGAGGCACAGTATCAGCCTGCGGGCATATTTAGCTCTCATTTCTACTAGGGTTTTAGAACTTACCCCATGTTTCCAACACTACAGTGTCTCTTATTGTCAGCTAGAGACCAAAACTGGTTTTGCATTTATTCTTAATCTCTTTTAGAAATAAAGATATTAGTCGTGTGTGTGTGTGGTGTGTGTGTGTGTGTGTGTGTGTGTGTTAATGTTACACATATGTATTCTCCATGCAGAGGCATATGGAAGCCAGAGGAGAACACTAGGTGTCCTCTTCAATCACTTAATCACTCTCTCCTTGACCTGACGCTTGTTGGATATGCTGCTAGGCCTCTCCTATTTCTCTTGCCCTTGTGACTTGCTCTGGAGCTATGGGCAGGTGCAGGAATGCCTCGCCTTTTACATGAATGCTGAGAGTCCAAGCCTAGGTCCTCATGGTTGCACAGCAAAGGAACATTCACTAAGTCATCTCCCAGCCCCTAGATGTTGGTTTGCCCATGGAAGTGGTTGGCTCTGCCCCTCCCCTGGGCTTATTAAGGGGTTGAATAGGTTCCCCAACCTTGGGAAACAGAATTAGAAACCAATCGGAGAAATTGTCCCATCAGCCTTCTAAGCACTACACATGCAATTCTCATGCTAATTTGTCAAGGCAAAGGACGAAGTTTCCTCACAGATCACAAAGGAATGGTGACACTTTAGCTTCTGTTGCCAAGGCTATTTTTTCCCCTTCTTGGCAGAGGTCTTTGAACATATGCAGTGTTAAAAATTATTTGTCACTTTTGTTTTGGAGTTACATGGAGGGATGGAGGAAGAAAGAGGGAGGGAGGGAAGGGAAGGAACAATGTGGGGCCTGCCTTATGTCCCTGACATGAAATGAAATAGGATCATTGTGGTTCTTAAATGGGGGAGGGGTAAATGAAACGTGAAATGATGCTTACATTGATGATTGAGAAATTATATCCTTCACACTATGCTCTGTCTCCTGGGGGTAGTTGTTTACAAGGAACATAGTGTGCTTTCCACAACATGGGGTGTGGCCAGTAGACAGAGGGCTTGAAGGAGCACATGACATACTCAGAATTCCCTCGGGCAATGACCTCATTTTAGTATCAATGCCAGCCTTAGTTTTGAGGGGATTCTATGCTTAGAATCTGTGTGTTTGGAAAATGAAGCCCCATCTTTGAATTCTTCACATCCTGTGCAAGAATGCGGTTATGCTAATAAGAACCAGCAACCTCCTGTGCTCCTCTACAAGCTTGTCCTTGCACTTGTTCAAGAGGGTCTGTGGGCGGCAGGCATGATGCTTATCAGCTGTGACATAACTGATGACATTGACTCATTCACCAGCTTTGAGACATGCCAGCCATGCTGCTTTTATCTAGAAGAACTCTGATGACTTGCATAAACTACAAGGTTCCCTATTCCTTCCTTCCTTCCCTCCCTCCTTCCTTCCTTCCTTCTTTCTTTCCTTCCTTCTTTCCTCCTTTTCTTTCTCTCACACAATACTTCACATACTCTTCATAGAAATTTATGACAAGTGCTAGGTTGGTTGTTAGAGGCCAATTTTGTCTTTTCATCATATTATTCTAAATTCCACTTTTAGGGGTAAATCTAAGCCTCAAGGAATCTTCTGTTCCTTGACAAGATGTTCCAATAGTTGATGCTAACATATCCTCCTCTGAGCTAGAGCCAACCAAGTAGACAGACCCATGGTACTTCCACCTTCACACTGCTTTGCTATCTATGAAACAGTCACCTTTAAGGTCTTGCTTGGTGCTAGAAACTGAAATCACTTTAGGTTTCCTCCTTGCTCAGGAAAAGGCATACTTCCTAGAGTAATGCTATTTAGTGAGTCCACTGCCAGTTAGCCAGCGTGCCTCCATGTACTTCAATTACAAACTCCGAGACAGTAAGGTAAGGCTGCTCACACACTCTCTCCCCACTGTTCTATCCCCAGAGCTTCTTCAGCCTCTGTGTTAATTTTCTTTCAAATGGGGGCTATTGGATGGTAGGGCCCAGGAATATTGTATTCATTCAACCTGTTACCATCTTTTGAACATTAGAGCACCTTGTTAATGTCCACTCTTATGTATGATGTACATACATCCTCCCCTGTTGGCCTTCTTTAACCTAGAATGATCAGCCCATCATATAGTCACAAACAAGATAGAATTTAGGGCATTACAGAGAAAACCTAAGGAAATACCCTGTTCAAAATGTGGGGCTATGTTTCAATATGCAAGTGGGATTTCAATAAAGAAGGGCTCTAGAAAGAGTTCTAGGGCGTGTAGAATAGGATTATAAAAAGGTATTCTATTTTTATTTTTTAAAGCTGTTCTTTTTTTTAAAAATTTATTATGTATACAGTGTTCTGTTTACATGTACACTTGTGTACCAAAAGAGGCACCAGATTTCATTATAGATGGTTGTGAGCCACCATGTGGTTGCTGAAAATTGAACTCAAGAACTTCAGAAAAGCAGATAATGCTCGTAACCTCTGAGCCATCTCTCCAGCCCTCTATAAAGGTATTTTAAAAGGAGGGAAACCAATGTGTCCTATAACCTCTGGTTCTATGCCAGTTAGTTCTTCTTTTTCTCCTTCTTATCCTTCTCCTTCTTCTCCTTCTTCTTTTCTTTCTTCTCTTTCTCTTTTCTCCTTCTTCTTCTCCTTCTTCTCCTACTTCTTCACCTTCCCTTTCTCCTTCCCCCTTTTTCCTTCTTCTCCTTCTTTTCCTCCTTTTTCTCTTCCTCCTTCTCCTCCCACTCTTTTTTTTTTCTGTTAACTTTATGCAAGCTACAGTCATCTGGGAAGAAGGAACTGTAGTTGAAAAAAATGCCTCTACAACACTGGCCTGTAGTCAAGTATATAGACCCTTTTCTTAATTAATGATTGGTATAAAAGGGCTCTGCCCATAGTGGATGGTGCGATAGTGATCCAGGTTGATAGTCCTATGATGTACAAGCAAGCAAAGTGAACAGGCCATGGGGAGCAAGCCTGTAAGTAGCTTTCCTTCACAGCCTCTGTTTCGATTACTACCTTGAGTCTCCACCCTCAGTGATGGACAGCTGAGGTCTATTATGTACACTATTATATATTTATAAATGACTCTTCAAGATAACTATTTCCATAACTAATTTTGCAAATGTGGTGGTTAAAGTTCAAGGTATAAGAAATTCTTATTTCATGCCATGATATGGTCTTGCTTCTATAGCCTGTGGGTTATTTCTCTAAGGTTGCCCTGGCAGCTAGAGTTGGACATAGAAGTTCAAATATGTTAGTTAGAATCTCTCTATGAAATTTTTCTGCCACTGGAGTCTGCCACTGGAATCAGGAAAGGAGGATGGTGGGGAAGCTTAGATGTGCGGGGTATCAGAGGTACCAGCTGCCATGTTCCCTGCCACTTGGCAGGCAGCCTGCTTTGGGAAGATCATTTGCTGAGGATGTCACAGATTGTGGGACAGCTGGCAGAATCCTCGAGTCCATTCTTCTGCCTTGTGTAAAAGAAAATAAAAGATGAAGTAAAATAAAGTGGATTGTGTCAAAGTTGAATGGCCAGCCATATTCTAGTTTTGACAATTCAAGATAAAATTCTTAAGTTAGGGCACAGAACTCAAAATAGATTGACTGAAGAAGGATGAGAATCATTTGGAAGATATTTTTAGAGTACATGTAATAAGCTGTGTGTTTAACCTCCATTAAAGCACTTCTGCTTCAAAACCACTGATTTTCTACAATTATTGATGCATATTAATCAGAGAATCCCATGGGATTCATTATGCTATTCTCCCACAGAGTATCCAATGATAAGTTCTGTATGCTCCTCCCCTCTCCTCTCTCTCCCATCTAACCTTCCTTCTCACTCCCTTCACTGTCCCTGACAGCCCTCTTCCAATTTCACTTAGCCACTGACTTTCATGGCCTTCATATGTTTATATCAGAAAAAAATAATTGAGTAACATTGTCCAAAATAGTAAAATGAATTATTATCCCTTTGAAAAAAATCCCATGTTTTGATATTTATCTTCCTGCAGGAGAAAAAGCTAAAAAAATACCAGTTAGTTTCTGATGACTGTGTCTTCCTCCTTCATTGCTATAGCCTCAAGATAGGAAACATGTTTTAATGGAATCTAGTACTAAGTAGACTTTAAAGTGCAGGTATTAAAATCAAAGCAAGAAGTTTGTTCAAATGACATTCTGAGGATATACCCAGTACTGCTATGTTGGAAAGAATGTATCTCTTTGCAAAACTTGTCTAAAAAGTCTACAAGATTATGGGAGAGATTGCAAACATAAGATCATATGCACAATGCTATCAATACCAAAGATATATAATTGCTCTTGTTTTTAACAAATTTTTTCCTTAGTTCTTTGAGTGTCATGTGATGTGTTTGATCATATTCATTCCTCAGTTATTTCCAGACCTTCCTTCATTCATCCCCTATATACCCAACCTGGTTTTCTTTTCTTTCTTTCTTTCTTTCTTCTTCTTGTTCTTCTTCTTCTTGTTCTTCTTGTTCTTCTTCTTCTTCTTCTTCTTCTTCTTCTTCTTCTTCTTCTTCTTCTTGTTCTTGTTCTTGTTCTTCTTCTTCTTCTTCTTCTTGTTCTTCTTCTTCTTGTTCTTCTTCTTCTTCTTCTTCTTGTTCTTCTTGTTCTTCTTCTTGTTCTTCTTCTTCTTGTTCTTCTTCTTGTTCTTCTTGTTCTTCTTGTTCTTGTTCTTCTTCTTCTTCTTCTTCTTCTTGTTCTTCTTCTTGTTCTTGTTCTTCTTGTTCTTGTTCTTGTTCTTCTTCTTCTTCTTCTTCTTCTTCTTCTTGTTCTTCTTCTTCTTCTTCTTCTTCTTCTTCTTCTTCTTCTTCTTCTT
>OU015742.1:7744788-7761501 GCA_907169655.1 Acomys percivali | reverse complement strand
GCTGAGATGGCTGGGCTGTGAGCTCACCAGTTAGGCTGAGATGGCTGTGAGCCCAGTTGTCTCTGCCTCCCAAGAACCAAGACTACAAGCACCACATCAGGCTTTTTCTTTCTTTCTTCTTTTTTTAGACATAGGTTCTGGATATCAAAATCAGGTCCTTCTGCTTATATGCTGAGCTGGCTTCTATTTTTATTCAAATGCTTATGTCATTCTAAAAGCAAAGGGATCTTTGTCTTTAGATAAAGGCATTATTTTTTTCCAAGCAATGTGCCTACCATACCCTCCACTTTCCATTCCTTCCTCCCTCTCCCATTCTGATGATTTTTTTTTTTTTTTTTTTGCTTTTATCCACCTAAAAATTTCACTCCCATTTTCACTTTTGATATTATTCTTACTTAATGTTGTGTATTTCTATACGCAAATGTATTTCAGAAAATGCTGGTAACTTAGATTTACAGACAATTCTTTCAAGGACTGTCCAGTTTACATGTATTTGCTTGTCAAGTGATGTTTGAATGGCTGGTTTGTCCCAAGCACCCCATGATGCTTATAGAAGCAAGCTGATACATAATTCTTGCCATAAGAAAGTTTTTGATCGCACGAAGGGGGCAACACAAAAACTGTCACACAGCAACTTGGGGAGAGCTTTGTAGATGGTGCCTTCTGTGCCTGGGTAGAGCATGTGGGTTACCAGGTAGAGCAAAAAGTGAAGGGAGTCATTCAGTGCTTCTTAATTTAAATGGAAGTGCACACCAAAGCCTGCAGTTTGCCACTGGGTTTCCATTCCATTGAGAATGAACCAAATGTCTGCCCTATGTCATGAGAGCTCAACAAATAGTGCACTGACTTGGGAGTCTTTGAGAGGCTGGGAACCTCACAGGAAATGAATTGGAATTTTTAACAAGCTCTAGTTAAAATTTTGTATTCTCCTCATGATGTGCACAACAAAACAGCACCAGTGATTCCTGTAACTTTATCGTCAACACATATCATATCACAGGTATTCCTATTTGATATTTGTTGCAAAAGACTCGAAACATCACTTATGTTTATGGTGTCTTCAAAACGTGGTAGAGCCACAGTGGAGACCACTTTACTGTGTTCCTAAGACACATATGTTGTTACAGCATGGACTGCGCCCTTGTGCATCTTGTATGAAGTTGTTTCTTGTGTCCCTTGTGGTTTATATTTTAATTAATTTAAAAACTCAATTCTGAGATACTCAATATTTACTGAACAATGGAAGAGCTAATGCCTCCTGGCCAACATAGCTCTGCCCCATTGCACAGCATTTCTCACTTGCTCTTTCTGCTGACCTCCTGGCCAACTTGAATCCATCTAGCATCTTTGTATATTTCTGCATAAGACGCTTGGTAAAGCTATGTTCTCTGCCAGCTTCAAACAAGAAATCCTCACCTTCAGTGGTATCACCTTGAAGAGATTCTTCCGTAAATGCCCTGCGCAAACTACCTGCCCTACATTTACTATTGGGCACTCCGTGGTTGATTCCTGGAGAAACACTGATCTCTACTTGAATTGAGTGCTTCCATTGCGTTTGTGGCTGCTTTCCTATCAGAATGTCATCTGTATCTATAGCAAAGAACAAGCTAAAATGTCTGTTTCTATCCTGTATCCCTGGAGCCCTGAGCAATACCAGATAGGTAGAAGGTGTTTAATAAATGCCTTGTGACTCAGCCATGACTCATGAGTAATGGCGGAGACAAAGAAGAGGGACATGCCTGGTGGAACATGAGGAGGCAGCATAAGTGAGGAGGGAAGGCAGACAGTGCGACCTTGTAGAGACCTTGTAGAGACTCTGGCTAAGCCCTTTGGCCTTGCCAGTCATCAGGAGTGACATCAGCTCACTACGCCAGTCTTTAATAAGATCAGAATATACATATTAGCGGCTTCATTGGTCTTTTCTGGAAAGCCTGAAATCTGCTAATAGAGCAGGTGTTTAGCTGTTTCCCACTGCCATATACTTCCACCACTCTCACCCAGCAAGGATGTGCAGACACTTTTTACATAATCTGGAGGTAAAATCTATCAAAAGTCTGGGAATCATCACAGCTGGTAGCAAATATTCTCCTCCTAGGCAGCCTCAATGAAGCTAGATTCAAGTGAGAACCGTGGCACACATTTTTGGGGCATGTGCAGAAAGCATGCTTTATGAGAAAAGAAAAAGGTAATGGGTTCATTGCTGCCAGAATACGGTGCCTTGACACACAGTTTGAGATGTCTGAATCTGGCATTTAATAGCTGAGATGATAGTGGCCAAATACTTCTTGAGGTCAAATTCATGTAGAGTTCCTGAAAAGGTGAGAAATGGCTGAGATCAGTAATGACAAAGCTGATGAGGGGATTGATGGCATGGTGGTGGCAACAGGATAAGCTTCCCAAATAGCTTGAGAATGATTTATTCCCGTGACAGCAGAGCCGGCTGACAATAGCAGAAGGCTAATTAAATACCAACCACCAGGAAAATACCACAAATTTTTTCTTGGCTCTGTGTTGTGAATTTTATACTTTTCAGCAGAGGGTGGGCTTCTTTCTAGTAATCGCTTCCTGTCAGATTTAAATTTTGTACGCCCTCATTCCTTTTCAAATTCTTTTACTCTCCTTAACTCTGCCATGATTTGAAACTGGAAAGAAAGAGACCAAAGAGGAAATTGAGGGAGAGAGCTAGGAGGTGTGGGAAGTAATGAAGAAGGAGAGAGCAGCTTCAAAACTGGCTGGTAAGATAATGTAAGAGCGTGTCCGGGACGGGAAGACGGCTTCACTGGTGAAGCGCACGCCATGAAGCCATGAGGAGAACTTGCAGAGAGAACGGCACAGACCTTTGAAAGCATTGGCTCTGCACTTGATTCTGTTGCTCAGAAGGGACTGTTTGCATAAAGCATGTAGGATGCGAACTGCTGCTTCCATTTTGCTGCCATCTTTTTTGCTTCCTCTACAGAATGTCACTGCAATATGCCTGTTTTCCATTGTTGGATACAAAGTTTTCATCGATAAGAGTCTTGTAAATAAAATTACTACAAGGAATTTTTTTTTAAACCTGTACGCAGCAGTGTGCCCATAACCCCAGTGCTGGGAAGACAGAGACAGGCGGGTCCTCAGGGTCCAAGCAATTTGGTGATCTCTGGGTTCAGTAAGAGAACTTGTCCCAAAGAACAAGGTGAGAAGTGTTTGATGACAGCATCCAGCATGTTCTCTAGCCTCCACAGCCACCTGCAAACATACACATGCACACCAACACATAGAAGGACACACAAGAGTAATGTACACCACACACACACACACACACACACACACACACACACACACACACCATGATTAGCTTTCTAGCCTGTGGTTGTGGATCACGATAACTTCCATGTATGAAGAGCTTGTTGCAAGACTGGAATTTTGTTAGATGTCTCAAATCAGTAAAGAATTGGCATTTGTTTAGTACATATCAACCATTGTGCTAAGTATGAAACATTATGAGGTAGGAATGTTTCCTGTTTTGTTTTGTATTAAGATGATTCTTTGACAATTTCATACCTCTCTATGATGTGTATTATACACATTGTGCCCCACCCTTCTCTCATGCCCCTCTGACACTTACTGACCCTTCTCCTATCCTAAGTCTTTTCCATACTTGTGGTTTGGGTTTTGTTGTGCAACTCATTTATTTTAACCAAGACCATCTGGGATTGGAACTATCCACTGAAGGATGGTGGAGTCACCAGTGAGTAGACAATTGTAGGCAGTGACTTCTTCTTTCAGTGAGGGCAGGGGTAGGGGTCCCTGAGCCCCTCCTCCATCCTTGTCTGCCTGTTTATGGCCCATTCTTATGTAAACCCAAAGTAATTACCTATAGTTGTTAATGGCTCATGACAGCAGCAGTTAGCCAGTCCCAGAAACTGACAAGGCAGAGCCCATCTTCTCCCACTTAGACTCTCTCCACCTCCTTTTCTGTGTGTTGTCTGAGCTTCAGGAACAAGGTTGGAAAGGCCTTGATGCTAGCCGAGCGCCCAGCTTTCACGTGTTCTCAGCATCTTGTGCTGCTGTACGCCCCTGCTTTCTTCACAGTTCACTGGAACTTAATCAGAGGCCTCTTTAATTAAGGCTGAGAGAACAACTTAAGTCCTTCCTCGAATTATTCCATATTCTTTTCATGAGTGTGCAAATTTTCACAAAACAATTTGGAAAGAAGTCTTTCATGTGAAAGCGGTGTGTTAGAATTTTATTTTGCAAAGAGTTACAACAACGTGAAGAATGCAAGGAAATGTACACATGGAAACCTGTCATGTAGCCATGGCTCCCTTGGTACAGGTGTGAAAGCAAGGCGGGCTTTCATTGTTGGGTAAGTGAATTTCCAAGTGGCCTCTAATTGTAATAGAGCCAAACTTGGCTGGGAAGGCAGAAGGCTGTCCTACTGTCTTCTACTGGTTTGGAGAGAGGCATTCTTAGAGGCATGGGCTAGGGAAGGGCAGTGTAAGAAGAAAATTAACCGTAGGACTGACTAGTCCTGTAATTAGGAACATCCATGAGCAGAGTTTACCTAGACCTGCTTTCAAGGCAAAATTGAGGAGAGTCTATTCTGGGTTGAATCTGAAAGGACCATTTCACTTGCAATGAATGACAGGAAGACTAGTAAACTTATCAGTGAATTTCAATAGGTAAGTGATGCTTTATACAGCGTATTAGGTAGGTGATCTATTTTGTCAGTCCATGTGATAAAGAAAGTCTTATGTATAAAACTCAAATTCTTCATGGGCCTCAGGAGGAAAGCCCATCTTATAAATATATGAAGCATTCATATTAGGTTTGGCTTGAAGCCCTCCTCTCACACACTGGAGCCTCACTTTTTAGAATGTGTTTTACAGTGTGGGGGAGGGGGGTTACTAAAGCACCAGCCCGGGCATCTGGGTAGCCAACTTCTTTCATTCTCCTTTGGCTGGCTACCGTGGTAATGATGCCTGGCATGACACTGGAAGCTAACGCCTATTAACACGTGTCATCCCTAAGCTCTAAGAGGAATGTTAAGCCTGAAGGTGCCCCTGTTTTAACAAAGACCCCATGGCTGCCATGGCAGATGGCCTGTGTAAGGTGAGAACAGAGCTGAGGGGAGGAACTGGAAGGCCCCATAGTGCCTGAGGCTTTGCAAGGCTCTCTGTGGCAGTATTTGGAGACTCAGGCACTTGCCAAACTTTGTCCTAAAATGACTAAATTCATGTCTTTGAAAGAGCAACTCAAGATTTAGATAGTCTCTGGTAGAGTTTCGTCACTTTAGTTTCTCTGGCAGAGTCCCCCGTCTGTCTTCACAGCATGTTCACACTCCTCTCCCTACTGGTTTTGGTGATGGTGTTTGAAGACTTGCCATAGGCCAAACATAGAACTCACTAGAGTCCTTCCTGCTGGAGGCTTAGGCTGCACTGCCAGCCAGGCTCTCTCACTCTTTTTTTTTTTTCCTCATCTGACACATTTAATGGCAGGTGGGTGTTGAAGCAACGGGGAGGGGACACAAGAACAAATATATAATTAGACATGTTTCCTGGCTGTGTGCTTTGCAGAGAGGCCTTTGGGTTTTCTCCTGGGTGACTTGCCCTAATTGTGTCACAGCTTCCCACAACAGAGAACAGGGCTGCATTTGATTCGTGAACTTGAAGCCTGAGGTGAGGAATTGGGCATCGAGTGGAGCAATTATAACTATAATTAAGAGTGGAGTTTTTTTTTCTTTTCAGTTTGCCTTCCCATTTCTCCATGAGCGTGGCAGGGATTTTCATTAATAATAAAGACATTCTGGAGATGTAGAGTTAGGGACTGGTTGTCTGTAGTTAATTGGCATATTGTGTCCCTGTAAATTCAGCTTGAGACTGAGATTTAAAGCTGCTAAGAAGAAACGAAATATACAGCCCCTTGTAAAGAAGTTGTTTTAAGCTTGAAGGTTTTTTTTTTTTTTTGCTTTAGTGGCTATGAAGTTGGATAAGTGTTAACTTGAGCATTATATATTGAAAATGCCGAAGTAAATGGGCATTGGTTTCTGCTAGATGCCTGTAAACTAGCTCTGGAGCTAGGGGACAGAAACTGTAAAAGTGAAAGTGACATTACGACACACATTCACTTTCTGCCACCTCCTGGGTAGTCCACCCACTTCATTACACATCCATAAAACCTAAAATTATTGATGATAAAACCCAACATTATACACAATGAGGATATGTTAATTACAGCATTTTAAAGAAACAAACACAGCTCAAAATAAACAGCATTCTCATTTTACAAGCAGCAATAACAATTATTAAATGGGGCCTTTTGCTGGAGCGTTGTTTACACTGAGTTTTAAGTGAAGGTTGAGGAAGCCAAGTGGATTCTCCATCAGCTCATCACTTTGGTGAAGTGGCTTTCCTGTGGAAAACAGAATACCAAGATATGGGCCCAAAGGTATTTGGCAATTTGGCCAAGATCTCTGAATACTGATTTGCATATCGCCAAGGTATATTTGTGCAGAATATTACTTACGAATTTGCTGAACATGTTTAGATCAGGATCACGAGTAGGATGAAGGACACCGGATGCCTGGATGCACAGTATATGTAAAGAAGTCTTAGGTACCAACTTGGAGTTAAACGCCCTCAGAGTAAGTGCCTCCAGGATTATGGGTAGCACATGCCCCTCTTCTGTTTCTCCAGCACGAACACTGATAAAAATGCAGCCCAGCCATGCTATCTGGCCACTGTGGATGCTCGAATAGCAACTTTCTGCCACTGACTCTGTCTGATTATAGGCATCTTTTAAAATGTATTTGAGAGGAGATGCCTAGTCTTACTTCCACTAGATATGCCATGGTTGGTTGATATACGTGGGAGGCCAGTCCTTTTCTAAAGGGAAATGAAGGAGGAGCGGTAAGTGGAGCAGAGGGAGGGAGAGGAGGCGTGGAACTGGGAAGACAGGAGGGAGAGGAAACTGTGGTTGGGATTTGAAATAAGAAAAAATAAATACATTTATTTAAAACAAATAAAAGAGAAATGCATAAGAAGAGTTTGATAATACAGATTATTTGACTAGTAGCCTTGGTTTTTACAGTGGGCAGCAGTTAATAGAGAGACTCACGAGTGGTCAAAGTTCTGAGAATATGTGACTGTTGAGTGCTCAGGTCTACATAAGACATCCTTATCATCACAGTTGCAGCAGCTTCTGCATGCCAAAACACCAAAAGCTTAGCCAGGCAGTCGCTTTCTAGAAGCAAGCCATGACTTGGGCTCATTGGGACCTTTTCTATGCTTCCAGTGAAGAACAGGGGCTTCTCTTTAGTGATGCTAGTCGTTAACAATTACTGCCTCTTTTCACCACATGACTTAACTGCAACCCTAAGCTTACAAATACTCTTTTCCTCTTCAGACTGTACATATTCCATTTCCTTATGCCTCATGTGTCACATTTGCTCATTGTAGACTTGCACGGCAGTAATTGATAATAGCTATGCTGCAGACCCAATATTATGCTGTCTGGAAATTTTCTCTGCTGAAGAAATTTGTCTGTTATTTTTAATTTAGCCTCATCCTACTTCTCAGAACACAAGCTGAATGCAACCAGACTCTTTACAACATATCACACGAATTGTCTCTAGACCCGTTGCTACTAGAGTCCTTGCTCGCCTCTGAAACCTCATGAGTCAGTCCTACTGTCTGTATTACTCGAGTAACCATTCCTATCTAGACTCCTACTAGAATGGCCCATAAAGCCCTGCTTACAGCATCTAAGAACTTCTCTAGCTAAAGTTCCAAAGTCTTCCACATTTTTCAAGGAAAACAACATGTTTAGGTACTTCAGAGCAACAGCCCCACCTTCCTGGTACCAATTCTTCATTAGTTATTTTCCCTTTGATGTGAAAAAATAGGGTAAGCAAAAGCAACCTAAGGGAGAAGCTTTATTTTTGCTTCTGGTTCCAAAGAGACAGAGTTTATAAAAGAGACAGAGTCTGTAATAACAGGAGGGCATGGCAATAGGAGGCTGGCTTGCTGTGTTTTCATTCATAGCTGTATAAAGAGAGCAAATCAGAAGTGGGGTAAGGCTGCAAACCCACCAGTGTGCCCCCAGGTGCATGTTTTCTCCAGCAAGGCTCCTCCTCTTAAATATCCTATAACAGAGGCACAAGTTGTTCAAGTCCATGAGTTTATAGGGACATTTATCATATAAACCACCACAGCACGATTATGAAAGCATCCCTAATTGAATTCAGTGCATCCCCAAATCAACAAATGAATAAACAAATACATGAAAGAAAATAGAGGAACCTTTTGGAAAGAAGAGGGTCACTGAGAAATTGAGGGAGATAAGAGAAGGTAATGGGTGTATATGATCAAAACATTTTATGTACATCTATGAAATATTCAAAGAAAAATAATTTAAAAAAATTAAAAGGTAAATAAGATTGAGTAATGCTGCACAAATGTTATCTGGTGCCAAACCAGTATTGTTGCAGTATTGCTCTTCCAATAAGCAGAAATCTATTTGTATATGTGTGTGTACAATGAACATTACATTTTATTAAAAACTGAAATGACGGCAGGCCTGGTGGTATGTGCCTAAGTACTTGGGAGACAGAAGTAGGAAAATGGTGAGCTCAAGGTCACTGTGCGCTATAGAGTTCGTTTGAACAGATTATTGAGATATTCTCTCAAAATAATAGAGAAAAGGATGGCAGAGAAACACTGGGGGTATAGTTCAGTAGAAGAGCATTGCCTAGCATTCCCCCAAAACCCAACTCAAGCCCTGGTGCCACAAAAATAAATAAAAACACGGATTTGAAGTAGATAGCATATATTCACATGTCAAAAGTCAGTCCTTAAAGCAGGGACTTAAATTATAAGCTGTGCCTACATACTAAGCTGACCTTTGCAACAGTGTGGGTGACATTTGTTTGCCTTGTTTAATTTGATGGTTAATCCAAGTGCTATGAGAACTGGAGGCTTGAGCCAGAAAAACAAACAACAACAACAACAACAACAACAAAACAAACAAAAACAAAACAGTAGAAAACAGCACCATATCTGAGCATTGTACTAGCCTTGAGAAGTGCAGTCTTCCTTCTGCTAACTGGTATTGTGCTAACTGGTATTGACTGTGTGATGAATGGGAAGAGAAACTTAGGTCGATGCAGCTTAGACCGGGAACGATGGGTGAGGAGGCAGCTGAGAGGACCAGCCTTCAAGCCGCCTGGATGCTGGTTTGGTTGTGTGAAAGGTAATGCACTGAGCCGTCTGTGGTGATCTCTGCCTCAGACTTCAGCACCTCTTGAGAAAATCAGTAAAGAATTGTCTAGCTCTATATGATTTAACAGCTAAATTTATTCAGATCAAAGGAAAGGCTTTTTCTTTTCTGGCCCCCGACCCAGAGGAAGATGTTGCAGTATCTTGTCACGTAAGTCACGGGTGATGGTTTGAGTTCAAACACAATGTCCTTTTCCAAATGTAAATCTGCAAAGCTGCATTTGGAGAGGCACCTCATTTTTAGGAATTTTGTATTGTATTCTGAGTATGGAGTTAAGACTAGTCGGTCAGGGATGAGTCCTGCAGATCTGGCTGACATCGTCTATCGTGAGAGAGTTGCTTTCTCTCTGGGTTTCTCGTGTTCCAGCAAAGCAAAGACACTGTGCACACTTGATATTTGAGTCTGTGCTGCTCTGAACTCATCTCTGGCTGAGCTGCATGCGTTAGCAAAGTGAGGAAATAGTGCTGCATCACTGTTATTCATCTAATATACACACACAAAAAGAAAATGCAAATATTTATTCGAGTTTAGAATTGATCTTTTCCGGCCTCTGTTTCATATGAAAAATGTTTGGTTTTGTTCTTCGTCCATAGGAAGATATTTTTCATGGCCAGAGGACCATCCTCTGCCAGGAATAATACCAGTGGACATATTCTGTCAATATGCTCCACATGTTCCTGGTGTGCCCGGGGCCTATTCCAGGTGCTGTAGGTCACATGACTCGCTCGTCCTACCTCTGTCTTACGTTCCTTTTACAGATCTGGAAACCAAGGCCCAACAAGTAACATGGTTATACTAGTAATTCTCACTTCTGTCCACCTTGGCTCATATCCCTTCTTGTAGCTGCTTGAGTTCTCACATTTGTACGCACATGCGTGCCGGCTTTAAAGCACAGTGAAGGAGTTATTGCGTGACTAGAAAGGGTGTGTGCTGACGCCCTTCTTCTCCTCTTTCTTGAATGTGGATGATGAATGACATAGAAGGAAAAGCCGCTGTGATCACCAGGTCCTGAGGTGTTGTTTCTGCTCTAGAAGGATGTACGGTCTAAGAGTCTTAAATCCCACTCATCTCAGAGACCAGGGCAGGCTCTGTGAGGGAGTAAAGTCCACCGGGGATTGACTCTACTGAGCTGCCAGTGTCCCTTTTAGGTAGGTTCAGACAGGACATGGAAGGTTAGTCAACATTGCCTCATCAGCCAAATTTTCAGAGAAGTGAGGAATTGAGGGAAATATTTTTAGAAATCATTTTTCAAATATTGACAGTTAATTAAAAATTAGCCAATCATATCTGTCCGTGGGATGGAGCTAGCTTATGAACTATTGTTTTGAATCACTCTGTTAGAGAGTAAAGGTAATCTATAAAGCGTTTTGTTCCTTGTTCTTCCTGTTATCGGGAAGGGAAACTATCATCCATAGAGACCCTCAGGACGAGGGATTTGTGGAGCAGGATGTTTGCTTCCTGGCATATCCTTACGACATACTTAATATACTAATCAAGTTAGTTATTTCTGTGCTACTCAATATTCTAGTCACTTGCTACATGTAAAAATTGAAATGGAAGTGAAAGGTAAAAATCTAAAAGTTAACTTACACCAACCATGTTTGAGAACTTATTAGCCATGTGTGGCTAGAGGCTTTCTGCCTTAGACGTAATTGCAAGGAATTGTAAGTCCCCTGCAGAGTGGTCCAGCTTTGGATTCCCAGACTCTGACAGCCTAGTCTATCTAATGACAAAATAATATGTGAACATGTTCATATGATACAACTTGTTGGGGGGGGGACCTGCTTCCTTAGACAGTTTTTCTCAGGCCCATGTGCCTATGTGAGTGGATTTCCTGCCCAATGGGCTTTGGCTTAAATAGTAGTGTAACTATTTTCCTGGAACTGAGTGGTAATTGGTGCCCTTGGGTCATCGTTATAATCTTTTGCTCCTTGCATTAAATTCAAGTGGGGAAATATTTTTAAATGTAAGTATTTGGATTCTGCTTGATGTCTGGCTTAAGCAGCGTCTTAGGGAGTTTGCAGCAGACATGACAGCAGCATTCTGGCCCTGGGAAAACTGACAAGTCTGGGTTGTAGTCACATGGTATCTTAGGTAAAGTGTACTTGTAGTTCTTAAGCACTCTGTACTGCTGTACTTCTTAATGGCCACTTACGTTGTTATCCTGCTAGATTAAATTCAAGGAAAATAAAGAATACTCAAAATGCTGGTCTGCCTCAAGAGCCACAAGATTGATAGCGTTTTCATTCCTCTGTGAACAGTCAGGTTTCCTGTTAGTTAACAATCTTCCAAGGTTCCCCCAAGGTGAACTTTGTCTTTTGAATTTATAATGCCCTGTGTATATGGTTTGCTTTATAGTAATGCTAAAGTGCTAAATAGGAGGCAGTTATTATCTATGAACAAATGGGGGGTGTTCACTGTAGGAAGTAGGAGGGACCAGGCAGCAGTAGGCAGGGAGGGCGATCTAGACGCAAAGGTTGTTTGGGTGCTGGTTTGCTCATACTTGAGTCTGACTCTGTGGCTCTGTCTACAGTATGAGGGAAGATTGATACACAGGCATTTCTAGGAAGTCATATCAGTATCCCTAAAAGACTTGTCAAAATGGTCCCATTAAACACCATGACATTTAACCTTGAATGGATGCTAGAAGACACTGGAGAATACTCCAGTTCCAGATCCTTGGAGACTCATATACCAACTGGCTCAGGATGCTTAGGGTAGGAGATAGTCATAAAGAGATTAGATGATCTCAGGTAGTGCAACGTGTGGCAAAATTTGAAAATCACTGACTAAACATCAAAAGCAGCAAAAAGAAAGTGGTTTCTTAGGCTGTTGCTCAACAAGGCTATGAGCAGCTAATCACAGTTCACACCTAGTTCAGTCCATATTAGTAAAACTTAGACACTAGGAAGACTAATTTTCTTTTACAATAGTGCCCAGAGTGGATAAGTACCATTCTCAATATAAAAATGCCGTAGCGCAGTGAGGTTCATGCCCATGTCTTACACATTGTCCAGATAAATGGAAGAGCCACATAGTCTCCAAATACTCTCTTTTTATTTTACTAATATCCTTTCATCCATGATCACCACCTGAACTACTTGTACACAGAGGACAGAAGCCAAGTTTTTCCACCCTTCAGTGTCATTAAGAAAGCTTAATGTGTCTCTAGACACACAAAAATCAGAGCCCGTTGACTGATGAATGACTTCTAGTCCTAAATCAGAAAAAGTCCAGTTTTCTATGGGGTGTCTAGAGGCCTTTATGAAAATGTTGCTGCACTCACATCCGTATAGCTCTATCTACAATTGGTTATAAAAATTTGAAGATATAACGTAGTGCTTTTGAAGCATCTCATGTCAGTGAGGCTCTCTTTAGAGCTTACTAGGCATACATAGACCTCACCATGGGTACCTCACTCCACAGTTAAGTCACCCGTGGTCCAGGTGACTCCAGTGGTTCCTAGTCTGAGAAATGATGAAGTACTGTGCACAAAGCATCCAGAAAGAAGCAGGTGTTGCCTTTTTTTCCTCATCAAACATTGTGAATATATTATCTTTTATGCTTACTAAAACCTAACTATTCTTAGAGACAGCATGAACTGCTCATGGGGATATATACAAAGCAAACGTTCACACGTATTTGAGAGCTAGAGGCGTTATTCAGCAATGTCTTACGCATCTCAGAATTTGAGCTCTCTGAGCTCCTTGTACAAGCAGAATCCATAACGTGTTGGTAGTTCTAAAAATAGAGGCTTGGGTCTTATACATTGCTTGAGTTGTACCATACTCACATACCCCCATATTTTCATACTGTTATCTTCAATTCTGCATTATGTCCTCATTATCTGGCTTTCTTTGGTTTTATTTACCAAGGTAATTTGAACTATAGTCCAGCTTTCAGCATCTCTGAAGTTGTGTACTGTGTACTTGAAACTTTCTGGTCAATTCTTCCTGTACTTACTAAATCTGAAGTGATGATGTTGGACACCCTTCCTTGCTCTTGAATCCACCATGACACTTGCTCATTACGGACATTTACATGCTATCCTTGTCTCAGTGGCTCAAGCTTTGTGTGGCTTATGTCCCTTCATTAGCACAGAAATATCTCAGTGCTGGGTCATTTCAAGGTGTCTTACTGTTCTCTGATAAAAAAAATAATAATATGGTTTGTAACTGAGAGAGAATGGGACTCCTGATAATCCGTTTTTGTACAGACCATTCATAGTAAGGTAAATCGCATAACTCAATAAAATAATTCCATCATATTAAAATTTGTCCTGCTAACATTCATAATCACATAGTCTCCATGTATTTGATATATTTGATATTAATGTATCCAGAATAATCAAGCACACAATTGCCCATGTTAATATGGTTAACATAACTTGTGCTTTCTTGAGCATCCATCCATAAATTGTTCTTACCACTATTGACATTATCTATTGGTGAAATTTTGCATGCATACATTTCATAAGTGAAAAATTATTCTGAGGTCATATTGAAAGCAGTCTGAATGTTTGCTAGTGTATTCATTAGCCTTCTCTTGCTATGGAGAATACTGGAGAAAACAACTTAAAAAGAGGAAAGATTCATTTTGGCTCATTGTTTCAGAGCTTTTCACAATGTCAGATCTCTCCATTATTTCATGGCCTAAGGTGCACATTATCGTAGGTGGAGACCGTAGTATAGCAAAGCTATTCACCTCCTGCTAGACAGAAAGGAGAGAAGGTGGAGGGAGGGGGCAGGGACAAAAGTCATCATTCCATGGAATGCCCTTAGTGACCTGCATCCCCCAACAAGTTCCCCCCTCCTATATCCCACATCTCTTCTTAGTGAGACTATATCTGACCTTGTATTAGTCAGGATTCTCTAGACTTACAGGACTTATGGACTCAATCTTTTTAATTATATAAAGAGAATTTTTTGGAATGACTTACAGTCTACAGTCCAACTAACCCAACAAAGGGCAGCTGTGAGTAGAAAGTCCAAGAATTTTGTAGTTGCAAAGTTGCACGAGGCTGGCTATTTCATCTGGTTTTCTATATAAAGTGGGAATCCCAAGTAAGTGGGCTCCAATGGATATACTGGCAAGGTGAGGGCATGCAGTCTAAGAATGAACAACCCCTTTCTGCTTCCATCGTCCTTATATAGCCTCCAGCAAAAGGTATGGCCCATATTAAAGGTGTACCTCAAGATCTGGATTAAAGGTGTGCGTTGATCTGGAGTTAAAGTCAGTGTATCATCCCACCTCAAGGTCTGGATCAAAAACCTGTGGCTTCCAGCATCAAGGCCCAGATAAAGGCATGTTGTCTTCCTGCCTCAAGATCAAGGTCACAGGTGTGCCCTCCATTTCTGGATTGTAGTTCATCCCAGACATAGTCAAATTGACAGCCTAGAATAGCTATCACCTAACCTTTGATTAAGTCTTTCTTTCTTACGTAAGTACATAAACAGCTAGATTCTCCTTGTATGGTATTCAAGAGTACATAGAAGTCTCTACTCAACATCCTTTGCACAGGTGAACATCATAGCCAACTGACAAAGCTGAATATTTGTGAAAACAATTAATGAATTGAAATAGAAAAACAGGTTAAAGTTTCTAACATTGAAAAATGGAAAATCTTTTATTTTTCAACAAAAAGAAGTAGTATGTACGGCCTTACTATAAGCTCCACAAACGTGATAGCTGTGGCTGTAGATGCTGTTCTGTCCTTAAAATTTCTAGTGACATTTCTTTATGTGAATGTGTTGTACATGTGTCTACATAGTTGGGTGTGTGCACCGATGCATGTGTGCTTGTGGAGGCTATATGTCAATGTCACGCCATTTCCCCAAACTGTTGTATACTTTCTATCTATCTGTCTATCTATCTATCTATCTATCTATCTATCTATCTATCTATCTATCATCTATCTATATATCTATTTATTTATCTTATATATTTATTTTGAGATATTTATCTAGTTATTACTAATTCACTTAGTCTCAGAGGCCATAAAACTCCAGAAATACACACACCTCTGCCTCCCCACCACTAGGATTATTAGCAGATACCACCAAGTCTGACTTTTTATGTAGGTGCCAGAAATGTTAACCTAGGCACTCATGCTTACATAGCAAACACTATACAAGCTTATCTGTCTCTCCAGTCTTTAGTGAAACTTCATTAAAAGGGACAGATGCTTGGGTTATATAACTGTGTTCATTCTATGATACATACATACATACATACATACATACATACATACATATCATAGAATCACACACACACACACACACACACATACACACACACACACACACACACACACACACACACATACACAATTCCTGAGGTGAGGACAGGGCCTGAAGCAGGGTAGCATGGGGATCAGGTAGAGTTTTACATCCTGACTGACTGGCAGGCAGAGTGCGTCTACATTTATACAGAGCTTAATAGGCAGGCATACATGCTGCTCCATAACATAAATCATAACATTTTTGTCCCCAGACAGGTGTTTCAACTTCTTCTTGGTCATGAGTTTAGTCATCATTGATAAACCAAACCATGACATAACAGTTATCTTTTGCAATCATTTTTCCTCATTGACACCATAACCCAACTTTTAACAATCTTGTAGTTTTGAGGGAATATCTTGCCAACACATGACAGCCTGCTCTCAGGCTGGTAGCTCTTATTGTTTCAAGGACGCTAGACAGAACGAAAATCCTCAAGCCAGCCTGGGCGGATTGTCATGTCCCAAGCAGTGTATTATCAGCTTTTAATAGTCAGAGTGCAAATTGTTACTAGGCCCAAGAAAAATCTTCAGGCCAAAGCTGCTGCAGTTACTGTTTAATTTCTGCCATAACACAATGTTTACATTTTATGTATTTGTAGAATTTATGTATATGTCTCATCTTTATATTTTTTTGTTCCTTGGTCATACGATACCATAGTGGCCCTGTATGAGTTCACTTTTTCTAAGAAAGGGAGGTCTTCATACTTCATTCTTTTATCATTTTTATCCACATCATTCTTTGATCATCAGTATAGGGAAGAGGCTTCTAATTTGATCTACTGCCAACTTCTCTAGCCTACTGAACAGTGTTTACCTTTTAAAGTTTACTTTGTTTTTATTGTCTTGTTCCTGAGTAAGTACAGGGGTAGATGTATCTTTGAGTCAGAGCCTCATAAGGTGTTCTCTGGCATATTTACTTGAGTCACAACCTCCAGAGTGTAAGGAAGACCTTCAAGTAGACCCATCCCAGATAAGGATATCTCCCTAAAAATGTGTGTGTCGGGGTTGGGAGGTATTATGGTTAGGACTTTCCTGGGAAAGCTTAGAAACAGTACTCCTGGGAGAAGGCACAAATGATTCATAAGAAAATTTCCATCAATCCTATATCCCAAATTGCACAAATAATAAAAGCGCCCCCAAGCATGCGACACATGAAGATCGAGGCCAAAAAGTGG
>OU015742.1:7731080-7744778 GCA_907169655.1 Acomys percivali | reverse complement strand
GTAAAAACTGTTTCTACCAACATCATTTAGTCAGAAGAGAAATACATGCACATTGGGAAATCAGTGAACAACATTGGCAGTACAGAAGCTCTGCCAACTGGTAGCTGGCGTGGCAATTGTGCTTGGCAGGACTGGCTTTTCATTGTTTTATTTTTGGAAGTACTGGGAATAGAACGTAGGACCTTATGGATGTTAGGGATAGTCTACACTGCTGAGCTACATCTCCTCTCTGAGTATCTGCCTTCTAAAGGGCAATATGCTACTCATCCCTTTGAAGTGACATCCCAAGTAGCAAATAAGAGTCCTTCACTATTTAACCAGGGAAAGGTGTATAAAACCTCACTATTTCATAGCTGTAGTTCAGGCATCCTGTTTGCCTCCCAGTTCTGCAAGCAAATATGTTCCTACACATTAGAACTCAGAGAGATATGACCATGTGGTAACAGTTGTGATGGGAGAGTGCCAGCACGTTGTGTTAAATAACAACTTTCAGCAAGGGGAAGGCAAGCTCACTCTCCCTGCTTCTGCCTGCCACCCAGTCTGAGCTCGCAGCTTCAAGCTGTGAAGGAGTGTACCAGCAATTGCCTGTGCTCCCCAGAGAAAAATGAAAGGAACCCCCTCGACATCAGTAAATATTTCTAAGTGTTTTGGCTTCCACATATCTTAAGTGTAAATTTGAATAAGGGTTTTATTCAAGTAAAAGGCTCCTCACTCATTTTCTTACAACAATATTGGCAGAGCTTAGTTAATGACATTCAACTATCTGTTCTGCTCAGCAATGTAATGCGATTGTAGGAAATAAAAAATTCTCTGAAATGGAATCTCATCTCCCACAACTCTACAAAGCACTGATGTTGGGGGCCTGATGGAGAAAATGAGTTAAAAATAAAATGAGAGGTTTGTGCATTCACTATTTCATAGCCAAGAAAATCGATTCCTATCCCCACCACACTGTCAAACCCTTTCCAGGTTTCTTCCATGTTTATCCTCTCTGTGAACCCACAGTGACAGCCTCTGGCCATTCTGATTTCTCGATACAGCATGATCCGAGGTCCATGACCATCCTCCTCCTCTCCTTTCTTGTAATCCATGTAACTGTTCAGCAAATTGTTCTCCCCTGTTTTTCCAAAAGACAGAAGCCTAGCCAGCAAGCATGATGCCAGCAGAAGAGGTTTGAGAGCCAACTGGCCTGGATGCTCCAGAGACATCATCTCTCCCAAATCCTCACTATTTTCTTCTCTGCCTCAGTACCTTCCATTCTTTATAGAACTTGTTAGTACCTCACAAACCATTCCTTTTCCATTCAGCCTCTTTGTTGCCTTTCTTTTCCCATGAGAAAGTATTGTAGAATAAGAAAAGGAAAACAGTCCATAAGCTTATTTTTCATACACAGTACAGTGCCTGCCTCTTAGTCAGCGTTGAGTACTTATAGAACAACTCATACAGAGTCACGATGTTCAGCCAGGGTCAGCATTGCGCTCCAGGAGCAAGTGGCGTTGTCTGAAGATGTTTGATGTGTATCTGCGTACATGTGTACACACATGCTGTCATGCTACTGACATCACTAATGCACAAAAGCTAAGATGAGCCTAAAAGTCCGTAGGGCTGAGTTGAGGGAGCCTGATGAGCAGAGCAGTACAATATGGCTCTTAAAATACGTGACTAGTGGCAGTGCTTTATATTGTTACATGTGCACATTAGAATTACATACATGTAAAATTCTTACCTTTGGGAGTACAGTTATGTATGCTCTTTAATTTCCATCATTTTGTTCTTACGTATGTTTCTTATATGTCTATACACATATTGGTTTTTAGACATCCTTGAAGTTACACATTAAAACTTACTATCCATTTTTTATTTAAGAAATACTATTTTTAGGCTACAAAGAAGTAAAACATTGCCAGGCATGAAGACTCTCGCTTGTGATATCCCAGTACACCAGAGACAGAGGCAGGAGGATCACTGCAAGTTCAAAGGCAGCTACCTGTACACAAGAAGTTCTAGGAAACTACTGAAGGATACAGAGTGATAATTTGTTAAACAAACAAACAAATAAATAAATATTATTTTGGGGGTGAGGGGTTTAGAGACAGGGTCTCTCTGTGTAGCCTTGGCTGTCCTAGACTCACTTCATAGACCAGGCTGGCCTCGAACTCACAGCGACCTGACTGTCTCTGCCTCCCACTGTTCTGGGATTATAGATGTGTGCCACCACGCCTGGCTAGTAAATATTATTTTTTAAAGAACAACTCTAAATATCTAAATATAAGCCCAAAACCATTTTAAATGCATGCTTAGAATTTTTAATTAAATTCAATAAAACGTATTTTTAACCATAATGCTATGTATTACTTCTCAGGAAAATTTGAGGGGCAAGTGCTAGGCTTGTTCTTAAAGCTCCTGGCTTGATGGTCCCCCTGATTTTCTGTGCAGCGACTTTTTGATATTTAGCAAATGAAAATTAAATACAGAAGCTGGAAAAAGAAAAGAAAATATATAATGGAATGTAGGGGGTAGGGCCCATGGAAGAGACTGCAGAGAAGCAGGGTCAGTGGGTGCCCTTGAGACTTGGTGCAGACCAGCAGTGGTGGCTTCAGATCAGGGCTGGGAAATTGTCAGGCATGAAATAAAAAATTGTAAACAGAGTTTGCATCTGAAGAGAAGGAAGTCAATGCACCGAGCAAAGATTCTGAACCTAAGTGGCTCTACCCCTTACCTGTCAGTCATGGTATATATGTTCTTTACTTTTTCACCCTTTGTAGAAACAGTTATATTTTCCTTGGACTATGTATAATTTGCCCTATGAATTGGTGACAGGAATCAAAGATCATCCCAATAGGGCATTTGAGTGTACTTTGATGATAACAGACTAAAATTTTTGATGGAAGTTTACATGTGCAAAATATACATGAATTCTTGATACTATAAGCATAGGAGTATTTGTAATACTTTTTAATATCATAATTCTAAGATCACTGTAGCATAACTATTGTATAGCATAGTGAGTATTTTTTTTTGTTTTGTTTTGTTGTTTTTGTTTTTTCGAGACAGGGTTTCTCTGTGTAGTCTTGGCTATCCTAGACTCACCTTGTAGACCAGGCTGGCCTCAAACTCACAATGATCCACCTGCCTCTGCCTCCCGAGTGCTGGGGTTAAAGGCGTGCGCCACCATGCCGGGCTCATAGTGAGTATTTTTAATAATATTTTTTAATTTAAAATTTCTGAACTATATATATATATATATATATATATATATATATATATATATATATATATCTTTCATCTTCATTCAGTATTCCATTGAATGACTTAGTAGTGACACTAACAAAGGCAACCAGGTTGAGCACTGGTAGAGAAGTGAACACAAAGTTGCACTCCTAACAAGGAAGTTACTTATAATTGATAACTGCTAGGAAAGAAAAATACAGTTTCTCCAAATGTAGTGTCATTGGATCTATCGACCACACTCAATGGCAGGCTCCATACCAGCGAGTAGTTAGTCAACACAAAACAGACTCCGTATTTTTTTCTGTGCCTTTTGTTTTATTTCTGCATTTTTTGTTTTGTTGATTTTATTTTTACATTGTTTTGATTTTCTTTTTTTGCCCTGCCTTGTTTTGTATTTTTGAGAGCTGGAAAGAATATGAGGTTGAATAAGTAGGGAGGTGGGAAAGATTGGAGAATTGTTGGGGAATGGAAATAATATGATCAAATATATTGTATGAAAAGAATTTAAATAAAAAATATGTAGGAATTTAAAAGCAAGTATGTTGGCTGTCATGGGATGCATCTACTAAAGACAGCCTGTATTTAGCACATTAATTATTTTTAAATCCTTGGATAAAGTTTATAAATTTTGATTTTTATATGTGTCCTATGTAAACTTTGAGAGTGCTTATTTTATGGTACTTTATAAATCAAATTTTAACAAGAAAGAATTAAATTTCTTTTAAAATATTAAGAATTATAAACAGAGTACTCTTCATCCTCAGCAGTGGCAAAGCCACTGTGCATCTGTCATCTATATAAAGATGGAGGTTTGAAAATGGATTGAATGACCTGAAAAGAGGAAAAAGTATATTTAAGTGCTATTGTATCTATCTGTGTGTGTGTGTGTGTGTGTGTGTGTATGTGTGTATGTGTTTGAGATTATATAGGCAGTAATTCTTTTTCTCTTTACTAATGCTTTTCTCTATATAATAATTAAAATATTATATAGAGGAAGTTGGAGAAACCAAATTAATGAGCAATGTGGAGCCTCTAAGACCTCTACCTGTTCTCTCTTAACATAATAAAATATTGCTGTATGAATAAGTAAAATAGTCAAAACCTAAAGAGCCATCTAAGCACACCTTTACATCTATACTGTATTGTTGATACTAGGCTGATACACTGTACTACATTTAAGGAACACAGTAAGTCTAGATTGAGAAATATGAATGAACGGCTGGTAAAATTTCTTAGTTATATACTTGGTTTTTTTTCTTTTTTTCATTTTAAGTTGCCATTATCACTTTGGTTGCTACAAGGAGAAGTTTAAGGAAAATAATTAATTACTAAAAAATATCAATGGAAAAGAATATTGGTTGCATTTAAAATATAAATTAATTCCACAGTGTAAGAAATGTTACTGGATTTGTTAATTTGTCTGCTGTCATATGAAGTATATTTTGTGTTTATGTAAACAGAAACTACATGTACTTTCCTTGAAAATAAGTCATTACAAATGGCATGAAGTGGAGAGATTATTTTCTGGATGTAGTTAGTTTACTTGCGTGTATTTCGTTCTACACACTAAGAATCTAGCACATATTACCAGGCGTGGCAGAGCTCACTTTTAATCCCAGTACTCAGAGGAAAAACAGGTGTATCTCTATGACGTCAAGCCCAGCATAGCTTACATAATGAGTTCAAGGCCATCCATGACTACAGAGTGAGACAGAGTCTCAAAAAAATTAACAAATAAATACAAAATGAATAGAATCTAGTATATATAGGCAGTTAATGTTACCTCAACACTAAGTGGCATTTTAATTAAATATTTTAAACTGATCACTTTAGAGTTTCAGATAAAACATAGAATGCTCAGTTAAATTCGAATCTCAGATACATGGTGAATATAGTTAATGTGAGTATGCCCTAAAGGTTACTTTTGGAGGTTATTTGTGCTAAAATAATTATTCTTTGTTCATCTGAAATTTAAGTGTAACTGAACAGCCTTTATTTCTCTTTGCTAAACTCTTAACCATAGCACAAAATAATATAAAAAATGCTTTCCTTCATAGGTTTTGGTGGTTTGTGTTTTTGTCTTTCTGTCTTTTGCCATTGTCATGAATCTGACAAAATATTTTCTTTTTCAGTTTTAGCTACCTGTTTGTGGGACAATGCGGCTTTTAAATTACTTAGCCATATTCAGTATTTTTATTCATCGACTAATGTTTTTTCTCCCAAGTTGAAAAATATATAATACATACACAATTTAAAAGCAAGCCAAGAAGTATATAGTATTCAAATAAGTCTACATAAAGAACACAGGAAGGCATGATAAACTCACTCATGTGTGTTAAATTTCCTGACTTGCAGATTCAGCCTCTGCTCTCAGAAAAGGCTGGCCTGGGTGCTGGGAAATTCAATTCTCTCCTGGCACTGCCCTTCGGAGCACTTGGTCTGGGAAATGGCTTAGCTCTTCCTATGGTTTTCTGTCCTCAAGTGAGAATAAAATAGCTTGAAAGAATAACAGTTCACTTATTTCCAGACCCAAGGTGACAATCACTCATGGTGTCAGCTTTAAGTTCTCAGAGCATAATTAAGTGGCTGTACTGTTCCTGTGCTTGCTTAGTTAATTGCGTTTGCTTGTTTGTTAAGCACCACTATTCTCGAGTCTGTATTCCCCATTTGTCCAGTGCATGGCACTTCACATGTTACAGGCACAAGGAAGTCATTAAGGGAATGTAATATTTAGACTTACATGCATTCAGTGGGACACTGGGGCTCCCTTTTTACTGAACTCATTATTTCTCCCAGAGGGTTATTAGACTTGTTTCCAAAGGTTCCTGGTATAATAAATTGATTTTTTTTTGGGGGGGTGCAATTTTGGTAGCCAATTTTACTGCAACCATTTTAAGAGAATTGTAAAATGTAAATAGAATGGATATGGATGAAAACGCTAGGCGTTTAGTTAGGGCTGCTTAAAAGAGATGCTTCACATTGTAAAGAATAGCCTTATTTAAGGCTCACACAGTAAGTACTCTAAGTGAAGTGTTGACATTTAATAGCTTTTAAAGAAATCTAAAACCCAAAAGACAATCAAAATTCTACATGCAATTTCTCTCTCTCTCTCTCTCTCTCTCTCTCTCTCTCTCTCTCTCTCTCTCTCTCTCTCTCTCTCTCTCATTTTTCCTGTCAGTAGTAGCCTTAGTAATCCTGAAAGCAAAAAGCATTTTGTTGACTTACCGAGATGCAGGGTAATGAGCAAAATTCAAACTCAGGTCTAGTTAAAAGGTTAAACTGTGTCTGCAGTGCATCATGGCATGCTGATGAGGTAAATGTGACCCCAGTGTGTTTGAAACCCTCTTTGGATGATGCACTGGAGCATTGGCGCCATATGGGTTTCACATGCTACATACATGTACATAGACTTCTAAAATAGTAACACAAATTAGGTTTTCTTAAAATCTCTCTAAAACCTCTTTCTCTGAGGTCTGGCAAGACCGCCCTGCCAGGGGGAAGTGATCAAAGTTGGGGAGCCATAGTCCATGCCAGAAGTAGTCCCTACTCCCCATATTGTGGAACCCCCCAAGAAACTATGCTAATACATCTGAGCAGAGGGTCTAGATCCATATCATACATGGTCTTTGTTTAATGTATCATTTTCCGTGTTGTAGGGTAGTTATCCTGTATTATGTGACTAATATCCACTTAAGAGTGAGTATATACCATGTGTGTCTTTCTGGGACTGGGTTATTTCACTCAGGACGATCTTTTCTAGTTCCATCCATTTGCCTGCAAATCTCAAGATTTCCTTGTTTTTAATAGCTGGGTACCACAGTTTCTTCATCCATTCTTCAGCTGAGGGGCATCTAGGTTGATTCTAGATTCTGGCTATTATGAATGGGAAGCTGTTAAGCTGCACTCCCTGTATACTCAGGCAATGAATTTTCTTCCTTTTTAAGTCTCTGATGGGGTTGAAGACCAGATAGTTTAGTCTTACAATTAAGCTTAATTGTTTATGGGTTAAGATGTTTTGGGGTCTAGATAGATGGTTTAAGTTGATAATAATGAGATATGATAGAAATTGATTTACATTAAGAATTTTAGACGCACCAAAATAGGACAGATTTTTTTTTCCAGGATGCCAAATACAAATAGCCAAAACACTATAAATGTAGCATTTATCTAATTCCTGATTGTTTTGCGGTTCTTCTTGCTGTAGGTAGTTTATTGTATATATGTGTAATCATATTAATGTATATGTAAAAAATAAAAAATATTTAATAAAAAAGAAAAAATCTCTCTGAAAAATGTAAGGGTAAAACTATATCTTGATTCATATTACTTGAAAGAGAAACAAAACATGATTAAAATGAAAAGTAAAGCCCATTAATGAATTATTATTTTAAAAATATCCACGTTGGCATTCTGACTAGGAAAACATATAGGCTAACTGGAGCTCTTCCCCTCCCCTACTTCTCTCTCTTTCTCCTTCCACTCCTCTGAATTCAAGCTCTGCAGCAGAACACTACAGCCTCTCCTCCCTACCCTGCTCCTATCTTTAGTTTATCACACAGCTCTTCCCCTCCTAACCCTTTCCCCTTCACACTTTGCTTTTTGTCCCAGACCCCCAACTCAAGCAGGCACTCCATGGCTATCTACCAGCCATGCTGACTAAGGAAACAAGGAAGCTAGCTACAGATCTTCACCTGTCCTTCAGACCCTCCGTCTCTGCCACCACCCCCCAAATCTAATGCCCAAGTCTCATCCTCAGCTCTGCAGCAGAACAGCAGCTGCAATCACCTTGTACCCTGCTCCAAACTTCAGGGCATTACACAGATCTTCCTTTCCTAATCCCCCCCCATCTCTCTATCCCAGACCCCAGCTCTAGCAGGTGTTCCCTGGGAAGCTACAGGCTATCAGAGCCAGGAAACAAGTAGGTTAACAACAGAGCTTGACCTAGACCACTGCTTAAAAGGACAATCAATAAAATCCTGGATGGTGTGCCTCTACTAGAACCCAACAGCCCTAACCCAGAAGGCACCAAGTTTCCACCATAGGGGAAGCACAATAAAAAGACCTTAAAAGAATCTTTATGGATGTGCCAGAGGTCCTTACAGAGACAATGAATACATTTCTTAAAGAAGTCTACGAAACTACCAACAAACAGCGGAAGGATAGGAAATAAACAAAAACAGTTCAAGACCTGATCGTGGAAATAGAATCAGTAAAGAAACCCAACACGAGGGAAATCTAGAAATGAAAATTTTAGAAACTCAAACAGGATCCTCAGTGGCAACCCTCAGCAACAAGGTACATAAGAGATAGAGGAAAGAATCTCAAACATTAGAGGGCACCGTAGAAGAAATGGATACTTAGGTCAAAGAAAATGCTAAATCTAAAAACCTTCTGGCACAAAGCATCCAGGAAATCTGGGACATGATGAAAAGACTAAATCTAAGAATACTAGGGACAGAGGAAGAAGAAGAATTTTCTGGGTCATAGGCCCAGAAAATATTTTCAACAAAATCACAGAAGAAACTTTCCCTAAAAAAGGAGATGCCTCTCAAGTTACGAGAAGCATAGAGAGCACCGAGTACAGTGGACCAGAAAAGAAAGTCCTCTCGGCATGTAATGACCAAAACACTTAAGCACCTAGAACCAAGGAAGGATATTAAAAGCTGTAAGGGAAAAAGGCAAGTAGCATATGGAGGCAGACTTATTAGAATTATACTTCACTTCTCAGTGGAGACTCTAAAAGCAGAAGGGCCTGGACAGATGTGCTGAAAAATCTGAGAGACCACAGATGCTGGCCCAGCTACTATTCCCAGAAAAGCTTCCAATCAGCACAGATAGAGAAAATAAGACATTCCATGATAAAACCAAACTTAAGCAATATCTAGCTAATAATCGAGCCCTATGGAAGGCACAAGAGGGAAATCTCTGATTTAAAAAGATTATCTATAGTTAAAATAAAACAGGGAATAAATAATCTCAGTATAGCAAATCAAAGGACACACGTGCGCATGTGCACGCACACACACAAACACACACACACACCAAAAAACAAAACAAAACAACAACACAATGGAATAAACAAATGCTGCTCATTGATATCTCGCAACACCATGGTCTGAATTACCTAATAAAAAGATACAGACTAACAGAGTGAATAGAGTTTATCTTTTTGCTGTATCCAAGAAACAGTCTAACAACAAGGATACATATCACCTCAGGGCAAAGGGATGGAAAAAGATTTTCCATGCAAATGGATTGAAGAAGAAAGCTGGTGTATCCATTTTAATACCTGACAAAACAGGCTCTGAAGGAAAACTATCAGAAAAGATAGAGAAGGACACTACATACTCATAAGGGAAAATCCACCAAGAGGGCATTGCAATCCTTGACATCTATGCGCCAAATGCAAAGGCACCCACATTCATAAAAGAAATGCTTCTACAGTTTAAATCACATTTTGACCCCTTCACACTGATAATGAGAGACTGTAATACCCCACTCTCACAACAGGACTGGCCATCCAGATGAAGACTTATCCCAGAAATGCTAGAGCTCACTGACATTATAAATTAACTGCACCTCACTGATTCATACAGAACATTTCTTCCAAACACAAAAGCATCTCCCTTCTCAGTACCTCGTGGAACTTTCTACAAAACTGACCATATACTCGGACACAAAGAAAATCTCAACAGATGCAAGAAAATGTAAATAACATCTGTATCCTATGAGACTTCCATGGATTAAAGCTGGATATCAGTGACACCAGAAACCTTACAAACTCACGAAAACTGAACAACTTACTATTGAGTGAAAAATGGGTCAATACAGAAATAGAAAAAAAAAAGACTTTCTCAAGTTGAATGAAAATGAATATACAATATACTCATATTTATGGGACTCAATACACACTGTTCTAAAAGGCAAGTAAATAGCACTAAGTGCCTACTATAAAAAGTTGGAGAGATCTCATACTAGCAACTTAACAGCACACCTGACAGTTCTGGAACAAAAAGAAGAAATCACAGCCAAAAGGAGTAGATGGCAAGAAATAATCATACCCAGGGCTGAAATCAATAAAATAGAAACAAATGAACACAAAAGACAATACAAAGAATTAATGAGACAAAATTGGTTTTTGAAAAATATCAATAAGATTGACAATCTTATCCAAATTAACTAATAGGCAGAGAGAGAATATTGAAATTAGGAAAACGAAAAGAGGAGGTCATAACAACAAATACCAAAGAAATCCATAGAACCATAAAGCCATACTTTAGAAACTTGTACTTCACCAAGTTGGAAAATCTAATTGAAATGGGCAATGCTTTGCTATATACCAGTTACCAAAGTCAAATCAAGATCAGATAAGCAATTTTAATAAGCCTATAACCTCTAGTGAAATAGAAGCAGTTACTGAAAGTCTCTCCAGACATAAATCCACACACCTATGGACAACTGTTCTTTGATAAAGAAGCCAGAAACACACACTGGAAAAAAGGACAATATCTTTGACAAATGATGGTGGTTAAAGTAGATGGCTGCATGTAGAAGAATCTAAATATAGATCCCACACAACCCCAAATGGATCAAAGACCTCAACGTAGAATCAGATATATTGAACTTGACAGAAGAGAGTGGGGAATAGCCTTGAACCCATTGGCACAGGAAAAGACTTTCAGAACAGAGCATCATTAGCACAGACACTAATGCCAACAATTAATATGGAATTCATGCTGATCTGCCTGCAAGATATCCTAGGGTGTTGGCGACATAAAGCATGTGGGAGTAGCCAACCAATATATGATTTGACTTAAGTCTCACTCTATGAGATGGAACACGTGCATACCTCTCCCTGTGTGAGTGACCAAAACCCAGAGACTAGATATCCCAGGGACAAGGGTAAAAAACCAAATACTACTATTCTAAAAAGAAAGTAGCCATTAATGACTCCTAATGACATTCTTATACACCTATAGATCAGTGCCTTGTTCAGCCATCGTCAGAGAAGCTTCCTTCTGCAGCAGATGGGAACAAATAGAGACTCTCAGCCACACATTATACAGAAACTGAGAGACCATGGTACACTCAGCCCTAAGTGGGATGTTACTATCAAATCTCCTCCGGGTTCAGGGAATTGTGAGGGAGGAGGAGGAGGTGGAAAGAGTATAGGAACCAGAGGAGATGAAGGCCACTGAGAAAACAAGGCCCTCTGAATCAACATGAGCAAGATGACATTAACTCACAGAGACTGGTGCCACATTCCCTGGTCCTGCATGAGTCTACCAGGTCCTCTGCACATATATTATGGCTTCTAGTTTAGTATTTTTTTATCAAATTCCAGAGTGTGTGAACGAGTGGGTCTTTGATTCTTGTGTCTTCTCCTGGGCTATTTCCTTCTGTTTGTCTTTGTTCAACTCTACTGTTTGATTTTGTTTTATAATATAATATAATTAATATAATATAATATAATATAATATAATATAATATAATATAATATAAATTATTCTTTTAAAACTATCCATGTTGGCTCAATTGCATTGACTTTTCTTCTAAGAAAAGCTTCTGTATAAATATGTGCCACTTTTATAATTTGTTTCCTTACCTGAGCACATGGAAGACATTTTCTTTATATTATATAATTAACATTTTTGGAATGAAAACTTTTCTCAAAAACATGAACTGGGATGGCTGATGTGCATGCCAACGTGTCAGTTTATCACTTTCAACCATGAATCAATTCAACCCAAATATAAAATAAATGTTTTAACCAATAGTATAATCTTAAGAGCATCAAAGAAATGTGTGAGATCCAGCAACCATGAGAATGGTACAGCCAACAAGACAGAGGTCTGGGACTTCAGAAAGTGTAAGTGTGTTTTGTCCTCAGCTGCATGGATGTAGTGTCTCTGACCTTGGGGACAACCCTTAAATTATCTAATGTATGCTATGCCTGTACTTAAATTTCTTGTCAACTCTAAATTCTATTTTAAATTCTAAATTTTTGCCAAGTAAAAAAATCAACTTCTAAATTCAATTTAAAAAATCAGTTTTAATTACAATTAGAAAACTCCAATTCTTTGATATTATAAAATATATTTCCATGCAGTTATTTTACTCATTTTCTTTAAATTTTATTTCATGTGAACATGTGGGCATGATTATTTGAGGAGGTACACATGTGCGTAAAAGAGCTTATAAAGGCTGGAGGACAGCTGTAGACATCCTTCAAGGAGCACTGTGGTGGTTTAAATATTATGGCTCCTATAGGTTCATAGATTTGAATTCTTGGTCACCAGGAAGGGGCACTATTATGCGGTGTGACCTTGTTTGAGTAGTAGCCTTGTTGGAGAAAGTGTATCATTGGGGGTGAGTTTTGGGGTTTCAAAAACCCCTGCCTTTGGGAGTTCAGCCAGGCCTGTTGTCTCTCTCTTGTTCTCACCACTTCAGCACTGTGCCTGTCTGTGTGCCATGGTCACTATAATGAACTAAATCTCTGAAACTGTAAGCCAGCCCCAACTAAATGTTTGTAGACTCTGTGGCGATCTATAGCTGCGGTGAGTTCTCAGTTTCATCAGCCATGTTGTGCTCAGAAGATAGCATTTCAAAGCACCCCTCCCATCTTGCTCTGACAAATTTTCTGCCTCCCCTTCTAAATGTCCCCTGTGTCTTGAAGAGGGTAGTATAGATGGTCTGTGTAGGGCTGCTCACTCTATGCTCACTTATTTCCAGTACCTTGAGCAGCCGTTAGTGTCTGCATTGACAGTACAAAATAAAGCTTGTCTGATCAAGACTGAGAGAAGCATGTATGGGCGTAAACACTAATATCTTTGCGTTAGTTCAATGACATATTCTTTGAGAAAAACAAAAGCAGTAAGTCCACTCCTAAAGACCCATGAAGTTAGTCTCAAACACAACCATAAAGTGATTGGTTACACTACCATGACATTATTGTGTTAGTGAGTGCTTCTTGCCTACCAAGTTAGTTAGCATGTAGGTAAGATATGTTTACAAGGTTAGACTGTGCAAGGCTTTTCTCCCCCGGAAGCCTGCATAGAACCCTCTAGTACTATGGAAGGATGCCATCAAGACAAAAATTTTCCAGGGTAGTTTTTAGCTTAATTTTTCTGTTTTATAATCAAAATATGTCATATTTTCAATAATAGGATCCTATCTTTTAAGTCTGTTGGGCAACCATGAGTGATATTTTGAGGGTTTTGTTTTGTTTTTTGTTTTGGAGGCATCTGGTTCCTGTTGGCCACAGAATACATAAGGAGATACCACACCTGGTGCTGGAATTTTTTCTTGATAACTCATGGCTTCTGGGATTAGCATTTTCTACCATGCAGATTACCTGCATTCAAGTTTTTCAGTAATTTTTAGTTAGATTATAAAGTAGCATGTGGTGTCTATCTGGTGGCTTCTTCTTCTTCTTCTTCTTCTTCTTCTTCTTCTTCTTCTTCTTCT
>OU015742.1:7701749-7731070 GCA_907169655.1 Acomys percivali | reverse complement strand
GCCTGCTATCTTTCCTCTGAGTGCCACCAGGTCTCCCCATTCAGGGGACATGGTCAAATATGAGGCACCAGAGTACGTGTGAAAGTCAGATTCTACTCTCCACTCTACTGTGGAGAATGTCCTGTCCATTGGCTAGATCTGGGTAGGGGTTTGAAGTTTACGGCCTGTACTGTCCTTGGCTGATTTCAGCCAGTACTGTGGTATAGGCATATAATTCTAGCTGCTTGGGCAGGCTGAAGCAGGGGGATCACAAAGTTCTAAGCAGACCTGGATGACAAAGCAGTCAAAGACGTTTGTTTGGTTGGTTGGTTTAGTTTTTTCAAGGCAAAGTTTCTCTGTGTAGCTTTGGCTGTCCTGAACTCATTTTGTAGACCAGGCTGGCCTTGAACTCACATAGATCCATCTGCCTCTGCCTCCCTGAGTGCTGGGACTATGGGCATGGGCTTCCATGTCAGGCTGTCACAGGCCCTTAATAAGTGAATTTTCCAGACTCTGTTTCAAAACATCATGTTAAAATGAAGGTCGGGCACAAAGTCTTTTGGTAGAGTGATTGTTTAATGCAAATATTTCAATTCTGGCAAACAGAAAACTTACTGGAGTAATTTACAGATGTTTGGACTGAGATGTTCATAATTCAGTGTCTGTCTTACCTACATCTGCAGACAACGTGGGGACGCGCAGAGGTGCTGTAATGGATGAGTGCAGAAGTAAGCAAACAAGACAGATCACACTTGTGTTTCCTGATTCTCCACTAGCCCCTTCCATTTGTGTACTTCTTCTCTGTGTGTTGTTATAAGCTCATATCAATTTTCAGATCGAGTAGTCATGTAAGACTGTCAAATAAGTGTCCATTAAAGTATTAAAGGCAAGAAACAAACTAATCAAGTAAAAATAAGAAAAAAAAATCATTTGAAAAAAATCCCATTGATAGCTAGACACACAGGAATACAGTCAGTAATCCCAATGTTAGGGTTGTAAGGCAGAGGCAACCACCAGTTAATGACCAAGATAGGCTACATACCCAAAATTTGTCTTGGGAAGAACACATTACTATAATCAGAATATTTTATTTCTGGGCCTGTGCCATCTGACTTAAATAAGATAGGAAGAGATGTTCCCAGAAGAACAGGAAGGGCTGGACTGAACTTAAGGCAGTATTTTGAGGCATCGCAGTGGACACCAAAGATTGCAGTGTTTTATTTATTATTACAATTATAAGGACAATAAAACTGCATCAGGAAGCAGGGTCCATGTGGTTTGTCAGTCGTCTGTGTGATGGTGCTGTGGTCATCATCTCTTCTGCTCTCCATGGGTCATACACCTAACCAGCAGCTGCAGCAAGTACAGAGTAATACTGTGGTCTGAGAGATGAGGTTTTGAGTTAGCAGTTGTTTTCAAGGTGTTTGTCCCTGGCTTTGCTCTTCACAGGGAAGTCTGAAAGTAGAATGATGAAATTGTTTTAAAATCACTTCCGCGTGGGTTTTCTTCTTGGCACAGAGGAAGAGCCTGGGCCTCGGGGAGAGGCTGCAACCTCCTATCAACTACAAAAAGAAAGGAAGGTGAATTCTATTATCTTGGGGACCCTGGGGATCAGGCATCTTCAGAAGCATTTGAGAAAGAAGAAAACTGCATGCTGAAAAGCTTCAGTGTTGATTAAAAAGTTTTGTGTTTTTTTTTTTTTTTTTAAATTAAAGCCATGGTTCTTTTGCATTCATCATATGCATTAATTGTGCTGCTATCTCTGGCTTGCAGAAGAGAGTCTTATAAAGAATGCAGTGACCATTTTGACATGTTGAAAATGCCTATAATTAATATGGATTAGGAAACAAAAGTGAAGTCACCAAGCAATGAGTTATGTCCACCAAAAGATTCCTTCATGAGAGGAAATGTCTCTTTTATTCATGTTCAAAGAACTTTTGAATAATAATTTCTAGTGCAGTTTTGAGTTTTAATGGGACTTGTCCTCCTTCCTGAGATATGTCTCTGTGTCGCCATCTTTTTGTTGCTTGTGTTTGCTGGTTTCTATTTGTAAAGGGAAGGAGTCATTTACATAGTCAGCCACTGTTCATCCTGTGACCACAATATATGCTGATAGTGCTTTGCCCTGTTTGGCCTGACCTTTGGCCTATGGTAAGACACTTACATGTTCTTCCCATGCTTGCTGTCGTAAGTGTTGCTCACTCAAGAGAAGCAGAACATTCACTTTGAGTGTGACATCTCTGCTGCCTTTTACACCCCAGCTCCTGCACTTTTTGTTCTAAAGAGCCCATACCAGGTTTCCCAGATGGCTTATGGTTTCTGATATATGCTTTCAAACATATAGATTTACTTAAGAGTAATTACTTGATTAATGTCTGTCTTCCAACACAGAGTCCATTATCTTTTCATCAGTACCATCCAGCACTTAGCAGAGTGCCTGCTTGGCTTATCATGGGCAATCATAGCTGTCAAATTATTTTGAGTAGGGAATGATATGATTGGCTATGCTTTAGAAAAATAACCCTTGTAGTAAGCTTGAAGGTCACACTGGAGAACAAATTGATTCGTAATGCAAAGTTCTCTTGGGGAACTATTGCAACTATTCAGGATGAAAGGGCTGGACACCATCAAGTTTATTGTTGTGATCACTTGCCAAATATTTATTGAGTGTTTACAATGTGAATGCCAGGTGCCATGCTGGGTGCTGAGACAGTAAAGAAACTGACTCTATTCAGAAGGAAAAGATGGATTCTATTGGCACGTTCAAGGTAGAATCAATGGGATCCATTGAGTGGTTGTAGGTGTAGGAACAGGCATTCGTGAGGAATGTAAGGTCAAGTTCAGTGAATGCATAGCAGGTAGCTCTGTAAACCTGATTTTCAGAGTTGGAAATGCTTGTCAGATTTCCAAGAGAATCAAATGTTTCTTCAGTTTTCCATCATTATTCAATGAAGAACTTCTAGTGGGTTTTCAATGTTGGCCTGAACAGACTGAGAAGAGAAAAAGAATGATTTAAAGTAATAAAAATTGCATGTGGGAGTAAACTTCTAAACGTAGCAGAATCTCTAACTCTAGCAAGATCCTCACACAGGAGGACCATGAGCTCCAAGACAGCTTGGCCTAAAGAGCAATTAATTGCCTCTCAAAAATAATTTAGTAAAGAAATAAGGAGAGATGGAAATAGATAGATGATAGACAGAGACACAGACAGACAGACAGATATGAAAGAGAGAGAGCGATAGGAAATGGGTAATATATATGAATACAAAGACAATAGTAAATTTAGGTAGGAATGTAAATAATATAGAATTATTACGGTATAGTAATTAATTAACTTGTTTGCTTCTCTGATGCTTCTTTGGATACAAATTATAATTAGGCAAACACTAATTTACAGTTTTAATATGGGTTATAGATCATAAATCTATGTAAAAATGTACCATGGTCTGTTAAAATGCATAGTAGAACAACTTTATTTTTTGTATCCTCTTTCCTTAATACTTGGCTCTAGTACTTCTCCCTTTCCAATATAGTGATAGGTTGTTTTTTTTGTCTTTGTCTTTTTTTTCCAGTAGAGTAGACAAGTCATGGGAACCAATAGATAAGCCCAATACGTATTGTATAAGACAATTTATTGTCTAACTGCAGAAAGACTCAAGTGAAGGACAAGAGGGACACGTGGATCCTAGGTTGAGTGTATGGGGACACAGATATGTGTCAGTAACACAAACACACAGAATCACCCAAGAAAATTTAGTCTTACCAACTGCAATATAAAAGATACATGTAAAAAAAAAAGATATATGTATTGAAACAGTGCCCTCCGGCATCCCTCTACTCTACGTGGGTTGTGCTTTGTTTGTTAAGACGCATAAATGTTAGCAAAATAGCTAAGATGATCAACATGAGACCTCAAGCATAGTAGTGAAAAAGAGACCAAAGCCCATAAGGCACTCAGTAAGCAGTATATACAGTTGTCCAAAGTTTCATCACAAGCATGGTACAGATGTGTGGGTTCTAGGCACTCCGTGCACCCACTAGGAAATCATATTAGAATAAAGCCAAGATCATAATTGCCTTGGATACTTAGCACTCAGAGGGACTCCTATAGCGGCACCTGTGATCTGGGGTCTGCAACAGAAAGTTTCAGTATCCCTCCAAAGGTTGATTCTGAGAAGAAGATTGACAGGATGGAATTAAAAACTCTATTATTTTAGGCACTTGACTGATTTTGACTTCTCTGAAATCCGTCCCTCAACACAATTTCCTCGGAAGCATTGCTTCTCACAATATTTACTATTGCAAGCTTCATCAAACAGCCAAGTGATTTCTTAAAAAATAGGGGTCTTGACCTCTGCCTTTCCCTTGGCTGGGGATGTAATCATTCTTTTGTGAATAATACTGACTCTGTCTGCAGGCTCAGGGCTTGTGACTGGAGTTCACAGGAAGGCCTTGCCTATTTTCTTTGCAGCACAGCTCTTCAAATCGGAGCAAATGACTCCTTCCTCTGAGTCTAGCTCCCTGGCACAGGGCCAGGGAGAAAGTGCTAGCAAGCCCTGTGCTGGCTGCATCATAGCTATGTACTGCAGCAATCTGACAAACACAGGTATGCATACCAGTATGGTATTTGATCTTTTGAGAACAGATCACAGTTTTCATTCCTAGCTATAACTTCTGTCTGCCACTGAAGCTTTCATTTGGAGTTTTGAAATGACTGAAAAACGTATAGCTTGGGAGCATAGATTTTGGTTTGAGTCTACTAAACTCATGTTCTTATGTATTTATTTATAATTCAATCTTATTTTTCCATGTCTGAGAACTCAACCAAGGGCCTTGTGCTTGCTACAGAAGATCTGAGCTATGAAAATAACACGAAGGCAGCATCATACCAAATTTCCCTGCCTTAGCTTTGAACATACTGCCCTCCTTCCTCAGACTCCTTGAGCCAACAGACCAGGCTCTAACTTATTAGTTTACTAATTATGTTACTTTTGCATCTGATCAACAGGAATGGACACAAATTATCTGCTTGTTAAAACAATTTTACAGTGCACAAAAGGTCTGGAACATAACAGCCCCATAGCAGAGTTGTGTTACTATTCTCTTAGACGTTCCCATGCATGATCAGGGCTGCAGTGCTATAGCCAACCTTTGCTCTCAAGAAGCCCATTCTGTTGATATTTAGGTCCTGAGAGAGGAATGATAGGATGTCCTGCTAAAGAGGTATTTAAAATGCTTTCTCCTGAATAAATCAGTTAAATAAAAATAATAATAAAAACAAAACAAAAATGGTTTCTAGCCACACAATGAAGAAAAGTTTGCCTTTTCTCAGTTGCTTAATTTTGTTGCCACAATTTTTGGAAAGACTTATTTTACTTGTATTTTATGTGTGTTTCTTTTGCCTGCATGCATGTATTCATACCATGTATATACAGTGCCCACAGAGGACAGAATAGGCCATTAAGTTCCCTGAAACTGGAGTCACAGACAGTTTTGAGCTGCCACTTGAGTGATATGGAATCAGACTCAGATCCTCTGGAAGATTAGCCATTGTTTTTCCTGGATATTTCCAGTTTTTATGCATTAAAAAAATGTATGTTTAAGGAAAAGCTTAAAATAATAAGCACATATTAATTATGTGGCTAAACACAATAAGCACTTAACTGACAGGTAAGGCCAATGGCAATAGTCAGGATGGATGGCTCACTAACCTTAGCTGCACATGGTAATGTGTCTGTTGCTTATTAGTGGACCTAGGATGAGTGTAGATGGCTCATCTAGGTCTCTGGTACCTGTTCTCCTTCATTCTTCTGGGATGCTCTGTCTAGATGTGTTGTAAAAAAAAAAAAAAAAAAAAAAAAAGGCAGCAAAGGCTTGAGACAGACAAGTTCAGTCACCAAATGATTTCTTAATTCTGCTTTGTATTCCATGTTCTAACACCCATTGGCCAAAGCAAGTCACATGACTAAATTCAGAGCCAAAGAGCAAGGTGGGTTATCCCATATATTAGTATTTTACAGAGAAATAGAACTTGTAGCATATATGAAAATGTAAGAGGTAATTTATTAGACTGAATCATTTGTCCAGAGGCTGAATCAACTAGCAACTTTAGCACAGTTGGTACTGTGCTTTACCTCATATGTCTGTAGAAGGTCCTGGGTATTCAATTCTAAGTGCTCATAAATTATATATATATATCTCCATGCCAGCACAGGTGATCCCAGAACAGGTGAATTAGAATTAGAAGGACCAGCAGTTCAAGGGCATCATCTACTATACAATGAGTATGAGGCCAGAGTAGGATTCATGAAACCCTGTCTAATTAAATAAGTGAATAAATAAATAATGAAGTGAGTGACAGAGAGAGGTAGATACCTTCTTTGATAAATAATAAAGTGGGTGTGGGAGAGAAGTCGAAACACTCTTTGACCAATTGCAGCTGTGAGCAACCTCTGCGTGAGAGGCCAGTTGCTTCACATCACCTGGATTCTATGAAAGAGACCTCTGCCCACCATTGCTTCTTTCCCTGAAGTCTTGCAGCTGTTTCGTGTTTGGTTTGCCATTAATACAGGGGCTGCAGCAGAGGGGCTTGATTATTCTCATATAGCCGAAACTATAGTCTCCTATAACAAGAGGCTACAAGGTAACCCGAACTTCTATTTAGAGTACAGATTCAGAGCTGGCACGCCTTTAGCCCCAGCACTGGGGGACAGAGGCAGGAAGATGGCTGTGTGTAAAGGCCAATCTGATCTATGTAGTGAATTTCAGTATAGCCAAGGCTATGTAGAGAGAGCCTCCCTGTCTCAACCTCTACCCCAAATTGAAGAAGGAGGAAGGGGGGAAGGGGAGAAGGAAGAGGAGAAGGTGGGAGGGGGGAGGAAGAAGGGGGAAGGAGGAGGGGGAGGGGAAGGGGGAGGAGGAGGAGGAGGTACTAATCAATTGAGAGTTAGTCCTAGCTGTTTAGAATAGGTTGTCACTGATTTAAAAGCTGAGATGGAAGAGGGAGCATAGAATTTTTTATGGATGCTCTGAATTTTGTCATAGAGAGACATGCAAAGCTGTTAACAGAAAAGCCAATCAAGACCAGACTTCTTAACCTTGCCTTCACCTTGAAGAGTCCAGGATGACTAGGAGCCCCAGTGTGGATCTACCCACGAATGAATTAACATTGTGCTGAAGGGTTTGCAGAACATCCCTTCCATAACTTGGACAGCAGTCCATGCCTGCCAGCCTGGCTTATGCCTAGAGGAAGGTTTTTCTGGCTGCTTTGATTACTTTGTCTTTGTCTTTTATTTAATTATTGTTAGGTAAAACAATAGATACATGCCATTGCAAGAGCCATCCATGACAGCTGGTTGTTAGAGAAAACATACCTTGCTTTTTAGCCTCTGACTTGAAGCCTGTTGGTCCCTCGGGGAAATTCCTTAACCCACTGAGCAGTGATGGGGTCACATTCTAGACTTCTGCTCCCTCATTTCATGCTGCAGTCCTCAGAGGGGCCTCAAGTACTTTAGGAGCTGATAGAGTTGGGCTGTCATTTGAAAATGTTTTCCTTCTAACTGTTTTTATTTAGAAGCTAATTTAGACTGTGCTTTCAAGTAGGCTCAACTCCATTTCACATCCGCGGCATGTACGTTGTATGCTGCCATGGCAGGGATGGAAAGAGACAATTCAATCAAAACATGTTTTCATCATGAAGAAAATGAATATTATTTGTTCATCTTGCAATTCAGGATTCTTGGGGAAATTATGATGTTTGGCAAAGGCCCTGGCAAGACAGAAAGACAAATAAATTGCATGGTGTGAAAACAGCCTTCTCAGTATTAAGGTTTCTTTAAAACAGTGGGGATTGGCTGCAGGCAAAATATTAAGCTGCAAATCACTGCTTTGCAACTCCTTGATCATCAGTTGTAATCCCAAGAACATATTTAATTTCCTATTTAGACCTAATTTCTCTTTGTTCCTTAATGATATTTCTCTGCACTCAGAATAAGCCATCTGTTGGCAACCGCCCACAAAAACAGACACTGCATATTCCATGATCTTGGAGTGAGGCACCAACACTATAGGGATGCCAAAATGGCCTCTCCTCAATCCTAGGGTAGACCTTTACAATCTCTGGTTTTTCTCTTCTATCTTTTCCACCATCTCTTTGGCCACATACCGTATTGGAAATGAGTCTTATTTCATTGTATTTTTCTAAAAAAAAAAAAAAAAAAATGTTTGCGATATAAGGCCAGTGCTTTTATCACCCGTGACATACTATGGGGATAGCTGAGTTTATAGATCAGCTTAGAAATATTTTCTTATATTCTTTCTTAAATCCACATTTTAACAAAGCCTGGATTCATTCACTTTTCTTTTTCTTCAAGGAAATCTATAATGGGTGGTATAGACCAGAAACCATAGGTCGAGCTCAATGCTTCCTAGTAGGTAGAGGGCAGCAGAGTGTGTAGTATGGAGAACACTGTGATGTGGCCACAGGGCAGCAAAACATATTTAGGTTTACCTGTCCTCACGCCCCTACCCTAGTCTGTGAGCACACTTTCACTTATGTTGTGCACAGCACTCCTGGTGGAGCAAAAAGGGAACTCTGCTGATGAGCACACAGAGGGTGCTGGCTGCTGAGCACAGCAAGAGGCAGACTACCGAACTGCAACCATTGAGACATACTCTGTTTTAAATGGTTGTGCATTGATTTTTATCCCTTTAATCCTCTCGACTAGTCCTTGAGTTTCTCATCTTATTTGTGTTGTAAATGTGAGAGCGCACCCTCAGAGCTCCATAGCTATTAAGTGGCACAATCTGGTTGGCAACAGGGCAGCTTGATGTCAGGGTTTCTCTACACTGAAGCTAAACTAGGGAACGATTTAGAAATGAAGCTGTTTTATCTTCGGCAACTGCAGGGAACCTCCAAAGAATAAAAGGAAGAATTCAGGTTGAGTTAAAAGGAAGTGTTAGAAATATTGAAATGGACACTCAAAGTAGATCAGAGCAAAGGTGAGTAAGGAAGAGGTGTGTTTGATCTTCCCTTTGGCTCCCTTGTGTTTTGAAATTTGATTCCTTTTGATGCTTTGGCTTCAGATGTTGTTGTTATCTCTCTTTGGATGGCTTTTCCATCTCCCAGAGCAATTAAAAGGTAATATCACTATTTTACTGTACGGAGCCTGACATCTGATTCATACACCACTCCGCCTGAAGGCATACTTTTTCATACTCACTGAGGTACATGTCAAACAGTGAATTGATCTCTTGTGGGATTCAGAAGGAATTCCCTTTTCCAGAGGAGATTCAGGTGAGTGAATGAAATTAATGTCCCTATGACTCCCCATCTTCTTTAATTAGCAAGCCGGAGAGCTAACCATTATCTCCTCTGTCAGGCATCTTGACAGCTTGCTGTGGAGTCAAAGCCAAACCTGAGAGTTCCCCTGCTCCCACCTGCTTCCCGGCCCCCCTTCCCCCTGGCCCCCTGCTCCTCCTGTCCCCACCCCTCCACTCCCCCTGCCCACCCCGCACCCACTCCTCCCCCCTCCCCCTGCTCCCCCTTCCACTGGATCTCAGGCTCCAGCTGTTGATACTGTCTCTACAACCGAGGATCTGCTTCAGTTTGGCATAGTCGTACAGGTTGGTGATCTCGGCTCTGAGAGACTGAGGCAGGAGGATAGCTGTGAATTCAAAGCCACTTTTCTAATACACTAAATTTAAGGTTAGCCAGAGCCTCAAAACAATTGTCTCAGAAAAGCAAAACAGAAAAATAGTGTGGTTCTTCATGGTGTCTATTTTAGGACCCTCAGACTAACACTTCAGGTCCCTTCCTCCCTCAGGATTATTCTAACTCGTGAATCTCATCCTACAAAGTATCCACAGTCCTAGACGTGTGGACCCAACCCAGGGATCCAGACAGTGCTGCAGTCTCTCTGAATCTTCCAAATGCAGACGTGCTTGCTGTCCTTACCTCACACTATGCCAGCCACCATCATTTTTTCCCTCTCTAACAATCTGTCTGTGATGACAGGTTCTATTCCATTCTCTTGCTGAGGGATCGTGTCTCTAAGCCATCTGCTGAACCTGGAAGGCTAGCCCAGTTGTAGCCTTTGGATTTTCAAATGAGTGAAATGGTCCCACTCCGATTACTTCTCACTATCTTTGTACTTATCTCAGTCTGTTCCTGGGTCCTAGTAATTTCCCCTACGGAGACTAAAGAACACATGCAATGTGATCAGCGATTTGAAGATTGGAATGCTACATAACTGCTCTCCTCTGCCAAAGTTTTTTGATTCCCATTTTCACAGGCTGATCTGTTGTCTCCCACCACGAGCGGACATGGTGTTTCTGACAGACTATAGAGAGGCACTGAGTGGCAAGCCAAGAGGGATGGACTATTCCGAGTTGATTCAATATGTGTGTAGGCTTTCGTTTTTCCAGCATGCCTATCAGGTATCCTTTATTTCAGAACCCACCCTTTCCTCCATTTTTACCTTACCCAGAAATTGTTACCGAGTAAACCTTGGGATTAGCTTAAGCATCCTCTAAATGATGCTTGCAGTTCCAGTCACGGGCAGAGTTACCACAGTCTTCACTTTGATGTGTCCAAAACCTTGTCTCTTGTTTCCATCTATCTATATCCACCATTTATTCATCAGCCTGTCTATCACCCATCCATTCATCCTTCTGTGTGGGAAGCAGAAGAGGCCCTGAGTGGGTGCAGACTTGAATGGAAGTGAATTGTTGACATGGGCACAACCATGTGGAACCCCAGTCCCAGAGTCCCATGGGAACAGCAAAGCCTTAAGTGAGTCAGGCTCAGGAGAGATGGCAAAGCTCCTCTTGGGAGTCCAAATGGGACTGAGTGATCAGTCTTTGCAAAGACTGGCAACTGCAGCCTTCCGCTCCAGGATGCTTACAACCTGAAGGTGCTGGCCTAGGGGTTCCTTACTGGGTCCAGCTAATGCCCCCACATGTGTGCTGTAACTGGCAAACACACTGAGGTTCAGGGTGTCTAGGTAGTCCTCAGGACAAGCACACCCAACCTGACCCCTATACACATGTTTGAGTGTCTGTCCTTTCTTCACTCTGTTGCCTTCCCTAGTTATGGTTCAAGGACTGAGTCTTGCAGGTCATGGTACTTTTGCTTATTTTACATGTTGTTTGTTTTGTTAGGAGATACTCCTCCCAAACTTTGGCTTTACCCTGTTATCCTACTGGACCATGGCAATCCAGCTTTTCATATTCTCTAATCCAATCAATGAAGGTCTTTTAGCTTTCTAATAAAAAGTGTTTGAGACTCCACAGTTGAAGCGTCATGACTTAAAACATGCACAAATGATGAAAAACTTCAAGAGTTCATGCTCTTTTACCATAAATCGAGGACAACCTCAGTGAAGTGTTTTAGTAACAGTATTAGGCAAGAGTTACAGTATTCAGCTTCCATGTTAGGTCCTGAAAGGCCATGTAGCTTCTTGAATCTTGCCAGGTGTGCTGTGTGGGAAAAGCCTGTACTGTATGCACTTTCATACTGGCTGGAGAAGACTGAGTATCAGAGAAGATGCTTGGATGATCTGGACAACAGTCCAAGTACGCTCGCAGCCAGCAGCCAATGGGCTACACTAAACATTCAGTGTTAGCTCATGTTAGCTCTACATGACAGTCAGCTTTAGCTATCTCTGTGCAGGAACTTCTGAAGCAAGCTCTTCTGGCTACAGCTTGCTCCTGCTTGTAAGATCCTAAAAACTCTAAGATAATAAAATGATGGACTTAACTGCTAAGTTTGGGTCAATCTCCTATACAGTAGAGAAGACAAAATAGTAATTTTTAAAAAAGCAATATTTGACTAGTAAGTTACCAAGGACTTTAGAGGAAAGCTCATCATTTTTCTAAAGTGGGCTATTTTTTCTAATTTTTATTCTCTCGGATTTAAGCTTGAGTTTGTTTGTGAGCTTTGCTTTGAGATAGAGATTAAGAGAGAAATGGATATAAAGTATGGCTGACTCTTCAACTATTTGTCTACAAGGGCCATATGCCTTACTTCAGTATGTAGACTTATGCCTTTGTTGCTTGAATTTAGATGCTAGTGGGAGGAAAGTATGGAATACTGTAGGACATCTACTTTCCTCTATTTGTTCCTAGGCTTATTCCTTAGAGGATGGTGTATACCACAGGTACACCATCTCTTTAAAATCGTCTGCCATATGAGCTACCCTTGAAGTGATTAGGTAATGGAATTCAATGAAGATTAAATTTTCATTTTGACATCGAAATCTCACCTTTATTGAGGTGTAGGGTATATTGATATTGTGGTCACAGTCCTCCAGATCTCGTTAGAGAATGTTTGCCCCTTGTCACTTTGTTTTCCATTCTCTTTGTATGAACATGTATGTGTGTTTGTATGTGTATGTTTATATATATGTATATATGTATTATCTGTCTGTCTATCTGTCTGTCTATCTATCTATCATTACCCATCTATCCAGTTATCTATGTATCTATTAATAATTTGTCTACAAAATAACCTATCTATCTATCTATCTATCTATCTATCTATCTATCTATCTATCTACCTACCTACCATCTATCTATATATCACCCATTGTAAGCTATCTATATGAAATAATTATTTTACTGCCACTTTAGTACACTTTATAAGGGAAAAGAAAATAAGTAGAATCATGTTTAGCATAGTCCAATAAAATGTTATTGTCCAGTAACACCATAGACAGCTTCTATATACAAACTCTGAGATGTTCTTACAAGGATGAAGTCATATGTTGATGCTTTACATATACTTCAAAGTTCATATGGTGGGGGTAGATGTATTATTACTCTTGAGTTTCACAGACCAATATCTCAAATGTCCATTCTAAGTACTTCATTGTATTTTGCTACAATATAATCAAATGATAATACTAAAAAGTATTTATTTCATCTGTAAGAAGAGAATATTCCTCAAATTCTTTCATGATTTTACAACTTTTCAAGGAAAATTATGATTAATTTTGTTTCATAAAAATATGTTCTTTGGCTAACAAGATGGCTTAGCAGAGGAAAGTATCTATAGTCAAGCTTGACAACCAGAGTCTGATGCTTAGGATCCACTTGGTAGAAGGGAAGTACTAAGTTCTTGTACTAATTCTCTTATGACCGCCACATGTATACCTTGGAATGATCATGCCCAAACACATGTGCATACACATAGTGCATACAAGTGTATGGTACATTTTAAAAAGTATACCTTATAGGACTCTGAGCAGGGACACAGGTAAGCTAACTAGAGATCTTCACCTCTCCCTCAGCTCCTCCAATCCTCCCCAATCTCTTCTCCAGTTGTAGCCAGCTTTCCACCATGCCCCCATCTCCAGTGGATCACCTGATATCCCCTGATAGGTTCCCTCCTACCAATCATTGCTTTATTCCAGATCCTCAGCTGCAGCAGGCATTCTCTGAGACCACAGAGGCCACTCAAGCCCAGGAAGCAGGTAGGCTGACTACAGATCGTCTTCCCTCCAAGTCCCATCTCCCCATCTTACCCTCTAGCTCTTGGGCAGACTAGCTGCTCAGTCCACCCCACTCCTGTCCCCAGCTCTTCCCCTTGTACTCTCTTTAGGCTCACTCATTGCTTTATCTTATCCTCAAAGTCCAACAGGCACCCTCTGGGAACCCACACACCACTCTGACAAGGAAGACACGTGGGCTAACTGTAGATCTACACCTCTCCTGCCTGTCCTCCATAGTCTCCTCCTGAGCTCTACAGGAGAACACTGGCTGTAGCCTCCCTTACCCACATCTCTTGTGGATCACATATATTTTACTCTCCTAACTTCCCTACCCACATTAATTACTCTTTCCCAGACCCCAACCCTAGCGGACACTCCTGAGGAACTCACTAGCCACTAGGGCCATGGAAGTAGGTAGGCTAACAGCTTATATTTACCTCTCCCTCTGAAACTCCAAATTCAATTGTCCAGTCTCAGTCCAAGCACTGCAGCAGAACACGTTACAGCCTTCATTCCCCACCTGCTCAACTCCATTGGACTGCACAGACCTTTCCCTTCTAATTGCCTTGCTTTATCATAGCCCCCAATTTCAGCAAGCACTCGCTGGGAACCCACAGAATACTCTGACTAGGGAAGCTGCTAGGCTAAGTACAGATCTTCACCCCTTTCTCTGTCCCCCAAGTCCCATCTCCATCTCTTTGACAAACCTTCTGCAATGACCTATCCTTACTCTCTGCCCCCATTCCCAGGGGACCAAGCAGATCCTGGTGGAACACTCTCATTTCCTTCCTCCTGGGAACCCTCCATATAACCCCCCCCTCCACTGCCCATTTCCATTTCTAAGTGTTAGCTCCCAATACCCAGAAACACATTTTCCCTAAATTCCCTGGTTGCCACACTCATAAGAATCCCTGAAGAATTTCCTACAAGGCAACACACAGCTACTACATTCTCCCAAGAACTAAAGAGAGCAAAACCAATTAACAAAATATCCATCCAATCAAGATAACACCAGATATCAGCACCCAGAATTAGGATCTTGCCAACTCCAGATACCTAGATACCATCTTAAAAACACAATGACAGCCAGAACAATGTGTCTCCATGAGAGTCCAGCAACCCTACCACAGCAGACCCCAAGTATTGCAACACAGACAAAGCACAAGAAAAAGATCTCAAAATAGTCCTTATGGTTATTATAGAGGTTCTTAAAGATGTAATAAACAAAATAGCTCAAGACATGAAAGTAGAAGTAGAATCAATAAAGAAAACTCCAAATGAAGGAAATCTGGAAATATCTTAGGGACTCACTTCAGAGGCAACACTCATCAACAGAATATAAGAGATGGAAGAGAGAATCTCGGGCATCAAAGACCCCATAACAGAAATGGACACCTAGGTCAAAGAAAGCGTAAGTCAAAAAAATTACTGGCATAAATCATCTGAGAAATCTAGGACACTAGGAAATGACAAAAATCTAAGAATAGTAGGAATAGAGGAAGGAAAGAACTCCAGGTCAAAGGCCTAGAAAATATTTTCAACAAAATCACAGAAGAAAATTTCCCTATCCTAAAGGAGATGTTTATAAAGGCATAAGAGCAAAGAGAGCACCAAATAGACTGGGCAAGAAAAGGAAGTCCCCTTGGCACATAATGATCAAAACACTAAACATATAGAACAAAGAAAGGATATTAAAGCTGCAATGGAAAAAGACCAGGTAACATATGTAGGCAAACCTATTAGAATTACACTTTACTTCTCAATGGCCATTGTAAAAGTCAGACAGGCTTGAACAGATGTGTTATGGATGCTAAGAGACCATAGACACCAGTCTAGAGTTCTATACGCAGAAAAGCCTTTCCTCACCATCGATGGAGAAAATAAGACATGCCATGACAAAACCAAATGGAAAAACAGTGTTCATTGATATCTCTCAACATTAAAAGTTTCAATTCCTCGCTAAAAAGACACAGATGAACAATAAATATGAAAACAGAATTGATACTTGTGCTGTATCCAAGAAATATACTTTAATAACAAGGATAGACATAATTCCAAGGTTAAAGGGTAGAAAAAGATTTTCTAATGGGCTGAAGAAACAAGCTGGCTCAGCCATTTTAATATCTGACAAAATAGACTTTGAGCCAGAACTGATCAGAAGAGACAGGGAAGGCACTACATATTCCTCAAATGAAAAAAATCCACCAAGAGGCTACTGCAATTATTAACATCTGTGTACCACATGCAAGGTCAGCCATTTTCATAAAAGAGACACCACTACAGCTTAAATCACATATTGACACTCACACACTGATAAAAGGAGAATTCAATATGCCACTCTTACCAATAAATAGACCATGCAGATAAAAATTGAACAGAGAAATGGTGGGGCTAACTGAATTTATAAACTAATTGGACATAACAGACCTTTACAGAACATTTGACTCAAACAAAAGAATAAAACTTCTTCTCAGAACCTCATGAAGCTTTCTCCTAAATTGACCATATACTTGCACACAGAGGAACTCTCAACAGATACAAGAAAATTAGAGTAACTCCCTGAATCCTGCCTGACTACCACAGATTAAACTTGGCTAGCAATAACAGAACAACAGAAAGCTACAAACTCAAGGAAAGTGAACAACTCACGGCTTGAATGAAAAATTCATCAAGACAAAAATTAAGCGAGAACTCAAAGACTTCCTAGAATTGAACAAAAATAACTATATATCGAATATGAACTTATGGGATACAAGAAAGTTGGTTCTAAAAGGCAAGTTCAGAACACTAAATGCCTAAAAAATTAGAGAGATCCCATACAAATCACTTAACAGCTCACCTGAAAGCTGATTCTTATGCCTTCTGTTTTGGGCTCTTTTTCTTCTGTTTGTTTTTCTTGTCCAATTCCAATGCATTAGGTTTTGTTTTACCTTATTTTATTTTAGTACTATTCCTTAGAAAATATAATGAGAGACAGAAAGGAAGTGGATCTACTAGGAGGGATGTGGGGAAGAACTAGGAGTAGAAGGAGGGGAAGCCATAATCAGGATTTCGTACAAGAGAAAAAAATCTGTTTTCAATGAAAGGAAAGGAAGAAAAATTTAAAAGGATGCATTATAGATTGATCAAGCCTAGGAGGTAGGTTGAGTGGGGACATTCTCTTGTCACGTGTAATGTCTGGGCCCTTGGCACCATTCCATTTTGTTGAGAGCTTGTAGGCTTGAGTAGATGTCACAACCCTTTGTTAGTTTTCTAGAAGGCCCAAATAGAAGAATTCAGTGTTTGCAAGGTTGAGTCAGCCACCAGGAGAAGGGTGAACAAGGACTCTGGTCTTTGTGCCTCTCATTGGGACACTTAAAGTAATGTCCTATGTGGCATCCCAAAAGGCCCCAGTTCTCTCTCTCTCTCAGTCCCTGAGACACTCATCTTCCTCCAGGACCACTCTCCTAATCAGGTAGCTGCCCCAAGTCTACATCTCAGCATCAGTTTCAGAGAAAACTGAAACTACAATAGCTACACAAACTAAAAATGTACCAGCTAAAGTACTATGTACCTTTTATAAACAAAAAGACAGATACTGCTTGGGCATGAGAGATCATCTATTAGCTACAGAAATCCGACTGTATTTCAGTTTAGATAAAAAATTTAGTGTGTTGTGTTAATTTTTAGTATACTTATTAACTTTGTTTTACAATGTATCTTCATTCTTTATTTATGTGTATGTGTGTATTATGTTCATTGAGTGCATGAACCAACAGAGGATGGGAGAGAACAGAGGATGGGAGAGGCATCATATCCCCCCTACAGCTGTAGTAAGAGTTGTTTGTGAGATACCCAACATGAGTGATGGCAATTGACTTGAGTTCTCTGTAAGAGGAGTGACCACACTTGACTATTGAGCCACCTTTCCAATCTCTGTTATAACTTTTCCTATGAAACCAGCACTTTCTTTTCAATGCTAAAATCTATAAATTATGGCAAATCCCATTTGGTAAAAAAATTCTGTAAAACACATTTTCTTAAATAAAGGAGAGAGAGAGAGAGAGAGAGAGAGAGAGAGAGAGAGAGAGAGAGAGAGAGAGAAAGGAAAGCAGTGGTTAAGAGTGTATACTGTCTTCTGGACTCCTCACTTGCATACACACTTCTAAAATTGTTTAGAAAATCTTGATTATCTAATATCAGATATTTATTAGATTAACTTAGTGAAATAGCTTATAGGACTTTAGGTTTAGTTGCTTATTTTGAAACTGTTTCTTTGCAAATGTGTGTGGGGTGACATGAAGATTAAGTGGACCTCAGGTAGCAAGCTTGGCTGTTTAAGGAGGCACAAGTTTAAATTCTGAACACCAAGTGTGAATGCCTTTAAAGACCTTTGCTTAGAAAGAAATGGCTTTAACCATTTAGCCTTGGAGGGCCCAAACACCTAGGCATACTAATCTTGTGATCCTACATCCTATGTGCACAACCTCCTTATCTTTTATTCATTTCAGCCACGCAGATCTTCCAGGGAGAGAAATCCTTGTTTCTTTGCAGCATTGCTGCTAAAATGCAGAAGCTGTGCTTAGGCGAGTGGAATTTGAATTATTCTTGACTCTATACCACTAGGTTATAGGAAGCCTCTAATAATAGAACATGAAAGAATATTTTGAATACATGGATGGGGGAGGAAAGGGGTGGTTGAGAGTCCGCAGGTGAGTGGAGGAAGAACTGTAAGATGGCAGAAAGGGAAAGTTCACAGGCCAAGAGTCAACCTCAGCCTCTGAATTAAAAAAAAACTATGTTGCTGTGATAAAACACTATGACCAAAGCTTACAGTTCCAGAGATGAAGAGTCCATAATGACAGGGACAGCATGGCTACAGACAGCATGGAAGTTAGAACAGGAAGCTGAAAGCTCACATCTTGACCTGCAAGCAGAAGGCAGAAAGAGCAACCTTGAAATGGCAGAGAGCCTTTAAATTCTCAAATCCCACCTCCCGTGACATACTTCCTCCAACAAGGCTGCTCTCCTAAATCTCCCCAAACAGAACCACCTGGGGACCAAGTGTCCAAGTACCTGGGCCTGCAGGTGAGCTTGTCATGTAAATCACTGGGGCCATATTTTAATGGCAATCTGCTCTCCTCTGACTGTAATTCCATAACAGAGCAATGGTAAGTTTATCAGTTCCTGCCTCTTTGAGTAACAGGGATATAATTAGATTAATGTGGGTTTAAATTTGTTCTTGTTTATAGAGTGTCCTTTAACTAGGTATTTTCATCTTTGCTTCTTGTTAAAAAATATGGCTATAGAACTTTAGCAGTAAAGTTCAACACAATTTTGGGCCATATTTTCATCATTATGTAGTATTTTCCAAAAAAGTATAAAACATACATACTGTAATTCTTGATTATACTGCATTATGGATGGGTCCTGTCCTTTATTCATCTTTGAAAGATGACTGAAATCTAGAGGAACAGGCAAAGGCTGGCAGAACAATGAGTTTTAAAGTTTATACTTCTGAGCTTATCCCACTTATCAAGAAAATTTGACATTAGAAATAACTCTAAATTGACTGTGATTGTAAGTGTGTGATGTTGATAGCCTGGCCTCATCTTCCACGAGGGTTGTGTTTATTTCATTTGGAGGGAGTTGAACTAGGAGTCACTCCTCTGATTTGTATCTCCCTGGTACCCTAAACCCAGTTCTTTGGAACACATGTATCCACAACTTCCTCAGACCTGCTTCTGAATCACGTTTGGCTTCAGTGAAGCAGAGAGGCTTAGAGATGGGAAATTAAAGTGGGTCATCTGCATCTGTGTTCTCTTTGAGACATGTCGCAAAATCAGCCATGCCCGGGAACACCGTAAACACTTTCACCCATCTGTCTAGTTTAATCTATTTGGGGATTAGACCTCGCAGCCTCGCAGACTACCGAGCTGTGCTAGAGGCTCCCTCACTCAAGATATGTGCTTCTGGAATACTGGTTACACCAATATAAATGACGGATTTGGGACACACAGTGTTTACTTAAAGAATGATGACCACATGATTTATACTAAGATGTTTTGGCTATTTTCCCATAACTTTTCTTATGTTGAGGCTATTTACTGAGAGACAAAATAACCACTGGGTTTTCAAGGTGCCCAGTTGCTGGTAACCAGCAATCTGCTACTTTCTAAAACATTTTTGGTCAAACATCATGTATTCCTTATGGAGATGGAGTTTGTCCATGATAACAATTTTGGAAGAAACTTACTTGAATCCCCCTCCATAACTTGCCTGTCCAGTATCATGAAACATCAAAACTCATGCTTCTAGGCAAGGGAAATACAGCAAAACTATGTTTACTATTTATTCCGCTTGTCCATAAGGAAAGCATTTGGATTACATTGCCCAAAAGAATCACTGTCTATTTCTGCTCCCCATCTGATTTTGGTTTTCTTGTTAAGAATCACTGTGGTATAAATGCTTGGAAGGGAGAGTTTGTCTCTTGGAGGTGGACCCTTACTTTGTTCTAACTCGTGTTTTTTTATGGATGGTGAACTTGAATTCAGACCACACTCAAGCTGACATGTTAGGGAGAGAGAAGGATTTGCCTGTAAAGCCAGTCTCCTGCTTAATTTCCATTTGGCACTCTTGCTATGAGTTTCAGCATCTCACAGTTGTGTCAGCATGACAGTCAGGACTGACCAGTGGGCATAGAGAGCAGTCAAACAGACATGACTGGTCGGTTACACAATCATAGCAAAGAGGGGTCTGTAACTGGCATGTAAATAACAGACACTGGTTCATCATTGCAACATTTTTCCATTAAAATAATCATGTTGGCAGAGTACTCTAAGTATGCACATTTAGATATTCCTTCAAATAATTAAATTTACTCTTATTAGATGCAATTATATTTGATAAAATTTTTCTCAGTGCTGCAAAATATAGGCACAACTCTATTTTTAATACAGTTGCAGACTAATGTGTCCAGTCCGAAGTTGAAATTGCAGTTAGCCCAGTTAGTTTTCCTCGCATCAGACTTTCGTCATTCAAGACACTAGAATATCAGGTTTCTCCCTGGCCTTCATGTGGCTGAGTGGGAACTATGGCTCAGGGGTGCTGCCCAGAGTTACAGACCATCAAAACGCATATTTCTAGCCCAGGGAAACAAACCAAAAATTCGAAGTTTATGGTCTGAGGACCCCAAATGCTTATCTGTTCCATGTTATTTAGATTGGAAAGGTTAGAAGTTGCAACATGGCAACTTGGAAACTGTCTGTAAAACACAAATAAGACATGGATTCATCTCTTTAATTCTTTGATTAGGTGGTAGTATTTTAGATTTTATTCTATTAAGTAACAAAAAAAATATTGAAATGGACATTTTTCGCTAGGTCTAAAAAACTGCAAAGAAACAACAATCACAAAAGGAGGAAAAAAAAAAACACCAGAAAACCAACAACAATGCCCCCCTTTTTTTTTTTACACAGAAGCTTTACATGCAGTTCTAGTTGGCCTGGCCCTTACTATTTCAGACTGGCAGGCTCAGAATCTGGGAAAACTCTCTTGCTTCTATTTCCTGGGCATAGATTATCGGCATATGCCAACACACCCAGATTCTGAATGTGATCATTTAACTTCCCCTTCCAGATTGATAATAGAAGCTTGCCACTGGCTATTAGGTCCTTGAGAAACCAAGGCTTGAAAACCACAGGGTTACTGAAAGTCGAGCAGCCACGTAAGTCAGATCATCTATAACTAAGCAAAACAGTCAATAGAAAGTTTGGCCAACATTATTGTCAACCATGTTTTCCACAGAGGACACCATAAACTCATTCCAGATTTTATCTTTCTGAGCTTAGCATGGAATGTGGAGGCCCTGAAAAGGGGAATTGGACTTAATTTGGTGTAACTGTTAGAGAATTTCTTGGTCTCGGAGCTTGTTTGAATTTGTGTTGAGCCTTAGTAGACTAGCGTTGTCAGATAGTGCTCTGCATCTTGTTTGTCTATCCGCCCCTAACTGTTCTGTGTGGGAGCCACCATCTTCCTCTTCCTGTGAGTAACTAAGCAGAAAGCATATTTATGGAAATGAGTTTAAGCTAGCATTCACTTAACACTTAACTGTTATAAACATTGCAATTTATAACTGATACCCGTTACCACCCATACAGTCAGATATCGTGGTATTCAAGGAAGCTCATCAAACCCAGGCAAAGCCAGAATGAACAGCTTGAGCTGTGCACGCATGGTAGCTTTAGATGGCCTATGAGCACTTCACCCATATCACCAGTACGAGTACCAGCATCAGCAATATCAGCAGCAGCACCAGCAGCACCAGCACCATTAGTAGATCCTTTCATTCAGGTTATCCAACTGTGCTCTCCCTGGACTCTGTTTCAGCTATCTGACTTTCAGTGTATAGCCTCTGCCACCACGGCAGATTCTCTTCTGCTCTGAAACCATAGAACATTCCTATTTTTGCTTCATGGTGGCCTACAGACAAGTGCCTCTAACACACTTGCCAAGGGGTTACAGTTCTTCTCACCCAAACACTAAAGAGAGTACTTTTGCCTTCATGGAAATACATGACAAGCTCATTCCACTGAGTTGATTGTATTTTGTCTTTTGATTACTTTCTTTCCCCAGATCTTCTAAGGTCTCCCCAGAATCCAGAAAGTTCTATTTCTCTGATGCTATCACTTTATCCAGTGGACTAAACTCAAGCAGTTTTGGTTAATATAGCAAGCTCCCATCTTTATAGCAAGCATAGGAGCATGAAATTCTTTCCTATAATAAAAATGCTACCAACAATTTTACATCATCATTTATTTGAGATAAAGAGATCAGCAGATTTCTTTTTTAATGTAGAAAAGCTAGTTTAATTGACTATCAAAACTAACAGTTTTGTTTGATCATTTCAAATCCCAGAATCCCTAGACTATTCAGTGTGCTATGCTGCTAGGAGTAAGTTTTCTCTTGATATAACGAATTTTCAGGCTGACTCTGTTACATGTGGGGAAAAATCTTGCCTCTATTTGGTAAAAGCCGTGAGTAAAAGTATTAAGTGGACATCAGCCCTAGTTAAGAACACCTATGGGATAAGATTCAGATGTAAGAGCAATCCTTGGTCACCAGGCCTCTTGTTTTAGACTTTGTCATATTGAGTTCCAGTAGATGCCACTGGTGAACATTTTGCTGCAGATTGCTCATTACACCTGAGGCTCTGCCACACAGCACTCATCTTCTTCCCAGTCCTTTCAGTGACCCCCTAGGAGAGCACTTTTTATTAGCATGGGTTTAAAGTCAGACACTTAATACATGCCTACTGTATACTGAGTACCATTAGAAGTTCTGATTAAGCCGGTCATGCAATCACCATTCAATCCTATGTGATTAAAATAACTAAGATAAAAAGATCAAAGAGCCAGACTTCAAGACATCTAAACCCAAGAACCTTTAGTGCATAAAACCAAAGCTAATTGAATAAAATAGATGTAATGTTTCTTTTTAGTTTAAATGTTGAAGCTCTAACATTATTTAAGATCAAAGCAGATTTTCACTTGTTTCGCATCCTCCCTTATTCCCCACATTCTCACCACTCTATAAAGGGAGAGCGTCTACCAATTCTTGCCGAAACTAGAGATAAAGAACTCAACTTTCCCTTTTAATCTTTGGCAAATAAATGACTGGTTTCATGGCACAGGGTTACATTACTGGTCCCTATTCCATTGTTGGTAAGCACTATGTTGGGTGACACCGCCTATATGTGCTCACTTCTTTTGGACTCACAGGGTAATTAAGACTGGTGCTGACTATTATTTTAATCAAGTTACTGTTTTTGTTGCTCCTCCTCCTCCTCTTTCTTCTTCTTCTTCTTCTTCTTCTTCTTCTTCTTCTTCTTCTTCTTCTTCTTCTTCTTCTTCTTCTTCTTGATTCTTTTTCTATTTTCACAGCATCTGTACATCCAAAAGTATAAGTTTGAGGACAATTTCCAGAAAACATTTAAACATTGCATCAAACTTCCATTTGTTAGTTGTATTCCCAGTAAACTGATGTTTTAATCCATATATCTTAGCTTACTGGCCTATTGTTTATAGGCTTACAATAATTTCTTCCTCCTTACATTTTAGGGTTTTATTTAACTAATCACAATCAAGACACAATGGGTATAATGCAAGTTACTTTCTGCATCAAATACTGAGATATTGGTTGCAAAAAATTAAATTAGTATGTAGAACTCTTTGATGTTAAAAAAAATGTCAAGTGAGGGGCAGTGCGTAGGTGGAGTACCAGCTAAGAACATTGGCTACTCTGCCATAGGATGCAAGGTGGGATCCCACTATTCATGTTAGGCTGCTCACAACTGCCTGTAACTCCAGCTCCAGAGAATCTGACGTCCTCTTCTGGCCTACACCTATATATTTGCACATGCACATTTGCACATGCACACACATGTGCACACACACAAATAAAAGTAAAATTTAAGGAAAAAAGCCTTTTCATTCCATCTTGTCTCTGGTTTCCTTACTTGTTTGTGCTGGTAGACAGTCCACAAGATGTGAAGATGGAGTCACAGGAAACCCAACTTTGAGTCCAGTTCCACATGTTAGCTGCTGAAGAAGCTTGTGTTGGTTCTGTAACTGTCCCCACCTTCAAGTCCATCTTTCATATGAAAAAAATAAGGAAAGAAACTAAACATTTCTTTCTAAGATTTAAAAGATTCTTGTACACTGAATAAGACTGAATTGATCATTCATCTTCAAGGAACAGATGTGCCATTCATGCCTGAATCGGTTCTCCTGATCATTAAAGCATGACCCAAAAATTAGTCAAATCTGGTCATGCTCCCTCTAAACACATCTTTTTTTTTCAATCTTGGACACATAATTTTGCTCCCAGTTGAGTCTGGTTTACATCTTAAAGAGAAGGGCAATGGGTTGGGCAAAGGGCAAGGACTAACCAGATGATGAAAGCCACCTTCCTCCCAGATGGCCTGATCTAAAGGGCTACAAGTATTTCTTGCTTAAATTACATGCCAAAAAGCAGGGGATATTTTAAGAGTCTTTAGAGGATGCAGTGTTGAAGATGCTAATGCTTTCAGCACAGTCAGAGAACAGCAGAGGTCAGACTTCCCAACATGGAGCCAGTGAGTGACTTAAGAGAAGGCTGACTTCCTGCCCTCATCAGGGTCCATTTATAGCACCGTGACTGCTATTGTCTGAACACCCTTCTTCTTCAAAGTGTTGGCAAATTGGATGTACTCTCATTATGCTTTTGACTGCAATGGGCATGAATTATGCAGTCAGCCTTGCCACTTCCCAACAGCATATGCAAAGTGAACCAGCAAGATAAAGAGACCGGGCTCTCCTCCAGGGTCCGTGGATTTGCTCAGCTTTGGAATTCTGCTGACTGTAGTGAGGTTATCACTGTCTCCCACTTCAGAGCTGAGTCTCACATTTTGGCTCTTTGATTTGACTGCGTTCAGAGAACCCCAGTTTTACTTGGTGGCTGAAGATTAAATTAAATGCTGAGCTTTCCATGTCACTCGACATCATTTTTGCACTTTATCTGTCCTTAGTAGGGTGTCATCTTTATTGTTTGTGAAAATAAAGCATTTAAAAAAAAATGAAAGACTGAATAAAAGAGGTAAAATGCAAGGGGGCTTGGCTGGAACTTTTAGACAGCAGCGCTGTGGCTTTGGTTATTTTTATGCTCAGCTATTTACCAGTAAGGCTTCACTAGATAAGCTGAGCAGTGATGGAAGCCCTTTATCTATAGCCATGTGAGCCCAGGCGATGCCTGGGGAATTAAAATCAGAACAGAGCACTCCGCTGCTTTCTCCAAACTGCTGTAGCATCACTGTTGGACACCCCATGTGGAACAAGAGACAACTGTTTAGCAGGTCCCAACAGTGATGTGTGTACTTTTCCTGGCATACAGTTCTCTGCTGCTGTGTGTTGACTCAGCATAAAATCGAGCTTGGTTGGTTTCTGGAGTCTGCTTTTCTCTTACCACTGGAGACAAGATGGTCCTAATGAAATTATAAACATAGAAATGGTATTTGAAGTATAGGCAGTCAACCTACAAAGAATTTACAATTATATGTTTACAGTTCTCTGACAGATGCCCAATGGCCTATAGTTTCTGGTATGCTTCTAGCTCAGTCTGTCTTGATACAACTGCAAGAGACACTGACAGCCGTCGGCTGAGATCCTGACCCCTTTTTGAGTCAGGAGCCTTCGAAGAAGTCTGAGATGGGGAAAATGAAACCCATGTGTGAATGCAGAGTTAATGACTATGAAAGAAGGGCCATTTTCTACCACATTTCTAGCCAGCAGCAATGATTAGGAGCACATAAGCTTTCCAGGTCTCTTAATGTTCTTTAACTAGATCCAAGCATTGAGAGTCTAAAATATCACATTGTAGACACATGTCAAAAGAAAATTCTTTTTGGAAGGTATTGTGCATGTTACAGGGCTATTGGAGATCATTACTGTATTTTCTAAGCGTGTGTTCTAAATGTTTCAGGCAGCAGTAACTTTTCTGATGACATTGTTTGTTGGGATGACTTAGACAGGTGTTACTACAGCCCTGATCCTTTAAAGATAGCTTGGTGGTAAGACAGATGTCAAATCAGTGTTGTATCTATGTTTTTGAAGGAAATTTCCTCCTTGGCCTAGGTCAACATCAGATCTTGGAACTGTGAACTATTTAATAAGATAACAAAGATCAGCTAAATTTGGGGAAAGGTCTTTCTTTCTTTCTTTTTTTCTTTCTTCTTTCTTTCTTTCTTTCTTTCTTTCTTTCTTTCTTTCTTTCTTTTTTCTTTCTTCCAGGGTTTATATGAGTTTGGGTGAGCTATTGAATGAGTGACAGAAAACACAAAGAACATCACATTTTTATGTCAAGTTTGGCGAAAACATACATAAGTTATTCATAATATGAGACATGTTTCTCATATGGCAAGGTATGAGAATCAGATGAAAAAGAATCAACAGCTTATCTTTTTTTGTTGTTTGGTTTTTTTGTTTAGTTGTTTTGTATGAGCATCTTGTTTATGCAAGTGCAGCTAGGTGTTCCCTCATGTGTGTCGGGGGTGCACGTGTACATATGGCAGTGTGCATGTGTGTGCATGTGCATGTGGAGGCCTAAAGTTGATGTCATCTATCTTCCTTGATTAATCTCTACTCCATTTATTGAAGCTGTCTGTTTCTGAACCCAGAGTGAGCTAATGTGCTGGCATATATATCTGGTTTGCCACAGGGATTCCTTGTCTTCCCTTAGAGTGCTGAAATTCCAGACGGCAGTCACGCTTGCTTGGCTTTTATGGGGTTTCTGGAGACCTTAATTCTGCTCCTCATCCTTGGGTCCACTGAGTCATCTCCCAGCTCCCAACGGCTTATCTTTGTTGCAACATGCGACTGCTTGGCACATTGGAACTGCCTTGTCTGTCTGCACATGCGTGAGTCTGTGTACCTGCCTATTTGTGGGTAAGGGCATAGTGATGCTTTTGGAAAGAATGATCTGGGTGGTTTAATAACCTTAGATGTCCCACTGTTGTCTTGCTATCTTGTAAATCCCAGGGAGAAAGATGAAAGACATTTGTTTACTGAGCAACCTCCCTCTCACTTTCTTGGTCTCTTTCCTATCCAAAGTTTCCTACTATGGAAGACATTTTTTTTTCCAAGACATTATGCATCTTTCCCAGCTTGTCCCTAGCCAGTCACAGGGCCACCCTCTTGATTTGTCTAACTCTTTTTGCCATACTTGATGGCCTTAGAAAGCTTTTCTCTAAATATCTGTTTTCATGTTTCATTTGAGTTTTGTAAGCATTAAGCAAAATGTCAAAGAATATGTAGTACATGTTCTTAAAAGGGGATTATAAACTATTTTGATGTTAAAACCGCTAAGGACTGTATTTCATCTTACTAGAGAGCTAAAGATTTTTTTTAATTTTAAAAGAAAACTATAATTTATCATAAGGACAAACAACTTAGCAGAGTATGATAGGGGCTGTTTAAAATATATATTTGATTTTATTGTATATTTTCCTAGTGTTTTGGAAATGCATGCCTCTTAAAACTTTTCTAAGAGGAGTGTGAAAGCAGAAATAGAGCATGCTGTCTATCTTACTAGCACCAAAACCAAAATGATCAGTGCAAACAGGGCGAGCACAAGGGGATCCTTAAGCTGTTCTCCATGCACATGATTCCGTTTAATCAGCACGGGAACAAAGGACAGCATTTTTCTTTCCTCTTTCCATGTGTGTTATTTCACGTTATTAAATGAGATTTGAGTGAGCTGAAGTAAATCAGCCAAAACGCAGCTTGGATTAGATCCCCTAAACTTCCTCATGCCCAGATTTTTTCCAGATGGCTTCTCATGTCACCAGTTTAATATCAACAGTGTGTGACACACTAGAAGAATATTTCTTAGACCCAGGTCAGTCCTTGAAAGATAATTAGACTGTCAGTTGCCATCACTGTTACTGGGAAAGTGAAGATAACTAGGTGAGTATATTAAACACCCAGCTCTGAACCAGCCTCACTTTCAGATAGTACATTTGAGAAGCATCACTTATTTTCCTTGCTATCTGTCTGCACTGCTGCACATAGTGTACAGCAATACCTTCCTGACAGCCAAATGTCTGCTGTTCACTTTTTGGTTATATGTTGGGGAAAATATAAGATATTTTTGTACATGATGAAAACGGCTGTATGCTCATGTCTGTTTAAAAACTCTGCATGCTCTGCTCTCTGGCTTTCATTTACGAGTTGAAAAATGTATTTTCATGCGCCTACCTACTTTCAATCTTTTTTATTTTACCTCTGACATTAGTGTAAGCACATTTTACAGCTGGGTTTAAAAGCATGTTAGCAGGCAATTGTAGGTACCATGTCAACAAATGTGGAAAACAGAACCGGGACTGACAAAGAAGGCATGTCTGCAGAACCTGAATTTGAAGTGCAAATGCCATGGCTTCACGAAGTTGTTTTCCTCCTTTTCATTTTAATTTTAGTGTTGCAAAAACAAGAGGGACTAGCTGAGAACTAGACTGTGCACCTGCCAGACTCACCAACTGCTAACATTTTATACATTTCACTGAATATTTCCATTATTTTATGTACAATATGATCACAATACACAGTAAACAACTTGCCCCTAAATTCTAAATCAGTTAGTATTTCCAATGTGTAGAATAGCTCCAGATATTATCAGTAGATAAAATGTTGTCATCAAGGGGCGAGGGGATGATCTAGTTGGTTAAGTGCTAGTCACACATGAGTAAATATGCAAGTTTAATCCCAAGCATACATGTAAAAAGTCAGACATGGCAAAGCACACTTGTTAACCCAGCAGTGGGGAGGTAGAGACAGAGAGATCCCTGAAGCTCTCTGGCTAGCCTGCCTAGCATAATCAGAAAGCCCCAGGTCCAAATTAGTAAATCTGTTTCAAAGGAACACCTGCACTTGCACGCACGTGTCTTCACCCACCCATGCTCACAACACCTCATTTTATAACCCGTAATTTATCTTCGAAAGTTTCCAGGTGTCCTAACAACATGAAAGGTCCAGTACATGCTTGCCACTGTATTTAGTAGCCGGATCTTAAGCTCAGGCATCTTTGCCGTGAGCTGTCAAAAGACTTATTCTATCTGAAACATGTTGGCCAAGGAAATGGCTCAGAAAGTGAAGGCGCTGGCCCTCGAGCCCGATGACCTTAGTTCAAACCTCGAGTCCCATGTGGCTGAAGGAGAACTGACTCCTAAGCATTGTCCTCTCACAGCCACATGAATGCTTTGCTATGTGTGTGCACAGGTGAGCGCATGCATGCATGAACACACACACACACACACACACACACACACACACACACACACACACA
>OU015742.1:7668791-7701739 GCA_907169655.1 Acomys percivali | reverse complement strand
ACACACACACACACACACACACACACACACACACACACACACACACACGAAGAAATCAATCTAAAAAGAATTACCTTAGAGGTATGACAAAAGAGTCATCCAGTTAAGACTGGCACAGGCGACCTTGCCTTGTCTCTGTCCACTTCCCTCCAAGCTCTATTGTAAAAGCCTTTTGGTTCCTGGGAGTTACCTAGATCTCATAGATGTACAACTAAAAGCATTTCAAATGCAAATGTTCTGATAGAGCATCCCTAGAGATCTCTGGAAGCTGCAAAGAGGTGAATGGGCACACAGTCTAAACTTGCTTTCCCCTGAGTAGGACATTTAATTATAAACATGGCAATAATAATAATAAACGAGAACCTGAAAACTTGATGGGTGTGTGACGCATTCCCTGAGCTCAGACACTCCAAATGGGTACTGCGTAGGAAAGCAGAGCATATGAAGAGGCATGCCAGAGAGTGAGACACTTTCAAACAGTACTGTGCTTTTGTGTGTCCCTTCTGGAGATAAAGTAGAGTTGTCAGATGCTCCATAATCAGTCATGAATATTCCTTGAAATTTTTAAAATGGTGCCTTAAAGGGACAGGTACATGATCTATTTTAACAAGCCACACCAAGTTTGGAGCTAAGGATCAATGTACTAACCCATTGCCTTACCATTTATTAACCCTGCGGACTTATTTACATCATTTGCAAAACAAATTGACTCAGCCAGAGGGACCTCTGGGCTTTTTTTCTGCCTCACGGTGCTTTCATAACGATGGAAATCTGCTTAGGAACAGGTTGAAAGCGAAGGGGGGAAGTCATTGGTTTAATAAGTTGTGCCTGTAGCCCAGCTTGTCCTTAAACATCATGTATATTCATCTGGTGTACATGCAGTCATCAGTGAAACACCCCGAGAAATACAAGCCCAGGTTGAAATTGATTTCACTGCATGTCAGGCACTTATGCCTGGGCCTCATCTTCCACGTGTTTATCTCCCGCCTTCTTCCTGAGTTGCCCAGGCCTCTGTATTTATGGATGTTTTGGAGAGAGAAGAGCACCTCCTGGCATCCCCAGTAGTTTACCCTGTCATCAGTTCAATCTTATAGATGAGTCCAATAAGACACTAGAGTTAATCATTTTCCCATGAATGAGCTCCAGTCTGAAACTTATCTCACAGCATCCACTTGTTTGTGCACTGTCTCTGACACTCAAAGTAGTTCTCTGCCATTGTCATGTCATTTTCCACAGTTACGCTCTTTTCTTTTCACAGTTATTGGCATTATATAAAGATAGTGTCGGTTTACGCTTACCTGCCTTGGAGCCTGGGCCACACTCTCTATCTCAAGTCGCTCTGACCATGTGAAAGGAAATAATGCCTTTTCTCTGAAGTGACACTAATGTTTCTTATGAAACACTTTTGGTATTTTATCAAGTAAACTAGTGAGTGGGGAAAAAAAGCAAAACAACTCCAATATTTTATCTTTTTCTGTTTTGAATAACTGGTATATTTTCTCTGGAAAATTATTCACATATATTGGCTCTATTAAAAATACTTGGCTTCAGTTCCCAGTGAAAGTAAATATTTTGAACTTTTCATGAATAGTTCTTTATATATTGTGAATTGCATGAAAATATACTCCTCTCTGCTGAGGAATACAGGGAGAGCTTGGTCAGATACTTGAAAAGTGAGGATAATCCATTCAGATAATGTTGATATCTGATTGTTCCTGTCAGGCAAATTTACTCCAGGAGGCTGGGATAAAGCCACAGAGGTGGCCGCCCTGTTGCCAAGCATATAGAACGGAGGGGTAAACTCCCCACACCTGGCAATAATACAGAGGGAACAACGGAACTCCCGTTCAGCTTGAGCCAGATTATTACAGTGCAGAAAGCACTCCCAGAAGTCAGCTGCAAACACTATCCATGTGCCTTACCCCTTTCAAGACCCCCCCCTCCCCCAGGCACAGTTCCTTGTTTACTTTTTGGCTACATGAGGGGACACTCTATGGACAACTTAAAGGCCCAATGTAGCTTCCAAAATTGCCTGGTAATTTTTTTAGTATTCAAGAATTGTACCTTAGGGAGTCTGTTTTACAGCAAGGGCATCAAACACCCAAAGAGCCAGGTGCTAAAACAAGAGTGACCTTTACAGAGGCCATAAGGGGAGGAAGAACACTTTGCCCACTGACTGGGACAGCTGCTGCCTCCCTGTTTCTCCCTGAGCCAACTGAAGAGAGTACTCACACAGAGCACACACCTTTCTCCTTTCAGAAATAGAAAATCAAAGTTTTGAGTAAAATCTTCTGAACCTTCAATATTAACAAATTTAATTCAAGTTTAATTCAATTTTTAAAAAGACTATTGGCTAAGCTACATGTGTCTGTGGCTTACCAGTTCATCAGTTCTGAGAAATTAGAAATGGGGCTCGAGTATATGGGAAGGTAAACTCACTGTTGAATTCCATTGGATACGAAGTGTAAGGTGCAGCACCCCGCTCTGACTTACAACACCTGCATTTGCTCTAGATTTACAATCTAAGCCGCTTCTCTATTGCTTCCCAAGCAGGTTAGGAACTTGCATTAGTCATATTTAGAACTTCAGAGGAAGCTAATATTGTTCATGTTTATTTTTACTTCTCAGGACAGCGGGGCCTTCTAGGGTATGATTGAGATTAGCCAATATAGGTTAGTTGTGTACCATAACAAATTAACACTGAAAGTTCAGTGGCTGAACACAGCAAAATCTCATTTATTTCTCCAATAGTATACATGGCATTGCATTGTCAACAAAGCTGGTTACTTGGTAAACCAGACAGACCAATGACCTACTTCTCTGTGATATTGCAATCTCAAAATGTGGCTTCTAGGAACTTCATAAATTACGAAAAGAACAATAGTGAGGGCATATCAATTTTCATCCAGAAGTGATACCAGATACTTCATCCCATGTCCCTGTGATAAACAAAACAACAAAAAGCATCCTTACAAATGAATTTCACGGGAAGCGAGGAAACACAACACACAGAAACAGGTGAAAGAGAGACTAAGCTCTTCTACCAGAAGGTCTGCCTCACTGCCAAACTCAAGTCTATAGATCCACTTGGGAAGCAAGTACAGTTTGATTCATGTACTCACACACAAGTCAGATACACGTGTACACACGTGGACCCCCACACAAGTTTGCATACACCCAAGTAAATACATACATACACACAGAAACATGCACATATACATCCATACACAGACTCAAATATACACATACATAGACATACCCAAACATGTACACACACACACATCTACAGACAGACAGACACAAATGCACACACACATAGACACAGAAACATGCGCACACACATACATACACAGATATATACACATAGACACACACATGCTCCCTATGCTGCTGCTGTTCTCTGTGCTGGATTGATTTTGAGCATCTAATGGTTTATCTTAGCGTCTCAGATGTCTGAACACAGCAGTTCCAGCTGCAGAAGTCATATAAGGTAGGGAAGGAGTCCTTTCTTGACTTTTAATAAAAAGTCTGAGAATTTTTCTGGACCACGTTAGGCCACATGCCTTTCCCGTGAGCTGGCTTCGATGGCAGACAGTCTGATGACTAGTTGTGAAAGGTTGCAGCTAGAAAACTAACAGTGGGCAGCATGGGATCAGCGCATGCCTACTAATGCAAGTAAGGTAGGAGAACAGCTCTCCCTACATGCACGGCTCACATGTTTAACCCTTTCATGTATTTCTGTTTCTAGTGATTATTAGACTTGTGCTTGTTGGTTAGACATATTATCAGCAAAATCAATAGTGTTTATATTTTTTTCTAAAGGAACCTAACTCTGGAGGATATGTTTTTGAGTACAGCTGTAGGTCTGAGTAGTGAATACAAAGGTACCTTTTTAAACTAAAGACACTATTATATCTAACACAGTACTGTTTGTAATTCTAGTAACTTGTGCATACTTGTATGCAATTGGTTAGTCCTTGCAATAACAATAAAATATTTCCCCAGGTGTAATCTGTAGACTTCTGTTTCTATTTGTTTAATATTAGAATAGAAATGATTCTTCTCCATGTATCCCCCATAACACATTTCTTTTTCTTCAATTCATTTTAAGTGTACATTGCTGTATGTCACTAAATTTCTTTTGAACATGTTATTTTGACACTTTATTTGAATTTTACTTTTCTCATTATTAAAATATATCTGACTACTTCTATTATAAGCATTCCACATGATTTTGGTATTAACTATATGGATTCAACATTGAAGGCTAATGTATGATGGAGTGTTTAAGTTACTCTAAAACCAGCTGAGCGTGGTGGCACTCGCCTTTAATCCCAGCACTTAGGAGGCAGAGGCAGGAGGATCTCTGAGTTTGAGGCCAGCCTGGTCTACAAAGCAAGTCCAGGACAGCCAGGGCTGTTACACAGAGAAACCCTGTCTCGAAAAACAAACACAAACAAACAAACAAAAAGGTACTCTGAAACCTCATAACAGGGAAAACAACTAAATGTAATCCTTAGCAGATTGTGGGAGCCCTTTGCTAAGATTATCCTAATCTGATATAGGAAGTACACTGAACACCAGTGGCCTAGGATACAGATGCAAGATGGAACTTAGGTTATTTGAACTTGCAAACATCTATTGATTTAGTATTTTCTAAGATCTATTCCTGGAGCATTAAATCCATTGAAGAGTTACTTCCTCAAACAGGTTGGAAAATATGTTTCACCTTACGTTTTTTTTTCTTGGAAACTAAAAATAGACATATCTGAAAAAATCCTATGGGGGAAAAGTTCATCTTCACCAATAACAACAACAACAACAACAACAACAACAAAACCAACCAAACAACCAAACAAAAAAACAAAATAAAACAAACAAACAAACAAAAAAAAAAACCACACATATTTACCGTCACTAGACATTTCTCAAATTACATGGACTACAATTCTGTCTTTGCATAAGCAGCTGTTAAAACCTCATCATGTCACTGGACAAAATAATCCCTCCACAGAAGTTTTCAAAGTAGCCATCCAGTATTCTGGCAAATATCCTATCTAAGACACTTAAGCTCTTTCCAGGTTAATCAATAAAAAGAGGAGCTTAACACTTTACGGCCATTGAGATTATTTATTTAGCCCAAGTTCCTAAGAGGCAAGGAACGTCTTCCTGGAAAAAGCAGCACTGGAACCTGACAAGCCTTTGCAGAAATCCCTGACCACCGTAACATCACTTACAATATGTATCAGCCACTGAGAGAGAATTTCTTTTCCTTGTGTGGCTCCGGGGACTTCGACTTACCTTCCTCAGGATGTGAGGAGATGAAGGAAAGACAGACACAGATTGATTTATAGAAACTCAGGAAAACTGTGGGTCGGATGGACTGGGCTCTTTGCTGGAGAAATTGCAGCATGCCGGAAACTCACTATGTATTATATAAATTTGAACAGAAAGGCAGAATGAGTGCATACAGATAAACAAAGAAGTAGGGTTAAGCTGTGTGGACATGACAGGTTTGGCTCCCCTGGGTAGGAGAACTCTCTGTAGGGAGTATTCTTCAGGCCATCAACATCGGGAAAGGTGGGGGAAACCTATGATGGGCATTTTCTTCATAAAGAGTCAACTCCCTCTGAGCCTGAGCCTGCGGGGGTTCCTCACATGGTAATGCCCACATCCAACAAGACACATTCACTCAGGTCTTCACTCGCACGGAGCTTCTTTCTGCCTCCCACAGTGTTATCTTCAAATTGCAGCAAAATTCACTCTTAAAATAATTCAGTTACTATCTTACAGTCCTAAAAACTAACCTTTTATAACCTGTAATTTTCAGTAAGATCCTGACAAAGCAGAGTATGAGAAGAAAAACGAATGGGCGGCAGTTGGACTCTATCAAGGACTTAGTCATTGTGGTAGAAACTACTGGTAAAGTTAGCCAACTTCTTTTTTATTTTATTAATTAATTTATTTATTTATTCACTTACATCCTGACTGTAGCCCCTGTCCTCCTCTCCTCCCAGTCCCACCCTCCTACCCTCTCTCCCCCAATTCCCCTCCCCTATTTCTCAAAGAGAGGAAGCCCCCCCACCACCAACCTACCCCAGCAAATCAAGTGGCATCGTGACTGAGATCATCCTCTTCCCCTGTGGCCTTGCCCAGCTGCCCCGCCATGGGGAAGTGATTGAAAAGCAGGCAACAGCTCTCCTTACTCCTGCTCTCCTTACTGGGGACCCACATGAAGTACACATGCTGCCCATTGGCTACATCTATGCAGGGGGCCTAGGTCCAGTCTGTACATAGTCCTTGGTTGGTGCTTCAGTCTCCACAAGCACCCCCTGGGCCAGCTACTTTCCTAAGAAACATTGGTATGAAACTAAAACTACTGATGTATTGCTTTATTTGGGTTTATATTAGTAGCACAATGAGTTTAAATGTAAAGTATATTATATAATACTGTGTTTTATCTGCCTTTAGATTAAAAATAATTGTCTGTCTCATAAATGCCTGGGAGCCTGAACCAAGCCTGGGTCTGAATTTGAAAAGTGGTTCTGCTACAGATACCCATTCCTATCTTCCTGAGACTGACAGATTTCAAGTCTTCAGTCAGCAAATTATCAAAACCACTTGCAAAGTCTCAGGGAGATGTAAAGTGGCAGAATCTCATGTGAGGACCATGTGGATGCAAGGCTTGTTAAAAATCAAACTTTATCTGCAAAGAAGCAAAACTGTAAATAAGAGCTAATCCATAAAATGCAGCTAATGATACCCTAATAGAAATATGCAACTAATAATGTTTATCACTAGTAAATTGGAAAAGGTTCAAAATCAGAGTCACAAGGAGACTTTTCAAAGTAACATTCTTCAAGTGGTAGAAAAAAAAAAAAAAACTAATTGCAGAACATTTAGAAGGTCAGCACCTTGCCAAGTATGAAAAGATAGCCCACAACTGTACCTAACAGCTGAAATGTGCAGTCACAGTGCCTGCCACATCCTGTCCTGCGTTTACCAAACTAGAGTCTAACTACCAAATTAGTTAAGACAATGAATGAACAGTGAAATGGTTACATGTGGTAACATGCCACATTTCAAACAGAACACACACACCAAATTCACACGTGCTCACACACATATGTACACATTCTCGCATACACATACAGTCACACACACATACACTCACACACACAAATACACACCCATTCTCACACACACACTCATGTTCTCACAGAGAGAGGGGTGCCCTTTATTTGTCAGCTCTCTAGTTCAGGCAGGAGGAGAATGCAGTCCAGAGTGAGCAAGTGCTTCTCATAAGGAGTCACTGCAAGGTACAGCAGAAAGTTTCTCAATAGCTAGGCAGACCCAATGCCATGAAGGAAGGTGGGTCTGCTAAATAAACCAGCATGCCGTTCCAAATCAGTGCTAGGCTTTCATAAAGCTGTAAACCATGGTACTATCCCTACAGCATCCTGTCCCTCTTCTACTCAGATAACCTTGAACCTTGGAATTACATTCCCAGTTTGGACTAGAACTATGCCTTGGTCACACTTTATTGACATGACTGTCAAAGTTTCAAGTTTCCCCTTGATTCCCAGACACTATTTTAATATCAGTTAGAACGGTCATGTCTTATTTCCCTTGAATCTCACCCAGTAAGAAAGATACAGGTGACTATGATTTGGTATGTGATGTGTTTATAACGATCCCAACCTTAGGTAGTCCTGGCCTGTGGGCTAGTAAATAATGGAGCTCATTTCTACAGATGCATTGGCAATAGTATTCTTTGGGCAGAATTAATACAATTCTGTCCTTTCATACCATCTAAAGCATTGTCTACCAATTTTAACCCAGTGCTTGAGTTCCTCACATTTCATACTGAGTTTTGGCTCTGAGCACACCATGGTGCATGCCATAGACACAGCTAAGTACAGAAATATCAAAGCGTAATTCTTTCCTACAGCAGAGAACAATTACAAAGCATCTGGAACAATCTAGAAGCACAGAGAGTTCGAAACATATTCTAGAAACATTATTGTTCTCTCATCTTGTAAGGTGCAGTTATATTAAGTAGGCTTTGAACATGACGTTTCTTAATACGCCTGTGAAGAACATAGCCGCGCTCCGGAGGTGACTTCCTTGGCCTGAGCAGAAGAAAGCGGGACACCATGAAAGGATAAGAGTCTCTTAGAAGAGCTCTAGCTTTGGCAATTTCTGCAAAATATCCTGGCTCAAAGTTCTATCACTCAGCTTCAAAGCAGCCCCAGGAACCATACAGGATTGGCCTTCGTCGTACCAGCCCTAATACATTCTGTTTTCCTTCTCAAAAGCAAACCCGGACTGTACTCAATGCATGGACGTGGAGACTCAAGTGACGAGGGGGTGCTCTTGGTATGCTCGGCATCTAAAAGTGAAGTCAAGTCCCAAACCAGAAAATCCAGTTACTGAGCAACAACAAATGGCCGCATTTGTTTTAGATTCTTCTTTTTCTCGCTTTATTGTACTTTGATTTAATAAGGCTCATGTGAAATTAGACTGGACTGTTACTTATTATCTCGTAGACTCCAGTCTGAGGTATGAACTGTTCCCCTTGGACCCCGGGGTTTCCTCTTAGTTTTCACTCTCTTTATCCTTCGGCACCTAAAACATGTTCCTCACCTCCCTGACGTATGAGCTCAGTTAACTGAGCCGTCTCTTACATTCACGCAGGAAGGACAGACTCCATGCGCGGATGGACAGGTAAATAGCACTGCGCTGAAGAAGTGACTCCACGCACTCCACATTAACAGCAGGGTCGTCTACGTCTTGCTTTGAGCTTTTGATTTGTACTGTATGTACTTCCAAAAGGCATTTGAAAGTGGCTTATAATGCAGGGTTTGCAAGCTGTAAAATCCTTAAAAGAGTTAAAAGTCATAGAAGAGGAGCGATAAAAATATGCCAGCACAAAAAAAGTTAGTTCCTTGAGCAAAACCGGAGATCTTGCTGAGAACACAGGGAGGGAAACGGAGGGTTACGTAATCATTAGCTGGCAGAGGAAAAGACACAGAGGGAACTTCTTGGGTCATCAGGCTAGATAATTAGTTGCCCAATGTACACAACGGAATAGTGAACCATGCTTATTTTTATGTATTTTAAAAGTAAAGACGATCTCGATATTATTTTAGTGAGCACTTAAAAACGTGTGTAAACATAAAATGCATTACAAGAAAAGAACACACACCAAGCAAGCACATGTGTAATTCTCACCCAGAGTCAAACCAAAGGCCTAGCCCAGTAGACTCCAGTCTCCTCTGAATAGCCCTCTTAGAGCATGAATTGATTTTAGCTGGGTTTTTAAAAAAAGTATATTTTAAAGATATGTCTTTGAAAAATTTATTTTCACTTTAGAAATGATAGTTTCAGAGACTTGTGTTCCAGTTCATTCATTTATTGATCTGTTTGGAAAAAAAAAAATCTTGAAAACCTGCCATACAACCAACAACTCCAAAGCTGAGCACGTTTTGCAGCTTACAATAACTTTTCTATTCTTCCTTTAAACTCATGCAGTGCGTGGTATGCCTGTTCTGTTTGCCTCTTCCCACAGTCCATTGGTACAGGACACCGCGGATGTTGAAGCTTATGGACCGGTCCATGTCCTCACGGCCTCATGCCAGACCCAAGCAATCCAAAGCGTCCACTGTGCTCCCTGCCAGGAGGGCACCCCCTCTACCTTCAGACTTCCCATCTCACCGCTAACTGCTCAGAGACACTAATGATGCTTTGGGGTCTTGAGGTTTTCAGACAGTGCTGTGAAGCTACTTCTAATATTTCTCAGCTAAAAAGTTTCCCATTTCCCGCCTTTCTACTTTTATATGAACATGTTACTAAAACCATTTCATTTTGATTGTGAAGAGTCAGAATGTTTCTGTCCATATTACGAAAGATTATTTTTTGGTGATCAAAGATTTTGGTGTTCTAGGGGAGCCACTAACTTCATTTTCTACCCAGGATGAGCTCCCCCCCCCCCATACCCCAACTTGAGTCACTCATGCTGTTGAGCACACAGAAGTGAGGATTACCGTGAAGTTTCCACTATAAGAGCGCCATATCCAAATTGGGAGTAGCAAAGAAATACCCTGAGCTGAATTAGAGCAGCTGTCAGATATGCCCTGAAAGGCAAAAATATCCTGAGCAGTTTCAGAATTCTATTTCTCTGAGAAAAGTGATTATTTGCCCCTAATTAATCACCTCTAATAATTCTGCTGTTATCCTGTTATTTGTGTGAAAAATTCTTTATCACTTTGTAGCAACACTTTAGGTGGTTTGTGGGAATAAAATCCATCAGGTTCAGTTGTTTTAAATATCGTGGAACCTCCTGCAGGATGATGGGTGCTCCTGTGACTTCTGTGACGAATGGCTTCTACTTAGGAAAAGAATGACCTTCTAATGTGCTCACCCATAGAAGGAAGTGAGGCGCAGTGGTGAAGTGTGCTTCACGGACAGCTGTCTGAATCTTTTACTTAGTATATCTTAAGTGTAAAGTATATTCTATCAAGGAAAGCACAACTCAATCAAGTAAAAAACATTGAAATCACTGTATCTAGAGACACAGTCCCTCTTGATCTCTTTTATCCTACTTTTTTTTTTTTCTTTTTGTACTGGGGAATACACACAAATGCATAACGCAGTGTGGTGAAGCTAAGGCAACCATTGCTGGCCCCATCTTTGCCCTTAGCACTCCCCTCCCCCAGTGACGACTGTCAAAGGACTCTGAGATATCACATGCTTTCATCTCTAGGAGCAATGGGTATGCACTTAGGAAAGATAGTGGTTGTTAAAAGCATAGCTCTAAAGCTGTGATCACAGCTGAAAAACCCTCCATAATTCCTTTAGATGACTGTGTTCTGCCAATACAGAATCCCTAATTAATTTCTTCTTGTCTCTGCAAATAGGTGAGAAAATGGCCCTTTGTAATGTCAGTACACATTCTTTCCAGCTTTCTCATTTCCTTGCATGTATCTGTGTATTCCCCCACCCCCACCCCAACCCCACCTCGGCTGTCAAAAAGGCTTCCTGGCCCCTAGAGCATAGTGGTATCCAAAACTTGGCTTAGGCCTCCCACCAATTTTCTCATATCAGTAGCATTCATTATGAGAATTTCCTTCATTCATTCTTCCTAGTTATAATTTGAGTCTTTTTTAAAAGAATTTTTTTCATTTTTTTACATATACATTTATATTATTACATATATATATATATATATATATATATATATATATATATAAACCACATATAGCAAGAAGAACCACATTCAGGAATTATATAAATGTTACATTCATAGTGTTTTGGCTATTTTGTTTGGCAACCTTGGGGAAAACATCTTTCCTATCTAGGTGAGTCTAAAATTCTGAATGTAAATCAATATCTATAATATCTCATCTCTATCAACTTAAAACATCTATCTAAACCTAAAAATATCTTAGCCCCTAAACAATTAAGCTTAATTGTAAAAATAAACTATCTGGTCTTCAACCCCATCAGAGACTTGAGAAGGAATAAAATTAATTACCTGAGTAAACAGAAAGTGCAGGTTAGCAGCTTCCAAAGTGAAAAAAAAATGACAGAGACAATTTGCTGTCCTGAACCTTAAGAGAACGGTGTCCCCATTTACCTTAAGGGGAGGTGGGTGGGTAAGTTTTTGTTTGCTTTCTTGGGCTATAGATGTTATTTTCATTGGGAGTTGATTATAAGTTTTTTATTGATCTTATTCAGAGAGAAAATGAGGTTGGAACCGGGCATGTCTCTCGTTTCCGTCACAGGTAGATCATTAGACACCACATTTGAGTGACAGTGTTTCATGAGCTCTGATCCTGATGATGTTGGCTGCCTCAGAACCCTTGGCATTATTTATTCCTTTTCTGAGTCAGCATGGGGTTGCAGCCACATAAAGCATGCATCCTGGCTCCAGGGTTTCTTCTGGTTGACTTAGTGTAATTACTTAACCTGAAGTGTTTTAAACCCTTTAACCATGACAATAGTGCCTGATCTGGGATGGTTGTAGGGATTTATCATGGTAATGATGGAGTTAGAGTGTTATGTAGTACCCAGAAAAACATGAATACATGCTAATGCTTCCAGTTATAGTAACAAGACCCAACTCAGAGTCAGATTCCAAAGATTTCACCCAGGGAGACTCCACTCAGAGTCTAGTGGCACTGGAGTAGGAAGGGAATTATGGCCAGATCAGGAGCACACCTTGGAGCCAGGGTGACCCTTCCTTTGTTATTTGTGTGCTGGTTACACAGAGCTGTTCACATTTGGAAAACAAATAAATTGTATATTTGACTGTGTACTTCTCAATATGTACAAGAGCCACATCATTGATGTGGGATAACACATGCTTTCTGAATAGAGATGAGGCTGCTTCTTAGGAATTCATGCACTATACTGTACTGTAAACCTGGTTGAATCTCATGGCTGAGGAGGGTGGTCACAGACCCTAGAAAGGGTTGTAGACTAAATGTGACACGTTCATTACTTCATAGACATGAAAGATACGTTGTAAGTATTTATGTTTATACTCAGGCCAGTGCTGCTCTTACCCTTGATCAGAGGAGCTTCTTTTTGCAGTGGTTAGTACAGAGATTCACAATTGGCTAAAGAGCTAAGAACAAATGGCTCTTGGGTATTCTGTCCTAAATATGACAAGGTCCAGGGAACATGGTAGAATTGGGAGCAGAAAGAGTGTAGGGGCCAGTGGATATGGAAATGTGCTATGAAATACTATCTTCTGGATATAAAGTGACAGTTCTTGTCATGACACCATAGCAGCTATGATTACCAGCATGAGACCTGGGCAAGTTGAGGTCCTTTCAACATGTCATTGTAGATGGAGAAGTCATAGAGCCCTACTCCTCCTTGAGAAGCTACTGGCAATTAATTGGTTGCCTAGGGAAGGTGAGTCATTTTACTCAATAGTGCATCACAAACTCTATAGTTAATAACCCCCCCCACTCATGCTAATAAAATGAATCCTAATTAAATCCAAATGGTCTCATGCAGAGACCAAACAAGCATCAACATTGGAGGGGACTTTTCATAAAAAAGGAATTCATCAAGGAGGAGAACAAGAAGTAATAATGGGGTTAAAACTGATCAAGATATATTTTATACATATTTGAAAAATGTAAAAGCCACTTTGTGTACATGTATGGAACTGTCAAAAATAATTAATGATAAAAGGCCCTAGACAGTAACATTGAAACAGAAACCACCTAAAGGCGGATATACATTAATCTTATTCCTGCTGTGTTAGTTCTCAATTGCCCTAAAGATATCTATGAAAAACCATTTAACAGTAAGACAGATCTGTTTGGACTATTGGTTTCAGATAGTTCATGAAATCTTTGGCCAGCTAGTTCATTTACCTAGGGCCCAAGTAAAAGTCATGTCAGTTTGGGTGTGCCAAAGAAAGCTAGCTATTCATCCCATGGTGGCCAGGAGGCAAAGAGAGACAGGACGGATCGGGGCAAGACAGACACTCCCAAAGTGTATCCCCAGTGACAGATTTTTTCTAACTAGACCTGATTTAAAATTTACACCAGCTCTGAACATACATCAGCTGGAGATAAAACTTTCATCACATAAGCCTCCAGAGAAAACCTCAAATACAAACACAATGCCTGTTAATAAGATACTTGGTGTATAGTAACAAAGGCTAAGTAGATGGGTGAATGGATAGATAGATAGATAGATAGATAGATAGATAGATAGATAGATAACAGGTGATAGACAGACAGACAGATAGGTAGATAAACAGGTGATAGATAGATAACAGGAAATAGATAGATAACAGGTGATAGACAGACAGACAGATAGATAGATAAACAGGTGATAGATAGATAACAGGAAATAGATAGATAGATAGATAGATAGATACATAGATACATAGATAGATAGAAAACAGGTGATAGACAGACAGACAAACAGATAGATAAACAGGTGATAGATAGATAACAGGAGATAGATAGATAGATAGATAGATAGATAGATAGATAGATAGATAGAATCATACATACATACATACATACATATGAATAATAGGTAGGTAGATAGATAAAGATAAACAAAAAGACAGACAGATGAATGAATATATGAATAAATAATGTGTGATAGACAGAGGGGAAAGATTAGAAATAGATACAGATCGAGGTGTGAGTAGTCATCATTATGTGTTGGAATTATTGCTTTTCTGTTGAATTTTAGGGTATTTTTGAATTGAAAATTATGTTGGTTCAAGTCAAATGCTACCTATATTTTGACTTTTCTTTGTTAGATTTCTCTTCATATTTGATGGACAACTTTGCATATCAAAATAGCAGGGAATTTCTACCTTGCTTTCTCGGACTTTCTCTAGGAAGAAATATTATGGATATACCTGCCGTCTCCTTAGCTCTGACTAGAGCAGAGCTGAGATGCTAGGTATTCTGACATAAGTCCTGGGAAGCCTAAGCAATCCCGAGGAGGTGTGGCCTCACCTAATAACAAACTAAATTTATTAACTTGTCCTGTAGAGTAATCCCTTTTCCACAATACTCCCGAGAAGCAACAGGGATTCATGACCAAAAGACTTATCTCTTTTCTTCAGGTGGTGACATTTCAAGTACTTGGAACACTTGGTGTTAGAGAAAACAGACTCAAGAAATGGATATTTGATTAAGCTTTTCTCAATCAGTCACACTCATTTTGTGGAGCAGAATGAAGTGAGTGAAGTCCAGTATTCCATGGGCAAGCCTGCTTTTTGATACAGTTTTTTTTTCCCACCAAACTATGGTAACCCTGGTCAGGAAGTGGGCATGAAGTATGTTCAATAAGAAAAAAAAAAATCCAGTTGTCATCATGTGAGTCCTTTTGATTTACCACTCACTGTATGCAGTTAGGCATCCTGAGAGATGGACAAGTTGATAATCTTTCTTCTGAAATTCAGCATATGTGCAGCAGAGCCAGTCTTAATCAGAGTTACATAGTAGTGAGATTTTTAACAATGAAAAACTGCTAAGCACATGGATCCTAATCAGTATTTTCTAACATGAGTACAGATATAGAAAAATGTAATTATAAGGATGTTAGAACCCTCTTTATTTATTTATTTTTTTGCTGTAACAGCACACAGCTGGAAATTGCTCATTATTAGCTTGCCATTCCTGTAGGAAAATATGGAATTATTTTTAGTAGTCAGCAAATTTACAGGGCAATTATGAGTACTCACATTACTTCTGGAATATGTGAATCCCAGAATTTTTATTTCCAGTTGAAAAGAGGTTTTTTTAAAATCAGTTTTGCACATCAAGTATTGATTTTGGGGGGGGGGGCAGAGTGAACTGAAGAATGCTGTTACAGTAATACTATAGGTAGAAACAGTAATTTATTAATTCAAATTATTGGGGAGGGTCTTTGAAAACAGTTTTTTTTAAGTTCTCAGTGACGATGATGATGTTGATGATCATCATTATAGAATCACCTTATTTTCCCATCAATAAATCCCTGAAATACCTACATAAGAAGTTACACATCTTGCCTCTCTCCTGTGACAATTTGAAGCGGTGCGCCTAGTTCCTTGAAAAGCCACCCCACCTTTTTCCCCTGGATCCTTCCTATTCCTTGTAGTATATAAGTAGCTCTATCATGTCACACCCATTGCCTGTGCTTCTGAGAATCTGCCTCCATTAGCCCACACACAGTTTCACAGTGCAGATCTCGAAGAGATGGCTCCTTAGAGGCTTCATTTGCTGCATAAGATCCTTAGATTTGTTGCCCATCTCTACTTTCTCCCTCTCCCCACCGTTCTCAGCCAACCCAACTGAGCTTCCGAACCCATTGGTTTGCTCTATAAATGTCACGTTCACCCTTAGACTGAAAGCCACAAAATTCTAAACATGCAGTCTTTTAAAAAAGATTTTATTTTAGTTTTAATAAGATTATGTAAAAGCCAGAAGAGAAATGTCAGATCTCCTAGAGCTGGAGTTATAGGCAGTTGTGAGCCACCCATGTGGGTACTGGAAATAAAACCAGAGTCCATTATAAGAGTAGTATGTACTCTGAACTACTGAGCCATTTCTCCAACCACTATCTATATCTATCTATTTATCTATCTATCTATCTATCTATTTATCTATCTATCATCTATCTATCTATCTATCTATCTATCTATCTATTTATCTATCTATCATCTATCTATCTATCTATCTATCTATCTATCTATCTATCTATCTATTGACTACCCAGACATCATATCATTGTCACTAAAGTCTCCCTTCGGCTAAACAATGGTTGATCATTTATTTGGCCTTTTCTTATTGACTTACCTTTTCTCTTTCATCTTCTGTGATAGCACATACTTCCATTTTCTTAATAAGCATTTATCTAAAAGGATTAACATGTGATTGAAACAAACATTTACATTTATTTATCTCGGGGCTGGAAGGATGGCTCCATGACTAAGAACTCCTGTTGCTCTTGCAGAGACCCAGATTCACTTCCCAGCACCCCAGTGGCTAAAAAAACACCGGTGACTTCAGATCCAGGAGCCTGACACCCTCTCCTATGCCCCATGGACACATGCACACACAACTTAAAATATATATTTGCAACATAGACGTACATATTCTCATAAAAAATGTTAATCAGGTAACCAGAAGTTGTGAACTGAGATCTCTCAGGGGTCCCAGGGGCAGCATCTAAAGTAGACAGCCAACACGCTGAAGGCAAGGTCAGAAGGAGACTAAGGACACTTTTAGAGGGGCCTTGAGGAACAAAAATCCTGAGCTCTAAGGAGGGACTTGGATGGATGTAACACCTGACTATATCTTGGAAGGGGATTTTGTGGCTAGGACCAAGACCTCGGAAGTACTCAACCAGGAGTGATAGTGGGTCAATCCTTGAGTGGAAGTCTGTGTCACTGACTGTGTGAGGGCCTGGAAAATGGACCATATTTCCAGTTCTATAATACCAATCTTGCTGCTCAGTATGTACCGTCACACTGAGTTTGTCTGTCTATTCACTTCTATTGATGAGAGGGATATCATGATACTAAATATGTTCTTAAGCAGCACCTACTTTTAACAAAATCAAGGCAAACATAAAATCTGTGCCTCATTTCGTGATATGCCAAGCTCCATGTTAGGGGTATGCATACTTTATTTATACAGTTAGATAGTAGGTAGTTTAGGGTTTACAGACTAACCAATTTCTATCTCAAATACTTAGCTTTGAAGCTTTGACATGAAATCTGCCAAAGGCAGTATATCTATCAATAAATAGAATGCCTGTTCTAATGAGCTTTACTTATGCAAAGATGCAATAAGCCCAATTTGGCCACGTGTCACAGTATACTTAATGCCCCACCCTCACTCGCCCCTATAACAGACATCATCCTTAACTTTTACTGTCTCAGATGAAATTCTGAGCTAGAGATGATCATAATGAGTGAGTTAACCCAGAAGCAGAAAGACTCAAATGGTATATACTCACTTATATCTGCATACTAGCCCAATGGGCATGTCCCATGAAAGCCTTCCCTTACCAGGAAACTGGGACCGAGGGGAGGACATCCTATTGGGACTCTAGATGAGAGAACAATGGGAGAATAGCAATGTAGAAGGATCCAGTGGGTCCTAGAAACCTACAAGTAGAACATTATGATAGGCAGATTTGGGTCATGGGGTCCCGCTCAAACTAAGGCACTAGCCAAGGACAACACAGGTGGTAAAATTTAAACCCCTACCCTGATCTAGCCCATGGACAGGACAGTCTCCACACTTGAGTGGAGAGAGGGATTTGACTTTCTCACGTACTCTGGTGCCTCACATTTGACTATATCCCCTGGCGGGGGAGACCTAGTGGCACTCAGAGGAAGGAGAGCAGGTCACCAAGAAGAGACTTGATACCCTATGAGCATATACAGAGGGAGGTAATCCCTCTGAGGAACAGTCATAGGGGAGGGGAATAAGGGAAAAATGGGAGGGAGGGGAGAATGGGAGGATACAAGGGATGGGATAACCATAGAGATGTAACAAGTATAAATTAATAAAAAAAATAAATAAATAAAAATTTAAAAAAAAAAGAAAGAAATTCTGTCCGTTGTGTCAGCTCAAGTAATTTAAATCCCCCTCTTTATCTCTTGTCTTAGCTCTGTACATGGCTGACATTTCCCCCTTTAATTCATGTCCACTAACTCAGGGTAAAATCCTTTTACAATGCCTTTTCTCGCATCTCATGATTTTTTGCCCAAGTCAACTTATTGCAGAGTATTTGCTGTTATAAGAAACTCTATGCTAGCTCACTTTTGTACTTCTGGCTCTTCCATTAAAGTAGTGGTGTTAAATGCTCACCAATTATGCGTAGGTAATAGTTGTTTAATACGTGTATGTTGGTTTTATTAACAAAATCTAGAGTTTTAGTTTCTTTATGCATCTTTTTTTTCCTACACAAATTCAAATGCGTCAGTTGGGGGTGATAATCTACCTTGTTCTTCAGTTCATATTGCTTATGTTACTGCTATTTAGTCAGTAAGCCAATCAGCCATGTGCCCAGTTTACTAACTAGGCAAAAGATTTGTGAACGTACTCAGCTGGACCCCAGGAAACATATAACAATGTCTGGCATACCAACACTTTGTCATCCAGAGGTTTTGACATTGTCCTTGATCTCACTAATTTAAAAAACAATGAATTTTTATCTATATATGTAAAGAAGCTCTTTCTTTAACATATATTGTAAAAGCACACAGAAGCTCTTTTTTTTTTTTTACTTTGGTGAAGGATGTACAATTCATTCCAGAGACTCCTTGTGGCACGCATGTGGTGTAGATGATGGATTCTTCTTATGTATCCTTCGAAGCAAATTGTCATGGTGACTGCACAGACCTCCTGTTTATTCAGATGGCAGCCGTTCAGTCTCCAGCAGTGTGAGAAGGTTTGGGAGAGAAGGCATGTTCTGCAAAGCCTGAGCCAAACCCAAGGTTTGTAAACTGCAGTTCAAGTTCATCACTTGGTCCCATTGTCGAGGAGATGATCTGTTCCTGATGTGGTGGTGAAAACTAAACCGTTGTAATCAAACTCTGTCAAGGTTGAAAGGTGTTTGTGACTCATAAAACTATGTCCTGAAGTCCTCGCTGCTGGAGTGGCCTCACCTTTTACCTGACTTCCCTGCAATCATAGGAAGTTCACCCTGGAAGGTGCGGTGGATAAATGGGATGAGCTGTTATGACAAGAGCATTACTGCTTGCAAAGAGAAGGGAGGAGGAAGGGCAGGGGGGACTATGTGGTCTTTTCTACCAGCTCAAAGAAACTCTGCTGAAATCCAGTACTTAAGTAACTGTCCCCTTCTGTGCCTTCTGTGGTCCCTTCCACCTTCACCCATATGAAACCAGTGCTATGGTTTCTTATTCCTGGTTGTCTGTGCACCCTTACCTCAGAAGCCCTGTTAACAAAAGTCTACATAAAGAAATGTGAATAGTGTGAGAGTCTTGGAGACATGTTCAAAAGGCAGCCTGCATTCCAGGACTAATATCACAAGCCTCCATTTATTTATTTTTATGTTTTTATGTATTTTTTTTTAACCAGGCTTCAGCATCAGCACAAACAGCAATGGAGAGAAATGAGCATAGGAGTTCTACACTCAGGTGTCTTCAGAGGGACTCTGCTTTGAGTCCAGGATGCTGTGCTCATTCTAAGAGCAGATCTAATTCCCAGAGACCCATTCTACTTTTCTGCAGAGAATTTGTACACTTCTGTGTGCCACTTCCCTGGTCCACCATGGGCTCCAGGAAGGTTTTTTTTTTTTTTTTTTTTTTTTGCATTCTTTAAGCCATGAGCATTTATAATCACCTCCTACTCATACACACCTGTGGATATGAGGGCACACACAGACACTTCCTCACCACTTTGATTTTTAAATAACTGTAATGGCTCCCTTACCTACATAAATACATTCCAAGCCTGCCGGAAGATGCTAGGAACATCAGATAATATTGGATTCTGTATTTTATGTACTATAGATTTTCTTTACATACATACTTATGACAAAGCTTAATACATTAACTAGACATAGCAACTATTTAACAATAATAACATAGTAAAACAGAACAATTATGGCAGTGCACTATAATAAAATAAAACATGAGACTATTCTCTGCCTTTCTGTCTATCTCTCTGTCTGTCTCTGTCTCTGTCTGTCTCTGTCTGTCTGTCTGCCTGCGCCTCTCTCTCTCTCTCTCTCTCTCTCTCTCTCTCTCTCTCTCTCTCTCTCTCTCTCTCTCTCTCTCTCTCTCTCCCTCTCTCTCTCTGTGTGTGTGTGTGTGTGTGTGTGTGTGTGTGTGTCTATAGCATGATGGCTATGCTCTCCTTTCATGCCCTTACATTTGGATTGGATTTTATGCTATGTGGTGAATAAAGGAAGGGGGATTGTACAGATATTCTAATGCTGTCAAGTAAAGCTACTTCCTTGGGTTGAACTCTTAACTACAAAGCTGTTCCATTAGCCAAGATGACTTCTAAATGAGTCCTAGACAGGTGGTTCACACAGGAGAAAAGATGTTTTACACTCTGACTGGGAAAGAAATATGACAATGTGAGATATTATCACACTACTCTGAATGTCACACAGTTCCAAACTCATGAATTATTTCTAGAAATATTTTTAAATATTCCCAAGCCACAGCTGACTTATATCTGAAACCTTAGAAAGGGAGACTATGGATAAGAGAGGATTGTTGTAATTAACCCTTTAAAGCCAGGAGCAATTTTCTTGTTGGGTATTACTTTAAATAGTTTCCTGAACTACTCCCGAGATTTTTAACAGGAATAGATCAGTAATACTCCTATAATTATTCTGTGGATATTTTAGTAGACTTACCCAGGGCTATTGTTAAAAATAATGTCTCTTGCAAATCAACGGAGACCACCCAAAAACAGTGTTTCTAGAATTTGGGACCATATCTCTGGGCAGTTTCACAACGTTTCATGGTCCATTCCTTCTCAAGTTGAAAGTTTTATTTATTTACTTATTTATTGTGGAGATCTTTGGCATCATACAAGGAAAGAAAATTGTAGCATTTTCCTTGCCAGAGTCTTATATACCCACCACTTGAAGTATTTAAGCTGGCATAGAATATAATTTTTAAAGGAATAATGGATTTATGTTTGTTTGCTTTAAACAAAATGAAAGGTGACTCCTTTCTGATTTCACTGATTATCAAGTCCAGAATGAGACTGGAGAAAATCTAAGTGAATATTTGGAGAAAAGTCCTAAACAAACATCAATAAATGGTGTTGGGATAGTTGGATGAGTCCTATGGTTGTTTTCAAATCCCTGTTCATCGCATAGTTCTTCACCATATTCGATCATGAGACATATCACAGAGGGTGTTTGTACTGAGGAGGATACAATTGACATTTTGCTGCTTGTTGTTTGGCTGTGCAACTTACTGGCTAGGCAGTGATAAGGATGCTATTACTAAAACCATGCTTTGTTTGCCTCCAGAGTCTTCCACCTCCTCCTCCCTGACACTCCACTGACACAATATCTTATCCCTGCAGTGCTATATTTTCCCCTGCCTCTGCTGATGTAAATATAATAATTTCTACCCTCCTCTAGCACAAATGGAAGAGCCATGCATGGTGTTCTTTCCTCATGTATTGGATGGTGCCAAACTTCCCAAGTTGGTACTCGTCAATCAAATGCATCTAAGATGCTGATATGTTAGAACAGGGAGTAGCATCAAACCTCAGTGGTACAATGATGGCAGGAGACACCCAAGGTCCCACTACTCTCCTGACTTCAAGCTACCATTTCTTTTTTTTTTTCCATGCTTACATATTATATGGATTTGTTTCTAAGCAATATTTTCTCTCAATTGTTTAGCCCTTTGTCAATGTCACACAGATTTGATTACTGTAACTTTACAGGCTGTTTTCATATTTGGTAGGGCAAACATTCATTAATATTCATATTTTCAAATGTATTGCCATTCTTTTATAGTTCCTTTTTATATTAACTTTGTAGATTCCTTGCCAAGATCCACTAGACATGAACACAGGATCGAGGCAGGGAATATACATTCATTAGTTATTTTGAAAGTATTTACATTTTCAAAGTGCTTACATTCCCCCCTGTAATGTTCATTATTCTAGTGAGATTTCATTTGTTCTTTAAGCCCACATGGGCTTCTCCTAAGATTCCAAATAGAACACAGTGTTCTCTCAGGTGAGGCTGCTACATAAAAGAACAAGTGACAACAGAAAGGTAAAAGCACAAGCCAGGGGCTTGCAAACATACAGCGAAAACTGACTGAAGAAGACAGCTGCAGTTCGTGTTCCAGAGAGCCCAGGCAGAACAGAGGGTATCATTGGTGTCCTCAGTTTTCTGAGTAAAGGACCAAACAGAAACAGAGACTGCATCACCAAGTCAGGTATGCACAGCAGTCAGTGGATTCTGCCTATGGAAGTTGAAGCAATCAAGAGAGTTCTGGACTGAGTTTTGCTCCATTGCTAGGCTTCCTGCCTCTGGACTTCTGGCTTTTCTCTTTCATTTTAGAAATGTTTATATCACGGGATAAACAATAGTAATAAGCCATCTCTTAGAAATTATTTTCCTTCTAATTGTAGTCATGGTGATTTTACTCTTGGGCTATTTTTGCTGTTTTCTTCCCTCTCTGCCACAGAGTTGGTGAGAGATAGCCCATCCCCAAATAAGGGGCATTGGGGGATGCCTTAAGACAAACATGCTTAGATCTGAAGCTACCGTTTCTTTATCCCAATACCAGAATGATTCTTCCCCAAGGCCGGAAGCATGATAATACTCAAGAGGTTGCATTGTTCAGAAGAGCATTGCTCTAGTGATTTTTTTGCAGATGACTGACCTTCCTCCTCCAGTGGCAGCCTATTTCACCTGGACCAACTTTTGAGAAGTTTCTAGAAGAGTTATGTTCCAGTTGCATTCGTCTCAGCAGCAGATCTTAGGTCCAGCCTCTTCTCTTCCTGTCCTACCTCCTCATTCCTTTATTGCTGTTTCTTGGCAACACCTCCCAAATTAACACCCTCTTTCTCTCAGGATCTGTTTTAGGAGATGCTAGATCTGTCTGTCCTCGACTCTTTAAGGAAAGTAAAAATTTGTTGGTGAACTCCTAGCTCAAAGGAAAGGGAAGGCATCTTACCCAATGGAGGATGAGAAGACATGTGGCAGCTAAGATTTTTTTATTATATTCATAGCGGCTGTTCTGCTGTGAACTCATAGGTAGAGGTTAGAACTGTTACCTGCTAATAACCCAGAATGCCCTTCATCTGTGTGGCATGGTAATCCAGCTAATCTAGGTTAATACACTTTACCATGGATCCAAATGCCAGGTTTTGTCAACCTAACTTGGGAGACTTTGACACAGCAGGCTTATAGGGGGCATAGGATTTGAATTTATGGCAAACTCCTGGGTGGTGTCAATGTTCACTGATCCAAAGGGCACACTTTGTCTACTCCTATGACTAGGCTTTCCATGTACCCTCCCAGGGCATGGAACCTAGCATTTAACCCTGACCCAGAATTAATTGATATGTTTTTAAAAGATGAATGTATTGATTTTCATTAGTTAATATATTTAAATGGCTCGAAAGTCAAAATATACAAAGAAATGGATGGATTCCTTCTTAGCATGGTGAAAGCACTGACCTTAACCCCAAAGCCAGCATAACGCTAAGTAGAAAACACTTACATCCATTTCGTGAAAGAAATACAAGGAAGCTATCTATGTCAGCTCATTAGTTCTGCAAGAATTCTCTCTATCACTGTGTGTAAAGAAGTTCCCAAAGACTACTGGAAAACAAAACTTGCTCATATAAGCAGCATGGTTATATACAAGTATTAAAAATTCTGTACATGGGCTGGAGAGATGACTCAGAGGTTAAAAGCACTGACTGCTTTTCCAGAGGTCCTGAGTTCAATTCCCAGCAACCACATGGTGGCTCACAACCATCTATAATGAGCTCTGGTGCCCTCTTCTGGCATGTGTACATGCAGGCAGAATACTGTATATATAATAAATACATTTTTAAAAATTCTGTACATTGCAGACATAAATAATAAAGACAATAAATGCACAATTAAAAACATGTTACAAAGATGTAGAGCAAACTAAGGACTAAATTGTATCTTTTAGATTTTCAAATTTTATATTTAAAAATCTGTAAAATACCCTAAAGAATGTCACAATGAGTGCTGGCAACATGGCCCAGTGAATGACAACATTCATGAAATCCCTGGAAGATGTCACAGTGAGAGCTGGCAATATGGCCCAGTGAATGACGACATTCATGGTATCCCGGAAGCCATCAGGTAGAAAGGAAAGAACCTACTTGTACAAATTATCTTCCAACCCCCACATACTCTCACATACACACACACATACATGCAAAAATATAAACTAAACATTTTACGAAGATCATCACAACCAATGTCATGAATAGCTAGATTCAAATTCACAAGTGTTCTTTTTTCTTCACGTAAATGAATTCTAGTAAATAATAAATAGTGACATGAAGTTTTAAAAAGTGTTGCTAATTTGTCTTTAGAGGAACTTTATGTTGACACAAAACTCAACACAGATGGAGATTTTCTGCAAACCCATGCCCCATGCACAATCAACAACACCCATACCCAATTGGCTTGCTGTGACCTGGTATGCACTATTCTTAGCCTGAGGGTTCAGTCTTTGTGCGGTTTGTGGGCCTGAGCAGAAGTTTACTAACATGTCCACATTTCACTGCCTTCCAGAGTCATACCACTGCCCTAAAGACTGTCCGTGTATTGGTGTTCCCTTCTCTGCCCATTCTCTGAAGAGTCACTGATCTTTTTTACTGGCTTTCTGATTTGGCCTCTTCCAGAACGTGATCACTGGAACCGTTCTGTGTGTTGTCTGTTAAGATCGACTCCTCTCGCTCAGCAAGCGTGTCTTGTCATGGTTTAATGGCTCATTTCTCTTGGAACCAACATAAAATTTCAGTATAAAGATGCCACTTCCAGATGGTAAATCCCATGAGCTTAATAAGGAAAGGCTAACATCAACCTACTCTAAAACTATCAATTAGTAAATATTAAAACACTGATATTGAAATATCTTAGAAATCCATAATAATCAAAGTATTATAAAATGAGATCATGAATAAAATATATCCAGGAGTAATATCTAGTACATATAAATATCAGGTATTAAAAACTTGACATTTAAACTCCTGATAATGAGATGGTATTTGAAGCCTGTGGTCATGTGTTAACAGTGTTACTTTGGATACAACTTAAATTCATCCACACCGTTATTTATAGCGAAGACACTGAATGCCAGGCAGTAAGGTAAGAATTTGCATTAATATTGGTTTATTTATTTAATCTTTCCAAAATCTCCTAATGCCTCTAATTTAAATCTATTGAAAACAGGCCCAAAGAGATTGGATATCTCCCTCCTGTAGGAAGCAACAGCTCAGCTAGAATGCAAATGCTCGCCTCTGCCATACCTGGAATACTTTTTCTAAGTCAGGCTTCCAATTTTTGTTTTGGCCACACGTAATTTCTATTCATGATCTTTATTTCCTCAGTGCCCTTCACTTCTGGAGTAGCCCCCAGAAGTTTCTATTAGTACACAAACTTGATTTTAATAAATATTTTCAGACAACATTGTGTAACGTTAACTGCCTGAGGGTTACTGAGATGATGGCTGGGGAGGCTTGAGCTCTGCCTCCTGGGCATGTTAGACCTTGCCAAGGAGATAATATGGCTGATTCTGAGCAAGTCCAAGGAAAATGACAGTACAAGCTTGGATCTTCCTCTTCTTGGAGGTCCTAGCTTACTTTGAGAAAACACAGCTGTGCTCTTAGCTCCTGGATGGATTGGGTTGCCAGCTGCTTTAAAGGCCTCCGGGAAAGTACTCATACTCATCGATCACCAAAGAACTGGAAACTGGAAGTGGTGCTTCAGTCCCTCAGCCTTCAGCGCTTTTGCTCTGTCTCCACAAAGAAGCCAGTGCAGATGTGCTATTCCTTACGGTGATGCTGGCTCAGTCACAGCCAGCCTGCCTAGAGCCTAACTCCTAACTTACCAACACTCATCCATAGAAAACAAAAGCACACCACACCTACTGAAAAAAATCCATGACTTGCTAGTGATTTATAACTTTTATTTTTCCCTCTTTAGCCAGGATGCAGCCCTTGTTTCATTAGGTTTATTATGTTTTTAATTACCTTTGGGATCTATTTGGTGCCTAATTATCTGTATGACAGGAAATTAAACTAAGCTTCTCTTTGTCTGCAGGCACTGGTAACCCCAGCCCACCCTCCCCACTCTCTTTTTTGCCCCGTTCCTTTTTGTTTTTCTCAGAATGACAACATGAGTCACAAGTCTAAACCAACATAAACTTGCTGGAATCCATTTAGACTGGGAGCTATGAAACGTTCAGTTATCGGTGGCAGGTTTTAGACCACTAATTGTCAAGGGATTCATTGTAGTGGTTTTCCCCATCGTGGGCAAGCATAAGGTCTTTCAAGTCTGACTTCTCAGGTTAAATTCTGTCATTGTTACTTAGCTATAATGCGTTCTGTAATTTCTCCACCTCCCAGTGTTTTAAGATATGTTTATTTGTAAAATGGAAATAATTATAATTCTGTACAGGCTGGCTTAAAGTTAAATGTGACAACATAAGTAAGTATGTGGAGGTCTTCCATCCCAGGTCCACTGTAACTAACTGCTTAATAAATCATCACTCTTATTGTTAGGCAAGTCAATATTTGCAAATATTTAATGATGTTTGGGCTGTCAGGTATCTGGAGTCTCTCCCCATCAGGTAAACAGCATAAGCTTTGGCAACCACTGAAAACTGTAAGGACAGTACAAGACAGGGAGACCTCTCACATACAGGTTGCCCTATACTCCAGCTCTTGTCATGGTCATTTCCCAGATGCCACAGACTGCTCAGGAGCTGTGAGTGCCAACCATCTGCTTATAGAAGATGCTGCGTCCCTCTTCTCCCAGTTTGTATATCTTGCTTTAACTCTGTTACAGTGTCTTGCTGGGGTGCACCCCCACCTGGAAATCTATAAACCACGACAATGAAGTAGAGTGGGTGTGGTAGTGTATACCTTTAATCCCAGCACTCAGGAGGCAAGTAAACGTTATTTACAGCTTTCTTCTTCATCATCATTAGTGGACATTTTAGGAATAATATATGCTGAAACACTAAGGGATAATGAAAATGTACAATGTATCCATCCAGTCTCAGGTTCATTTTTCAAAGCTTTCCCTTCATGTCAACTTTCATCAAATAAGCTTGGGCTTTTACCAGAAAGATGTGAATATTAAATTGGGGTACTTGGATCTCAGTGGTTCAGAAGGAGCCCTCATGCCTCCCAGAGCTTAATCTGCCAATCCGAGTGACAGCTCTGCAAGGAGGTAATCTGGCAGCAGCAAGAGAGACACAATCACACATAAACCAAGCCAGGCTGTGATGATAATTGCAGTGTGCCAGTCCCTGGTATCCTAGGAGTAATTACCCTGACATTCTTTATCTCTGTGTGCTAGATGTGATATAAAGCAATTATCTAGTTGCCTTTTTGGAATATTGATGCCTGAGCTGTCTGCGCGTTCCTCTGCTCTCATGCTGTGACCCCGCAGGACTTGCTCCTGACACCTTGAGTTTCTCATGCAGCCTGATAAGGAACTCGGGCTTAATCTGTCCTTTCTTAGGATGAGCCTCTCATGTTTACCTCTGTGTAACCGGGCGGAAGTACTAATAGCATGGGCTGCTGCCATTTTCTTTTTCCGCCTGCAGAATTTGATTTGTTTATTGAATTCTCCAGCGCCACGTCCCCTCCTGCAAATATTGGTACAGTGGCATTTACAGCTAATTGTAAACTCTCCTCATCGCAGAGGCGACCATTATTGTTTTTCTCTATAATTACTGACAATGGTCCCAGTGTTCGTGAAGCACTTCTCATAGTCCCACTTTAATAGTACCCAAGGAATATGGAATAAGATTTATTAAGGCCACATGCTTCAGATTCATGCTCACTTCCCGGGAGTAATGCCTGAAAGCATGAAAATTTATGCACCCCCCCAGTAGGTGGTCTATTTTTTAGCTTAAAATTGCATTCTGTCAGTATTTTGCGTTCATCTAAATAGTACACGCGCTCTCTCTCTCCCTGTATGTGTGTGTGTGTGTGTGTGTGTGTGTGTGTGTGTCTGTCTGTCTGTATGTCTGTCTGTCTGTCTCAGTCTCTGTCTCTTTCTCTGTCTTTTTGTCTCTGTCTCTGTCTGTCTCTATGTCTGTCTGTCTGTTTCTCTCTCTCTCTTTCTCTCGCTCTCTCTCTCTCTGTATCTCTGTATGTTATTAGACTTTTCACTGGAGCATGGACCAGCATGCCTACATTTGCAATATTTTCTATCAATTTTTCTATTGCACATAATAGGAAGCATCTAGTATCTCTCAAAAAAGGCTGGAGGAAGTTGCTTCCTGATGCTGTGTATGGCTGGTTCTTCATTGCCCCCTCACATGAAGTTTAGGATGATGCAACCTACAGCAGCAGCAGCAGCAGCAGCAGCAGCAGCAGCAGCAGCAGCAAGAAAACCATGCCACATCCATGGCATTGTGATGATTCAGGCCACACATTTATCCACGGGCTCTTCCGTGGTCTGTGCTTCTATCCCAGCAAAGATATCTTAGTGTCAAGACCATATGTGTTTGCATGTGGGCTGCAGGAATCCCTACTTGAGGTGAAACACCACAAGGCACATGGCTTCCTCTCCATGCATTTTTCTTCTATCATTGGGAGACCAGGGGAGTCATAACTTTGCCCTGCAGCTGGTTTACAGGAAGGATAAAAACCTCAAGTATGGAAAGTCTCCATACAGAATGGGCATTTCATTATTCCTTCTCATTCATTTTCTGGCTTCTCTGTCTGTGTGCCCATCTGTTGAAGTAAAAGGCTGAGTAATTGGGTTTCTGAATCCCTTGATATCTCTATAAAAGGAATGGGCATCTTATCTGTTATTCATTTCCCATGCCCTATAACCAGTTCTTAGTGCGTGCTCTGCCCACGCTACACAAGGATGCATTCCTCTGTGTTTGGTACAATCATTTATTTGCCTGTGTTCTTTATAAGTTTTGGGCCTTATTTTGTGTATGTATGACATGCTAAGTGGATGCATTTGTGCTTTCTTACTTTTTGTGATGATCTTGCTGGACACACTGCTGCCAAGTTCTATCCATGTTACTGGGTATCTCCAGCCTATTTCTCACTGCTCACTGCCTTCTGGGATTCCATGGCATGGAATCTGACTCTGCCATTTATCCAGTGATGGCTGGAAGACCCACTCCAGTCCTCACCACCACCACTACAGACAAATCTTGTATTTCTCCCTTACAGTTCTGTCTTATATTCTCTCTGTGTCCACTCTCAATAGACAGTGAAACAGTTCTTAAATCTGATTGGCTAGATTATGATTTTTTTTCTGTAATATCCATCAGCGTACCTTATCACCTGAATTTCCCATGTCCATTTATTGTATTATGTTATTTAATATGCTGACAGTTTCTTTTTATCGATGGCTCTTAATATATTGACAGTTTTGTCTACATTTCCTCTTGAGTACCTGGGTTTGTAGGTCTGTGCCACTCAGCCTCGTCTTCTTTTTAATTTAAGAATGTATTATGGTGGCACTCAGAAGAAGGACAGCAGGTCACCGAGAAGAGACTTGGTACCCTATGAGCATATACAGGGGGAGGTAATCCCTCTGAGGAACAGTCATAGGGGAGGGGAATAAGGGGAAAATGGGAGGGAGGGGAGAATGGGAGGATACAAGGGATGGGATAACCATTGAGATGTAACAAGAATAAATTAATAAAATTTTAAAAAAAAAGAATGTATTATGAGCCTTAACAATATCTATGCCCTTTTCTGTATTTAATTTAAGTATTTTATCACTTCCCAGGAATTTCCTTCCATGTCTCAAGTGTTCTTTGCTGTCTTTTCTTTCTTTGGGGGGCAGGAGTATATACTTTTGTTGACTAGTAATTTTGATTTCTAAAGACCTAGTGGGAAACCAAAGACAATTTTCTAGAAACAAACAGGATGAACATGAAGTCCGTATGGGGCCTATACTGTACTGAACTTCTGCCTTTCTCTCTAGAATCCAGTACCTGATGCCAACTCATGCACCCACCAGGATATACACATAGCACATCCCAGTAGCCCTTAGTCTCCCCTAGATTGTATGGCTTTTAATTATTAGTGTCATTGATCTATGACTTCTCCTTTCTCATTCTCTCTAAATGATTTTGGGGAAGGCATGCAAAAGCCTACTTCCACTTGTCACCTTGTCATGATCTCTTTATTTTCTTTTTTGTTTTTGTTTTTGAGACTGGGTTTTGCTGGCTGTCCTGGACCTTGCTCTGTGGAACAGACTGGCCTCAAGTCTAATGGTCCACCTGCATCTGCCTCCAAAGTGCAAGAATGAAAGATAGGTATCACCATGCCCAGAACTTGTCAGGATCTTAGAACAATTCATTTCACTATCGTTTTCACTTGCCATGGTCTCCTTCCTCACTTGTGTTTAGTTGCCTTGCAAACCATGGGCACATCTTGACAACTTAAAATGATCAGAGTTAAAAACAGGCATACTTCTGCTGTGCGCAGAGCCCTCCATCAGAAGGCAGATCTCTTCTTTCTGGGAAAACTGACTTATGTACGTTTATTCTTAGAGAGAGTATCAGAGAGAGCTTTTGAAAATTCAAAATTATTTCACTTGATTATTCATGAACAAAATATGCCCAGTCACAGAAGATAACTATTTTGTGATACTACTCAAATGAAATAGCTAGAGTCATCAAATTCATAGTAACATAAAGTGGAGAGAATAGAATGAAGGAAGATATGAAAGTTATTTTAAAGCAAGTATGTAAGTTTTGTTTTGAAGGATGAAATGTTTGGGAGACCTGTTGTATAACACAGTTTTAACACTAACCCATAATTTAAGAGTGGTAAAAATACGAATTTAATTTATGATTGGGTATTTGTCATGCTTAAAAATAATGGATCTTGCAGTTGTTTGGGGAAATAAATTTAAGGAATCTTTTGCCCAAAACAATTTATAGTAGTGGAATCAACTTCTAGTAATTTAACAATGAATCATTAACAGGGCCCGTCCCAGGAGTTCTCCAGGAATCTCTACCACAGTAGCAACCCCCACCAGTTGCCCAGTTCCTGGAGAATGGCATTTTCATTTATAAGTTTACAGGCTTAGGTTGCCAGGTTCCAGTACTTCAGAGGGCTGCACCTTAACCACATGCACCCCTCCTCCTCACTTCTCTCATGTGCTCAGTGTTCACATTTTTACCTGGCACTGCAAAACCTCCTCCCATGCCATCTGGAGCTCAGGGACACCCTAACTGCATGCCCATTCTGTGCAGTACTTATCAATCATTTGGCCTGAAACCTCCTTCCTCTGAGAACTGTCTGAATGGAGTCGCACATCACTGCCTTGTCTAGTGGGCCAAAAGTCTCATCAAAGTCCGTATGTCTAGAACATTTGGGTTTGAAGCCACATCAGAGCCCCTACACTCTCATCAGAGCCACTGGCATGCTGATGTCTGTCTGTGGAATTAATAACTTTCAGTACATCAGTTACCTCAGAAGACACTCTTTCTTAGTTTTTACCTTGTGCTCCAAACCCCAAACCTTCAATTATGGATCAATATGATTGAAATCACTAAAATGTGTAAGTAGAAAGCAACACAGAAGTAAGTACATGAAAATGTGAGGTGGTGCTCTGTGGGCAGTGAGGTCGTCTGTGGTATGCATGGTGTGTTCCATAAAGTAACTTGGCACTCTAATAGAGGCAGGCGCTGTAGTGAGGGCACACTAGAAGATGCAAGTTACACTAGCCTAATGTTCTACCTTCAAATAAAACACACCATTCAGATTACAGAGATATTTTCTCTGAGCTATCCATATGTATTGCACTGTTCAGTCCTCCCAACAAACCAATGGATAAGCGGTATTCTAGTTCCACAATGAGAAAAAATTAAACTCAGAGATCATTTGTAGAAGCTGGGAATCCATGATACACATACATTCAGAGCCTTCTAAGGTAAATTTCAAAAAAAAATTTTTTTTGGAGAATGATTTGTCATAATTACCTAAATATGTGTATCCTCGTGGTGACTTGGAGCAGGCTCCACTTTACAGAGAGTGAGCTGTTGATGCCACATTTGCTCATGGATATGAGTGACCAAAGGGCTTTGTAGGGAGAGCTGATAAGAATGCTTCTCTCTGCGGAGCCTGCGGTGGTCTGTTTTGTAGCCTCCAAGGTGAACAGTAAACAGCTAGGTAGCAGCTAGGTGATGAGTAGACCATTCCAGACATTAGCTGGTTAAAGTCAAGCACTTGGCAGCCTCCTTGAGCATTTAACTCGGAGATCCATGATCATTCCTTAGGCCTATATTGACTCATTGATTAAAATGTGCTGGACTTGGTCAATGTTTTCCATAGCAAGTCATTTATTAGGCATATTATTTGAGAAGTCTGGAATGCTCTAAGAGCTAATTTAAAGTATAAGTGTCCTTGACAGCCATGACAGGAAATTACCCTCATAGCCTTTTAGGCTCTTACAGTGATTTGCAATACACTTTCAGGAAAGGGCTTTTCAGTGACTCAGCTTATTATGTATACATTCTACCTCTAGAAGAAGTCATATATTGCATAGGAGAAATTAGGAGGCCAAGGCATTCTTCCTTATTAAAAATGTGACAAATACATAGACTTTCTATGGCCACAAAGTTCCTTGAGAATCCTAATGTTGACCTTAGGTCCATGGGCTCATTGTAGATTTAATGTGTATCCCGTTAGTAACAGTGCAAATTTTACCACCATAATAAGATGCTAGATGTGGCT
>OU015742.1:7658117-7668781 GCA_907169655.1 Acomys percivali | reverse complement strand
TGTGTGTGTGTGTGTGTGTGTGTGTGTGTGTGTGTGTGTGTGCAAAAACAATACATACTCAGCTTACTAGAGGGCCACCTGAAAAGCTTTCAAATTGAAAAAGAATGACCCCTTGAAGAACTCTTAAAACCCTTCTCCTGTTCTGAAATAGTTGTGAAAGTTGTTTGTTTGTTTTGGGGGTGGTTTTTTAGTTTTACTTTGAAAGCAAAGTTTCACAGATAGCTGCTAACATGTGGCAAATCCAATGCAGCTTTCAGGCAGAAAAATGTAAGGTTTGGCTTCCAACTCAAGCCTAAGGAGAGAAGCTTCAACAACATAATTCTGAGAATTCCAAAAACACTTCTTTGAATTAGGACGCAGATTGCTCATATCTGAATAATGTAGTAGTTTAGAAATGGTTTGGTACCTTTTACTGTAGAGCAGAGGGTAGGTCATTGCCCTTATGGTTGGATTTATTTGGGTCAAAGGATAAAAAGTGGTATATTAAGACTAGAAACCTAGAAAAGATCTAGTGTGGGATTAATTTGGATTTGGTCCAGTGGGGTCACCAGGAGTATAAACAGACTGTAGCAGAGAGAATCTAATAATAGTGCCTAGGTCAGGTGAGGGCAAAGGTGATGTCACAGAGAAGATCAAAGGCCTAGAAAAGGGTCCCACAGGGTGCTGTATGGTGGTAGCATAAGTCTGGAAACAGTAAAGAATCTACAGAATCACTTCATAAAAAATAAAAAGTATTAAAGACCAACAATCCTGGAATATAAACCTCTTGTCTCTGTCTCTTCCATTTTGTTCAGCCCATAAAACCTCCATCAAATGTCAACAAGACAAGAGGTCAGGGGTAACTAAAAAAAGGTCCATCTGCCTCCCCAGCTTCTAGCCAATGTGAAGTGGACAGCATGTGACATCGACACACATTTGATGTTTGTCATATAGTAGACAGCATTCTAAATGTTCTAAAAACAATACTATACCTTGCAGACGTTAATTTTCTTTTAAGTATTTTATTCCTTTAAAAAATTTCATTATAATTTATTCAAATTACTTCCTGATTTTATCCCCTCTTTTGTATCTTCCTATTCCTATACTCCCTCCCTCTTTTACCCTATTCCCCTCCCCTAGGCCTCTGACAGAAGGCCACAGCCCATCAGGTCTCATCCAGATAGCCTGTTTCTCCTTCCTCTGTGTGCCCACGGAGCCTCCCCAGCAAGGAGAAGTGATCAAATTGGGGTACCAGAGTTCATGTCAGAGGCAGTGCCTGTGCCCCCAAAACCCGTGGAGAATGAACTGTCCATTGGTTAGATCTGAACAGGAGTCTAGGTTTACTGCATTCATTGTCCATGGTTGGTACAGTAGTTTTGTGCAGGGGCCCCAGGTCCAGATTTCTTTCTTTCTTTCTTTCTTTCTTTCTTTCTTTCTTTCTTTCTTTCCTTTTCTTTTCTTTTCCTTTTTTTTTTTTTGGCTTCGAAATGGTTGCTTAATTTTCTTTGGATATATCCAGTAGTGAAATTTTAAAAAATATTATATTAATTTATTTATATTACATCTCAATTGTTTTCTCATCCCTTGTATCCTCCCATTCATTCCTCCCTCCCTGTTTCCCCTTACTGCCCTCCCCTTTGACTGTGACCTAGGGGGATCTCCCCACCCTGTATATGCTCATAGGGTATCAAGTCTCTTCTTGGTAGCCTGCTATCCTTCCTCTGAGTGCCACCAGGCCTCCCCTTCCAGGGGACATGGTCAAATATGGGGCACCAGAGTTCATGTGAAAGTCGGTCCCCACTCTCCACTCAACTGTGGAGAATGTCCTTTGTGTTGGCTAGATCTGGGTAGGGGTTCAAATTTTACTGCATGTATTGTCCTTGGCTGGTGCCATAGTTTGAGAAGGACCCCTGGGCCCAGATCCAGACTTCTTAAGCACCTCTATTGAAGAATATAGATATAGATGAGTCTAAATTTTTTTAAGAATCGGGTGAGGGGTGCCCTTTTCTAGAATTTTCCAGAGGATGATGGGAGACATAGCCTAAGCTGCTTCCTCTTTGCTCTCCTGTCTTCTGTCTGCTCAGTGTAGAGGTACCTGAAGCCTGGTTAGATCATCTTGTACAACCTCCATCCTATACTGTTGATTCTGTTTCCCAGGACTGGGAAGGCTTGAGAGCACACTACTAAGATTTGAAAGCTGAGTTCCTGGGACTTCAAACAGATGCCACATTATGGAAGGTGGAGTGGGCAGAGCTCCAAATAGAGAATCAACACAGTCTGATTGTCCTTCTTCTCCCGTAGGATCAATTAGAAAGCCTTTCCCATGATGACAAGAAAGCAGGTTTGAGGTTAATATATATTTTCTACTAGGGTTCCCAGGTATGCCCTTTCATAAAACACACACACACACATACACACACACACACACACACACACACACACACACACACACGCATGTGCACATGCACAACAGAAGCATAATATATTATGTGTGGGAGAGAATCACCAAAATTTTATTCCTTGCCTGTCTGTGTTACTGGGTGTCATGTGTGCTCTTTAGCTGGACACCTTCCAGGACTGTATCCTGCTTATTGGATTGCATTGAAGCCATTACACCTTTTAAAATGTCCAAAGATGAAGCCATCAATAGCTACAATGAGCCCAGTCTACAAATTAGAGCTTGGCACCCGTTATCTGACACTTTGATATCGAGATTTAAAAAGCTGTTTCAGTCAAAACCACACAATACGATTCAGGCTTCTGAGGCCCTTGCTTTTGCTTTCTACATGAGGCAGAGTTTAAAGCTAAAAACCTTGGTTTGGTGTAACTTTTCTTTTTTTTAAATTTTAGCAGTAAGATCTTGGCCAAGATGCCCTCTGTGAGTTTGCTGCCTCATCACCTGTCAATGGAAAATATCAGATGGGTGATGCGAACCAAATAAACTAATGAAGGAATGTTGAGCTTCAAAACCACAAAAACTTATAAACGCCACTATTCCTAGAGAGAATATAGGAATGGGTAGGTTTAAATTTAAATATTGTTCTGTTGGTATTCAGTTCACATGGGGAAAAAACTGCATGGATTGTTTTTGGGAACCCAAGCCTTGACAGATAGGGGAGACACAGTGGGACCCAAGCTGCAGGTGGCCGACAGATGCCTTCCCACTGAAACATTTGTAGATTCCTCTCCAAGTGTCAAAAGGCTTTTCTTCCATGCCTTCCTTTCTCCTTTTGACTGTCAACTACCAGGTGATGGGCACAGGTGGAAAGACAGCTTAAAGATGAATTTAAAAGAAAAAGAAACAGAGGATTAGGCACTGGGGGTGTGGTTTAGTCAGTATAAAGCTTGCTTAGCATGCAGAAACCCTTAGGTGTGACCTCCATCTTAGCATGTATATGGCCTTGGGTTTGGCCTCCAGCTTTATTACAAAAACCTACTTTGGTGGCACAAACCTGTGATCTTACTACATGAAATGAAGAGACAAGCATGTCAAAAGTTCAAGGTCACCCTCACTTACATAGTACATTTGAGGCCACCCTGGGTTACACGAGACCCTATCTCAGGCGTAACACAAATAATGAAAGAACAGATGAGCAATACTTAAACATCACAACCCAGTATGTGATCATCAAAGATACATACACCATGTCAAAAGTATTATTTCTAAAGAGCTGTTACTTTCTACGCTCCTCAAACCAGAGGTTTGTATTCACCGGTTTCAGCACTAACTCCATAGTTGCTTCTTCAGGTTTCTAGTAGTCTGTCCATATTCCCTTAAATCCATTAGTATTAGCCGTTGTTTGTGATATTCCAGCTAGCAGTCATAAGCAAAACCCATTTGATTTTAATTTTTCATGGCTCACCCAGTCATTGTTTAATCATTTCTCCTATGATCTTCATTAAAAAGTTACCTGAAAAACCAAGAAAAAAAAAACCTTTATTATCCCCACTTTCACAGCAACACTTTTTCCTCTAGCTTATTTAAAGACAAGAGTGACTTCTGAGAGAGCATCAGAGCATATACCTGAGCCCCCAACATAGCTGTGTGCTGTCTAATATGCTGAGAGATGATCTCACAGAAAAGTCTTTGTTTCAGAGCCTGGAGGGGAAGGTAAAGACATTTGTAAAAATCAGAAACTCAGAGGAGACAAATGGGACTTGATGAGCACTTGAGATGAATACTACAGGGTAATGCGAGCAATCAGCAGGTTTGTGGAGAATATGCTGATCTCTGCAGAAAACAAATGCAGTGGCAGAGGGGAGCTTACAGGTAAACACGGGAGCTCAGGAATATTATTGCTAGAAAAGCCTTGACATTTTGACCATCTCTTATGGTTGCAGGCAGACGAGAAATGAAGGAATCTGTTTTTGCAATTGATTAGCTTTCTTGTAATAAATTCATCCAAAGTGGTATCAGAATTCTCCGAGCAAAAATCTTATCTCACAGCAATCAGCCAAAAAGCCCTCATTAATAAGAATATTTTCCCACAGGATGAGGAAACTAACAGGAAACACACACACACGCACACACACGCACACACACACACACACACACACACACACACACACACACACACACACACCAAGAAAGAAAGAAAGAAGACAGAAAGAAAGAAAGAAAGAAAGAAAGAAAGAAAGAAAGAGAGAGAGAGAGAGAAGCGTTGACTCAAGAATTACATAGTGAAAGGGAAGTCAGCTCAGCACACAGGCTAACTGCATTGTATTGAACATGTTCATTAACATCACCTTGTCTTGCTGGGTTTACTGTTGCCAGCACCCATCACTGACAATAACCTGCCCTCTGGCTTATCCAAGTCATGTAGAGTTCATCCTGTCATGCCTCATGCCTCAGGGAGACTCTTCTGTGGACGGGTCCTATTATGTCTCTCTCCTGATCAATCACAAACATCTCCAAACCAAAATAAATAAACAAAAGTAAATAAATGTACTGTGTTCTCACCCACATGTAAACAGGAATGATCACACTTTCTTCTTATAGAGACACAGGAAAGGCATGAGTGGCTTGTGGGACTCCAGTTCTCTCCTTGCCTGGAGGAGAGAGCCTCAATCCTTGCTGTTTGGTGAACACAGTCATATTGCTATTTCTTATTTGAAAAACCTCAGACAGGACACATTGAACTTGTTGATTGGAGTAGAAGGTAGCAGGGTAGGTGATTTTATTGACAGATAAGCACATAATCTGCTGAAAGCCTAGAGGTAGAGTGGTAGATACCTGCATGAGTTCCCACATCTTTCATTGAAGAATATAAAGCCAAGGCTTTTCACTGTATTGTGGGTCCTTTAGCAGAGGTCACTATATGCAGAATCAACAGCCCTTGTGTGTCCTTTCCACATGCCTGTCCTTCTCTTCTGAAGACATCACTCTGGAGCAGCAAAGGTCTGGTCACATTGTTTCAACTTAGCATGAAGCTTAGAGATTGTCCTGGCCTAGACTCCTCTGTAAAATGTGCTTTGACCTCTTTTGAGACTGTGGTACGCAACTTGAACTACTTCAGCTCTCTGCCAGATGTCACTTGCCCTCTTCCCTTCTGTGGTAATTCACCTTAAACCCCTCCCTCAATGGCTTTTAGCATGCAGATCTGCAATTCAGAGCAGGCATCCCAGGAAATCCAAAGGAAGATAGCTACTTTCTTTCAACATGTATAACATGTGCAAACCTAAAGGGGCTCTTTATTAGGTTGGAGAGTATTCCAAACCACAATAATCCCCTCCAAACTATCATGTAACATTTATCTAGAAGGAAAGGGGCCACTTGTTGAAAAATAAGTTTGGTAGAGAAGGGGGCTCTTGCATAAAAACTCCTGTGTGATGGAAACACATCTGAGATAGCTAGAAGAAAATTGGCATACGTGTAAGATGTTGCAATGGCTCAATAATTATTAGAAATGTTGCTATTTTACTTGTCATAGTAGAGGAAAGTCTCTGTTGGTTTTTCTCTGTCTGGGCATCCACCTCTATTTCTTAGAATGCATCTTAGGACCAAGACAATAGCTTAGTTATGCAAGTACATGATGCTTACTGTGGATGATCACACGAGCATGAGGATGTGGGCTTGGCACCCAGAACTCACAATAAAATGCCTGGACTGTAGGCACAGCCTGGTAATCTCCGTGCCAGGGAGGCAGAGGCAGGACGGTCCTTGGGGCTTGCTGAAAGGAAACCTCAATAGAGACACTGCCTTCATAAAATCCAATTGTAGGGCATTTATTTTGATTAGTGGTTGATGGGGATGGCCCCAAACCATTGTGGATGCTTTGATCTCTGGAATGGTGGTCCAAGGTTCTAGAAGAAATCAAACTGAGCATGTCACGAGGAAGCAAGCCAGTAAGCAACAGCATGGCCCAACCATGGCCGCTGTATCAGCTTCTGTCTCTAGGTTCCTCTCCTGTTTGATTTCCTGTTATGACTTCCTTAGATGATGAACAGTGATGTGGAAACCTAAACCAAATAAACCCTTTCCTCCACAAGTTTCTTTGGTCATGATGTTTCATCACAGCTATAGTAGTCCTAAAGGGGGCAGTTCCTAAGGAAGGACTCCAGAATATATCTCTGGCTACTACATATACAGGACCATACCAGCGCTCTGCCCAAATGTATCTTAGAGTATTTAGGCAATGGCCATCTAAAAAACAGTTATCAAAAACAAAAACAAAAACAAACAAACAAAAAAAACCAGTTATCTTGTTTCCTGATTGTTTCTGTCTCTCTTAGTTGCTGTTCTATTGCTTTGAAAAGATACCATGACCAAGGCATCTCATAAAAAAAAAAAAACAGTATTTAATTGGAGGCTTGTTTATAGTTTCAGAGGGTGATCATCATGGTCAGGAGAATGGTGGCATGCAGGCATGGCACTGGAGCAGTGGCTGAGAGCTTACTTACTGATCAGTTGGTTGGAGGCGGCGGGGGGGGGGGAAGGGAGGGAGGGAGGGAAGGAGAGAGAGAGAGGGGGGAGAGAGTTTGGATTGGGCCTGGTAGAGAGAGATTGGGACTGGTGTGGGCTTTTGGAACCTCAAAGGCCACACCCTCTACTTCTTCCTAAACAGTCCACTAACTAGGACACAAACATTCAAATATATGAGTCTATGGAGGCCATTTGCGTGGAAATCATCACACTATCTAATGGTGATATTGGTATTGGTGAGTGTGGGGGAAGTCTTTATAGTGTTGCTTTCATACTGTATCCACTTATTAGTTAGAAATTGTACCAATATCACTAGATCAAAGGTATGTACTATCTATCACATTGGCATTCCTTACCTAGACTCCTGAAAAATACCTTTTCATTCATATATAAAATGGTGAGTCCAAGGGCAAGGAGAAGGACATCAATAAAGCCATCCATATATTGGTTAGTTTCTGGTGAGAGGAAGAAGTAGGACATATCCAACAGAGGCAGTTAAACATTTCACGACAAATGGCAACTGTGAGATTGTTCAGCTTTTGTCGTTTGTGAAGGCCAGTTTATCTCTATTGTAGAAAAATAATCAATAAACTAGTGGGCACAAAAAAAGAAAGGATTTTACCAAGGCTGTCCGCTGTGCGGGACATTGCAGTGAGTAAAGTGACTAATAACAGATAACCAAACTGCAGACCGTTTGGAGAACAGGGAAGGTGTGGGTCTTACTGTTTTCTGGATACAATGTATTGAATTGCTTTCAATAATTATTCAATATAACACCTTTCTAGAGCTGTACTTTGGACTTGCTCACCACCATAAAAAAAACAGTATCTAGGTCATTTTATTATCCACCCTGGTGTATAATCCCTAACTCCGGTCATATCTGGCAAGTAGGCAAGAATTTTTTGTTCTGATTATTAGCTAGCCTTTAGCCTCTCACCATTTCCCCTGAATTGGCATGTTGCAGCATCTCATATCCACGGAAGAAGTATGCATACCAGGTAGATTTCCGTGGCCCCAAACAGAACATGGCACAGAACTAGAAACGATAGCCTCAATGCAAGGGAATTAAGGAGTAGATGCCTCCATTTTCCCCCCTCATTCTTCTTCCTTCCTTTAGTTTCCTCACTTAGCCATGCAAAGAAGAACTAACAATATTTTCTAAGTGTGTATGTGTGTGAGTGTGTGTGTGTGTGTATGTGTTTTAATTTACTTTTTAGACTCGTGTTCATACACTGAAAACATTTCTGGGAATAAAGCCTGGACAGGTTTATTTGGAAAAAGCTAGCACACTGACTCTGTAGCATGCCAGCACTGAGCCCTTTGTCCAAGAATAAAGTGCCTACGATTCAGAAGACCTAATGGGGCCATCCCAGCTATCAGCTATACCAACAATTGTTAGCCATCTCCACGAAGTTGGACCACAAATTTTGGCATCACTTCTTAGAGTCACTGTTAATTTTGTAAGAATGCCATGGTCTTCTGAAGCCAGCAGAGATACATGGCCCAACATTGGAGGAAGTTCTTGGTGAGGCAGAATTTCTTCTTCTTGGTTGCTGGGGGCTTCCACTTTCAAAGCAGGGACCTTACCCTCTCTATAATCTTTACTATAGAAACACCAGGAATTCCCTGATAGTGGTTTACTCAGATCCACTAGTTTCTATTGTAAATCTCAAAACGTAAGATGAAATTATTCCATAGCACATTGTATAAGTGTCTAATCTTCTTATACTTTCAATTGTTCATGCTAATCTGGTTGTTTTTACTGTTTACTTGATCTAACCCAAACATTCCTTTAGTACAAATATCTGTACCCAGATACAGGTCTATAGATTGAATTTTACTGGAAGAAAATCACTCAATGTAGTGACTTAGTTTATAAGGAAGGTAAATGTCACTTAAAGGCCCCTTTGAATTTTATTCCCATATAGTCCTTTCAGAGACATTTTTCTTCCTTATAAACTAACCAGCCATGTTGATGGATTTTCTTCCAATATCTACATATTCAGACTCTTGCAAGGGCACTTAAATATTTCCACAGGCTTGTTTTCTTCATCTACCTGAAAGGAAGCTTACATGTACCACTCTTTTTCATCTCCTCTGTGATAAGAGAATTGTACCTCAATAAGTCATAAGCCCTTATCTCTCTGAACATTCATGACTCTACTGTCTTAGGGCATCACTCTTCGTAATATAATTTTTTTTCATGTTCTCCTTCAGCTGACATAGAAAAGATGCAAAATGAAGACAGTATTGATTTTTTTCTCCATACTCATATGTGGCAGAGACTAATACAAAGGACATTAGTTAGAAAAGCAAATGTACTTGTGTTTCTCAATGAATAAGATGGGATGAGACAAATATTTGATTATTTACTAATTGATAACAAAAACTCTGTATAATTTAATCGCACATGAAATGTATGCATCTGAAAATACCAAACTGAAAAGATGTCAGATGATAATCTGTTCCTAACTTTCTTTAAAACAATAATTCTAATGAGTTGTGTGTATGAAATAAATGTATTTTTGTCCATGTCTGACAACATAGAGTTTATCTAGCACTTTCTGCAACTCACCTTCCTAACTGACCACTGAAAACATCTCCTCCGTCTTATTCCAGTCCTAACTTCTTATCGTCATTCAAGGAATCTTGTGTTTATTTATTTATTTATTTATTTATTTATTTATTTATTTAGTATGTATGTGTAGACCTGAGTATATGTACATGCCTGCATGTAACCACAGACGTAAGAAAAGGGCATCAGGGCATAAGATCCTCTGGGAACTGGAGTTATAAGTGCCTGTGAGATACTTGTTGAGAGTGTTGGAAAATAAACACTTTAAGAGAAGCAAATACTATTGACCATTAATGCATCATTCAGGGCCTATATTCCTATTTCTTAATTGTAGTCTAGTCACAATGTCTGTTGGTATCCTAGATGCTCTACCAACATGCCAATTCAGCATGTACATAAGTGATCTGTTTATATCATTGAAAGTAACTTTACAGACACCTGTCAACATATCTACACTCTTATCCTGACATCTAATTACCCTAATGAACTTACTATAGCACAGGCATTTCTTCTGAACTGGTCTCTCTACTTCGTCAACTGGAATGAGCCATCGAAGAAGGCGAAACTGTCTTAGCATCATTCCATTTAAAATTCTTCAGTTTTTAGCTGTTTCTTCTTTAGCAGAGTACATAAAGGTCTTTGAGTCCCCCTACTATGCCTTCTTTAGGATGCTCTGGTCACCTCTCATTCAGACCCCAGGTTGTGATTTCTTACATACATCAAGACTTTTCCCACCTCCATTTCTGGCTTGTTTTTCCCACCACTTAGGATAGTCTCACTATTATTCTCAACTGATTAGGTATTATCCATCTTTCAGGACCCATAATGGGTTTCAGGCTTCCAGTGGACCTGGCTCCTTTCTTTCCTTCCCATCCTAAGATTTTCCTATCTAATTCTTGCCGCCGTCTTGCTCCTCTTGAAGCAGAGCCGAGAAACTCCATTATAGTATTCTTGAAGTTAACTGCAAACACATTATCAATAAATGCTTCTCAAGTGCTTAATCCAGAAAGAAGTATGAAAATGATATCCTAGAAGTGTCAATCAGATTTTTAAAAGGAAAAAGGAGGAAGAAGGGGAGGAAGAGGAGGAGGAGGAGAAGGAAGGAAGGAAGGAAGGAAGGAAGAAGAAGAAGAAGAAGAAGAAGAAGAAGAAGAAGAAGAAGAAGAAGAAGAAGAAGAAGAAGAAGAA
>OU015742.1:7637586-7648113 GCA_907169655.1 Acomys percivali | reverse complement strand
TGTGTGTGTGTGTGTGTGTGTGTGTGTGTGTGTGTGTGTGTGTGTGTTTGTACCAGTTTATCTCATTAATTTCTTCTCTACTATTATATACTGAGGCTCAGGAAGTCTGTTATCACACTCCAAGTATGACTCTGCTGCTCAAGAACAACTCTGCATCAGGCACATGGTAGCCCCCGGGGCTTGAGAACTAGGAAAAAAATGTCCTTTATTCTTTCATTAGAGGACATTCCACTTATTTTCAGGCATTTCATGCTATGATGATTGTGCTACCTACTTTGATGAAGCATAGGCCAGAGATGAAGCTTAATGGAAGCATTCTGGAAAACAGTACCTCTTGAAATATGCATCAAAGTATGGAAAAGGGGTCTCTGGAAAAGCACCAATACACACATGAGAAACAAGAAGCATCTATCTCTTATACATATGGATGTAGGGGGTGGTGAGTGAAAAATGAGGGCAGGCAGGCCAGCACAGCAGTTAAAGACTTTGGGACTGTGTTAAGAGATTAATGTCATTCCTTTGGATGCATTTTCATTCTCAAGGGCTGGTTCTAGAGCAAGTAGGCAAGCAGTGAACGGCTGAGACCTGTGCAGAGAGTTACACGGAGCTTGATTTAAAGCAGCACTCTGTGAAAGCAGGTGGACGAAGTAGAGTGCTTATAGGAAATGAGGTATACAAACCAGAGGCTTTGGACAAGTCCTAATCTCTGAGCTTGAGAAACTTGGCAGGTTACATACCATCCTGAGTGAAGGATTAGATGAAGTGAGGAAAGATAGAATGAATTTTCCCAATGAGTTCATAACAAGACCTGTATTAAGAAATAAAGCCTGGGATATCAAAGAAGTGATGGTCACTTTGTAGCTGGAGGACAAGAAAACTTTCCCAAGTTGGATATTTAATCACTGCAGGGAGAAGCAAAAGGCCCCAAGGATAGCGTTTTGAAACTGTATTTTTTTTGTACAAAACTTATCACTTGTGAATGACTTTATAATGTTTCCTGACTCAGAGAGTAAACCAAACATGAATGGCAAATACGCATCAGATGCAAAGATGATGTCTGTACAGGATATGGATGCTGGTTACTGTTAAAGTCAATGTTAATTTACTGAGAATAGGGGAAAATCTTGACTATTTTTACTTTATAATTTATATAATGGAGCCTTGAGACATTCATTCCCTGGGACCGTAGGGAGGCTCCCTGCTTTATAAGATGCCTGTGACATCACCTACTGTAGGTATACAAGAAATAATTCACTACTTTTGATGGCATCGTTGCCAGTTGAATGGAGCAGAAAGATTACAAGAACTGGAGGAACAGGAAAGTTGGCTTGGTTCACGTGCTTTCTAGTGATAAGAGGGAAATGGTACCCACGAAATCTCAACCTGACTGTCTACACAAGACCTGAGTGATTCCAATGACAGTTTACATCCCAAAGTAGATGATGGGAATCTCACAGGGCCCTAAACCCAGATGAAGAGCCATATGCAATTAACAACTGATGAGAGAGAGAGGGTGAGTTCATCTTTCCCTGGAATAAGCCTTCCCAATGATTGGTTGTTTAATACCAATTGGTCAGCCTCACAAACATATATGTGCTGGCAACATTGAAGGGACTCAGCAGGTTTATATATATATATAGTGGTTAAAGAAAAAGAAGTCATGAATGTGGTAGGGAGATGGTAGACCTGGATATGAAAAGAAAGAGGGGAATGATGTAATTATATTTAAAATAAAAAACTTTAGACAAGGTTTTATGGGTATTTAAGTGTACACAGTACCCTACAAATACATAACTGTTCCCAGTTTTAAAAAAGACATTTTAAAAAGAACAACAAATATGACAAATAAATAATTAAAAACTAAGAAGGGATATAAATTATAAATAGAATTTTTACTCATATTTTTATAAATATAGAGACAATAATTATAGACAGTGTCAAGATTCTAAGACTATATCTCTGAGGCCTGGGGTGGTCTCATGTTAGAGAAGTTTTTAGAAGAAATAAGGTGCTGTGTGTCTTTCTAAGTGATAACTTACTGAGTGCAGATAGTCTTAAGTATAGTGTCAATGAGCTCAGCTGTTCTACAAGCCAAGTGCTGTTTCGGTGTTCAGATTGCATGCACTTTATTACTTATTGCTCCTTCAAACAGATTCTGCTCATTCAAACTCTCCTGTTCTGTTTCAAATCATTTTCATTTCCACAGCTGTTTTGAACAATCCCAGCATGGGATATTCACCTCAGATGAATCAGGTTTCATAAGTTCTTTACTCACCACGCTATTACTGAACACTGATGACTCTTTTAGCCTGAATGGCCTCAAGGGACATCTTAGAATCCACCACTGTTGTTCAGAAAACTTTACTTGGGCCATGCATCCTATAAAAGTTATTATTTTCCCCCAAAATACGTGAAGAACTGTTTAAAAATTTAAAAGACCTTCTAAGCAGTTTATGAATATGTTATTAAATAAAAAACGCTGATGGAAATGCAGGGTTACTTTCCCTCCAGACACAGCACTACCAGTAGTGACTTATTCAAGTTAAAAAAAAAGTAAGACCTTTGTATTTAATGTGTCTGGGTGCTTTGCTTGCTCCTATGACTGTGCACCTCTGTGCCTGCAACTATGAAGGCCGGAAGTGGCCATAGAATCCCCTGAAACTAGAGTTATAGATATTTATGTGCCAACACATGGGGGCTGGAAATGGAACACACAGGTTCACTGGACGAGCTGCTCTTAAGTGCTGGTCATCTCCTCGGCTCCTCCCATGGCTTATTTAAGACTGCAGAGAAATAATGTGACTGTGAAGGAAGGTACGTCAAATACAACTTCCAATTGTCTTGTGCTTCCAATGCTTCTTGGAACTTGCCTCTAATACTGGTATTTTTGACTAACGAACACATATTTCTCCAGCTCCAACATATGGCTTCTGTACTCTGCTATCGTTAGTAAAGTGGAAAAGAGAAAATGCAACCAGAGATGAAATTCACATACTACACGAGGACGCACCTATTATGTTTTCAAGAATGGGTGATTTAGCCTTTTCAAGTCTGCATGGATACAACAGGTTTGAGTAGATTTTGTAGACATCCCCCTGAGACGTTTGTGATATGTTTAGATAGGTTTGCTCAAAGCCAGGTTCTTTTTTTTTTTTTTTTTTTTTTTAAAGTTTAGTTTGGGAAGGTAAAAATAGACTTGCAATAATGATGCTTGGATTTCTGCAAGATGAGATGTGCTTAAGACTCTGTCTTTGTGTTTCTTCAGAAAGAAGCTCAGCCCCAAAATCGCTTATGGAATAAAAGAAAGAGAGTGAAGTAGTAATAGAGGGAAGGGAAAGGCATGGGACTGACATCACCTTCCAGCTCATCTGGAATCATGGGAAACTAAAGCTTCACTCTTCAAAGGAATGCTGAGGTCCACATTCACACTCAAAGCTCCAGGTCATCCTGCCCAGGGGAGAGGAAAGCAACCTATTCACACTCCTCCCCCAGCATGGTTGAGAGCTATTCCTGGGAACCTTTGTCTTCAGGCATACCATATGGAAAGGTCACCAGCAGCAGGCAAGGGTCCTGGGTAAGGCAGTGAGGTTTTTGGCAGTGGGAAGCCAAGAGGGTCATCTCAGAAGAGAGGTTGGGTGGACAAGGATGTGGCGCCACTAACAACAGTTGCCTCATTCTGAAAACTCATACAAACGAGTTTTTGGATTCTATAGAGCTAATTATTTTGGCCAAAGGTTTGTGATTTAAAAAAAAAAAAACCTGAAAATTGATTGCTCCCTCCAAGCTTGTATGAACATGCAGTCCTGGGCAGAAAGAACCTTTCTCTTAATATGATATTTCTGTGATTTTCTTATAACATAATTGGAAACATAATTAACCACGAAGAAAAAGTATATTTCCATCTTAGCATCTAATCCCAGGAGAGAATTTTTTTTAGGGCTATGAGTAATTAAAGGGTCAGCAAATACAAGATCAGGTGTCAGCAGCCATCCATCTTTTAATATGAGTTGCACCTGACTGGGAGGAAAAGGATTCTTCATCATTTTTGAGTGACTAGGACACAGTCTTACCCAAACCACACAAAAATCCAGACAAGCATTAGAAAATGTCGTGAATCATAGGCATAAATAATTTTGATAGGATACGTCTAACCATGCTACTTACTATATCTGACCATTCCATTAACTGTGGTATTCTATACACCCATCAAATATTTCAATGAACAAATGTGTGTGTGACTGAAACTAATCTTTAGAGACATATTTTCTGAGGGTCAGCACACTCTCACTGGGAAGGCAATAAGTGAGGAGAAGAGAGGGTTATTAACTATGGAAGTGATGATGAATTGGAATCTATGAATAAGTTACATTCCCAGGTACAGATGTGGGTATATGAACCGCATCCTTAATCTGGGTGCTAGATTCACTTGAGTGAAGAACATGGGGACTCCTCAACTCCTGAAGTTGCACTCAGACATCTTGCTCCGTAGTTTAGCAAGTTATCTGTATTTTTATGCATCTTGTCTGTCAGCCTGACTGACTGTCTCCCTGCCTGGGTACCTATCCTCCATTTCTCTCTTGGTAAATACACAGATATGCACATAATATTCACAATGTGTAGAAATGATGTCAATGGAGACAAGACCCTGCATGTTGGGAAATATGTGCCCACCAGACCTTGAGAATCGTTCCAGGCAGTGAGAAAAGCTCTGCTAGCTACAGAGCTGGCAAGCTGTGACCCAAAGGCCAAATCTTGCCCCCTACCTGTGCTTATGAGTGAGGCTCACGAAGCACAGCTGCACTCATTATGTTACGTATTGTCTTAGCTGCTTGGAACTAACAATGGTAAATTTAAACTGCCCACTTCCTTTCAGCGCTTTCCATCTGATGCTCCACACAAAAGGCTTGCTCATCCCTGATACAGAGCGTTATTATATAGAACACGTTATTCTTCCTCTCTAAACACAGCAGTTAGGTGATTATATTGCTACAGGTCATGATACGGTTCTTTATTATGTATCATTGCTACATACAATTTTTAATACTATCTTCTTTCTAGCAGCTTCTTTGGTATCATATTCTTTCTATAATTAGCAGATTTTACTTTTCGTTTTATTCCAGCTTTCTCTGTTTAAATAGATAGGGAGTCAGGACAAGCCTCATGCTAGCAGTAGCAGAAAGTAGTGCATGAACTTTTCATGTATTCACTTACTCATTTGTCCAAATCCCAGGAAAGTTGGGGAGCATTTATAAAAGGCAATTTTAAAAATGGACCATGAAAATGCAAGGGAGTCTAGCCCTGACTATAACATGGGGATGGCAAGAATCCCTCCTAGCTGAGTGCACTCGGGTGGATGCAGCATGTAAGTCTGTGGAAGACCACAGATGCAGTGTACCTGCTGATGTGAATACCATATTCCATGCTGTGGAATTCAGGCAAAGATGATGGTGGCTATATAATTCTCAGGGATGGTAAGAGGAAACCCATTTCTGTCAAAAGGAACAAAGTAATTTTCAGAAAAGAAATAAGGCTTACTCTAAATTTTAACTGTTAACAAAAAGAAGTATTTGGGGATTTACTCATTAAATATGGAAGGGAGAGTGTGTGGCTTGATGTGAGTTGGGTGCAAATGGCAGATCTCTAGGTGTTTTCATGAACTGGGAAAAATACTGTGGTAGCTATTTATTAATTAGCACTATGCTTGGCCAGTCAACTTGTTTCTGTGAGTTCACATAGAAACAGTGGTTTAGTGCATACTGTGACCATGCTCTGACCATGCTATAAGGAAGGAACAACAGAAGAGAAACAGAGAAAAACATTGATATGACCACTGCATTATTTTTTTAATCCTCAGATCCAAAAGGAATAGCTCAGTCTGGACCATGACGGACTTGAGTTAAGGAGAAATGAGATTATCTGACAGAGAGCAACTCATACCCAGGAATGTGAAACTGAAGGAAGCAAGAAATATCTTTTCTTAGAAGCTTATAAAAATAGAAATGATTTCTCATCAGTTGAGATGCAAATAGTTTTCAAATGGATTAGACACACAAAAACTTTATTTAACTTCAACTTCCATGTGAAGACCCTACTCTTCTCTCAAGTTAAACCATTCAAGTAACATTTAGTGAATATTTATTAAATGTTCACTAGGCACAAAGCATTAGGCTAGAGCTCAAAGCCTTTATTATGCGTGGAAATTTAGAAAACTGAAAATGACTGTGTTTCTCTATACGCAGTTGTAAAGAGGACAAGCATTCATTGCTGAGGGGGAGAGGGAGGGAAGAAGAGAGGAAGAGAGACAGAAAGACAAAGAGACAGAGGAAAGATGTTAATGACTAGGGAAGAGAGGAGGGGAAATAATAAATGGTTGTTTGATAGTCTAAAGTTTGAAGTAGTCTTTACAGGTATAAAGAAATTTACTCAAAGAGATGGGTGAAAAGCCAGTTGTGGCAGATGAAATGGCCTTGAATAATAATATGGATCCCATTTCGGGGAGCAGTAAATCATCCTTTTTAGCAAAACACTGTCGTGCAAGAAGGGATGAGATTACAGAAGAAAGATGGGACCGTCCTGTGGATGGCATCAAATGCTGAGCTTGAAATTTCTTTATGGTAGTTAGCATGGTAACACTAAGACATGCATTGCCAGTGAGAGAGGAAAAGAAAGAAGAAGAGTTGGAAGGCTATTATAGAAGCTGAAATGGCAAATCCTGGGTAACTTATTTTGGAAGGTCACAAAGACTTGTCTGAAAAGAGTGAGATGGCCCCACTTCGATGATTGTCATCTTCATAGAGATGACTGAAAAGCCTGGGTTCATTTGGACTCTGGTCCATAATTTTATGTATCCCATCTCTATCACATGGTCTCAACTAGTGGATCATTTATATACAGAAACCCATGGACATGTGATCATGAATCCTGCACTTTCTTCTGTCTGGTTCCTTTGAAACCCATGTAAGCCATCCACTCCATTGCCAGCAATTTTAGTCCACCCGTTTTTGTTGATTTGTTGTGTGACCATACCACAATGTAATTACTCTTTCCATTAATACACATTCAACTAACTTCCGATTTGGACTAGAACAAATGGTCCTGATATGATTATTCTTAGGCATATCTTTGAGTGGTCTTTGTTCATATCTTTCCTGAGTATTGTCCTAGGAGTAGAAGTGCTGCATCATGGGTTATGTTTGTCAGCTAACAGGCTTCCACGACGTCTGTAAGAAGTCACATTCTCAGCTGATGAGAATGTGAGTCACAGTTGTCCTAAGATCACTGGTATTATCAGGGCTTAGCAATTGTAGCCATTTGAGGTTTTTGAAAGGGATCATTTTGACATCGATTTTTAAAAACTCACCAAGAAGACGTTTTCATATTTTGTCTGCTTAGCTAGCTTTCTTGTGCTCCACTGACAGGTTAGGGAAGGGACTGTGTGATTATTCCATTAAAGTCTTTCTTCATTACATAGGGATATAGGGAACACATCTCTCCAAACCCTACTAAAATATTGAGAAAAAAATATACTCAAAAGACTTCTGACATTTTCTTGATGATCTTTTAATATATTTAAGCCAAATGGCATTTAGTTTGAATGACACTCCCTTTTGCCATGTCTGTTCTATTGTAGGACAAATTATCTCAATATCTACCACGCTGGAATTACATGGTAAAAATACTTTCAGTTGGTAAAACTTAGGTGATTTGAGGATATACAGATTTAGCACAACCTTATTCAGTATGTTTCCTTTCTAAGAAAGAAACCTGAAAATAAATCGGAGCTCAACTGCCAGGAAGTCAAGGGGAAGCTATCTGTGTCGGTGGGTCGTAGGCACTAGAAGATACTTCCTTAAATTCCGTGCACTTTTGAGCCATGTCTGCCTGGGATCCTGCTAGAATGGGTGCGTGGAAGCAATAATTTTCCAATTCAGGAACAGTTGAGCTCAGTTCCTTCATGACACTTTTGTCCCCACCCTTTTCCTTTTCCATGTATGTTCTTTGCTGAGTGTAGCAATACTAACTAACGGGTGCAAGGAAACCACTTGACACACATACAATCAACAGCTCGTGGTGCTGATGCTGAGCCCATGGGTCATGATAAAGGAGGCAGCAGTACCTCTTTTATTGTGACTTAATATTCATAAACATGAAGTTACCTGAGATAGATTATGGAAGGTGCTTCTTGACTGATAGATCTAGAGTGATCCTCCTCAACCCATCCACTTAGTAGAAGGTAGAGGGGAAGGAAGGAAGCAGAAGTGCCAGTGTAACAAAAGACAAGGCAGATCTCTCTGCTTCTCTGATCTCTTCATATGCTTTCCCGGAAAACTGGATGCTTAACTTGCCTTGGACTTTCTGCAAGTGTTCTCAAATTGAACTTAAGAAACTTCAAATGTGTTGCTTTTCCGTGCAAACAAATGAGCCCTGACACGATCAGTTCCCTCTGTAGTTATGTCATGGGTTATAGTAGGTTTTGTAACCGCCCCCCCCCCCCACTTCTCTACAACAAGATTATAAAACCCGCAAGGGCAAGGATGTCTGGGGTACATTGTTGCATTCTGCCTTGCACTTAACTCGGGGTAGGGGAAATGTCACATTATCCTGCTGATTAAGCCCATTAAGGATTCAGGTTGCTTAACTTCCCTAATAGGGAGTGGAGAATAAATTCTGCAAGTGAGTTTAACGTTCACCAAAAGCATCAACAGTAAATGTAGAGGCAGTGCCCTTTGGCCATGCACAAAATACAAGGGATAGAGTGGTCTTTTTCAAACTCTTTGTGAATTACCCACAACTAAGTTCTCACCTCGAGGGCAGGGATATATTTGTTTTCTTATAGATTCTTTCTCAGCCTTGGTGTGAAGCCACCAACTGAGTTGGAAGATCCAAACTGGGACAGAGAGTTTAAAGAGGGGCATAGGATAGTTCATTCCATCAGAACTTCAAGTTGGTTGTGAGTCAACTTCGTCTGTTGAACACAAAGATATATGCTCACAGATAATTGTGGATGAGATTGAAAATTACTCATAAAAGAATAGTGACAGGACAATGTGCCTATTTGAGTACATGATTACACATTTATTTAGTGAATAAACCTGGACTTAATATTAAAATCTGATTCACTGTTTGAAAAATTCCAAACTAAGTAGAGGAATTTACTGTACCCAGACACCTTTATCCATATAGGAGGAAAGAAGGTTATTTCCTTATGCATATAGTGTGATGACACTGTCCTTCTCAATATCTCACGAGGCACTTAAATAAAGCATGCCCATCTGTGAATTAGCTGCATTGCAGTGAATGTGAAGATTGTGTTTAGCTATAGATTGCAGGACCAGAACTAAACTGTGGATATCAAGCATAGTGAGACACATCTATACTCCCAATATTTTGGAACTTAAGGCAGGGAGCCCATATATTGGGGGCCAGCCTAGAATATATGACAAGACTCTGCATAGAATAAACATGAAAACCAACAATAGTTATAAGACTACACATAGTTAATTAATCAATTAACTCTTTAATAAACAAAGGCAGAAAATATTAGAATGTATTCTTTTCATCCAAGAAGGATGATGTTTTTAAAACCAATATAAATACAGTCTTTAAATTATATTCAACCTTGAAGAAAGAGTTTTAAGAGTCATCATAAGGGCTGGGAAGATGAGTCTGTCAGTTATGTGACATACTTGCAAGCATGAGCACCTGCATTTGGTAAGGAGCATTCATGTAAACACATGCACACACACACACACACACACACACACACACACACACACATGCACACACACACACACACACACACACATACACACTGAGACAAATTATAATAAAAATAATGGAAAAGCAAGAATAAATAACCCCTGTAGCCCTGTGGCTCACTGACCAGCCAGCTTACCATAACTGGTAAGTTTCAGGACAGAACAAGACCCTGTCTAAAAACACATACAGTTTCTGAGGAGTGGCATCCAAACTTGAACTCTGATCTTCATGTGTCCATGTAGACAGGTGTCTCCTTGCCACACAAACACACCAACATATGTACACACACACTAAGGAAGGAAGAGCCATCATGAGATGATGAAGGAGATCATGGATCCAGGCCAGCTGTTAGACTGTAACTATAAATATGTAGAAACAGGCAGACTCTTGTGCTCCCTACCTTCACCATCATTATGTCTCATTCATTTAGAGGGTCAAAGCTTAATCAAGACAACGACTTTTCCACTTTTTTGACACAAAGCACCAAAAGGTGCTGAAAAAGAAGCTAAGATTCATTTTTACAAATATTGCTGTGTGCTGAGATTTTTTTTTTTTTAGTGCCTATGTCTACTCAAGATGCTGAGACAAAAGGGTTGCTACAAGTTAAAGGCAAGTCTATGTTGTATAGTGACTTTAGCCAGGCTGGGCCACAGTGTAAGACAATCCTACATTAAAAAAAAGATGTGTGTGTGTGTGTGTGTGTGTGTGTGTGTGTGTGTGTGAGAGAGAGAGAGAGAGAGAGAGAGAGAGAGAGAGAGAGAGAGAGAG
>OU015742.1:7627546-7637576 GCA_907169655.1 Acomys percivali | reverse complement strand
AGAGAGAGAGAGAGAGAGAGAGAGAGAGAGAGAGAGAGAGAGAGAGAATCAGATAGTATTCTACCAAAGAATTTACAATATATCAAACAATTAATTTGGTATTTCTGAAATGTTAAAGTCCGAGCAAAGAATGTAGGGCATGAAATAGAGGACTGGGTGCCATCATGAAGAATTTTGTGCATTTCTATGATAAGTGGTGATTTCTTGGGCATATAACACACCTACAGAGAGTGATTGTGTTACTAGCGAGTGGTTCACCATATAACGACACAATTATTTCAACACCTTTCTTACCGTATTTACTGTATTTCCATCTCACCGTATCTTACTGCTTATCTGATTTCTTCAGAAACACACAACACATTTTCTCTTCATAGTTCAAGTGAGTGATTGGCTGTAAATCTCAGGGTGATTTTACCCACAACCTTACTTATAATTTAGGTTGGGGTTCTGCAGGTTTCACTTTGTGATCTATTCTCCTCTCATTTGGAGAATTTGAATAAATTAAAGTAAACGTAACTTTTTTCTTTGATTTTAAAATTCAAATGAAGGGACATAGATGAGGGGGCACTTTATGAAAGTCAATATTTACCTCAGTGTCTTATATTTCCAAACTGAATCCCAGGTAACTTCCATAAGAAGAAAACACCTGCTTTCCAGTAGATATGGAAATAATGATGCCACATAAGTGTTGCCCTGGACTCTTCCTGTGGGAATTCATTACTGTGGCAAGATCACTCCCAGAACTAGAAAACACAACTCATGTTTTCAAAATGCAGTCTTTATCTTCAATTTGATTTAAATCTTTACAGAAAAATATCAGCAGGTGGTTGTTTTGATTAGTCACATTGACTGGTTGACTATAAGTTGTGTTTGCCATCATACAAATAGCTCTGATTACTTATGGTCTATGTCTCCTGATTGCCCAGTGTCAAAATGGGGAGTTGCTAGTACTACATTGCTCCTAATGGTCAGCACATTATTTTTAAATGAGTAAATTGGTATCACAAACCCATAACTTTCTTGGTTTTTCCTAACTCTCCATTCATAATTAAGCCAATAATACTTGTGTCATTCTGTGTATACTTATGTGAGTGCGCATGTGTGTATGTGTAGGTATGCACATGCAGGCATGCACATGGAGGTGTCAACCCTCACAATCTATCCACTTTGAGTTTTTGTTTTCTTTTTTATTTCCTTAATACTTCTTATTTCTCTGTCTCTGTCTCTGTCTCTGTCTGTCTCTTTCTCTTTCTCTCTCTCTCTCTCTCTCTCTCTCTCTCTCTCTCTCTCTCTCTCTCTGTGTGTGTGTGTGTGTGTGTGTGTGTGTGTGTGTGTGTGTGTGTGTTGATTTTTGTTTTTCATAATATAGATGAAAAGATTGACTTAAGTCATCAGGCTTGTCAGTGGTCACCATTATCTGCTTTGCCATCTCACTGGCCCACTTTTTAACAATTTTTTTTCCATTAGTTTTTGGAATAGGGACTCTTATTTATCTGGAGCTTGTCAAGTAGGCTCAGCTTGTTGCTCAGTTGACCCCAGGCATCTACCTACCTCTGTTTCCCTAGCTATAGAATTATAACTGTGATGCCCAACTTTTTTAGTTTTTTTTTTTTAAGTGAAGTTCTGTGGACCAAACATGGGTCTTCATGCTTGCAAGGCAATTACTTTATGGACTGAGCAATCTCCCTAGCTCAAATCGGTTTTATTCTAAGTGAATGTTTAGTTCGCAGTGCTACCATCATCTACAGACAAATATTTTAGGAGTCTGGAAGTTACTCTGTGTGGCTGTGTTCAAAGGAGTGGTCAAATGCATAGATAGCATCTATGATGTGTTTCCAGTTTCTGTCCATTCTTTTTTTTTTTTTTTTTTTTTTTTAATTTAAGAGGCTCATTTATTCTGCTTATAGGTCTTTCTTCAACTTAGCTATATTTTCTCCTTCTCTTGTGGTCTATCTATCACTGTAGGATAGTTGCAGTCAAATTGCAGAGAGAACAAATGATGAGCAGGCAGGTAAAATAGACACTTGTGGGTTTCTCAGTTCCTTGAATACTTAGAGAAAAGGGTAAAATAGTAATCTGAACTACTTGTCATTCTGCCTGCTCTGTGACCCACCCATCTGACATATAAGGTATTGTTGGAGTGGATAATAGGAAGTTCATAGAATATAGTCCCATATGTTTATCATAAATAATAGATACAGGGGTCAACTTCCTGTTTGAATTGCGATTTGAGCACGGAACAATTTACTTAATCAGAAATACTGTATTATTCAGAAGACTTCTTCATCCCAGTCCTATGTGTTTGTTTCAACTCTGAAAGTGACTCTGCACTCAGGGATGACAAACTCTGTCGTTAGAATTAGGATGTCAACCAGAAAAAGTCATACATCTAGTCCCAGATGGCCCAATTAGTGTCAAACAAAGAAAATCTCTGTAAATTATGATAGATTTCACTATCAGTAATTGAAGCCACTTTCTATAGTCACTACAACTTTAGTACCAAACTGTCAGCCTAACTGTAGCACTGCAGCCAAAGATGGTAGAGATAGTTACCAGGAGCAATGTGGTGGCTGTAGTCACTTACCACTCAGCAACTGTTTCTGCCTTTACTATGCGCTTACCCATGATGCAACAAGAGTTGGATGTTACAAACAGCTTCCCAGGCTTCCATGAAGCTTGGGTTCTGGATATACTTGAAACAGACTAGGAAGCAGCAGAGACAGAAGCCTCTCCCTGTTCTCCTTGCTGGCGAGAATGGGTGCAGAACAGTGGTTATGGCTAGTATACTTGACCTTGTAGGAAACAGTCATAGAAGGAACAGAAATATTTCATGTCTCGTTATAGCAGATGCTGTTTTCCTAGTCCTGTACTAACTCGTTCAGACAAAGTCCCTTATCTCCCTAACTACCATCCCTTGGGAACTCTTCAAAAAAAAAAAAATATTCTCCTACCCTAAGTCACCTTACTGGATGGGGCTTTAGAGTTCAGATCCCTTTGATTTTTATCTGAACGTCTTTGTATTTCTAAACCCGTTAGAAATGGAAACATCCTGAAAAGAAACTGTGCAGAATTTGCTGGAGTCTTATAGCGTTAGCGATCTATTTTAAAACAAAAGGCCAGAGAACGGAGGAGTGCTGTGGCAGAGATGCCCAGGTATTCCACTGTTAGCCACAGCTCTCCTTCAGGAGAGTTACCTGGACCAGAGCACCATGCCTTAAAATAGTGAAACTATGATCAGCTGCGGGGATATTGACATGGGCATCAAGGGATAGGTACATGGAAAAGCTGAGGTGTTTTGCCTGAGGAAAATATGACTCTGGGGCCAAATCTAAACTGACTCAAACTAGTGAGGTAGAGTTAGAGGGAAGCAGTGACTACTTTTAAATGGCCTACCTAGAACCAGTTGGGCTCCTCCGAGAAGCAGCCTCATAGAAACGGTCCTTTGTACCAGCTCTTAAAAGGAGTTCTACTGAAGATGGGGTTTGGCTTCATAAGATAGTGTGAGGATGACATGCACTCATCACCCCTCAGTGTGCGCTATGAGCCCGTGGAGGAACTTCACATTTGCTTTTTGACTTTTGGGCATGGTCTCTAGGTCATCATTGGTAGGTACAACTCTCTGGAGATATCAGCGTACACTTGAATTTTTATCCTGTCCTTTACTTGCTAGGATTCTGTATTTTGTGTAATAGTTTGCCTCTTACATATCCTCTGTAGTCTACATGCTAATCTGTTTGTAGATCCTAAGAAATGATGCCTAGTGAAAATTTTAGGCAGTTGGGGAGGTACTATAAGTCGAATACTGGGACCCTAGGCCCTTTCTGTTTTCTTTCTGGCAATCATGCAGCGAGCATTGTATTCAACCCTGTGCTCCCTGCTATGGTGCACTACCTCCCAGTAAGCTCCAAAGCAGTGGGACCAAATGACTGAAGTCGCTAAACCCTTGCAGAAAGGAAACGGTTCCTCCACGGAGGTTGCTTCCCTCGGTGTTCTAGTATAAGAAAGACACAAAGATGGTCGGCACATTCAGCATCTCTACTTACAAAATGAAGGAAGGAAAAGCAGTGCTTCTGTTATGGAGAGATCTGTGAAACCTCACACATTCTTACTGGCCGTGTCGGGGACAGGCATCAGATGTCTCAAACAGCAGAGATGGTTCATGGAGTAAGCTTTTCCTAAACTTCTGGGACACTGTGTGGCTTAGCTGGAACATCGTTTCAGGCTATCTTGCTTAGTCTTGATCACAAATCTGAGTTTATCAAGTCAAGCCCTCTCAAAGTGCTTGAGCAGCTGTTGTGTTTCAGGAATATAAAACACCTGTTTACAGTACTGAGCCTGTTGATGAGAAGAAGGGGAGCCATAGGCTCCAGATAAGTGAGGATCCCCCTCGTCCTAGAAGACAGAAGGCTCGGAAGGCTGTAGTCTGGCCCTCATTATGGGATACCACTTCTCTAAGTGGCTTCCAGATGCAGATGAGGACAGTATTAAGCTCAATATCGGTCGGAAATCTCACTCATTACATTTTAAACTCTAAACCAGAAAATGAACATCGCTTGTCTCTCTGTCTCTGTCTAGTAAAATTGAAGATTACATAAAGACTTGGCTTTTGGGGGGGGGGGGGATTTCCCAATTGGGTATACAGTGTCCAAATTTAATTAAAAATCCATGCCGCAGGATTGAACCTCCTTTAGTGAGTGAAAATGATAGGAAGACCCAGCTATTTTTTTTTTATTAGATTTAATGTCGATTGAGTTACAGCATGTGCTGTGACTGAGCTGCCTTGGAACACACCATGCATTCTTCTATGCCACCTGGCTACAAAACAAACATGAAGGATTTGGCTCCAACAGGAATAAAAGCTCTATATGAGAGAAACGGAATGACATTCCTCAGGAAAACATGGCAACTTCAGGCTTTTTATTGTCCTCCCTCCTGCCAATGCCCTGAGAGTCTTTATTCTTTCCAGGAAAGGGAGAAATAAAAATATCTCCATTGAAATGAAAAGCTGCGCTTGCTTTTTTCCTACGCCCCTAATAGGGTGTTCTCCCTGAAGCATAGCAAACATAAGTGTAGGATGGCTTGAGATAGATAAGAAATGACTACTTTTTAAAAGCTAAAAATATAAATACGAGGAGAAAGTCATGGACCACACTCAGAGTACATCAGAAAAGGATTCCAGGTCATTAGACAGGAGCAGCAGTTGTCACAGAGGGACGCGTGTGGCTCTGGGCCATAGGCATTGGCTTCGCTTTGTCTTGGGAACTGAACTGCTGAGTGGCCTCCAGGAACTTAATTAAGTTCCCAGATTCTTCTTTTTGACAAACCCGGAATACAAACAATGACCACCATACCCTGGTGCTATTGAATTCCTATGAGAGTAGAGCATTCTACACTGAGAATTCTATATGAGAGCTGGTAATTACATAGGACAGAAAACCATGCTGACCGGAACACATGGGCCAGGTGGCTAACTTTTAATGTTTTAAGGGATGGTGAAGACTTGCAAACTATGTGCTAAGGAGAAATTTAGATTTACAGTTATTTGGAAAAATTTTTAGCACCCTCAAAAACTAGGCTTGAGCACGAGAGTCGATGGGGTGAATGTGGACTGCTGTAGTTTTGGCATGTCATCTGTTTCTTCACAAGATGTCAGATAAATGCTTCAGGGTGGTACCAGGGAGAGCCATTTGAAACTTAAGAGAGACGTCAGAAGGCAGGTTGAGACTAATCACAGGCAGCGACACAGATGAACGCTGGGTACAGTGGGAGCTACATTGATACAAAGGAGCCATTTCTGAGAAGCCGGAACGTCAAAGGAAATCGCCCACAGCAGAGAGGCTGACACGGAGCTGAGTGAATAATGAAAAATACAATAAAGACTGAATCTGATAGGGATTTGAATTACATGCAAGGAAAGTATTTCTGGAGAAAAGGAGATGGTACGGAGGGTTTGGTGCAAACTGAAGAATTCATAAGTAGAATGCCTCACAATTTCTATCACTTAATCCCTGAAAAGTCTCTGCCTCCGTGAGAAGGCAGTTAGGTAAAGTATAATATCAGGATACTTTTCTTTTTTACATGAAACTTGAGACTGCAGGGTAGATCCTATGTTCTCCATCCAGTTCCCATCCAGTGGAGGAAGACCCTGACCTTCACCAAGCCATCTGCAGATGCCGAGGATGCGGTGTGTGCCCACCCATGCAGAATCAGGCACAGCTGCACACTTCACTCACACTTCTAGTTCCCAGCATGCCCAGGGTGTCTCTGCAGCTTAGTCTCTTCTGTCCAGCATGACCCTGGGGAGTGATGGCTTCATGTTCTCAGCTGTATTTACGTGCCTTAACATCAAGGCTCCTCTGCACTAGCACTCCTATGCTGGAGATAGGACATTAAGAGGAGACATCCATATGCTGAGATAGAGATACAGGATGCAGTGTGGCAGAGCTGTGGAGAGACTGGAGCGGGATCAAGAATGGTGCCTCCATGAGCCTTTACTGCTAAAAGGGGAGCTGGCCGTGCCTCCAGTGCCGTGGCCTGTCTCACTCCTATGGAACTCCCAGGGGCTACCCACTGCTATCATCTACTTGCTTTATAGAAGGTCCAAGGAGGAGTATCCATGCTGGAAAAGGAACCTAATGGCCCTTCTGAGCTTACTGACCTGGCACTCTTTCTTACAGCCTTGCCTCATCCTCAACCTATTTTCAAGGGACCCTCAAATTATCCTTGGGGACCCACATTATGCTGTGCACAGGCTTTCTTTTCCCATCAAACTCTGGCCAACTTTCTTTTCATGTGGACTAGGGCTTTGATTCTCTCCTGTGATGTTTTCTCAGGAAGCTGCTGAGCCTACCCAGAGACAGCCTCTGCATAGGCCACACTGAAGGACTGGCACCTGCATAGACAGGGATATATAGATACCCTGGCTGCTGACAGCAACGCACCCACAGGGTTCCCTTAAGTTTCTCTGGGCCTCACATCCCACAATGGCCTCGTTTTCTTAAGCTGTCATCCTTGCCTCCTCCTTACACATCTCAATATTTTGTAAGTAGCAACCTCCCCTGAAGTAGACTCATGGAAATTGAGGGGCTATTGTGTAGTTGTCCATTATAGAGCTTTCAGAAGTTGCATCCTCGTGTCACTAAACCTTTACTAAGAGTAGTGTTGCTCCAGTTAAAGCCCAGTTGACTTTCTGCCATGCCAGCACTTGCCAAATTCTTCCTTTATGTTTTCTTTCTCCCTCATCCAGCAGTTTTCCCCATACTTCTTCTCTTACTTGTTAGTAGCCTCCAGTGCTGTTCTGAAACTGGCTTGAGCCATATGTGTAGATATACCAATCAGTACAAAGAACTTGAATAATAACCAGAGTTCTATACCTCTGTGGAAAGCATGCTTTGTTGAATTCCTGGATATTTAGTTGTGTCCACTAGATACAAACTATACTCCATGAGTACATGTGTTTGAACACTTGGTCTCTAAGCATTGGTACCTGTTTGGGAGATTGTAGAAACTTAAAGAGGTGAAGCCTAACTGCAGGCAATGTATCACTGGAAGAGGGAGGTCTTGAGAGTCATATTCCGGCCGCACCTCTAGCCCAGTCAATGTGGCTGGCCCAGGAGACAAGTCAAGCCATACAAAACCACCATTTGCTACTCTTCTTTATCAGGATAGATGTTTCCCTCCAAACAATGAGCCAAAGTAAGTAAGTCCCCCCTTTTAACTCTCTTCTTTCACGACAATGAGAAAAGCAATAAATACAGGCTTTTTCACCAACATCCCAAAGAATGAGATTTCCCCCTCCATGGAGTCTGACATGTAATACAGCAGGGTTCCAGGATATGAACAGATAGAAAACCAAAACAGAATGCCACAATCATACGGTTTGAGTTAGGCATGTCCTTTTCCTCATTAAAAACAAAGTTTTTAATGCTCATTAGTCATTTTCTCTAGATAAATATATGTTTCAGTGTCAATTTTTACCCGATTAATAAATTGTCAGTCTGAATGAAGACAAGTTGTATATTTAAAGGTACATTATATGGCTGCCTTAGTCACTGTTTTGTTACTATGAAGAGATACATGACCAAGGTGACTGTTATAAAAGAAGGCGGCTGGCTTACAGTTTCAGAGGTTTAGTCCATTACCACCATGGCAGGAAGCATGGCAGTACACAGGCAGGTTCTGAAGCAGTAGCTGAGAACCACATCCTGATTAACAGTCAGAAAGAGACACAGAGAGGGACAGAGTCAGAGACAGAGAAACAGAGATTGAGAGAGAGACAAAGACAGAGAGAAACAGAGACAGAGACTGAGAGAAAGACAGAGACAGAGAGACCGCAGGGGTCGGGGGGAGACTAGGCTTTGCATGGGCTTTTGAATCCTCCAAGCTCACCTCCCCATCCTACCCACACCCACACCCACACCCAACCCCGCAGTGACACAGTTCCTCCAACAAGACCATACCTCCTAATCCTTTCAAATAGTGCCATTCCCTGGTAACTAAGCATTTGAAAATGTAAGCCTATGAGGGACATTCTAATTCAAACCACCATAATGGCTAATGACATTTCTCTTGTATCTTAAACAGAAATGGCACTGGTTATTATCAAATCAAAACTCCTCCCATAGGCCTTTCCTTTACCAAAATTCTTTTTGAAAAATCACTTTTAAAACTTGGTATAAAGTATATGTTTTCACTTGTTTTCTAAACAACAGAACTCACACTAAGAGTTATATAAACAAACAAGTGTTCACTCTAAACGTTAAATGAATAAACAAATAATATATACATGCTTTATTTCAAAGTTCTCTCTGTCCCCCACACTCATTCCCCCTTCCTCCCCCCACATTTGGTGATGTGACGGTGTCTTTGTTGCAGACTGCACCTTCAGGACATAAAAAAGACCTAAATGTTCAGAAGCAACTTAAGAATGCCTGTTTTCCTTCCTGTCTGCTCAGTGTTTGTGGAAGACAAGAAGGAAAGACATAAAGAAAAGTAAGCACCCCAAGCTTACAAATCATTCCGTATCTGGTGATCATACAAAGCACAAGATAATAGAAGTGTTGAAAGTGACACAGCTTCTTTCCGGATAATTGAAGGGACAGATGCAATAGTTCAGCATCCCATCCTCACTCCTTTTTGAAAGGCTAGTGTCACAGAAAAACAATCTGTATGGGAACCCTTGAACAAACAATTACAAGCATCATAAAGCAAGCAGGTCTGGAATCGATCCCAGCAGACATTTCCCACTCTCGCTCTTCTTTAACTTGGCCTATTAGGTGGTTTGCGGATTCACCCTTCTGAGAGTGTTCTTAATGGTATGGTATCAATTTACCCAGGTAAGAAATGTCTGTGCCCATTTCCCTCTCAATAAAGCAAAACATCACACCATTAAGTTGTTTTTCTCTGTGATTTGTGCTTGGACTAAACAAAAGAAAAGAGAGTAGGATAGGGAGGCCAGGTGCCTGTGTATGCTGGTTCACCTATAAACAAAGAATATGACTCAGGTTTTTGTTGTTTTGCCTTGTTCTGTTTTTTCTCCCTGAAGTAGGTCTCACTATATAGCTCTGGATCTCCTGGAATAACTTATGTAGACCAGGCTAGCCTCATACTCAGATATGCCTACTTCTGCCTCTTAAGTGCTGGAATTAAAGGCAAGTGTCACCAAGCCTTGCCCATAACTAAATATTTTAATTTAAAAATAATTATGTCTTATATTCCAGAATATTTATATCTAGAGCAGTGGTTATCACACTTCCTAATGCTGTGATGCTTAATGGTTATTCTTGTTGTGGTGACCCACACCCAGAAAATGATTTCATTGCTACTTCATAGCTGTAATTTTGCTACTGTTATGAGTCATAATTTAAATATCTAATATGGAGAATATCTGATATGTGACCCCATAAAAGGGTTGTTCAACCCCGAAAGGGTTGTGACCCACAGGTGGAGAACTTCTGTTCTAAAGGTTCTATGTGCCTCTGGTGTGTGTGTGTGTGTGTGTGTGTGTGTGTGTGTGTGTGTGTGTGTG
>OU015742.1:7603343-7624243 GCA_907169655.1 Acomys percivali | reverse complement strand
GTGTGTGTGTGTGTGTGTGTGTGTGTGTGTGTGTGTGTGTGTGTGTGACTGAGGCCTGACAGCCTCTGTTTGGCCACAGGTGGAAGACCCTGATTGTCTAACCACAGCCTCATATTGTCCTTAGATAGTAGCTGTGCCTTCAGTTAGTGAGGTAAGAAGAAGTTCAATTCATAAAGTTGACAAAGATGATGACTTTCTTCCTGGTTGCCCTTCCTGCCCACAGTCAGGGCTGGAGAGTCCTAGAAATGCGAAATGTTGAACAGAATGGTTCTGGAACCACAGAGCAACCATGGCAGCAGAACCTTGGACAGTCATCTCCTGGAGGGTGACATGACAACTGCTGATCTACAGGCAAGAGGATGCTTGAATTATTGAAGAGACCTGTGCCTCTCGGGGTGAATGCAGATTTTTTTTTCCTATTCCCGCTGTATTTCAGGCTTGTCACACAGGGTCATTGCGATGTATTCTGCCACGTTGCTTTTCTCCAATTATCTGAGCATTTCCAGGGACTCTGGGAGCAATGAGATGCCTACAAAAGATGTTTCAAAGAAATGATGTAGGGAGTTCTTACTGCAAAACTGATCATTTTCCCCAAAGGGCCAGCAAGGCCCACTGCCTCATCTTCCATGTGAACATCACAGAGTATGAGTTTTATTCATTCCTTAGACAGAAAAAGAAAACGGGGAAATTGTGAAGGAAAGAAGAGTATTATAGAACCTCTGTATGGAAATCATTTAACATGAGTAAAATGAATAGGAAGAAAACATTTCCCTAAGGAAACTATCTTGAAAGTTAAGGAGATTCGCTTAGGTATAATACGTGAGCTAGAACTAATAAAACAAACCATGTAAATGTATAATATGCGCTTCAGGGGACAGGCTAAGAGCATGCTTGGTGCTTTATTTTGAAGAAACATGTATTTAGCATGTTGTGCTTCTTCCTTCAGCTTTGTTACACTCCATTGGATTAAGAGGTAGCAGCAGGTGAGCTAATTTTGAAATCACACACACACATGCTACATAATGGTAGGCACAGCTTTTGGAAGTAGTATTTGTCTTTCAAAGACCCATACTATATAAATTTCCAAAGAATGCCTAACGCTCTTTCTGGTAAACTTTTACATGACACTCCCTGAGTCTGTAGTATCCCAGCTATGCCCAGTATTCCCAGGCAGTCATGCGTGTGCTTTACACCAGGCTGCCTTACTGTCCCCAGCTTTTAGGACCCTCTTCTTATCCGCTTACTGTTTCAGCACAAAATATCAGGTCGAGGGAGAATTCTTGATTACTATATATTAACTCTCAACAAATATATAGAAACTGGATTGTCATCTACAGTTGCCAGGACCCATACCCATCGAGCAATAAGATCACTGTCAAAATGGCACCTTAATTCTCTGATGACCTCTAGCCTGAATATCTCTATGTCATAAATAACAAAGAGAGAGATTTCACACATGTATTGGTAGTGATATTATTTACTCATTCTTCTACTTATTTTTATCCTCTGCTAGATGTTTTCCTGGCCACTAATGATACATAGCTAAGACAGATACTAGCCCAGTCTTCCAAAAAAGCCACAAACCAGCAGCAGGGAGACATGAACCATTTGTGAGAATATAGTTGGGGCAGGAAAGTGGCAGAAGTCCTCTGAAACCAGGATTTCTCTTTATCTAGCCTGAGATGAAACTGTCATGAAATATATATCAGTTAGGATGTACCTAAAATGTCAAGAAGGAATTTCAAAGAGGCAATGAATGATAAATGTAAAGAATATCTTGACCAAAGGTACAAGGCAAGAAACAATTGATGGATACCTAAAATCATTTGGCTTTCTTATGGGATAAACATGGAAGAAAAGATAAGATGACATAGTCACCAAGGGCTGGAATATAGGTCAGTTAAAGATTCAGCATTCTCCATTGTAGGATGTACAAAAGTATCTAACGAGGGACAAGAAGAAAACCAAAATTGTATCTATATCTACTCCTTTTTGGATATTGTTATTAAAGTATATTTTTATGCCTGTGAGTGTTTTGCCTGCATGTATGTATTTGCGTTGTGTGTGTGCAGTGTCTGCAGAGGCCAGAGGGGGTGGCAGACACCATAGATCTAGAATTACATATTATGTGAGTGGCCATGAAGGTGGTGGAAATCAAACCCCAGTCCTCCAGAAGAGCAGTAAGTGATCTTAATATTGATCTATCTCTCCAGCTTCTAGTTTGATAAAGATTTTTACACAACTTTGAGGTAAAATTACTGTACAAATACAATAGTATAGACATCTAATTTACATGTAAAAGGTACAACTTAAAATTCTCTTCTTGGTAAGGTCAACTTGTTCGGATCGGTTTAAAGTTTACTGCCGCATGTAATAAAGAGGCACCAGGCATCCTGATAGACTTATCGACACTTCATTGACATATGGCTGCCTTTAGCGGTTGTTGAAGGTCTGTAAAGGATAGTGCCATGGGTGGGAAGTAAGAGACTCTCAATTCATTAAGATGTTACCACCAGGAAATGTAGTACTGAGAAGTCAGGGATATAGAAATAAGAGAGGAAATGGATAAAAAGAATCTCTGTGATTGACTCTATGGGGTTTGGTTATAGGTTGAGCATGATATTTAACAAACCTCTTCACATTCTGTCAACTCCAGCCACAAACCACCTCACTCTTTGTTTAATATGCCTATCAGAGATCACACTGGATCTTCCCACTCCTCTCCTGTTCCTGGAGTGCTACCATTTTCTTTGCCCCACTGCCCTCTTTATCTATTTCTCATCTTGGTATCCATATCTTATAAGACCTACACTAACCAACTGCATTAGTTATTTTTGTTTGTATCTGTGATTAAAATACCATAGCCAAAAGCAAATTAAGGAAGAAAGACTTTATTTTAGCTTAGAATCCCAGAAGAACAGAGTTTGTGGATGGTGGGTAAGGCTTGGGTGGGCATAGTAATGGTAGGAACAGGAAGCTGGATAATTATATTTCCATTTACACACGAGAGGCAGAGGTAGAGATAGTAGGAAGTGGGGTGAGGCTACAAACTCTCAAAGCCCTCCCACAGTAAAATACTTCCTCTAGCAAGGCTCCACCCCCTAAGGGTTATATAAACTCCCTAAATAGCACCACCTCCGGGGCACAACATGTTCAAATACAGGAGTCCATGGAAGACATTTCTAATATAAACCACCACAATATCAGTATAACTCTTTGTACTGCCTGTCAATTCTAATCATCTTGGTAGTATCAACATCTCGCACACTATATAATTGCTTCTTTCATGTACAGTAGCAAGATTTATGGTCATTGGTGTCTGTGTTCATGGCTTTTTTTTCCCATGAAGTAGTTCTTGACACAGAGTATGTTCAGTAAATGTTTATTGAATTAAGAGGTAAATGGGTACATGAATCTGTGGATGGGTAAATGGATAGATAAAAAGACACTTTGTAAACAGTATCTCTTCATGAGAGCATTACAGAGTAACTTTCCCCAATGGGAGATGATAAAATTATGTCTTAAAGGGACTTTGGACTTTCCCAAATTTATCCTGTTAGAACTCTTTTATACAATCTATAAAGAGGAAATAAAGAGGGTTATACAATGAAATGAATGTATTGCCCCAGGTAATTAGACAGTCTAGAAGGTCAGCAGTCTTGGAATTGTTCAATTCAGAGGCTCAAGAATGTGTCCAAAGATGGTTCTGTATATTTCTCCACATTTCTTATTGGGTAAACATTTTCTTAAAGTGGGTAGCAGATCTACTTGCATACACTTGTTGCATATACTGGGGTATTTATGCAAGTGTGAAGGTGTAATATTTGTTTATAAATATACAGGTGACTGTAAGTTAGCAAGTATGAAATAGCAGGATCATTCAAACACTTGAAGAGTAATAATTCATGAATTATGGAGATGGTTGTGTTGGTAGTCTTTCTCTTACAACATGAGTACCTGAATTTAGGTCTGTATTACCCACTGGAATTGCAGCATTTTGAGCCTTTAATCCTAGTCCAAGTAAGCAGAGACAGAAAAGTCCTTGGGGCTTGCTGGCCTGCTAGTCTTTCCAAACTGGTGAGCTCCAGGTTCACATAGAGACCTTGTCTCAAAGTAAGCTGGACAGCAATTGAAAAAAGGATAAAAAAAGTCAGCCTCTGACCTCCATTCACATGTGAAACCACACCCTAGCATACATGTGAGCACATACAAGAACTAGTACACACATACAATACACACAGAAAATAATTTAGATAATAAAAATTAGTATATTATGACAATTATATTCCCTAGTTTAGCTCTCTGTACTTTATGCTGTCTTTACTAGATGAATGATCATGGTTTAGATGAAAAGGAATGAAGCTGAATAAAGGGGCTGCTTGTGGCTGAGATCTGAAAAGATAATTTGAACAGACTCCTGCTCTCCCAGAGAAACAGGCATGAGAAAGTGGAGACTGGGCCTTGTTTTCCTGTTGGGCACAGCACAGTATATAACAGCTCAAAGCAACACTGAGCAGGCCACCTCTGCTTTGAGTCTGAAAAATAAATTATATTTTCCAATATCTGATCTGTTCATTTTGCTCCGTAATTACAACCTCTTTCTTTCCATTTCTCTCACAAATTTGATATCTTCTATAATTATAGTCTTTTGCTCTGTAAACTCACACACACAGCCAGTCAGTCCAATATGGTCATTATTTGAGCAAATTCTTTGCTTTAGGCTCATCTCAAAATGACCATCTATGCTCCAACTGTAGAACTAATATGTGTACAGCTTAATTTTTTCTTACACTCATATTTTAGAAAATAAAGGCAAAACTAAAATTCCACATTCATTTTCTAAGCATTGTTAGCATTAAGCCCAGGACAAAGATAGCCAGCAGCCTACACCGATATGTGATAACACAAAACGTGGTTTACAGTAACTAATATGCAATGAGTTTGGATGTGACTAAGCATGGGGGAGATGCTAAGTCAGGTGAAACAAAGTAAACAGGAGATCTGAGGCCACCTTCTGCTCTGTACTCCAAATACGTTTCTTCTGAAAGTTGTAATGTGTTGTGGGGGAAAAAATGTGTGAACACTGTTGGCGTCATCAGTATGCCTGACCGCGGTGGCTGGACCTCTGACTCTCCCGCTGATCTTCGATAAACCCCTTGTCTTCCCTTGAGTGATCTGCTTAGTATTCTTTGAAGTTGAAGTAAATGAAACTTGCTTTTGCTTAGAATGCATTTTGAGAATTCGTGATACCCCTTGAGAATCTGAAAGAGATTGACCTAAGATTTCTTTCCTAGGTCATGTTTGGGAAATACCACTTTCCAAGGCAAACAATATTTCTGTACAGCTGGCCCCCAGCACCATCATCATGCCAAATTCACCCATGGAATGGTAGATCTTAGTGCCAGGGTCCAGAAACACAAATCTAATTTAATTCTGGCTCAGAAAAGCAATAACTGTTTAAATTGGATTTCTGTGGAGTTAGTTCTTATTAGGCTCAGCATGCAAACTGCTTTATAGACATTTATTATTTAATTATTTCTAACAAAGGATCTTATAAACCCAACATCTATAATTAAATGGGAATGAGAGCAAAAGGTGTTTTGATGCTAGCCAACATGTGCTTTGTGACCCAGAACCTGCACTTAGAAGAGCTATCAGGTTTACTCCAAACACCAGGATCTTTGGCAAAAACTTGTTTCATTAAACTCAGCTTTGTGGCTCCATGCTTTTAATGCAAGCTATCTCTCTAAGCTTTACCTGTGTTGTACAAGAAGTTTAATGGGGTCACTGGAATGTACGGAGGTGGTACCTTGGAACTGGCCAATCACCAATGGCTCTACTTCCAGTCCAATATCCCTTCTGCTACATTTTCTTTTTTTTTTCAATGCCCACAGTAATAAGGTTTCTTCCTAAATGTGTACTTAGCTTCATTTGCAGCCAAGACCATCCTACTACCCTGCATGCCCATGTTCTGCAGTGCTGTGTCCCATCCCACTGTTCTTGGTCTTTACTGCTTCCTCTAAGAAATGGTTACGTGAATTAACCACCTACTGGTTCTTTTCTTTAGTATAGATCTATAACTGCACCGGTTGCCATGGAAGGATTCCAAATACATGTCATAGTTCAAGCCAGTGTCTCTCATAGTTGAAATGGCAGCTCCACCATGGGGAAGGAGCAAAGCTGATTGGCTAGCCTCAAGAAGTCCAGGGATAACAAAGGCTGTTAGTCCTTGGAGAGTAGGTGGGAGGTTTCCAGGGTAGGTGTACATAATTGGTTGAAGTTAGGCACTTTAATGATACTACATTTACACTTGGCAGCACACTCCTATCATAGGAACGGGAACAGAGTACCTATTTATCCTATAGGTGCAAGGAGGGGAGAGCTAGCAGGGAGTTGTGTCAAGGGCCATATATCAAATGTGGTTAAGAGCATCTATGTCTCAAGACACCACCCAGAGGAGGTCAGGCAGAGAGCAGGAAGTGCTGCTGGGGAGAGGGAGTCCTGTACCTAACACTGAACTCAGAATTGGCTATCTTACTGCAAGGACTGCACCCTCAAACTTCAGGGTCCTCCCAACAATTCACATGTCTCTTCTTCAGTTTTTTTGGGATTACAGTCGTTCACTACTGGATTCAGCTTTTCCAGAGTTCCAGGGATATAAACTCAAGTCCTCATACCCCTGTATGGCAAGTGTGGACATACTTAGCCGTCCCTCTGGTTCCATGATTCACAGAGTATCTTATTTACAATGAGGCTATTAATTAGTAGACCATCTGTAGTTACACAGGGTAATCTTGTAGTAAATATTAAAAAATCTCTAATAATGTTTATTCTAAAAATTAGCCTATAATTATTACAGCAGTATTATCTAACCCACTATCAATCAATAAAAGACACAGACACCTGTTTTATTTTAGAATAAGCCTTATTATACCTGAAGCTGGGCAGATATTAACCCCCTAAACTACCTTCCATTATCTCCCACCCTCCATCCCATGCCATCTGCTTTACTCATTTCTATCTGGGCTATTTCCCATCCATAATCCAAAAATTCTTGCTTATGTTGTTCATTTGGGCTACTTCTTTTGTTGTTGTTGTTGTTGTTTATTTATTTTTAAGATATTTTATTAATTTATTCCTATTACATGTCAATTGTTATCCCATCCCTTGTATCCTCCCATTCCTCCCTCCCTCCCATTTTCCCCCTACTCCCCTCCTCTATGACTGTGACTGAGGGGGACCTCCTCCCCCTGTATATGCTCATAGGGTATCAAGTTTCTTCTTGGTAGCCTGCTCTCCTTCCTCTGAGTGCCACCAGACCTCCCCAAATCGAATTGACGGCCCAGATATGGATTCATATCTGGGCTACTTCTTTCCATGTGGATCTTAAGAGTTTCTCCTGCCGGGCTGTGTGGCTCTTTCCTATTGCATGGCTAGTCTGCTCCTTTGTTCTCCACTCCTAAGATCCTTCTCTCCCAGAAGCCCATGACACTCCTCTCCTAGCTAAGATCCTTCTCTCCCAGAAGCCCGTGAGCTTTGGCCACATTTTCTCATTCTACCCACATGTGTTGTATAGGCATTTATTCAGCCAATCAGGGATAACTTGGAGACAAGGATAAACAGCAACAGTTAAGGTATGAGACAGTCTACTGGTAAATAAGTAAGAATCTTGGGGGCAAGCAATTAACAAATACAAAGCACCAGACCATGCCCCTACATTGTAATATTTGTGAATTTTGATACATTCTAAGTATGAGAGCAACTTGGAAAGAAGACATAAAATAGTGTAGTATATGTCCACTAGATAAATCTTATAAAACATGTTTTTTTCATATTTGTATTTTTATTTTTTATATTTTCTATATTCTTAAAAATGCCATAAATGATGATTTATTGATTTCTACTTCTTTAGGCATAGGGTAAAAGAGCATTTATTGGACCATGGAGGTTATCAATAGCAGCAATACTAAGTAAAACAGCACCCTTCCCCAACAACCATTAGCTTCCCGTAATTGCCCACAAAGGGTCTCTGTCCATCTGTGATAAAATGTGGAAATGCCTCATCTCATGCAAGTATTACACAGATAAACACTGCCTCCTGCCATGACTCATGAGGGAAACACTGTCTTGTCTAAAAGACATCTCTTTTTTGCACATCTCACCATTGTCTGGCTTTTACAATCCCTTCTACCTGCTTTTCCATGATATCCCCTGAATTTTGGAGGGTATAATATAGATGCCCCATTTAGAACTAAGCAAGCACTCCATCAGCACTTTTCTCAGCCAGTTGCTCAGTTTTGAGTGTCTGCATTAACCTCCAACCACTGTAATAAATTATTTTTCCAATGATGACTGAGGACAGCACAAATCTATAAATATATAAATATGAGTATTTAAAAGATATTTCAAAATATGACCATTTAGCAATAGTAACAGATTATTTGCTAGGACTTATTACCTCTCCTGTCACAGATTCTTAACCAGGTTTATACTGCAAGGCTTCTCCCTTGGGGAGCAGGCTTTAAAGCCAACTAGATGGAATTGGTTACACCTGTAACTGCTATGCCACTATTACAGCAGTAGGCACAGCTTTCCTGGCAAGTCATTGTAGATTTAAGAGTCACAGGTGGGTGAGAATCTTGTTGATTTTTGTCCCCTGCTCAGTGCTTTCTCACATGAGGAAAACCGGCCAGTATAGTTGATACTTCTAGTATTGTTCCAAGTTGACTTCTTTATGTCCACCAAAGTGTGTGATGTCTTCAGCAACCAGGTCTTAACCCAAAGCTCTGCTGGGCAACTGAGTGCAATGACAGCAGCCTGTATTGTTTGGGTGGCTTCTGGGCTTTCCCTGACCAGAAACTCATAGAGAAATGTCTCACATCTAACACTGGGATTTTCATTTGATTATTCATGGATACTGAAAGGGCCAGTATCCACCCATGGAGACTACCTCCATTCCAGTTATCTGTATTTTAGGTTATATTTTTTAGTAAACTCCTAATGTAGTTTGTTTCTAAATGGCTTTTCATGCATCCTTAGACGTGATCACCCCTCCCACCTCCCACGCCCTCCTTCCTTCTTTCTATCCACTCCTTGCTTAGCTCTTCCCTCAAGTCTCAGGTTCAATGTCTGCTACAATTCCCCTTCTATTAAGGCCTTTCCCAGGTTTCCCTCTCCTGGTCTTTTTCTGTCTTCTTCATCTTTACTGGCTCTCAGAGTTAAACATACTATTCTACAAATTCATATCTCATTTCAGATTCTGAGGGAGAACATGTGTTTGTCTTTCTGGGACTAGGTTACCTCATTTATTATATTTCTTAGTTCCAGTCATATTCCTGAAAATTTTATGATTTTATTTTTCTTTTAAAATGAGTATAATTCTGTTGTATACTACATTTGCATTATTGGTTCATTCACTGATGGACATTTAGGCTATTGCCATTGCATCATTATTGTAAATAGAGCAACAATGAATATTAAACACTTCTTAAAGGATTTATTAGCATTTTTTTAAATTAATATTTTTATTAATTTATTCTTGTTACATCTCTATGGTTATCCCATCCCTTGTATCCTCCCATTCTCCCCTCCCTCCCATTTTCCCCTTATTCCCCTCCCATATGACTGTTCCTCAGAGGGATTACCTCCCCCTGTATATGCTCATAGGAAAGCTCTCTATTGAATTCAATAGATTTGTTTATGATTGCTTATTCTTGGTATTTAGTGTTTGTTATTTTTTTCTTTTTGTTTTTTTGTTTTGTTTTTTAGCTCTTTATATATTCTAAACAATAGTCATCTGCCAGACATATAACTTCTATTTTGTAGGAGGCTTCCTACAGTACAAAACCTTTTAATTTGGTGAGGTCCTACTTGTTAGTTATTTGCTTTATTTCCTGAGCAACTGGAGTCCTGTTCAGAAAGTCCTTACCTTCTGATAGGGTCTACTTCCTAGTTTATCATCTAGAAAGTTCAGAGTTTCATATGTAATGTTGAGATCTTGATTCATTTGGAATTGGTTTTTCTATGAAAGCCAAGAAATAAGAATCAAGTTTCTTTTCTCTACATGTGGCTATACAGCATTCCTAGAACCATTTGTTGAAGAGGCTGGTGATTTTATTGTTAATTACCATTATGACAAAACAGAATACCATTCTGAACATAAGGGAAGACATTAGAAAAGACCAAAGTAGAAGGCCAGAATATACTTTCTGCCCTTATCTGAGACAGTGTTTAAAGTCCAGAATGATTATATCTCTAGCCCTTATACTTTGTAAAATATAATCAATGTAGGACTGTAGATATAGCCAGAAAAATGAGCACCCTTTTTATTTATTAAAAAAACATTTTATTGATTCTTTGTTGAGTTTCACATCATGTACTCATCTCTCCATTCATCCCCTACTCATCTATCTATTCCCTCATATCCACCCAATGCCCTTGTAACCTCCCCCTAAAAGAAAATAAAAGACATACAAACAAACAAAGAAAAAAGAAACAAAGCATAGAAAACATCTTGTCATGGAAGCAGTAATTTATCAAAATCTGTCCCAAAGTATACCACTCCCCACCGCCCATCGACACATCTTCGCTTAGAAATGTTCATTGTAATAAGAAATCACTGATCTTTTTTGAAATCTCTGGCTTCTGTCCCCACCAGGCCTCATCCAGATTATCCTGTTGTTGCCCTGTGTTATGGAGATTCTGCAGCTCTGGATCAGCAGGACCAGTTCACAGATGATGTAGATTTTGTGGTGGGACAAGTCAAAGCCCTGGATCTGGGTCTGGTTGGTAGCTAAGATGCTCAGGCTGCCAGCTCTCCCACATCCATCCCACCAGGGCAAGCTCCCCAGCAGTGCTGCAGCTCCAACTAGCACACCCAGTGCAGCCTTTAGCAGGAGGCAGCGCCAATTCTCCTGCTTCAGGCCCTCAGGGCTAGCTCACCAGCACCCACACCTCCAGAGCCACAGTGCTGAACAAGCGAGGTACAGGGCTCACTTTCTTCCCAAGTACTGTGGGCAGCGAGGGGCTAGGGTCTTTCTACTGCTTTCACACCCCCAGAGCTGGCTCACCATTGCCTTAGCCATCAAGGCTAGCTCTGTTTTGCTGCCCAGGAATGGTACAGGGGTGTCTCTCCTGAATGCTACAGCCAGTGAGGGACAGGGATAGCTCTCCTACTCTCATGACCTTGGAGCCAGCTCTCCTGACTACTGTACTTAGTGAGGGGTGAGGCAGGAGAGATCATCATCCCGCCCCCCCATGGCCCCCTTGCCCACTCCACCTCATGGCAGGCAGGTGGTGAGGCCAGCTTCCAATAGTGCTAGCTTTACTATGCTGCCCAGGTAGTAGAGCATACCTTCTTTCTACAAGTGTTTCTATTAAATATTTTGGTAGCTCATTCTATTTGTGACACAGGAAATATAGATAAGTAACTCATAATTTGTATTCCTGCCAAAAAATAAAAAATACATAAATATATGTCTATAGTCAAATATATCTACAAGGGTGGGCAGGATCTATTGTTCTTCAGTAAATAAATATTTTGACTATATACAGGATCCAGCTGAATATGAAACAATTTGATACATTTGGGATAATCACAATCTTGTGATTCCAAATATTTCATCATCTGGTTGGTATAATAAGAGTCTGTATTCTCTTCATAAATCAGTAAATTTTCAATCTAGCTCCTTTGTAGCACTTTAGCAATGATAGGATACCAGGAGTCTATCTTCAGTGGCCTGTGACTACTGTTGGTCAGGTCTTTACAATGAGTGTGAGAAATTGCAGATCCAGGACCCCTAAGTACTCACAAATGCACTAGGTATTGAGAGAATAAGTCTTGTTCTTTTAGACACTTGCTGTAAGTCTCCAGAGTGTGTTCATTCTGGAGTACTGATCAACCCTTGAGATGCTCTGCATTTCTTTAGTATTTAAAGATTGGATACTCTAGGTAGGAGTTGCTCTTTCCTAGGATCTCCTGATATTTTTTCCACTCTAATATAAGAGTGAGAGGTAAGGAAGAAGGCATGAAGAAGGAGAAAATCTGTCTTTCAGACTAGGACAGTACTGCTGGTATGTATGCTGGTTTAAGATTCCTTCTTTATATATTCCTTCTTTATACTTCATATTTCAGGGTTGACATGGTAGAAACCCTGTCATCAGGCTGCTCTGGCTATAGCCTATGGTGCCAGTTACAGAGAGGAGAAGTGGAGTTTAATCTTATGAACGATTACAATCTGCAAAGGAAATATGGGAAGCGTAGTACGAAAGGGCTGAAAAAATCAAGTGCAGAGAAGTATCAAATAAGTTCTACTATTAATCCTATTTATTTTTGAAATAAAGTCCACTTTTGGTGCAACATATCCTCTTAGAAATGAAATAGGTTACTGGACACCGAAGGTACCTCCAAGATCTGAAAATGTATCAGTATCAGTTGATACTCTTCATAGTCTTTGATAAAAATTCTTATCTTACGGGTGTACACCTCAAAAAATAAAAGATTCTGTTTTTTAAAATTGCATGACAAAAAAATCTTTTCTACTTTTCTTAAACCCCTAGCACCCCTCCACTTTAAGTGTTTTTCTCCCCATTGTTTTTGAGCAAACCCAAAATACCTTAAAAGCTGGTGGAGAAGTAGTTTAATTGACATCTAAAGCATCAAGTGTCCATGGCACCCATTTGATGGGGCTCAGGAAGATGTAGCTATATATTTCTTTTACCTTTGGATAGCTTGTCACAAATGGCAAGTGTTATGAGAGTATCAATTAGTCCTTTGTAGCATAAACAGCCCGTCATGGAAGGAAAATGCCAATCAGGCCTCATTTCATCCATAAGAGATGGTGCCCATTCAACTTTGCATATAGAAAATAGAATTTTGAAAGCTTTCATGTTGATATCAGAAAATGGTGTTGCTCTGGTAGAAAAGCTGAAGGTGAGGCTGCACAGATATGGTTATTGCTTCCCCACATATACTTTGTTAAATTTTATGAACAAGATTCATTAGGTAGGGTATTTGACAAAATAAAGACAACTCAAAGTAATAGAGCTGTGATTTGGTTGAAAAGCTGGATTTTCACTAGTGTTTGGGGTTTAGATGCTGGGAGCACAAAACCCAGTCTTCAGAATAACCTTTAAAGAGTTGCTTGCTTTAACTACAGTCTTGACAAAAGTTATTCACAGCCTGCCTTGTACCTTTTTAAAGTTGTATAAAGTTAAACCTCCTACTGCAAAAGAAAGCAATAGTGAAATAGGAAGGTGCATCAATATTTCTTGAAGTAATTATTTTTACTGTAACAACTTTCTATTGTTATTTTATCTGTCAATGAAAACATGTGATGGAAACTTGGGAAAAACATCCCTCCCCACCACATCACCATATCTTTTCTTTTTCTTTTTTTTTTTTTCTCACCATTTCTACATACACTTTCCTTTGACAGATGTGTAGCTAGGCACTGGAAGGCTTACTTACCTCCTAATATGGAGTGGAACTTGGGTGCATAAAAGTGACGCATCTTGAAAGAAGAAAATGTAATTGCTTATGTTGTCTTTGTCTTCCGCTGTCTTATATCTTCTTTCCTTGAAGGATGATTGCCTCCAAATCATTATTTAATACACAGGAACCTTTCAAATGTAAGATGTAATCACATCTTTAGTGGTGGTATACCATGTTTTAGTGTATTACAGTATTAGTATACACTTAGCATAGCACTCGGTTTCATCTCCTAGTCTGAACTGTGTACCCTATTAGAAGCAGGGCATATATCACAGGCTTAACTAGTTTCTAAAGTAGACTACATATATTCCAAAGTCTCGAATTTCTTTAGCTGTATTAAACAGTCTTTAAAGAGGAAATACAAACATGCAGAGGCTATAAAGTTTGTGAAAGCAAGACTAAAAATGCCTAACATTTTTGCCTTCTTGAAATATTATGTAGAGGAGAGCTGTATCTTATTAATTTGCCTATTGCTTTCCCCAGATCTAATGACTGAGTTCTTCTTCCAAATATTAGATAAGGAAACAGAAAATCATTTATGCTAAACCCCAGAATTGGCACTGCAAGCCACTTTTATATAAATCCAACAAGAAAAAAAGTCCACTGTAAATGAAGATCTTTAAGCCAAGTCTACACTATAAGGCTAAAAAAGGTGGGAAGGTAATTTTGTTTATTTGCTTTTTAAATAGAAAACCTTTGTGTATTTCATACTGTATATTTGGTCATATCCGTGCCCCCATCTCCTCTTAGGTTCACCCCTTTTCCCTAATATTCAACAAAGTTTCTGTCCTCTTAAGCAAACAAAGGAACAAACAAAAACTTATCCAATGAAGTTTGTGCTGCTCATATAATCTTGGGTGCGGGGCCTACCACAGAACCTCTCTTCCCTCCTTTCTTCCCTCCCTCCCTTCCTCCCTCCCTCCCTCCCTCCCTTCTAGCAACTATTATTTCCCAATAAGTCCTCAGTTAAGGGTAAGACTTCTTGCTTACTGCCTCTTATAAGGATAAGCACTCTACAGTCTCAATTTTTTTTTCGAGGCAGGGTTTCTCTGTGTAGCCTTGGCTGTCTTGGACTCGCTTTGTAGACCAGGCTGTCCTTGAACTCACAGTGATCCGGCTGCCTCTACAGTCTCTGATATGAGGCATGCTGACAAGTTGTAGGTCTCTGTGTTAGTTGCCATCTACTATAAGAAGCTTCTCTGATGAAGGTTAAAAGGTACATCAGTCTATGGATATAGCAGTAAGTCAATGCCAGTCAGTTTAATACTATGTACATTTATTAAAATAATATTGGTAGATATTACCCTAGGGCCTATGACATTTGTAACCACAGGTTCATGACCCTGATAATAGTGCTAAGTATGGATTTCATCCTGTGGACAGGATCTTTAATCAAGAGTATTTGGCTACTCCCATAACATCCATGCCACTATTACCCTAGCGATCTTTATGCCTTGCCAAGATAATCATTGTTTTATCTCTCAGAAGTCCCTACTCAGTGAGATTAATGTTATTAATTTTCTTCCTCAACAGTGTGTATAGCACCTTCCAGTACTATGACAGCTAGCTAGTAGAAATGAAGCTTCCAGTTGAGTACGAGGTTGATTTTTTTTTTTATTCTGACTCAAGTGGTTTCTCTCTTCAGCAATAGGATCTTACCATCAATTTCTTGAGGATAACCAAGATTAATGCTAGTAGACTGTAATTCTTGGGGTTGTAACTGACCAACGCCTTCAAAAAAGCCTGTTCCTGGGACTTCAGATGGGTGATTTTGGAGGGACTACCTTTTTTGTGCGCTTGGTATGAAAGAAAGAATGTAGTGAGAATTTTGGTTTCTTTAAAAACCCACTTATGTTGTATGAATACGTTTTTGTTTTAATCCCAAGTGTGGGACATGGGCCTCCTTCAGATTGTCCACAGCTGTTGACTATGATTGCATCATGCTCTAGGAGGGGCATGGATTTTGCCAGATAGTTTAATTATGAGAGTTCTGGAGAGAATAGAAATGGGATAGCCTCCAGAGGGCTTATGTTACTCTTCCCCTGCTATGGCCCCCGCTGTTGCTGGTCCCTGCTGTTGCTTGTTCTTGGTGCTGCATTTGCTATTGTATTTGCTGGATTGCTGGTTTGTTGCTTTGCTGAATTTCTGGATATTCTGACAATGAAGATTGGACTTGTCCTTAGGAACCCAATGTACCTGACCAGCAGGAAGTAGTCTAAAGAGGTCTACTCCCCTTTTCCTGCTAACGTTCTTTCTCACCTACCTAGTGTTGGGGCTTTGGAAGGGATTGGGGTAGATAAGGGTGGTAGATATAAGGACCCAATAAAGTAGGCCTAAAAAGTTCACTGACAAGTAGTGTTCAATGTGAGGCTAAGGATAATGGGAAATTGGTTTCTAATAACATAGAGGAGATGTCTGGGTGTCTAGGAATGGATACTCTGTTTCAGGACAAAGATTGGGTAGAGACAAAAAGAGAGGAGGAAGAATTACAAGAAAAAGAAAAACAGTAAGAAATACCCAACAGGCATAAGAAAGGAATATTTAAAATTTAACAAATGTGTGAATGTACCTGAAAGAAATGAAGAAACTATATTTAATGCTGATTAAAATCAATGACAACCAATAACCAAAAAACGTTTCCTCTATGTTACATGACTCAATGACCTGGCAGGTCATTTTTTTTTTTTTTAGTTAACAACACTTGTCAGAGTAGATTGCTAGATACTACAAGCATAACAGAAAGAGATATCTCCTTGGCTACCCACTATAGGAAAATAACTGTTTTAAAAGATCATAGAATTGTGTTCTTTAACTTGTTGATTTGTGGAATATTTAGGGTGATAAAACATGATTTTAATTTTTACTTAAAAATTAGCTTGAACTCTCGCACTAAAACATACACAAGCATCAAAGCCTATCATGATTAAATGGCCTAAAAAGAACTAATTTTTGTAGTTGACAGTATATTAGGCTGGGGCTCAGCTTCTACTTAGCAGACTCCTAATAACTAATTCTGTGACCTTATATAGAGATCCAGGCAATCACTGGAGTTTTTTTCTTAACCATTATTTCTTCATTTGTCAATAGGAGTTAATAGTAGATCATGTTGCCTTGAGATTAATAATGAAATAACAATACATTAAGAACTAGAAACAAATTTAAAATCATGTTTGGAATTACTTTTTAAAATTAAATGCAAACAAAGCAAAGGTATGCTTTATTTCAATATCTAATTCTTCTTAGTAAGGGAAACTCAGCAAATCCTGTTAAGCCTGCAAGAGGCCTGACTATCTCAGTTTGCCAATGAAGTACCCAGTGCAAAAACGATTAGGCTGATGCAATACTGAAGGAAAACAGTTTACCATTTTCTTGTAAGTTCTTAAACATCCTACTGTTTTCTTGGTAGTCACTAAGCTTTTGCCCATCCTTATTATTGAAGCTATAAATGGCTTACTGTGTGGCCTGGATTGATCCCCAGGGTAAGAAATAAAACTTGTTTGGTGGGCCGTAGTCTTGGGTGCCTCTCTGTGTGATCCCATCTAAAGGCTTTTTTTCAGTGAGGGAGGGTGAGGACTAGTGAGTTAGGGTAAATGGGAGACTCAAACAATGGGGAGTTTAATTGGCGAGCCATAGACAGACCAGTAATCATCGCAACAACATCTCCCAGCATCAGCTTTCTCCTTCACCTACTGACCATGGCAACCCAACATGCTGTTCACCCAGGCTTGTTTACATTATCTGCTTTCCAAAGGAACTTTATTTTCCAGATGGTGTACACACTGCAGGGTTCATCTCTGTGGGAGCTCTGTTTAACTAAAGCTAATATACCTTCTTAAAAGTCCCTGCTATTGCTTACATAAAATAAAAATGTAATTATCAGCTGTTTGAAAATTGGAACTAGGGTTTCCTATCAAGGATCCCTTAAGATAAATGTTGGGTTGCTTTGAGTGGTTAAGTGTCTTTTACATCCTTTTCATTTTCCAATCAAGCAATTTAAGGGCTTCTACTCTGTGTGGCTTTTGTTAAAGGACCCCCCACTCTCCACCCCAATGACAACACAGTTTCTTTAGACTATATTGAAGCAATGTATGACCAAAATGTCTGTGACACACCTACTAAGTTCACGACACACCTACTAAGTTCATGTTGAACATCCTGCAGCAGAGAGGTTATGAAGGTGATCCAAGACTCTGGTGTGTTCAAATTGTGTTAAATATGTAGTACAAGATTTCCTTTCATTTTTTTAAATGTTTAAGGGTTAAATATATATATTTGATTTGGGGGAGTGACATTTTGGGGGATATGTAATATAGTGAGTGACAAGATTCATTAGCTGCCAAATCCAGTATCCATTTTCTATAATGCATAATCTGAGAAATAATCTTCAAAATCCATTCAAATTAGATTGTCGAGGCTCTGTTTTTTAATTTTATAATATGGTGGTTGTTTTTGTTTAAAATCATATCTTATCATGTAAAATATTACTCTCTTATTGCCTACATTCTAGAGAAATAACCCTTTTCAAAAGTCTTGGAGGATAACGAAGTTTTCTGTTGATGGATGCTCTTAGAACTGAATAGAAATTCTGCTTGTAGTCGAGACCAGAGACTACATAGAGCTTTTTCTCCCCATCTTGCCACGTTTTGCTTTCTCATGGGATTTCTATTCAGATCAACCTTCTTTCTGTTTTGCAAATATGTCTTGCCCATGCTAAACAGAGACACCTCTGTTTTTGCCTTGTCAGTGCCCGCCTGATCTGCTTTCTTGCTTCTTATCTGCTTACCCCCTACTTGTCCTTCAGATAGAGTCTCAGGAAGGCCACCCCAACTTTCCTAGCAAGAACAAAATGCTGTACTGCAGACTGAAGTAGTTACTCTTCTGTCTTAGGTCTTGTTAGAACCGCTTCCACAATACTGTTATTGTCTGTCTACCAATTTACATAGATTGAAAATTTCATGAATACGGGATGGATATGCATCCCATGAAGTACAGTCTAATGAGTGTTTGGCAAATACTGAGTAAATGACAGCATGGGTACAGAAAGATGGGGTAGATAGGAGGAAATAAAGAATGAGAAAAACAGACAGAAAACAGGGTGAGGAAGGAAAGAAGGCAGGAGGAAAGATGAGCAAACATATATAGTGTGCTTATTGGCTGAGTAATGTCAAGCCAGCTCACATCCATGTAGTGTAAGTATGGTCCTCTATTTTCTTAGCACAATAGATGGAAGCAGAAGCATGGAAAAAGAGATCATACAACTGTCCTGCTTTACATGTACTGATTTGAGCAATTCATTCTTCCCCACTCAGTCCCTGACTTAAGTACATTTCCTAGCAATACCCATGTGCACAGACCTTCTCGCTGCAGTGCACTGACGCTTGGGAAAATAATGCAATCTTGCAGATTTAGTTAGCAAATAGAAAGCATCTCTAAAAGTCCCTCCAAAGCACAGCAGTAGGAATTCAGTGCCAGTAATCACATGCCATATTTCAGGCTTTTAATTTCCTCGAGATGATATTTCTTATGATCTGAAAGCTTTGCTCCCTCCCTTGCATCAGATCTTATTTTAACATACTGATTGAGTCTCTTTATTTTACACTTCCTGCTGGGAAAATAGATGCTAAAGTGTGTGTAATGTCACATTTACTTTAAGGCATTGTAGGATAAAATTGCAGGAAGCAAAGGCGTGGACAGCAGTGTGTATGTATGTGCACACCTCCATTAGCAGCTCACACCGAACATCAGACTCGTGTCACCTGAAGGAAATGAAAAGCTTGAAATATGGCATGTTTAATCGGATTCTGTTCCTCTGTTTATTAAATGCCATTAGTTTTATTTCCTCAACTTTGCACTGAGACTTATAAGAGCAGCATCTCTCTCTCTCTCTCTCTCTCTCTCTCTCTCTCTCTCTCTCTCTCTGTCTCTCTCTCTCTCTCCACAAATTTCTGATTTGATTATGTTTGTCTATTGTGTCAGTCTTCTTGGCAGGTGTTTAGAGCTTGGCCTTTGTGGGTAATAGAATGACATCATACTTCAGCAGGCCGTTTGCTTCTTGAGAGACCTTGTTGTTTGCCAAGGCCTAAACAAGTGGTTCACAAACAGGAATAATGTTGCTTTCCAGGAACATTTGGTTATGTCTGGAGATAGCTTTGTTTGTCCCCATTAGTCAGCAGAGTACTAATTTAATGTATTTGACAGAGGCCAGGGACACTCCTCAGCACTGAGTGATGCACAGGGAAGCTGCTGTATCACAGGACCGTCTGCCGGGAAATGGATGGCAGTAATGCCACTGTGGAAGGACTTAAGCTTAGGCCTTAAACTTCAGGTTCCTGCCCTGTGACAGTGATACAGCTACCTCACAACCCAGTGGGCATTATTATGTACATCCACACGTGCAGTTAATAGTTGATGAGTGTTTTGGCAAGAGCTAAGAACAGTTGCATTATTGAAATCTTAATAACTGGAGCCTTGCTTACATCTGCACATTCGTTGTTTCTACCTTTCTTTTCTATCTTAGGGCTCCCTTCAAGTTTTTCACTAGATACCCACAGTTCATCTACAATTCTATACTCCCTTCCCACAATGAAGTTAGATCGTTTCCACCTGCACACACTAGCCTATTCTCAGACTTACACATGGATGCATCCGACCTGTAGACTTATTCCATCTCAGAACCCAGGTCAATTACTTCTTTGCTCTTTTCCAGAGTGTGTTACAGCATCTTATGCTAAAATTAGCTTTAAGAAAACGTCCTATACATGCATGAATTTCTCTAGTATCAACATCTCTGAGTATATCTAGAAACAAGGGTATGAGCTCTTAAATATATGTATAGCTATAGTCACCAGTAATGGTTACCACCATACACTCTGAGGTCGGAAGGGTTAGGATTAAGCCTTGTTTGCCTGTGATTCCTTGATGCTTAGCATCATGTCTGACACACAGTAAACAACACTGATCATGGGTGTCTGACCGGGCTCAGAATGATGATATGGAACGGCAACCGGTGGGTCTGCAGAACCTCAGTCAGGACTGGAGTGTCTGGGAGACAAAGCCGTCTCTTAGAATTTTAGTGTTACAGTTCTTTTGGGGCATAGCAGCCCAGGGTCCACTTCTTTCCTTCAAGGTTCTGGGCACAAGAGCCTGCCTAGCTTAGTGGTTGGGTCTGGTGGGAGAAAGCTTTCTCCAAAACAGCTCTGCAAGTGTTACAGCCTTTTAGCTTGGAGCTCTCCCAGTGACACAGCGACTCTTGGATGATGATGATGTTCAGTTAAACAGCTTGCACTCTTTACTCAGGGTAAACAAGGGCTTTATGAACCTTGTGGGTGGGAAGGGATTTTCCAGGTGGGTGCATAAAAAATGGCTAGGGCCGAGATGGTGAGGGCTTTATTTGCATGGGGGGGGGGGG